>CP092864.1:3507061-3577399 GCA_030710605.1 Cordylochernes scorpioides | reverse complement strand
CTGATATTTGGCCCTCTAACTCTCCAGCAGCAACCCCCTCAACCACTATGTATGGGGCGTTGTTGAGAGAGATGTCAACAAACCTCCCCACAACACCATCCAGTCTTTCAAGGAAGCGGTCAACAAGTTGATGACCTGAATTTCACCAGCTTAAACATTTTTTTTTTGCAAATTCGACCGATTTCAAAACTCCTCTCGTAGGATGTTATGAAATAGAAGCCGTCCCTGTACTGATGAGGGCCATAGCCTGAAACTATGGTATACACAAAACTGGTGTTTTGACTCATTCCTTATCAACACTAGAAAGTTTTCCCCAAGGCTGATAAATATGATACATCGTTCTGGTGCATAGGTAATGAGAGAAGTGCGTCTTTACACGGATATCACTCCCCTGCAACTTTATGTTGTATTTATATATTTATACATTATACGTGAGTAATTGTTACCTAGAAATTTTTCGAAAGAATAAATAATATTAAGGTAAAGGGTTTATTAAACACCAATTTTGTGTATACCATGGTTTTGGGCTATGACCCTCATCAGTACAGGGACGGCTTCATAACATCCTACGATAGGATTCATGAAATCGGTCGAATTTGCCAAAAAGGTGTTTAAGCTGGTGAAATTTTAGGTCATCACCCTGTTGACCGCTTCCTTGAAAGACTAGATGGTGTTGTTGACATCTCTCTCAACAACATTTGCGAAAATCAAAATTGAAAGAAATCGTTTACCTTAATATTATTTATTCTTTCTTTTTCTAATTATATATATACATTTATAGATAAATAATATATTTTGTGTAAATCATTAATAAACTATCGTAAAAGCAAAACTTTCACCTGAAATATATTTTTCTAATGTGTAAATGTCATATTTTGTCTAAAAGAATCCTCTATTTATTGCTTTCTCAGTACAATTTAAGTCTTAAAATAAATATTGTAGCGTAGAAATTAAGTCTTTGTATATCTGGAGATGTGAAAGTATTTATTGATGACGTCACCACGACCAGACGACAATAATTAACAAATCAACCAAACTATCTACAGCTAGGGAATCTTGAACAAACAAGCAAAAAAAATATTTTAAAGATGATTTTACAAATACAGAGTAATATATATATTTTTATAATCTGTTGAATATATTTTCATTGAATAATATTAAATTAAATAATAAATTATTTCTTCGCCACAATATTTATATAACATATAACATATATATCAGCATACATCTCTCTTATAAATAGACGAAACAAATTATTTCTTCAATATAAGTTTTTATAATTACAATATATTACATTGATATAAATAGAGCACGAGTTTATTTCTTAGTGTCGCCTATTCTTTTCCCTCTGTGAGAAATAATTTCACTGATTGCTCCACTCTGTGGTATAAAATGGACGTTAGGACCCAATCGATGGTTCACATTATCATAATAATCTCAAGTTAACAATCTTTCTGCCGACAAAAACGTTTTTATATTTTTTAAAAAATAAGAAAATTTTCTAAATGTTTCATGAATTATGGTGGCAAATGTTTCTTCAGGTGTTTTTCTTAACATAAATATGGAAAAATGTATGTTAGGGCAGAGAAATATAGCGCCGTAGATATGTATTTATACTTCAAAATTCAGTTATTTCTACCAGTTTCAGTGTTTACTAGTTGTTGTCCGCCACATATTTACATATGTGCCGTTTTACATATTGTTTGTTTAATGTGAATCAGTCGCCGGACTGGTGTAATTCCTCAATCAGACCCATTCTAATTGTCGCGTAGAGAAATAAGAATGCATAATAAAGATTGCAAATTTGAAAATAATTAATTTATTATAAAGAGTTGTATTTATCTTTAAGATATTTCCAACAAAATGATATATACAAAAGTATTTATAGGAAGAGAGTCAATTTTAAATAACAACTTATCAAGATAATAAAACAAGAGTGTTTGAACATCAAGGCGTCTCGTTTCTTATCTGTATATAACATTATTGTTGTTGTCGTGTCCCTTCATTGTAAGAAGAGTGAGGTTGCCATGTTAGTCACCTTGGACCAGAATTTATACGAATTTTCCAAGGGTCCAGGGAGGACTGGTGTGGTCGGACTTCTTTCCCGTAGATAACATCCCCTCTTACTTATGGTCGCCCTCTAGCGGAGTCCAGCGATGTTTGATAGACGTCTTCCCATGGAGATTTCTGGCTGGGTTTATTGATTTACTCGACAATATATCTCCATAGTTTTGATTTTAATATGTTGCCTTGATCAATGTATTTAGAATTATCGAGAGAAAACAATGCAGTGTTTTCCCTTGCCTTCCGCATCCATATTCCATTGATCTAAGAGTAGGTTTATACATCTTTAGAAGTAATTCCCAACTACAAAGATAAGTAAGTGTCCTCCTTCATATCAGGATGGAGTAGGAGACTTATCTCTGTTCTCCTGGCTTAGCTGTTTTAGGACTTTGTCCACCACATTGAGGAGCCAGATAGGAATTTTTCCTTCCTAGGAGATGGGATCTTACACTAAGACATTTCTTGCACTCCTCTAGTACTTTGGCGGAGCGTTTTACATAACACACTAAAATATACACTCATGGACAAAACTTAAGTGGAAAGTCTTTATTGTCGCCAGTCATCTGTTTTTTTTTTTTTTTTTTTTTTTTTTAAGAAGACAGAAGCAATTTTGTTCACACTTGGTTATCTCGTGTGTCTTCAATAAAGGTCATTGTAATATATTTCAGAGTTATTGTCTCAATCCCGATATACATTCTAAAAGTTACAACTTCCTTAAGCTTTGTTCATTAGCGTATTTGATTAGACATTTTCTTGTTAGAAATTTGATTTTAGAGAACAAATAAAAGAGAGGCACGTCAATCATATAATTATTTTATGTTTATATTATACCGAACGTTCCAGTAACGCTCTGTGAAAGATTCACCAAATCACAAACACACACATACAGCTTTATTAAGACCACCGGTCTTATACAGATTTACCGCAGGAAGGAAGCATAGATGGAGCTTCTATACTCCAGTCAGCACAAAACCCAACAACAGTCTCCAGGTCCAACACATGTCTAGTGGGAGATTCACCTAATCGTAGATTTAAATTTTTTTAATTAGACCAATAATTAATTTATAGGCCTCTAGGATTTTCTACCAGATTATATATGTTTTCGTCTTAATGGGTTTTGAATGGTGTCAATTTATTCCCAATACGAGCATTCATTCCTATTTGCTCCCAAAATACAGCCATTTTCTTAACTGTATATTTTAGATATTATGTTTTCTCTATTTTAAGAAAGATGTAAGAGAGTTGGACTTCAGCAGTGTTCACCTTTCTACTTATATACTCTCAAATTCTCTTTGTATATGCAAATAGACAATTATCTTATTTACATACTGTAGTGTCGTAATATGGTCGGATGACCGTTAGTGACGTCACGTCTGCGAGACTCCTACGTGGCAGCTCTTATGTAACTGAGTATATCTCGCTCTCTTATATATATCATATATATGTAAATATTAATATATATCTCCTTGGGTTGACTAAATATCAGGAAACAATCTAAAGTTGCATAACATGTTAAATAGCCTACACTAAGCGACATAACACATATATAGTCTAAAGTTGCATAACATGTTAAATAGCCTACACTAAGCGAGATAACACATATATAGTCTAAAGTTGCATAACATGTTAAATAGCCTACACTAAGCGAAATAACACATATATAGTCCAAAGTTGCATAACATGTTAAATAGCCTACACTAAGCGCGAGATAGCACATATATAGTCTAAAGTTGCATAACATGTTAAATAGCCTACACTAAGCGAGATAACACATATATAGTCCAAAGTTGCATAACATGTTAAATAGCCTACACTAAGCGACATAACACATATATAGTCTAAAGTTGCATAACTTGTTAAATAGCCTACACTAATATAGCACCTCCAGAATTTTTTTGTCCATAAAATAAACATGACTAATAATACTTATAAATGACTGCGGCGTATAATTATAAAGCTATACAACCAGTTTTACCGCATAAGTTTCTTTTTATTTATGAAAAATCATTTTTAATTTCAAAGAGAAATAATTTAATATTTCTAACTTTTGGATGACGTATGAAAAGGTTGAATATATGAAGAGTGATGGTCTATACATATATGAATGGATGACGTATGGAGGGTGAAAAATATGAAGAGTAATGGCGAACGGAAAAATAAAAGTGTCCAGGAGCGGGAATCGAACCCACAACCTTCTGCTTACCGGGCAGGTGCCATGTCCACTAGGCTATCCTGGACGATATTTCTCCGTTCGCCATTTTTCCGTTCGCCATTACTCTTCATATTTTTCACCCTCCATACGTCATCCATTCATATATAGACCATCACTCTTCATATATTCAACCTTTTCATACGTCATCCAAAAGTTAGAAATATTAAATTATTTCTCTTTGAAATTAAAAATGATTTTTCATAAATAAAAAGAAACTTATGCGGTAAAACTGGTTGTATAGCTTTAAAATAAACATATTAATAACCCGCCTCAATTTATACATCTATAGATAGACAAGCTAATTTTAAAAACTAATTGGAAATTTTAGAACTATAAAAAAAAAAAAGATAAACATTTCGAGCTGGGGATAATTGGTTTTTTAGTGTTACCTTGCTAATTAACAAATGTTCTGTGAACTTTGGCGTTTTATTCTTGTGTTCTCTTGGTATTTTTTTAAAGAAATTTAATCTTCGTCTCTCCAGCAGTGGCAAATATTGTCTGTGGAGTTTAAATTGTAAATTTGGAGACGCCGTGGAATAATTTACAGAATATTCGGGCCGCTATGAAAAATGGATTAGAATATATTTACATATGGAAGTGGTATGTTTCCACACACACTGAACCTCTTAACTCCACAAATACACGTAGGTCATGATAACCATGATGTATGGGTATAAGGTTGTGACAACTTGTACTGTAAGTACACCACATGTCTACATAGGACAGGGTGGATAGAGGGTTGTGACTGCTTGTACTGTAAGTACACCACATGTCTACACATGTAGTACCAGGCCATGGTGGATAGAGGGTTGTGACTGCTTGTACTGTAAGTACACCACATGTCTACACATGTAGTACCAGGCCATGGTGGGTAGAGGGTTGTGGCAGCTTGTACTGTAAGTACACCACATGTCTACACATGTAGTACCAGGCCATGGTGGATAGAGGGTTGTGACTGCTTGTACTGTAAGTACACCACATGTCTACACATGTAGTACCAGGCCATGGTGGATAGAGGGTTGTGACTGCTTGTACTGTAAGTACACCACATGTCTACACATGTAGTACCAGGCCATGGTGGATAGAGGGTTGTGACTGCTTGTACTGTAAGTACACCACATGTCTACACATGTAGTACCAGGCCATGGTGGGTAGAGGGTTGTGGCAGCTTGTACTGTAAGTACACCACATGTCTACATATGTAGTACCAGGCCATGGTGGATAGAGGGTTGTGACTGCTTGTACTGTAAGTACACCACATGTCTACACATGTAGTACCAGGCCATGGTGGATAGAGGGTTGTGACTGCTTGTACTGTAAGTACACCACATGTCTACACATGTAGTACCAGGCCATGGTGGGTAGAGGGTTGTGGCAGCTTGTACTGTAAGTACACCACATGTCTACATATGTAGTACCAGGCCATGGTGGATAGAGGGTTGTGACTGCTTGTACTGTAAGTACACCACATGTCTACATATGTAGTACCAGGCCATGGTGGATAGAGGGTTGTGACTGCTTGTACTGTAAGTACACCACATGTCTACACATGTAGTACCAGGCCATGGTGGATAGAGGGTTGTGACTGCTTGTACTGTAAGTACACCACATGTCTACATATGTAGTACCAGGCCATGGTGGATAGAGGGTTGTGACTGCTTGTACTGTAAGTACACCACATGTCTACACATGTAGTACCAGGCCATGGTGGATAGAGGGTTGTGACTGCTTGTACTGTAAGTACACCACATGTCTACACATGTAGTACCAGGCCATGGTGGGTAGAGGGTTGTGGCAGCTTGTACTGTAAGTACACCACATGTCTACATATGTAGTACCAGGCCATGGTGGATAGAGGGTTGTGACTGCTTGTACTGTAAGTACACCACATGTCTACACTCGGCCGTGCGGCCACGCGTCGCACGAGCTCCTGAGTGTTTCGCCTCTGGCGGGCGAAAAGTGTCGCGGATGGCGACAAATTTTATACGGGCTGAAAGCCCGTCAAAAGCCGAGCAAAAGCCTGTAAGGCACGGCTCACTAGCACAACCATGTGCAGAATTATCCGCAAATCAAGATTTGCAGAACGAAATTCCAATAGTTTTGAGAAAAAATCAAAACTATGTAAATCCGCCCGCCGGCGGCCAGGATGCAAATTCTGCCGCGCCGGTCGACCTCTCTCTCTCTCTCTCTCTCTCTCTCTCTCTCTTGCGGCTATTCCAACTTCTAACGCCGCTGCTCAAGTCCGGAGAAACTGGGCTGACATCACAGAAGAGGTGAATCCTGGAGCTGAGGAAGGATTTACCCTCGTCCAGGGTAGGAAGAGGCGCCGTGGCTCGGGGAATTCACCTACGACGGCTGCACCCTCCTCCAATGCCGGAGCTTCCAGGACCATTCGCCGACCTCAATCATCGGCGGGATCAGTGCCCCGAGCCCAAGAAATCAGGGCCACCAGGGCTCACATCGCGGATGCCAGGGCGCGGCAGGCGTCCTCTTCCGAGGAACACTGTGTGTACATCGAACACAGCCCCGAACTTGAGCCCTTCCACTACCTTAGGGCACTGGACAGGATGCTCGGAGGAACTGCCGGAGTCATCCAGATCACCAAGGTGAACGGCCACCAGCTCCTGGGACTGACCAACAGAGGCCTGGCCGAGCGCCTCATAAGTGAGGGCCTCGAGGTTGAGGGAACACTCCTCAGGGCATTCCCTTTCCGCAAAAGAGCGGAAAGGATTACAGTGGGTAACCTCCCCTTCTTTGTGGCGGACTCTGCTGTCATCACCGCCCTCTCTCCATATGGGCGGGTTACGTCCATCGCCCCTAAGCAGATGAAGGCGGGCCCCTACGTCTACGTCGATGGCCGGCGTGACGTCTTCATCACCCTACATGAGGGGATCACCATCGAGAGGCTTCCAACCCGCCTTGACATCAACATCAAAGGCCAAGCCTGGCCTGCGTACCTATCCTCGGGCATCAGGTGTTCCAGGTGCCACGGACAAGGGCATCGGAGGGCCATCTGCCCCCTGCTTGCAGGGCTGGCCAACAACACCAGAACGGCCCCACCGACCACTCCTGCTGGCGTCCCACCACCGACCACCCCTGCACCGCCTCAGCGGTCAGCAGCCCAGCCTCCTGCGCCAGCTCCCTCCAATCTAGCCATGGAGGTTTGCAGCGCTCCTCCCATGGCCCGAGCTGTGCTCCATCCATCCGCACCTCGGCCATCTCCACCAGCGACTCCAGCCTTACCTATGGAGGAGACGCCTACTGCCCCTCCACCTGTGATCCCTGCTCCGTCCCTGCAGGTACCCAAGAATCCCGTGGACCCTCGCTCGGCGACGCCGCGTCATCCAGAGCCGACGCCTCCCGCTCGACCTGACTTCGCTGCCCCGCATGGCCCTCCGCCCATCCAGGAGACCCTCGGGCCTGCAGCCCCAACACAGGACGTGGAGATGTCCATCGTGGAGGAGACCACTGCGTCCTCCGCGTCATCAACAAGAAACGCAACGGGGGATGACCTCGTGGCGTTCATAGAAGGAAACCCCAGCGTGTCCTTTGCTAGGACGGACGCCCTTGGTCTTGGGCGGGAGGAGGTCCTGGACCTCCTCTCCTCGAGGACCAAGGCCCAGAGGAATGGACCCCTCCTGTCGCCTCCGCAGTGCGACGCCCTCGTCGGCCTGATCGGTCAAATTCTGGACCTGAAGCCCGGACACACCTCTAATTTATATAAGGTCCTTGGTCAAGTTAGAGCTGAGCTAACGAAAACACCAGCCGCAGCACCAACACCCCCACTGCCTGCGCCTCGGCCTACTGGGCCGACACCGCCCGTTCCCCACGAGGAGCAGATGACAGAAGAGCAAGAGGATGTCATGATTTTTAAAATCTTCAGAAAACTGAAGCACATGACCTGCCTAAGGCCCTTATATGATACAGGGATCGATGTTATTGACCTTAAGGACGCCATTTTATTCACCGAAGAAACAGCGTCCCTCATGACGAAACTTTCACCTGCGCTGAAGGGGGTCCTCGCTGAATTCCTCGGCGCGGCCATAGAACTGGCTCGGAGCTACCATCACGATGTTGGCACCGATATGGACACACTTAGGCGGCGATGCCTTGATTCCTGACAACTTATAAATGTAAATATTTCTTTTCACCCTCCTGGTTGAGTTGTAACATTGACTAACAGTCAATAAAAAATTTTTTAATTGTCAATTGTCACATGTCTACACATGTAGTACCAGGCCATGGTGGATAGAGGGTTGTGACAGCTTATACTGTAAGTACACCACATGTCTACACATGTAGTACCAGGCCATGGTGGATAGAGGGTTGTGACAGCTTATACTGTAAGTACACCACATGTCTACACATGTAGTACCAGGCCATGGTGGATAGAGGGTTGTGACAGCTTATACTGTAAGTACACCACATGTCTACACATGTAGTACCAGGCCATGGTGGGTAGAAGGTTGTGACAGCTTGTACTGTAAGTACACCACATGTCTACATATGTAGTACCAGGCCATGGTGGATAGAGGGTTGTGACAGCTTATACTGTAAGTACACCACATGTCTACATATGTAGTACCAGGCCATGGTGGGTAGAAGGTTGTGACAGCTTGTACTGTAAGTACACCACATGTCTACATATGTAATTCCAGGCCATGGTGGGTAGAAGGTTGTGACAGCTTGTACTGTAAGTACACCACATGTCTACACATGTAACGTTTTAAAACTCTTTATTCAGACATTAACTACATAGTATTCTTTACATAGTAGTATTTACATATGAAAATAACAATGGCTATATACATATAGTCAAGTCAGTTTTACATGAAGCAAAGTTTCAGTTTAGCAAGTATTGTTGAATATAGAGGCATTGAGAGAGTATGTCTACACATGTAGTACCAGACCATGGTGGGTAGAGGGTTGTGACTGCTTGTACTGTAAGTACACCACATGTCTACACATGTAGTATCAGGCCATGGTGGGTAGAGGGTTGTGACTGTACTGTAAGTACACCACATGTCTACACATGTAGTACCAGGCCATGGTGGATAGAGGGCTGTAACAGCTTGTACTGTAAGTACACCACATGTAGTACCAGGCCATGGTGGGTAGAGGGTTGTAACAGCTTGTACTGTAAGTACACCACATGTCTACACATGTAGTACCAGACCATGGTGGGTAGAGGGTTGTGACTGCTTGTACTGTAAGTACACCACATGTCTACACATGTAGTATCAGGCCATGGTGGGTAGAGGGTTGTGACTGTACTGTAAGTACACCACATGTCTACACATGTAGTACCAGGCCATGGTGGATAGAGGGCTGTAACAGCTTGTACTGTAAGTACACCACATGTCTACACATGTAGTACCAGGCCATGGTGGATAGAGGGCTGTAACAGCTTGTACTGTAAGTACACCACATGTCTACACATGTAGTATCAGGCCATGGTGGGTAGAGGGTTGTGACTGTACTGTAAGTACACCACATGTCTACACATGTAGTACCAGGCCATGGTGGATAGAGGGCTGTAACAGCTTGTACTGTAAGTACACCACATGTCTACACATGTAGTATCAGACCATGGTGGGTAGAGGGCTGTAACAGCTTGTACTGTAAGTACACCACATGTCTACACATGTAGTATCAGACCATGGTGGGTAGAGGGCTGTAACAGCTTGTACTGTAAGTACACCACATGTCTACACATGTAGTACCAGGCCATGGTGGATAGAGGGCTGTAACAGCTTGTACTGTAAGTACACCACATGTCTACACATGTAGTACCAGGCCATGGTGGATAGAGGGCTGTAACAGCTTGTACTGTAAGTACACCACATGTCTACACATGTAGTACCAGGCCATGGTGGATAGAGGGCTGTAACAGCTTGTACTGTAAGTACATCACATGTCTACACATGTAGTACCAGGCCGTGGTGGGTAGAGGGTTGTAACAGCTTGTACTGTAAGTACACCACATGTCTACACTGACCGTGCGGCCACGCGTCGCGCGAGCTCCGTAATTCTCGCCTCTGGCGAGCGGAATAACGTCGCGGATGGCGACAAATTTGGCACGCGCTGAAAGCCCTTCAAACGCCGAGAAAAAGCCTGTAAGGCACGGCGAAAAAGCACAACCATGTGCTGAATTATCAAAGAAAGAAGATTTGCAGAAGAAATCTTCAAATCTTTTCGGCAAAAGTCAGGGCTATGCAAATCCGCCCGCCGGCGGACATCATGCAAATCCGGCCACGCCGACCGACTTCGTTACTGCCTCGTTTTCCGAGGCCGCTGCCCAAGCCAATAGAAGCTGGGCAGACTTAGAGGAGGACCAAGGCCCTGGAGAGGACGACAACTTCACCGTCGTCAAGAGTAAGAAAAGGCGCCGCGACTCGCCGGGTTCCCCTACGGCAGCTACTTCCTCTGGCACCAGAGGCGCAGGAGCCACTCGCCGGCCACGATCATCCACGGGATGGGCACCGCGGGCGGAGGAGGTCAGGACCACTCAGGCGCATATCGCGGAGGCCAGGGCGCGGCAGGCGTCTTCAACAGAGGACCACTGCGTCTATGTAGAACGCAGCCCTGAACTGGAGCCCTACCATTACATCAGGGCCATAGATCGAATGTTTGGGAGCACCAGGGAGGTCTTCCAAGTGACCAAGATGAACGGCCACTTCCTAGTGGGACTGGCAAACAAAAGCATGGCCGAGCGCCTCGTTAACGAGGGCCTCGAGGTGGAGGGAACTCTCCACGGGGCCTTCCCGTTCCGCAAGAGGGCGGAGAGAATCACGGTGGGCAACCTCCCCTTCTTCGTGGGGGATGCAGCCGTCATCAGCGCCCTTTCATCTTTCGGGCGAGTAACATCCATCGCCCCCAAGCTGATGAAGGCAGGCCCATATGTCTACAACGACGGCCGCCGAGAGGCGTTCATCATCCTCCGCGAGGGAATGACCATCGAGAGGCTGCCCACCCGCCTCGACATCTCAATCAAGGGCGAGGCCTGGCCCGCATACCTATCCTCCGGGATTAGGTGTTCCAGGTGCCGTGGCCAAGGACATCGTAGGGCCAACTGCCCCATGCTTGCAGGGCGAACCACCGCTCCTGGACCGGCCGCACCAACCTCTCCCACCAGCATCCCACCAGCGACTGCGCCCAGGCTGCCTCAGCAGCCATCTGCCCGGCCTCCACCTCCGGCGTCCCCCAGTTCAACCATGGAGGTCTCCGACGTGCCTCCCGCGAGCCGAGCTGCGCCCCTTCCACCTGCTGCACTCCAGCCATCACCACCAGCGCCTTCGGCCTTACCTTTGGAGGACACGCCTCCGGCCCCTCCACCAGCGACCCCTGCTCCGTCCCTGCGAACACCTGGGAGTCGCGAGCCTGCGGCCCCAACACCGGACGTGGAGATGTCCATCGTGGAGGAGACCTTTGCGTCCTCCACGTCATCGGCAAAAAACGCAACGAGAGTCGACCTCGATGCGTTCATCGAGGAGCTCCCCAGCGTGTCATTCGCTAAGACGGACGCCCTTGGTCTTGGGCGGGAGGAGGTCCTGGACCTCCTCTCCTCGAGGACCAAGGCGCCGAGGAAGGGACCCCTCCTGTCGCCTCCGCAGTGCGACGCCCTCGTCGGCCTGATCGGTCAAATTCTGGACCTGAAGCCCGGACACACCTCTAATTTATATAAGGTCCTTGGTCAGGTTAGAGCTGAGCTAACGAAAACACCAGCCGCAGCACCTACACCCCCACTGCCTGCACCTCGGCCTGATGGGCCAATACCACCCCCTCCCCATGGGGATACGACGACACCGGACATGGCGACATCTCCATCTCCACTATCTACCCAAATGGATAGAGCTCTGATGGACAAGCGCTGGGAGGCGCTAAGAGATCTAATGCATCAATTGGATCTTGAATTCGAACTCGACTTGGAGCACCGATTCTAATCGCGGGTTGACGTGGATGACATCATAAGAGCAATCCTATACCCCGGGGATAGGGAGCCCCTCATCAAGCGCCTACCCACTCGGGATAGGTACACCCTCGGTGGATTGATGAGCACCGCCATCAGGCGCGCTCGGGAATTAGATCCTTCTATACTCGAATGTATGTCCGCACTCAGGAAATTACTACCTGCTTGAGTCCAGACGACCCTCGGTGAGGACACCGCCTTTGAATTGTTACTTAACTCTTTGTAGTTTGCCGATTGTCTAAGATGACAATAAAAAATTGTTTAATTGTCACATGTTTACACATGTAGTACCAGGCCATATGGTGGGTAGAGGGTTGTAACAGCTTGTACTGTAAGTACACCACATGTCTACACATGTAGTACCAGGCCATATGGTGGGTAGAGGGTTGTAACAGCTTGTACTGTAAGTACACCTCATGTCTACACATGTAGTACCAGGCCATATGGTGGGTAGAGGGTTGTAACAGCTTGTACTGTAAGTACACCTCATGTCTACACATGTAGTACCAGGCCATGGTGGGTAGAGGATTGTGACTGCTTGTACTGTAAATGCACATGTCTAGAAATGTGAAAACATTTCGGCTTGTCATTGTCAACATTCCTGAGATATTTTGCTTGCCTCTATTCACTAAAGCAACAATTAGACAAGTGTCAGAGAGAATTTAAAACTTTATATAATTACTTCCTTTCATGCAGCGGATTTAAAAAACCACGAAATCTTTCTCTCTGGTGTAAATAAAAAGATTTGATCAACTTTCTCTCTCCACGATACTAATTATTACAGATAACTTCATTAAAATAACTTCCATCATTGCTTAACATACTGTAAATAACTACCTTGCGACTTCTTCAATCTGCTTATGTTGTTGCTTATTTATTTAATGTATATGTTTATTCAATTCTCTTTTTTCTTAATTGTTTATTTTCCTTTTGATAATTCTGTTACCTATTCTACTACAATTATTGTAAATAGTTTCACGCGCAATTATCCAGATCGGATATATCGTGTCTTGTTTGCAAATGGTAAATAAATATAAATAAATAAAAAGATTTCTCTATAAATTACTTTATTTTCAAATAAAGATTTTGATAATGACTATTTAAACTTCTTTCCCATTTATAAAATAGAAATATGTTGCCTCAAAGTATAATTAACTCCTGATTAAAAGATAATTAAAGTTAATGAGGTGTGGTTAATCGTTGTTTAAATTGTTCAACAATAAAATCATCGCCATTTTGAGCTAGGACCAAATTAACTTTTCTGTCAGCATTAAATATGCAAATATATACAGGAAATAACATTACCAGCTAACAAATATAATAGTGGTTTCTTGACTCAATATCCGTAAAGTATATTTTAATAATCTATTTTTATCAAAAATTGAGTGACTTTATATGGAATTAAGACAATTAACTAGGACCAAATTAACTTTTCTGTCAGCAATAAATATGCAAATATATACAGGAAATCGCATTACCAGCTAACAAGTGGTGGTTTCTTGACTCAATATCAGTAAAGTAAATTATAATAATCTATTTTTATCAAAAATTGAGTGACTTTATGTGGAATTAAGACAATTAACTTTGCTACCTAGAGAGATGGGTGCAGTATTTAGATTTCCACGAGATATCAAACCAGAACTTCTGGAAAGTAATTGAAGACTTCAACTCTCTCAGAAATTTTGCATGAAGGATTTCACAATTATGCAACAAAGTTTTTCCTTATTTCAGTATATAAATCAATATGGCAAGCTTTCGGATTCTGAGAGTATCTTCCACACGGTTCTATATATATATAAAGAAATGTATATATACATGCAGGTATTAAATCGCAGCACTATACGCCACTATACACCAGATACAATCATTACACGACTACTGGGGTATTCCCCTATCTCTTATTAAACTAAAACATCTTCTGATCATAAAACTGAGAGTTTCTGATAGCTTACGCCATCTATCGGAATAAATTTCAACTAATCGCTGATTTTTTTTTTTTAATTTAATAAACGATTAGATGATATTTATTCCGACAGCAATTCATCAACTTTCAATTGTCCGATCGTAATAACTTTGTAGGGGTCCGTTGAAATACAGTACAACTACCTCTCTGTAAATACAAAACCTAGTCACAGAGACAAAGTGTCTTTTATGGAGAGATTCCCTCTTACTGGAGAGTTGTTAAATACAGTAGAATTACTTTTCTGTAAAGGACAGCACCTAGTTACAGAGCCGAAGAGTCCTTTAGGGAGAAATGTCCTCTTACTGGAGAGTTGTTAAATACAGTAGAATTACTTTTCTGTAAAGAACCACACCAAGTCACAGAGCCGAAGTGTCCTTTAGAGAGAGGTGTCCTCTTACCGGAGAGTTGTTAAATACAGTAGAATTACTTTTCTGTAAAGGACAGCACCAAGTCACAGAGCCGAAGTGTCCTTTAGAGAGAGATGTCTTCTTATACAACTGTATATAACTGAGAATTTCTAATAAGTAAAATAGTGAATTGGTGAGGACAACTGTCCTTTTTAACTCTTTGAGGACGGACGATTCTGTAGTTGCATAAGAGGCAATAGGGGCTGATGGAAGGGCGATATCACGTGATGTTTTACAGGTAAATTAGGTCAGCTAACATCCCCCCAACCCACTGATAGATAGACAAGAAGGTATGGGACAGGATCCCAGTGGACACAAATTCGTGTCAACCGCCAGCGATTTTATATTTAATTTTGAAAATCAAGGATGCGAATTCACGTTACTCGGGTCGAAAGTGTTAAAGAGGTGTCCTCAACCAAGAATGTCCTCCAATGAATATTCTACCGTATCTAAAACGAAATATGACACGAATAGTTATGTAACTAAATTTTAACTTGAGGATATATGCAAAGTAGGTTCTATACACACAATTGAAAAGATATATTAACAAATATAATTATATAAATATGAAAATAAAAATATCAACTATATGGGGACAACCCAAGATTGAATACAGGATGTTTTATCCTGACTGTGGGGAATCTATTCCTCAATATTGCGGCAGTTTGTTGGCTTCTTGTGAATGCTTAGCAATCACGATAACCAATCGTACAGATATTTCTTATCTTCCATTCACGTCGAGAAAAGAAGAATAAAATAATGTGTAAAAAACTACTTTTTTATTTGAATTAATACAGGGGGGCTATAAGTCCGGAAAACTTTTTTTATTAAAAATTAAAAGGCGAACTAGAATAAAATAATTATAGTTTTTTTCTAGTTTGTCTTTTAATTTTTACTGAAAAAAATAAAAAGAGACTTCGCGACTTATGGGCCACCTGTATATATTTAAAGATTGTTTTATTGTTATAAGATTATCTCTTTATATCTATATATAATTCAACATATGTGGGAACCAGATAGACATCTCCTAATAATGATAACTACAGCCTAATATGTATTCCTTGCTTCCTTAGTTATTTTCTAGAGGCTTATATTTATTTATTTGTTTGTGCTCTTATTATAGATATATATTTTTATAATATTTTGTTTCAGTTTGTATATTGGGTTGGCCAAATATCAGGGAACAGGCTAAATCAATGTTTAGTTGATTTCTGTTCCACCAGATGGCGCTCTGCATTCTGAAAAGCACATATGCTCCTGGTCAGGATATGCCTTTTTTATATTTATAACAGTTAATATAAAATATTTTTATATCTATAGAATTTTATAAAATTATGTAAAATAGTATCCGATTATATTTAACTCGTGTTCTATTGGCGAATCATTATACCATGTTTTCTCCTGTAGAAGGACGTCCGTGCCTGAAAACTAGAGAATAAAAATGTTTTTGAAAAGAACTTTTCCCTGGAGGCCCCTGATATATTTTACTCAATATGTATGTTTGTCGGCTATACACGTTAACAATACGTAACTAATCTGGCTGAAATTTTGACAGTATATTGTTACACCTTGTAGATGGTTTTTGCTCAGCCGTTACCATTGTGCTGTAGAATAAACCAGAACGAGTTCTCATTAAAAAGCTGACGCTTTATTTTGGTAAGGTTACAAAGAAAGAGAAGAGACGACGCGAGCACGCGTGGCTGCACTAAGTTAACAACAAAAAAGAATAAATAAAACAATATTATGAAAAAGGCATCTCCTTATCGTGCAACTGAAAGTTGCTGATGGCTTGCGCCATCTATCAGAATAAAAATAAACTATTTCGTTGATTTTTTTAATGATTCCAGAATTGGCCAAATACATATTCTTGATTAATCAAGAAAAACTAACCACGGACGCGTTTCGGGCTGTTGGCCCTCATCAGCGTGGTGCAAGCTGTACTTCAACGATCAAAAAACTGGTCATTCAGGCATCCTGAGAAATCATGAAACGGGTAGTTGAGGCCAGAATTGCGTGAGACCGCGACACAATGTGAAAAAAAAAAACAATATTAACCATATTAATAATATAATAATAATAATAATTAATAATATAAACAATAAAAACAATATTTTTCAAAACAATATTAATTTGTTTAATAAGTTTTAAAAAACTAATGATAATATTTACGTGAGTCTACGTCGGCTGTGACAGTATAGAGTAGAATTGGAAATTCTTATAGTTAAATTTCCAGGGCCATTTGGCTAGTATATTTATAAATCCAATTGTGCGTGACATTCAGCGTTAAAATTTATAATTCTAATTTTTGGTAATATTTTTGACATATATCATCAAATATTATCTCTATACAGACCTTACTGCAATGGTAAAGGTTATTGAATGAGGATTTGGTTCATCAGTGGTGAATCCTCTCAGCGGTTTCGCCAAAAAAGTTCACCACTGATGAGCCAAACCCTCTCATTCAATAATTATTATAATTGCAGTAAGATCTGTATAATATTTGATAATATATGTTTAAGGAAACACATCGACAAATATAATTATTACAAATTTCAATATTTTATGTGTACACTCATAGACAAAACTTTAAAAGTGGAAAGTGTTTGGTGTCGCCGGTCGCCTGTTTTTTTTTTTTAAGGAAACAGGGGCAATTTTTTGTTCACACTTGGTTATCTAGTGTGTCTTCAATAAAGGCCAATCTAATATATTTCAGAGTTATTGTCTGAATCCCGATATACATGCTGAAATCTACACCTTCCTTATGTTTTGTCCATGAGTGTACATGTAAAAAATTTCTTAATAATTTATTTAATTTAATTAATTTATTATTTTGTTTATTTATGCATAAATAAGAAGATTTCATAAAATTTTAATCGCAAAAATAAAAGCAGGCGACACCACTATAAAATTATATTTATTATTTAAATCCTCTTTAAAATTTAATGAATAGAAAAATAACTTTGTCAAAATCTAAGGTATAGAGATATATTGACTGATCAACACAGTGGAGCTAATTAACTATGTATCTGTCAATAAAGATAAGTTTAAAACAGAGTGAAGGTAGGAGATGCCTCTATGTGTGTGTGTAGTCTTACACCCGACATTTCTAATTAGTAAGGTTTCAATTACGAAATTCTGTTAACTTTTTTCATATATTATCGATTGAATAAACTTTATTGAATCTTACTGTGAATAGATAAGTTTGTGTGAACATTTTTACTCGAATTTTTCAACAAATTAGATTTCCTTGTTGTCCCTAGATTTCTAAAGAGTTAAAAGAATCATTTCATGAGAAATAATTATATAACATCTGTATTATTTATTATAGTCTCAGTTCTTCAGCCTTCCGTCAGTCTGAAGCAAATACATGTAAATTTAGAGATGTTCAGTTAATATATTAAGATAAAAATTGCTCTCTCTTTATATACACTCATGGACAAAACACACACACACCGAGGCGAGCGGCTACGCTTTTTCGAGCTCCACCGTTTCCGCTTCTAACGATGTAAAAGTGATGTCAAGTATGTCGAAAAGTATATTGGTTTAAAGCTCTTTAAAAGCTGCATGTGTACCTGAAAGGCCCAGCTACGAGCCTCAAGCTAGTGCAGAGATTTCTGCGAAAATTGATTTTCAAGATCAATCACTCATGGACAAAACTTAAGGAAGTTGTACCTTTTAATGTGTAAATCGGTATTCACACAATTACTATGAAAGATGTTACAGTGACCTTTATTGAAGACACACGATATAACCCGATGTGAACAAAATTGCCTCTGTCTCCTTCGAAAAATATATAAAGACGACCGGCGACATCAAAACTTTCCACTTCTTTAAATGTTGTCCATGAGTGTAGGTAGTATATCGCCGTCAGCATCTGTCAGTTTGGATAAAGAAAGTAGGAAAATCACAGCTTTCGTTACACATAAAGGTATTTTTCAGTACAAGATACTGGATTTTTCAGTCTGACTTCAGATAGAACACCTGGTATTTTAAGTTTTATTGAATATATCTAATTCTGAAATCTTTTCATATATATTCAATTGTTAAAATTTTACACAAATAAATTCACTGGCAATGTGTTTCTTTTTTTTTTTTTTTAATATCATCAAATATTAGCTCTACAGACCTTACTGCAATAATATGAGTTATTGAATGAGAGGGCTTGGCTCATCAGTAGTGAACCCTCTCAGCGGTTTCGCCAAATTAATCTCTAGACCGCTCTACTATTGTATTGGACTGGTTTTGTTATATACCCTGCATTTTCTATGGCAATAAAATTTAATTTACTAATATTCAATTGTATCCTGAATACAAGAAAATACTTGCAACCTCAGAACAATTTTTAACGCCTTGCCAAATGCTTTATTTTTACTTACTTCTCCTGACGAAGACAAAAGATTTTTGTCGAAACATTGAGAAAATAAAAACTCTAACTTGCCGAAGTGTCTATTTTTTATAGAAACAAGAAAATACATTTTCGTTAAAATAAAATATACTTTCCGACTAAAGAGTGTACTTTTTTATATAAAAGAATTTTTTCAATATAATTTCTGTATGAAACTCTTGTCATATAATCATTGATAGTAATATAGTTATGATGTTATAATCATAAATTACATCGCAATAATTTATTTGAAATAAAACTCTCGTTCACAGAATTTACCAAGATTTCCGTAAGAAATATCTGACAGTTAAGGATGAGAGCGCCATTTTGATTGATCACTTTGCAACTTTCATTCTCTCTGTGTGTCTTCTGTTATTTTTTTTTAATAAAATATATTCAACTGATATTATAGATCTATATTTATGGTGCGTTTAAAGGATATGTGCAATTTATTCAACAAGGAAACAGTATTCCTATAATATTAACAGTAGTTTTAAATAAATAGACGTTTATTTTAGTTTTTTATTATTTCGACATTTCGACCACAGGCCAATATACAATCTTCTTCATCTCTGGAAGCCTGATGTTTTCATCGTAAAATAGTTCATATCTTGCATAATGATAAGTTATTAGAAGGATTCTATTCGAAAGCTTGTTTATATGCTTCTATGAAAGTGTATTGTTAATTTCCTAATGGAAGTTTTACTCAACACTCATTGATTGTATATGGAATGATTAATGCTAGAGAATAGAATCTTTCAAAATTGACTAAAATCTCGGCGCACTTTATCTGAACTTGATAATAGAATCTAGAAAAAGAATCTTCTCTGATATATTGATTAATTAACCACTTTTAATTAGATTTTTTTCTCACTTCATCGACTGCGAAAGTTAATTAATGGGTGAAGTGCCTTGACGTTCTCTTCAATTTTATTTTTTAAGAAATTTTGTTGATAAAATTGTTCACGAGACAAACACTTAGCCGTTGGTTGGTCAATAGAAATCACAGTATGTATACTCAGCGAGCAATTTCCAATAGTTTGAAAGTATTGAGTAGACGTATTTGCATATAAAAAAAAAAGTTTTACCTGAGAAAAGTTTATTTTTATCATATCGATAAAACACAAGTTTTCAAACCTCGTTATTCCTCTACAGGAACTTAGCGTCCATTGGAGTTCCACCTGTAGAGGAATAACGAGATTCTTTATATATACGAGGTAAATTACATTTGCATATATCTAAATAAGACAAGATTTTAACACTTAAAGGCTATATGCAAAAATAGACTATTTACATATGAGCCAAAATAATGAGAGATGCAGTGAGATATAGAAAATAATAAATCATATATTTGAACGATTATTATGGAGAATAATCATGATTTAAGACATGTTTTTGTACTGGTCAGGGAGATCTTTCTTTCTGTTTATACTATTGAGTTTTTCTGTTCTAATTTATATAATTATTTGTATATACAGTAGAACCTCCCTTTAGCGGACACCCCGGTAGCGCGGACACCTCTCCACAAAGGACAATTTTCATTTGCAAAATTACCATTTTTACAATTTAGCAACTCTCCGGTAAGAGGACACCTCTCCCTAAAGGACACTTTGGCTCTGCAATTAGGTGTTGTCCTTTACAGGGAGTTTGTTCTACTTTACTATGCTAAAATATAGCCCGTTCTACGAGAGGATTCAAGTCTAAGCCTTATTGAAGTTTTAGTTATCTATATATAGTCATATACATATTACATATACAAGTATCAGAGTCATCAATCAATTCTTAATCAATTCTGTCACCGTTTGCTTTTGTGAATGGAATAAATACCCAAATATGGCCATTTCTTATAACCATTGGTGGTTCAGTGGTAGAATGCTCGCCTGCCACACGGGCAGCCCGGGTTCGATTCCCGGCCGATGCATTTTTTTTTTTTTTTTACAATTTTTAAAACTCATTTATATATTATACAAGAATGACATCCACGGCGCCAATTTATAATTGTAGCAAATAGTATTTGAATAAAAGCATTTAATCGGGTAAAACCCGGGCGTTTCCCGGGCCATTCGACTACTATTACATATGTGTGACAATACGCGTAGAGTGGAAGGAAAGTGAAAGAAACGACCCAATTAATTAAAAATAAAAGGATGGGAAGACTACAGGGAGAATAAAAAAAAGCAGTAAACAGCTATCTATAGAACACCGAGCCAGTAGGCAGCGAGTCCAGTGTCTGATAAGTCGCCCCAATCTCTTTGTTAATTCCTGGAAGGATATATATTATTTTACGACATATATACATAGTATATTATACAGTTTATACAAAAATGTAATGCCTTGACAAAGGTTGGTGTTCAGTCAACCGAAATATTGGCAAATAAATATTTTATTCAATTCAATATATGTATTATTATTATCTAAATATATATGTATATTGTTCTGAATATAGAGCAATTCATACTTAAATCTTTAGATAATAAAAAGGCATATATTATATTTTTTTAAATCTAAGAAAAAGAAAGATTTTGAAAAATATTTTATTCAATCTAATATATGCTTTTTATTATCTAAATATATATGTATATTATATTATTATGAAATATTATAATAAAATGCACATATGTGAAAATATAATATTTTTAAAATAGAAAAACGCATGTGAGTAGTCAGAATAGGCATATTTTGTTTTTAATATATATTTTTCAGTTCAGTAGCGAGTTGTATTATTCTCTTGTTATCGTGGCTTACTGGCAATAAAGGATTTATTGCTGTCGTATTCATGGTACCAGCGGAGAGAGAAACGATACAACATGTTTGTTTATATTGCCACGTGGAAAATTAAGGAAGACAAACTTCAGGATGACACAGCAATTTATTTAAGACAAGAACAAACTATGAATGATAAACAAAAGATAAGCAAAGAGGGAAGATTACAGAGTAGCAAAATATAGACATAAAAAATAATACTCTGTTAATAATAATAAATACTTTGTTACAATATAGAAGAAGAAAAAACACAAGTCGGGGAGAATAATATATTTATATTATAAACCTTCAATATGAAATAAACAATCATTTTTTTCTTTCTTTATTAAAGCTAATAAACAGTATTTTAAGCAAATATATTTTGCTTTCTACATATTTATAATAAATATTCCAGGAGAAAACGAAGAGCCATTTACAAATTAAAATAACACACTGATATTTTATTTCTATAATTTAATAAAAATAAACAGTTAGATTTTCATCTTTCATATTTATTCTAAGCCTGTAGAAGATCAAATTTGCCCGAAAGCTTTTTTATTTAATTTAATTAATTACTTAATATATATAATACTTAAAAGCATATTTTGGATCAATAAATTTATTAAAATTCAATATTTCGACGAGGCTGTTCGCCTATCTTCTTCTCGGAAAAATTCAAAAACCTTCTAAGCTTATTATCCCTAGAAGGTTTTTGAATTTTTCCGAGAAGAAGATAGGCGAACAGCCTCGTCGAAATATTGAATTTTAATAAATTTATTGATCCAAAATATGCTTTTATTTTAATAATGGATTGCTCTATATTTAATAGATATAATACTTTATTAATTTTGTATTGTAAGTTTTTAAACAAATATTTTAGCACACACAATATATATCAAATATTATATTTGTAGAACTCTCACTTATCTCAAATCATCACATATATCTTCCAAGTGGAATACAATTGGTCCAAGTTAGGAGATTGCCATATTTGGTCATCTCAGTGTTTCATTTCCTGTACCGGTCCCTGAAGTGTGCCGTGGGGACTCCCACGGGGGAGATAGCCCGACCCCCACGGGACTGACTCGTCAAACTCCGGACTTCGCAGTCCTTTCCTTAATAGATTTCCAGGAGTCCTTCGCGTCTTCTTACATAGATGGAACAAAGAAAGATACAAACACCTTAACATCTGGCGACGATAACTTTAAAACATTATCAAATCATTTCTCCATATTCTTTAAAATATCTTATTTGTATATACAGCATGTAGGGAAGGAATTCTTCAAAATATATTTAAACTTCTTTTATTTTTAATATTGTAGCAAAGTTTTTATTATATTTTATATAGATATTATTAATTTTTTGATATTTATATTATTTTTAATATTTTACACAAATAAATTTACGCATTGCCAGTAAATTTATTTGTGTAAAATATTAACGATAGATGGCAATAAAATTTAATTTATTTATATTATTTATATTTTCTTTTCTCTGGAACCTTCCCTCATTGCTTATCTTGTATCTTATAAAAGTTGATTTTGTGCTTACATTAAATAAATTGCTGTGTCATCCTGAAGTTTGTCTTTCCTGATTTACTACGTTACAATATAGAGCTAATCAATTTTTTTTTTAATATTATTTATATTTTGCTACAGTATAAACTTCCCTTATTGCTTATCTGGTATCTTATAAATGTTGATTTTGGTTTTTCTGTGTCATCCTGAAGTTTGTCTTTCCTGATTTTCTACGTTACAATATATAGGGCTAGGTGATCACTTTTTTTTAGCATTTCTATATGCTTCTTTATATGATCCAATGGACTCTGTGTAATTATGGTAATTTATCAGGCGAGAAAGAGATTTTCTGTGTATGATTTATTTCAAAAATATTCTTAAAATTTATAATTAGTGTTAAAAATATTTATAAAAATGTATTTGGTATTTTATTTTAGTCATAATGTACGATAAACATGTTCGGTCCCGAGTTTATATTTCCTCGACAATTTTGTTTTAATAAATGTTAATTATTATTATTACTTTTTTCAACTTTTGTGGTATTGTGAAAAAATAGTACAAATGTAATATTGTACTGGGATAAGGTGCATAAATTAAGAAAAAGGCTTCTTCTTATCGGGCAACTGAAAGTTGCCAATTCTGGAATAATTAAAAATCAACGAGAATAGTTTATATTTATTCCGATAGATGGCGCAAGCCATCAGCAACTTTCAGTTGCCCGATAAGAAGAAGCCTTTTTCTTAATTTTGTGGTATTGTTGTAATATCGAGCAGAATGACCCGGCTTCGCCTGGATTCTACCCGAGTGGATACTTGTGCCCAATTAATATAGTTTTATTTCTCTCTCACACTAAATATCCTAAATATATATTAAAATAATACAACAAGGGTTTCTGGAGGTGAGTTTATTTTTATTAATGTAATCTCAAGCTTTCAGGCATCGCTGCCTTTAACAGGAGTATATAAAACAAATAATAATCTAACGGCGTTTATTATTATACTGTTACGACGCTTCTCAGCCGTCAATGTTTGCGTTCAAGGTTTCTAAGAGAACAATGTGAGTTCGTTTTGGATACAGCTTAGTACTATGGATTTATTACCAGATCTTTGAAAGGGATATAAGTAACTATACAGTAGAAGATTAACTTGCCTTCAATGTCCGCCACTAGAGGGATCCTTCTCCGCTACCGTCTTCGGTGCCCACCTGCTGCGTCTGTTGTCACCACCGCCGTTCTCCTTGCTGCAGGTCCCGTTGTCATCAGACAAACTTCTTCCCTCCAGACTGCTATCTCTGCCAGACAGTCTTCTCGGCACACACCAATCCCCGGCAGGCCGGCCAGCTTCCTTCCACGACGGCACCAGCTGGGCTCGGCTGATCCCTTCCCCACGGCGACGCCAGCTGGACTTCGCGCTGTCTGTCTGCCACCCCCCCCCCCTCTGGAATTTTGTCAATCCACACTTCCCTGGGGGAGCCCCGGCATACCTTCTCTCTTGGCTTCCCCATTTCTTCCCTGCTACTTCTCTGCTGCATCGTTTCACTGCCCCCTTCTCAATCCTTTTCGTCCCGAAAAGGCTGATTTCACCAGAGGCGCTGATCGGCGGCCCTTTGATCTCCCTGACGTCTCTGGCCACATGAGGGTTGTCCGCCTCCCGGAAGCGTAGCGGCAGGGTTAACACCAACCCTTGTTTGCAGAACCACATCTCAACTCGGGCTTTCTTTCCACTCTCAACCAGTGCCAACGCCATTGATTGGTCTCGCTGTCTAGCACAGGGCGGTGGTTCTCCACAAGATGGCGGCCATATTTCACTGCCTACGATGCTTCCATCTGATATTTTGAATTCTCCTTGTGAACACTCTGTAGCCGCAATGTACAAAGGGTTGTGATCGTTTGTGTTGCGCTTTCGCCGCTTCCTTCCACGACGGGGCTGTAGATCGCCGATCTTTACAGTGGATTCGTCCACCTGATCCACGCTGTCCATATCGTGGCCTCCCTTTTCTTCTTTAGGTTTCCCATTCTCTTGCTCTAGAGGCTCTCTCTTTCCTAACCCTTCAAACCTGGGCTCCTTAGTGCCGACCACGCACAGGGCTGTGAATTTCTTAAACCTTCTGGAGGTGTCGGATCCCGTGGCAGTCTCAAGGTCGGTATAACTTTTCCTAGACGGTGGCTGCTTGATCTGCACCTTGTCGGGCGAAGGAACGAAGATGAATGGTACACATTCTTGGCACATCTTTTCAGCTTGCATTGCAGACGACGGCACTGACACATTGCGCGCGACTTCCGCGTCACAGACATTGTCGTCGGACTTCCACAGAGCGTCCAATGCTCTATCCCGTTCAGTCGGGTTGCCGGCTCCAACTTCAGGGTGCTTCGACCATCTAGCCTTGTCGCACTTCCACGGAGCATCCAGCTCCGTCCCGTCCAGTTGGATTGCCGCTGTAGTCCCTGACAGTCTGACACTGTCGCTGAAGTCAGCCACGCTGTCGCACTGCAGCTCGCCAAGATCGTTGCTGTTCTCATGGAGTATTTCAGAAAGAATCCCAGGGGTTGAATTTTCGCTCTGTATATCACCTTGAGGGCATTCTCCTTCCGTCCGCTTGATTTTATACAAAACACTCGTGCCACAGCCGTTGTCGGAGGCGATCAGCTCACCCTCCTCCGCTACACAACCAGTCTGGATCATTTCCTGCTGTCGACACTCTTCGGACTTCTGGATCACGGGAGAATCTTCTAGCGTAGATTCTGGCAGTTCACTTACAACGTCTCCTGACGTGATGATCTTTGTTGTGATGGTCTTGTCGGGATCTTCATCACCTGGGATCGTCTTTTGTCCCCTCAGACATTGAATACGTGGGCTATTGGTTGCTGTGATTGGTTTTGAAAAGCCATCAGGATTTTCTGGCGGTAGTACATTGAACTTGACTTCGCAAGACATGGGTGTGGCAGAACGTTTGACATTCCGAATATGCTCGAGTCGGCTCAACCGAGAATCCAAGTTTTCTCCGAGCTCATCTACTTTCTGGCTTAACAGACGGAGCAATTTTGTGAATTTTTCGATTTCGGGGTCGGTTAGTTTTTCCATTTTACTTTTTGAATTAGCGCAAAATAAAATCTTCAATTAAAATTGACTAAGCTGTATCCCACTTCTGACACCAAATGTTACGACGCTTCTCAGCCGTCAATGTTTGCGTTCAAGGTTTCTAAGAGAACAATGTGAGTTCGTTTTGGATACAGCTTAGTACTATGGATTTATTACCAGATCTTTGAAAGGGATATAAGTAACTATACAGTAGAAGATTAACTTGCCTTCAATGTCCGCCACTAGAGGGATCCTTCTCCGCTACCGTCTTCGGTGCCCACCTGCTGCGTCTGTTGTCACCACCGCCGTTCTCCTTGCTGCAGGTCCCGTTGTCATCAGACAAACTTCTTCCCTCCAGACTGCTATCTCTGCCAGACAGTCTTCTCGGCACACACCAATCCCCGGCAGGCCGGCCAGCTTCCTTCCACGACGGCACCAGCTGGGCTCGGCTGATCCCTTCCCCACGGCGACGCCAGCTGGACTTCGCGCTGTCTGTCTGCCACCCCCCCCCTCTGGAATTTTGTCAATCCACACTTCCCTGGGGGAGCCCCGGCATACCTTCTCTCTTGGCTTCCCCATTTCTTCCCTGCTACTTCTCTGCTGCATCGTTTCAATACGTTTTATATACTTTGTAGAAGGACAGGGATTCCCGAGAGCCTGAGATTACATTAATAAAAATAAACTCATCTCCAGAAACCCTTGTTGTATTATTTTAATATCTTATATACAGGGTGATCCAAAAGTCCCGCACAACTTTAAAAATTAATAACTCCGCGAATATTTGCGCTAGAGCAATGCGGTAAACTCCATTGTGTTTAGAATGCAATGGGATTTTTATGGCAAATAATGAAATATTCGAAATTGATTTTAGTTACAACTTTATTCGCTAGATGGCGCCCTACCAGAATCAGTGATTCAGCGGCCAAATTGTTTGATAAATTGAAAAATATAACTAAACTAGCGGATGTGCCCGGCTTCGCCCGGGTTTTACCCGAGTAAAGGTTTGTATAACGAACATTTGTTAAAACAATTCTCTATAAACATATAAAAAAAGAAAGATATATTTTGATGATTTGAAACTCGTAAATTTGAATCTCTCGATAAAGTGATCATTTTTTCCCGGTCCCTTGTGCCGTGTCATCCTGAATTTTGTATTTCCTAATTTTCTATATTACAAAATAATCGTTTTATAAAGTGAACATATTTTCCCGGTCCCTTGAAAAATACTCGATAAGTTGAATAAAATCATGGTCGTGAATCTCTCGATAAGGTGATAATTTTTTCCCGGTCCCTGTGTGCCGTGTCATCCCGAATTTTGTATTTCCTCGATAAAGTGAACATTTTTTACCGTTCCCTGTGAGCCGTGTCATCCTGAATTTTGTCTTTCCTAATTCTATACATTACAAAATCATCGACACGGGATATCATTTAATGTTGTCTAAAGGGGGTTAAGAGAGCAGTCTCTTTCAAATGAAAAATGCTTTAATTAAGCAGATGTTTAAAGTATAATATATGAGAGAGGCAATCTTACAGGTTGTCGACGCTGTAAAATCCCCAGAGAGAGTGTTTTTGTAGCATCATGCTGTGACTCACACAATGACCCAAGGTCATCAGGAGCAGCAAACTAAGCCTATCTCCGTCTCAATGGTATCGCTGCTTGCGAGTTAAATATACAAATCTGCAAATAACTCTAAGGATATTCAAGATATTCAAGAATTTTTTTTTCGTAAACCTTTCCGGGGATACACCTCATAATATCCCAAAATTTCACGCCGATTGGATGTATGGTTTTTGAATCCATAGAGGACACACACACACACAGACAGACAGACAGACATTCATTTTTATATATATAGACGACACGTATTTTTACTTTTTGAATACCAGGAAATAACCCTAATAATATCAAATGATAAATTAATAAAACACCATTTCGCCAAAAGTTAGAAGAAATTGTTAACGATTTTTAAATACAATCTGAGATATGTAAAATAGGTATATGCAAATTAAAACATGTAGCAAAAAAAAAACCTGATATTTTAGATGCGGTTTGCTGGAATCCTCTCAGCTATTTATATTTCGAAAATAATAATTTTCTATTTTTTTAAATTCAACTCTCTCTCAGTATCGATTATATTTATTTTATTCATTTGAAAAATATTTATCTCTATCTCTGATGATTTATTTTACTCTGGAATGCCGTTGTTGTTTTTGTCGTGTCCAATAAAGAGCCTCAGATTCTTTTTGTTTGGCCAACAAAAAATGTCCAATTTATATACACATATATTCTTACATAATGAGACTTTAAAGAATGCAAATAATCTTCATCTATTTACATACACAACACATCCTACCCCTTAATAATACTCCAGTCGGTCTAGGGGTTTCCTGGCTCTCTGAGGTCTAGGACTGCGGACGGGCACTTGCACAGCGGCAGCCTCCGGTTTAGGAGTGCAAGAGGGCACGTGCACAGCAACAGGCCCTGGTATAGGAGTGCAAGAGGGTACGTGCACAGAAGCAGTCTCCTCCTTGTTTCCTGATGTAACCTTTGGAACCTCCTCTTCACTTTATTTCTGACTTCCACCTACAGGCTTCTCTCCTGATGTTCGAGGAAGTATCAAATTTCTTGTCTCCACTTGTTTCTTTCTCACAGGTCGCAATTGATTGATATGCCTCTTATACACGACGCCCTCGCAACTTATAAGGTAGTGACGGTAGCTCAATAATTCCAAAATGGTACCTTTTTACCGTTTAGGTCCAGTTGCATAGTTGCGGAAATAAACCTCGCAACCTGTAGTAAACTGCTCCTGCCTTCTTACGGCCTCAAGAAATACCTCTCGCGGATTTCTCATCTTGGTATTAAATTAGAGAATCTTGATCTTAAACTTCTCTTCATTAGCAGTTCCGCCGGGGAATTCTTTATTACAGTTTGGGGGAATGCTCTATGAGCAAATAGGAAACTTTGTAGATTCCCCTCTAAATCATCCTTCCCATTATTCTTTCTCAAAAGGTTTTTAAACTCTCTTACATATCTCTCAGCAAAACCATTTGTACTAGGATTATACGGACTGGTCTTAGTGTGCCGTATACCATTCATTTTGGTAAATTGCTCGAATTCACCGGAGACAAACTGTCTTCTGTTATCTGTAACAAAATATTAGGGCAATCCAATTCTGGCGAGAATTTCTCTAAGATGACTTATAATCGTTTTTCTGGTAATATCTATGATGATAAAAATTTCTATCCACTTTGAGTATGCGTCCACGAGAACCAAAAACATTCTTCCCATGAACGGACCCGCTAGATCAAGATGAAGTCGATGCCACGGTTTTTCGGGCCAAGTCCATTCCGAGATGGTAGCCGGGGGCATGCTTGCCGATTCTTGGCATACTCTACATTTTCTAGTTAACTCTTTGATGTTACTGTCTATGCCTGGCCACCAGAAAATACCGTCTGGCAATCATCTTCATTTTAACAATCCCCATGTGTATTTCATGCAAGTCATTTAAAATTAAAGATCTTAATTTTTGGGGAATTACCACTCTTTCACGCCATTGAAAACAATCAAACTCCAAACTTAATTCCTCATTGATCTTATAATAAGGAGCTAGTGGGTTTTCCGTCAGTACCCTTGTGAATTTCCACACACACACACACACACAGTTGCCTTCTCTAACATTCCTCAATACTATAGACAGTATTTTATCTCGGGACGTCTCATATGCCACCTCCCTAAAAGAGAACGGTACCTCATTCAACTTCCTGAGAAGAAGTACCTGGTCTTCATCAAGAAACTCCCTGACACTCGATTCTAAAGGAAGACGTGACAATGCGTCAAAATTGGAATTATCACTACTTTTTCGAAACTCCTCAGTATAATTAAATGCAGCTAATTTTAAGGACCATCTTTTAATTCTGGATGCTGCACATATGGGAATTGGTTTCTGAGGTGAAAATATATGAATTAAGGGTCGGTTGTCTGTGACTAATACGAATTTTCGTCCCAGTAAGTATTGTCTTGATTTCTCATCGCCATAAGTTATGCTCAACGCTTCCTTTTCTAGTTGAGAGTACCGTTTTTCCGCTTCAGTTAATGTTCTAGAAGCAAAAGCTATAGGGCATTCTTCCTTTCTATCATTTCTATGACTCAGAATTACGCCTAGTCCATAGTCCATTAATAATGATTTACATTTTTAAAATAACATTCGATATTTTTCGTCCAATTCCATCTACAATTTTTATTCAAAAGTTGATAGAATAGCGCTAAAATGTTTGCTATATTCTTTATGAATCTATAATAATAAATTAAGAGTCCTATGAAAGATCTCAATTGCGAAACATTCTTTAGGTTCAGGCGCCTCTATCACTGCTTTATTTTTATTTTCTAAGGGATGCGGTCCATATTTATCCATTTTAAACCCTAAAAATTCCACCGATTTCTTTTTAAATTTACATTTATATCTGTTTAACTTTAAACCTTTTTATAGCAATCATCTAAACACTTGATCCAACTTTTGTTCGTGATCTTCAAAGTCTTTTCCTGCAACCAAAATATCATCTATGTAGCAGGCCACACCTGGCAAATCAGAAAATAGGCCTTCCATAATCCTCTGAAATTTATTTGGTGCTACCGCTACATCATATGGTAGTCTTTTATAAGAAAACAACCTCTTTGTTGTGTTTATATCAACAACAGCTTTGGCTTCTTCCGATAACATTACTTGTAAGTAAGCCTGTGATAGGTCTAGAGTCGAAAGTACGGTGCTTGTAGATAATTTTGAAAAGATCTCATCGATCAATGGAATGGGATACCTATCTAATTAGCTGTACATCTAAAATCACCACATATCCTTACACTACCATCCTTTTTTGATGCCGGTACTATTGGAGCGGTCCAATATGCATGAACTATAGGTTATAAAATGCAAGAATTCACTAAACGATCAATTTCATTCTCTACTTTGTTTTTTAGAGAGAAAGGTAAACTTCTGGCCTTACAAAACACAGGAGTCACATCCTTTTTCAAATTAAAATTATTCTAACGTCCTTTAGACAGCCCAAATCTTTGTTGAACAAATCTGCATACCTATCCATCAAATTTTTATATATTTAAATATATTTATATTATATTCATTATTTAAAATTTTAATGCTAAACAATATAGAATAATCAAGTTTCAACTGTTTAAGCCATTCTCTTCCTAATAAAATTACCTGTATTTTTTCATTTACAACTATTAATCGTAAATATTGGTTGGCTTCTTTTACAAAAACATTCCTTTGATCTATAATCTCTATTGATTTACCACTAAAGGATTTTAATCTTAAATTTGTTGGAAATAATCTTTTACCTTGCCAATAATTCTTATAAATATCTTTAGGTATTAACGTAACTGGACTTCCTGTATCTATTGTAAAGCACAAAGAATAATCATCTACTGTTAAATTTATTGTGGCATCAGTTTCGCTCTGTACAGAATATATAGAGTCCTCTTTTTACAAATTTACATCCCCACATTCTTTTACTAGCTTTGCAGACCCTACTTAAATGACCCAGTTTATTACATTTTAAAACAAGTCTTTGTTCTATGAGGTAAAACAGATGCCACGTGTGAATGTCTTTCACCACATCTATAACACACTAATTTGCCTTTGCCACTTTGCCTGAAAGGCCTATACTGCGCCGTACTATTATTGTACTCGTCCTTTTTATCCTTTCAATTCACAGGGGATATCTTGGCCACTAATTTATCTTGTAATTCTCTTGTATTTTTCTCCGCCAATTCGAACGAGATTGCCACTGCAAAAAGTTTATCCAGGGTGACATCGTCGTCCTCTTGTAGTAGCTTCTTTTGCAGGATTTCCGACTTGATTCCAGCCACAAAACGGTCTCGCATCATGGTTCCCAACATATCGACGAAATTACAATTTATTGCCAAATGTTTCAATTCTCTAAGATATTCCGAAATTGATTCTCCTTCCTGTTGAATTCTCTTTAAAAATCTGCATCGCTGTGGTATCACTTTCTTCTTTGAATCCAAATGCAGCTTAATCCTTTGAATGATAGTATCATAGGGTTGATCTTTCATTAGACCAGGAAGAAAATGTCGTTTCCCTGCTTCAAAGTTTCAGAATCTGGTAGCGAGGTAAAAATCAGCACTTTAATCTCCTTCTTCAGATACCAAAAAGAAAGCCTCACATTTTTGTACAAAAAGATTAAAGTGTCCTCCACTGGGATATAGCATCTAAAAGGTATTATTAACTTTGAACTTGCCATGCTGATCTTTTCTACTCCTTTGTTTTCTTGATTCAGATAGTTTAAAAGATGTAATCTTAACCCATTTTCTTATTTTCCTCTCCATAATCCGAGAGTCAGATTTGTTTAAAAGATGTAGTTGTTATACTTGCATAGACGCCGTTTTCCTCAGCTTTTTACTGGCTCTGTTGATCGCGCATCCTCGTCGCCACTTTTGTTGTGTCGTAATTAGACGTACAAGAGCTCAAACTTGACCATGGCCAACAACAAATGTCCAATTTATATATACATATATTTTTCATAATAAGGCTTTAAATAATACAAATAATATTCATCTATTTACATAAACAACAGTTAATATATAGCGAGAAGAGTAGAGGACTGAGCACAGATCCCTGAGGTACACCAGCCCATGTTCTTCGGTCCTTGGAAAATGTTCCATTGACCCGGACCTTTATCCTTCTTCCCCTTAAGAAGTCTGCAATCCAGATTAAGGTTTTTTCTCTTACTCCGATGTTGTGCAGCCTTTCAAATAATTTCTACACTCGAACAAAAGCTGAGGTCATATCCAGGAATACGGCCGTTGTCTTCTTTGGCGGTTTTACCTAGAAATCTATTATTGATTGACAGAAGTAGAACAGTTTATCAGTTGTACAGTGTCTGGATCTTTTGGCAGTTTGGTAGAGGTTTATTTTATTATTGTTAGTGAGCCAGACTATGAGCCTAGAGTGGATAATTTATTCTGTTATTTTACAAAGTATGCTGGTAAGAGCAATTGGCCGATAGTTCTTGCATTCCTTAGCATCTTTGTTTGGTTTCAGTATTGACACTATAATTCATATCTTCCAATTCTTTGGTAGTTTACCAGTTTGCCATGAAATGTTCAGTATTCGTAGGAGTTGATTTTCAGCTTCGTCTCCAAAGTGTTTAATCATTTGACCAAAGATTAGAGCATCTCCAGGTGACATCTTGGATTTAACTTTCCAATTGATGAATTTAGCTCATTCAGTGTGAAGTCTCTCGAGTAAATATCTTGTTGATGGTAATTTCTTGCTTGTTTAACTAACCTGTTTACATTATTTTTTAGAGTCCTACCTTCATTCGTATAGCTGAGTCTGGAAGTGCTTGAAAGATATTCAGAAATTATGTCAGCCATCTGTTTGTTCGTTCTCGCTGTTCATTTCGGTTAGAGTATTGGAGGAATAGTGTTGGTTTTGAGTTTTATAACACTAATTATAATCCAGTGATGGCTTTCCTTTTTTGGATCCATTTTCTTCGCAGAATTCTGCCCATTTTTCTTGTTTGAATATCCAAATTTCTTGTTCTATTTTGTGACTAATTTCAATGAGTTCCTTTATGATTTCTTCTGTTTTATTTGTTTTAAGAAGTTCATTTTTATTGTCTCTCTCTGCAATCATTGCCTCGATATTGTGGTCCTTCCAGTAAAGTATTCACAGGTCTTTACGTCTACCTCTAGGTATCGATACTTTTGCAGCTTTGGATATGTTCAAAGAGAATTTTTCCAAGTTTTTGTCAATCGTTCTGTGATTTAATTCTTCGTTGCACAGTTCTTCAAGCTTTTCTGTAATTTTTTTCCAGTGTTCTTTTATTCTGTTGAAAATTCTCAATTTTGAATTTTAGGGTTGTTAAAATTGGTCTGTGGTCACTGATTGCACTTTTCAGAATTTTCCATTGTGTTGTGGGTGCGATTTTGTAATTTATCGCTGTGATGTCTATTGCGGATTCTGTGCCTGTGGACTTGGATATATATAGGTGTTATTTTCGTTATTTAACGGCGTATGGTCGAGGTCGGTTAGCATGTCCTCAACCTGCTGACCTTTGTTATCCTGGACAGGTGATCCCCAAGTTGGTCTTTCGGCGTTAAAATCACCAAGTATGATTGCGATATCCGAAGACGCTTCACTTAATGTCTCTATCAGGCCTGTATTGATGCTAGTATTATCGTGGTGATAAACATTTATGATTGGTATTGTTTTACCTGTAAGATAGATTTCTATTGCCTGAGCTTCTGTCGTGCTTCTCTAGGCTTACTCTGATTATAGGCGATTTCCTTAAATTTGATTTCTAGAGTTTTAATCAAAACGGCAAGTCCTCCTCCGAATTTTCCCGGTCTGTCCATTCGTAGTTTTGTATAATCTTTGATATTGAATCTCAGATTCTGATTCAATTTTGTCTCCTGAGGACAATTAATATGTACATTGTTGTCACAGAGAAGACAAGTCAGCTCTTTATTTTCCTCTGGGTACCATTTATATTGAGTTGTAGTAGATTGAATTGTGTCCTCATAGTAGATTTCTCATCATGAGCTCGAGCTGCAGCTCCTGACGCGGCGGTTACCCCGGACGCGGTAGCATTACTGGAGATATCAGTTTTGCTCTTCATTTGAAAATGGGTGCCGTTGCAACGTTAGTCATCTTGGAAACGAACCAGAATTTGGTCAAATATTCCAAGGGTCCAGGGGGGACCGCAAGGAGGTGTGGTCGAACTTCTCCCCTTCCCCCTGGAATGCCGTCACTACAGGATAAAGCACTCTTGGTGAATTGTTTTAATTGTGATTCAGAATCTGCCACTGAAGCTTTACGAGCGTTTCGTTCCTTTAAAGATATTCGAAGCGGTAAAGGACCAATGAGTTGCTACTCTCTAAAGCGATTGATTAAAAGTTTTGAGGAAACTGGATCTCTGGAAGCAAAACCTCGGAGTGGAAGACCATCGACATGCAAGTCAGTGGCTGTTACGGTTTTGCAGAATGCTGAAGCTATTGAAACGTTATCCACTTATGGAGAAGTAAGTGCTAGACAAGTTTCTCGACAAACGGAGATTTCGTATGGAACAGTTTGGAGAGAACACACATTTAGAATTTTTCTATAGAAATATCCTAACAAAATTCAAAGTTTCCACGAGTTGAAAGTCAGCGATTTTGAGAAGCGTCAAGAATTAGCTGCATTGGTTTTCCGGCAAATTGATATGGATGAAAACTGGCTGTCAAATGTTCTAAGAACATATGATGCTCACTTTTATCTAAAGGGAGAATTTAACATTCAAAACTGCCTCATTTTGGCAACAGAAAACCCTAGGATTTTTACAGAAATACCACTTCATCAGCACAGAGTTACAGTTTTGTGTGGGTTCACTTCTTCTTTTATTATTGGGCCATTTTTCTTTGAAAAAATCAATGAAGAACTTTTAAAACCGTTTTTGTAACTGGTGAACGTTATGTTCAACTTTTGAGAGAAAAGATTATTCCCATATTGCAGGACAGACAAGCACTAAGCGAAATAACATTCTTGCAAGATGGAGGACCTCCTCATATCTCCCGCGGTGCCAAACAATTGCTGAAGGATACGTTCGGTGGAATTCGTTGATAAGTCGCCACTTTATATACCAGTGGCCCCCAATATCACCAGACTTGACGCCTTACAATTTCGGTTATGGGGGTACATTAAGTCGCGTTTTTATCGATGCCGGCCTACCACATTGGCTATGTTGAAGGCTTCTATCAGATGGCACGTTTTATAAATTTCAACTATTTAATTGTGACCATTCTGTCATCTATATCTGCAGGCGGTGTTTGAGAATGAAGGGCGTCACATTGAGCATGGATTGTGACCTAATACAAGAGAGAAGGCAGTTACCTCATGTGTTATATTTTGCAGCTCTTAGTTTTGGGTTATGGGAATAATAAATGCTGTCCTCACATCTTGACTCTTTTTTTTTCTGTAAACAGTAATTTTTTTGTTTGTCATTTGCCCACATTTTATATTATGTCGTGCAGGCCAAAGTGTTATAACTTCTCGAATAACACTGGTATACACAATTTTACCCCTTATGTTTAGTTTATCGCTTTTCGCTCATTAGAAGAAATAGCATAAGGAATAATCTCTGTATCCCCCCCCCCCCCCCCCAACTTTAGATGTTTTGCGCAAAAAATAATACAAAATGATTTTACTACCACGTTTTTCAACGCAAAAGGTCGATTTAAAAATGATTTTTTTTTAGGGGATACATTTTCAAAATTATGTACAGTATAATAAACAATGATAACATTTGACAAACCCATAGGATATTTGGAATAAAGTACGACAAATATATTTTTGTCACTCCCCTCTATATTTCATTTTTGGATCATGACAAATATCCAGTTAAATAGTCAAGTGTCGACAATTAGTCAAGAAACTATACATTCCTTATAGCAAGAAATCCTATTAGTAGTGCCATCATAATTTTTGGTACTATATTAACATTTCAAAAATCGTGTATTGATATCAGTAGTTATTTTCAAACATTCAATTTATTTCACAAAACTCCATCTAAAATATAAATATTTTTTGCTACATGTTTTAATTTGCATATATCTATTTTACATATCTCAGATTGTATTTAAAAATCGTCAACCAATTCTTCTAACTTTTGGCGAAATGGTGTTTTATTAATTTATCATTTGATATTATTAGGGTTCTTTCCTGGTATTCAAAAAGGAAAAATACGTGTCGTTCAGTTATATTTTTCAATTTATCAAACAATTTGGCCGCTGAATCTCTGATTCTGGTAGAGCGCCATCTAGCGAATAAAGTTATAACTAAAATCGATTTCGAATTTTTTCATTATTTGCCATAAAAATTCCCATTGCATCCTGAACACAATGGTGTTTACCGCATTTCTCTAGCGCGAATATTCGCGGAGTTATTAATTTTTAAAGTTGTGCGGGACTTTTGGATCACCCTGTATATATACAAGGTATGTCCCATAAGTTCCCGGACTGGGTCCATAAAAAAATAAATAAATGAAAAAATGTAAATAAATTTGACAGTTTATTATAGAAAAAAAATCTGGCAACACGGTGGTACCAATAATCGAGGCGGTACGTGCGCGTGCGCCAAAGTTATTCTAATTTATTTAAAGGTTACACCTTGCGCTGCGGCGATTTTACGATGGAACTAAAATTGAAGCAGAGGATTTGCATAGAAATTTGTGTGAAACTTCAAATATCAGCAACCGAAACTTTTAAAATGTCTAATAAAGCATTCCCCAATGACCCCCCAAAAAGAACAACTGTTTTTGAATGACATTCTAGATTTAAAGCTGGCAGAATTTCTATTGAAGATGATCCTCGGCAAGAACGCCCAAAATGTGCAAAAAATCACCGATTTGATAAAATAAAATCCTCGAACCACTTTGCTGGAGCTAGAGCAAGACACAGGCATCTCTAAAACAACGATTGGAAGGATCGTAACCAAAGATTTGAAGCTCAAAAAGACTCCTGCAAAATTCATCCCAAGATTCCTCACTAATGAGCAAAAACTGTGTCGGCTTGCAACCTGTGAGAACATGTTGGAAATGACAAGAACGGATCCGGAATGGAAAGACAAGATAATCACAGGCGACGAGACATGGGTCTATGACTATGACTCTGAAACCAAGCGTCAATATGCCGAGTGGAGAGGTCAGGGTGAGCCTAGACCAAAAAAATCCAGGATATTGAAATCCAGAAACAAGGTGTTGCTGGTCGCTTTTTTGGATAACAAGTATCACGAGTATCTTCCTGCAGGCCAAACGGTTATTAAGGAAATGTATTTGGACATTCTTCGCCATCTAAGGGAAGCGATTCGAAAAATAATGCCAGAAAAATGGCCTAATGGTGACTGGATCCTACACCATAACAATGCCCGCCCTCACACAGCGCACTTGGTGACGAGTTTTTTGGCTAAAAACGGGACAGAAATCCTACCTCAACCACCCTATTCCCCAGACATCGCACCAAATGACTTTTTCCTGTTCCCCAAACTTAAAGCAGTTCTAAAAGGAAGACATTTTGACACCAGGGATGATATAATAGAAAAATCGCTGTTGGCATTGAAGAGCATTCCAAAAGAGCTCTATAAAAACTGTTTCGACAATTTGGGGAAACGATGGCGCTGGTGCGTTGAAGCAAGGGGGGATTACTTTAAAAAGTTTTAATAATTTTTTTGAAAAATATCTTACCTTTTTTTTATGCACCCAGTCCGGGAACTTATGGGACACACCTTGTATAAATGAATGTTTGTATGTTTGTTTGTATGTCCGGTATACAAATTGGCAATAGTTCACTAATTCAAACCAAAATTTTCATACATAGGTAAAAAAATACGGGAAGACGATAGGCTATTTTAAAAAATATATAAATCAATTATTAAAACTATATATTCAAATTATTCTACTTAGCTCACGAACAGCGCCCTCTATCAAAGATTAGATTAAATTATGCTGATGCAAACAAATATATAATGCTAATAACAAACAATTATTAAAAAATCTTATCTAAATATATATCACTCGGGTAGATATGCACACGGGTCAATCCCGGGGCGAAGCCCGGGTCACCCGTCTAGTAGTTTATACAAATGTTATTTATTCTTAATAGTAGTAGTCAAAGATAGGAACTACTGTCGACAATGGACCTGATGTTAGCAGAACACCAAAGAAGAGTATCAACTAACACCTTAAGACAAAATAAATGTCTATATTGCAGTAAAATATGTGTCTATATTCGATAAAATGTTCGCCATTTCTTAGAAAGCTACAATCCTGGCATTCCCTATTAGCACCTCAAATATCTGATATTTAAGACAAAAAACTCAATTTTTCCAATAACTCGGCACTTGATTGGCTTCCCAATCGCCCCAGGGTTATAAATTCCCAATCGACTTTGGATTTTTCCGTTCCAATTGAGCAAAAACTTTTTGAAACTTTTGTTTCCCTCCCTCTCACAACAGACGCGCAATTATTTCTAATTTCTTTTCAATCCACTGATTTCCTAAATAAAATATCAACTAATCTGTGATATATATATATTTGGCTGAACTTTTTTATTTGTCCATTTATTCTTTAATATCTAAATTTAAGATAAAAACAAACTATTGTCAATAGTCAGGACAAGGTGACACGCGAGCTGTGCTCGAATGTAACACCTGTAAACTGGGACGAAATAAATAAACAAAATATTATACTCTGTCATTAGTAATATAAAATTCTTGTCAATAAATTTTCCTAATTTACATATACCGTGTTGCATAATCCGCCTTGTTAACTCCGCCTTTGCCGGTCCCAAGCCCGGATGAAAAAGGAGGAGGGGGAGCAGTAACAAGCTCACTAAAAAACCTGGGCTCAGCTGGCCCGACTGATAGTACCCTGTAAGGGCTCCTGATCCAGGGATACAGGATGAGCAGTGTTTGTACTCCATGTTATGAGCGGCTGCACATGTCGTCTGTTCCTCATGTCAGAGGCGGCCATTTCTTTTGGAGCTAAGTCTACCTGCCACTGAGTAGTGCTCCCAGTCTTAATGACAAAGGCAGAGGCATTCTACTTCACCCAGTCATGATGGTTGTCAAGGAAGATGTTGCATACTTTCATATGTAGTGTGTATATAGAAGCAACCAAGGCAAGGTGTGTCTTTTTCTCTTTCACATGTTTATTTATTTTAAATATTTAATTAACTACTCTCCGCAAAAGGTTTCTTTTAAAGTTTATTAGATATAGCAAACTTTGGAGGTTAACAACTCTTCAACGGGCATTCCATCTAAATATATACATACATTTATAATAAAAATAAACATTTATATATAAGCCCGCCACTGGACTCTAGCCCATCATATTTAGATAAATTTTCTGAAGAGTTCTTAATCATGACTAGAAAGCTGTCTATATATAATAACGCTCTGTTTCCTTTCAGCCGCCCATTACATACACTGCGTGACATTGAAAATGGAAACCAAGAAATAGTGGCCAGAAAGTGATGAAACTCGGCAGACAGAGAGAGACAGGGACGAACATTAAGTGATCTTTATTTCAAAATGATAGTCATAATACAGAGCGAGAACGGCGTCGGCTTAGTAGCAAGTAGGACCACCGCGGACGGCGATGCACGCAGCAACACGTCTAGGTAGAGAGTCAATCAGAGTACGGATGGCGTCCTGAGGGATGGCTCTCCATTCCCTCTCAACCATTTGCCACAGTTCGTCTTCTGAACGCGGCTGTGGCAAGGCATGCAAACGGCGTCCAATGATGTCCCAGACGTGCTCGATTGGTGAGAGATCAGGAGAGTACGGTGGCCAGGGAAGCATCTGTACATCTTGCAGAGCTTGTTGGCTAATGCGAGCAGTGTGCGGTCGGGCGTTATCCTGCTGATAAAGGGCATTGGGTACCCCGTGAAGGTAGGGGAGTGTCACCGGTCGCAGCACATCATCAACGTATCGTTGGGCCGTCATAGTGCCCTGAATACGAAGTAAAGGTGACCTGGAATCATACGCGATTGCGCCCCAAACCATGATTCCACGTTGTCGCACGGTGGGGCGTTCCACAATTGCTGCCGGATTGGACCTTTCTCCACGTCGACGCCACACGCGTACACGGCGACTATCACTGGACAAGCAGAAACGCGACACTTCTGAGAACACGACCCTGTGCCATTCCGTCATCCACGTCGATCTAGCCCGGCACCATTCCAAACGTTGGCGCCTATTCGGTGGGGTCAATGGCAGTCTTCTTAGCGGACGGCATGAGTGCAAGCCATTAGCAACCAATCGACGGGAAATGGTTCTGGTCGAGATGGAATGATCTAGGGTGTCTTGCACATGTTGCAGGATGGCGGTACAAGTGGCTTGTGGGGCCGCCACTGCTTGTCGAAGGATACGCCGATCCACACGTGCTGACGTCACTCTGGTTGCACCGACATTCCTATAAATTGCCACATTTCCTTGTTCCAACCATCTTCTCCACAGTCGGTGCACCGTGGACGCACCAAGGTGTGTATCAGCTGCGATTTGACGTATGAACCAACCTGCCCTTTTCAGTCCGATCACCATGCCCCTCGTAAAAGCGTCTGTCTGCTTGAACTGCCTCCGTTTACGATTACCTGACATTCTCTGTTATTACACGTGTCTTTTGACACAAGAACAAAATTTCTTCAATGATTTTCCTTAAAGAAATAACGACACGAATACTGTCCTTTCTGCAAGTTCCTTCCCTTATATCTTACTCCATGTGCGCACGAGAGCTGCGCATTTTACATCATTTGCATAACTCGGTTAGGCGCGTCTACCCTGAAATTTGCATAATTTTCTGGCCACTATTTCTTGGTGTTCCATTTTCAATGTCACGCAGTGTATAATAAATTTTAAAATAAACTTTTTGCCGAGAGTAGTCATTTAAATATTTTAAATATTTTTCTACAATTTCCAACATGATGGAATATAATGAAGCCAATGTTTATATATACAGTTAAACCTGTCTATATAGCGCCCTCTAAATAGCGCCTCCCTCTCTATAGCGCCCGATTTTAAATACGTAGTATGATGCGATTTACATTAAAAGTGACCTGTCTATAGCACCCCCTCTCTATAGCACCCTATTTTGGTGAGTCCCAAGAGGGGGCGCTATAGAGAGGTTTAACTGTATAGCAGTATCCCCCATTAGAGGCCACCTGAAAGCATGCCCTCCACCATATATACATATTTACCTGTGTCTCCCCCATATACTTAACTATCCAGATGAAACAAAGCTGTAATTAACAGTTCCACACACAAACCTGTAATCCGAATAATTCACCGGTTAGTATGAGAAAACGATAATAATAAAATATTTAATGACATATATTAATCTATCTATATTAATAAAATGCAAATTTCATAAGAGTACATCACTATAAACTTTCGTTACAATGCATCAATTTCGACCAAATTTTCAACATTTATGTAAAACGAGATGGAGCAGGTTTTGCTTAACATCAAAATATTTTTCCTAACTTTAAAATACATAACTTTGCTGTTATCGATAAAATACAAAAAAATTCAACAGAGTAAAAGTATTTACTCTCGACAGCGGATACAACACTTTCAAAAGTGTTTACTTTCCGCTAAATTAGTTCTAATCTTTTTTATATATATATATTTTAATATTTTAATTTTAATAATAACTTTTATACAAGGTAAGATACTTTTATTTTATAGTTTTCATATTTTATACCGAAAAAAGTTGAGGCCTTACTTGATGAGATCAAGTTTCTTTTTTATTTTATTACGTGTTAATATTTTTATAAGACTAAGGTATTTTATATTCTTTTTTACGAATTTAGGGTTATTTCTATTTTTTTCACTAAAAAGCTAGACATTTCATTCATGTGCTCGATTTTATGTCTTTTTTGAGGATCTCTTTTTTTCAACAAAAAAACTAGAAATTTCATGCATGTGCTCAATTTTATGTCTTTTTTTGAGGACCTTAACAAAATTTTTAATTAATTGTTTAGATATTTTAGTTACAGATTATTTATGGTGTTTTTATGGGTCATTTTGAAGTCCTTTTTTAAATTTTCTTATGGAATTTTTTGATTATTCCTTTTATCTTTTAAATACAGTTTATTTATTATATTTTTTACATATATGGGTTGTATCTAAAAAATAGATTATTTATATTTTTAAATAAGCGAGGGATTTCTTTAACGGATTCATTGATTTGTCTTTTTGAGGTCCTTTTTCTAAATTTTATTAAAGATATTTTAATTTGTTTGATTAACTATTTTATATTTAGATTATTTGTAGTTTTTTTACCATATAGGGGTTGTATTTTGTATTTTAGAGAAATATTTCTATTTTTTCCTCAAAAAAGCATGCTTTTTCATTGCCGTGTCCGGCGGTTGGTCTATTTTTGAGGCTTTTTAGTGATAACTGGTTTTGTACATTAATTTTTTAGTTTTTTAATATTATGCTTTTAGTTTTTTATAATCTTTTTAACATATCTGGAAGGTTATTTTGAAGAAACAATTTAGGAATTTTGATTTTTACCTCAAAAAGACAGGTAATTTTTATGCTTTGTTTATAAATTGCTGGTTTTTAAGCTTTTGTTATTAATCTCAATCTTTTTTTTCAGAATATGCCTCGCCGCAGCCGACCTTTACTTGGTAGGAATACGGCTGCTTCCAGGAGATATAGGAATGCTAGAGCTATTGAGACACCACTTCAAAGTGAGACGCGTCGTGCGCTTCGCCGTCTTAGGTATTCTGAAGCCCGCGTCGCAGCTACACAAACTATGCAAGTTCCTGTTCAGCGTATTCAGCTTTGGACTCATAAGCCGTTTTCAGGTTTGCAGTATAATGCCCATATTGATTATTAAGCTGATTTATCTGTCGATATAGGCCAAATGTCTCGGGTATGCCAGTTTTGCTCTGCTTTGAGATTTAGAGATGAACCCTTTGGCCTCTGTTGTAAACAAGGTAGAGTTTCTCTACCTGCTATTGAGTCCCCTCCAGAACCTATTTTCTCTTTGCTCTCTGGCCTACATCCTCTATCGAAGTCCTTCTTGCTGCATATCCGTAGATATAACTCTATATTCCAAATGGCATCTTTTGGTGCTAGACAAGTTGTAACTGTAAATATGCATATTTTGTGTGGTATTACAAAAGTTTCAATAAATATCTTTTTTAAATATTTTCTCTTCAAACCCATCATACACACATGCTACATTTTTCACATGTTTCAATGTGTAGGGTTTTAAACCTTCATGGTAAGGTATTCTTACTTAAGAAGTATACTGTGTTAGAAAAATTTATGTTTACCCAAATTACCATTTTAGCATAAGTATACATCTTGCACCTAATAAGAGACCTAAACAATGAGTAAGGTTGAACAAAGAGTGGTCTAACATACACATTGTTTAGGTTTCAGTGAACAAAGAGGTCAGTAAATTTTATTAGAAAAAAAAAAACTATTCCATGTACTGTAATAGAAACAAAATAAACCTCATCCTACCTAATATACATTACTGATGAGGAAGGGGGGTCGGTGGAAGGCTGGTTAAACTGTTTGGTTTACGACCATTACGACCCGGGTTCGATCCCCGCATTGGACACTTTTTCTGTTTAAAAAAAAAAAAATGCTCCAATGGCCCCCCGATTCTTGCAAAAGTCCAACCCCACCAGCGAGTGCAAGTAACCAAACGGGGCTCTGGCACATTTGTAAGTGCAAAGTCGAACTGATTTCACATGTGTAGACATGTGGTGCGCTTACAGTAAAAAGCAGTCGCTAACTACCCACCATGCTTATCATGGCCTGTACCACATGTACTAGGGATAAGCAAAAAAAAAAAATAAATAAATAATGAGGATTAAAGATTTTGATTTGTGTTGAAAATTTTGCATGCATTTCTCTATTTCTGTTCTTATCTTGCAAAAGAGTGGTCTAACATACACATTGTTTAGGTTTCAGTGAACAAAGAGGTCAGTAAATTTTATTAGAAAAAAAAAAACTATTCCATGTACTGTAATAGAAACAAAATAAACCTCATCCTACCTAATATACATTACTGATGAGGAAGGGGGGTCGGTGGAAGGCTGGTTAAACTGTTTGGTTTACGACCATTACGACCCGGGTTCGATCCCCGCATTGGACACTTTTTCTGTTTAAAAAAAAAAAAATGCTCCAATGGCCCCCCGATTCTTGCAAAAGTCCAACCCCACCAGCGAGTGCAAGTAACCAAACGGGGCTCTGGCACATTTGTAAGTGCAAAGTCGAACTGATTTCACATGTGTAGACATGTGGTGCGCTTACAGTAAAAAGCAGTCGCTAACTACCCACCATGCTTATCATGGCCTGTACCACATGTACTAGGGATAAGCAAAAAAAAAAATAATAATAAATAATGAGGATTAAAGATTTTGATTTGTGTTGAAAATTTTGCATGCATTTCTCTATTTCTGTTCTTATCTTGCAAAGCTAATGGATTGTTTAGTTTGCTTATTTTTGACTCGCCAATTTGTTTAGTGATAAAGTGGTATAGCGTTCTTTTTCAGAGCATCACCCTACAAAAAAATTACCTGACCTTTCCTAATATTCAGATAGATTGATTATATCAACGTACTAGACTACAAACATTCCCTCGAGTAAAAACAATTATTTAAAAAAAAATCTTATTTAAATATATATCACTCGGGTAGATATGCACACGGGTCAATCCCGGGGCGAAGCCCGGGTCGGCGTCTAGTATATATATAAATGAATGTATGTGTGTCTGTTTGTCCTTTATGCCTGACCAAACCACTCATTGGAACGCCATGAAACTTTGGGAAGTTATTTAGTATAGTACTGGGAAGGTTTCTAGCAAATAAAATTTTTGAAATAACTTTTCGCTTTAAAATAATCAAGATAAATATTCTAATTTATCTGTTATAATTCAACAATCTGCTCTAAATATTATCATGATGATACGATGATTTTGTAATGTAGAAAATTAGGAAAGACAAAATTCAGGATGACACGGCAATTTATTTGAGACAAGAATAATGATACAATTCCAAGGCAAGATACTATTCCTTTAACTTCCAATTACCGAGGGAACCAATTAATATTGATTTTATTCAACTTATCGAGTATTTTTCAAGGGACCGGGAAAAAATGTTCACTTTATCGAGAGATTCGTTAGACAAACCTTTACTTGGGTAAAACCCGGGCGAAGCCGGGTACGTCCGCTAGTTAATTATAAATGTAAATATGTTGTAATACCTTGAAAAAGGTTGGCGTTAACCAACTGAAATATTAGTAAAATAAATAAATTTTGATGCATTATATTCCTTTTTAATTAAAAAATTATAAATAAGTATTTAACTATAGTTCATACATATTTTAACCAGGTAGTTGGTGATCTATGGATACTCTAAAACAGGACATTTTGGGAGAGACCTTGCTTATCATCAAACAGCTCGAGGAACAAGGACTCCATGAATTTGTGTAATTTATGCCCAAGGAGATAAGAAACAACAACAGACTAAATAAATAAGATACACATGACATTTCAGTAGCAAATATGCTACCACCTTCAGACAAAAATACAGAATACAACTTACCTTTTTAATAAAGTATTTTCTCAACTTCTTAAAATAAGACGAGAGAGAACTTCAGATCTCCTGAACTCTCTTTAAAAGAGAATTATATAGAGTGATTGGCTTAGTTCCATATCCTTGATTTTCACTTTTGTCAACTTAGGATAAGAATAACTTTGTAGATCCATTGAACAACACACAGTAGAACTACCTCTCTGTAAAGGACAACACCTAGTTACAGAGCCAAAGTGTCCTTTAGAGAGAGGTGTCCTCTTACCAGAGAGTTGCAACAGTAGAACTACCTCTCTGTAAAGGACAACACCTAGTTACAGAGCCAAAGTGTCCTTTAGAGAGAGGTGTCCTCTTACCAGAGAGTTGCAACAGTAGAACTACCTCCCTGTAAAGGACAACACCTAGTTACAGAGCCAAAGTATCCTTTAGAGAGAGGCGTCCTCTTACCAGAGAGTTGTTACAGTAGAACTACCTCTCTGTAAAGGACAACACCTAGTTACAGAGCCAAAGTGTCCTTTAGGGAGAGGTGTCCTCTTACCAGAGAGTTGCTACAGTAGAACTACCTCTCTGTAAAGGACAACACCTAGTTACAGAGCCAAAGTGTCCTTTAGAGAGATGGGTCCTCTTACCAGAGAGTTGCTACAGTAGAACTACCTCTCTGTAAAGGACAACACCTAGTTACAGAGCCAAAGTGTCCGTTAGTGAGAGGTGTCCTCTTACCAGAGAGTTGCTACAGTAGAACTACCTCTCTGTAAAGGACAACACCTAGTTACAGAGCCAAAGTGTCCTTTAGAGAGAGGTGTCCTCTTACCAGAGAGTTGCTACAGTAGAACTACCTCTCTGTAAAGGACAACACCTAGTTACAGAGCCAAAGTATCCTTTAGGGAGAGGTGTCCTCTTACCAGAGAGTTGCTACAGTAGAACTACCTCTCTGTAAAGGACAACACCTAGTTACAGAGCCAAAGTGTCCTTTAGGGAGAGGTGTCCTCTTACCAGAGAGTTGCTACAGTAGAACTACCTCTCTGTAAAGGACAACACCTAGTTACAGAGCCAAAGTGTCCGTTAGTGAGAGGTGTCCTCTTACCAGAGAGTTGCTACAGTAGAACTACCTCTCTGTAAAGGACAACACCTAGTTACAGAGCCAAAGTGTCCTTTAGAGAGAGGTGTCCAAATAGTTGATCAGTAAAAATGATAATTCTGTTGATGATAACTGTACTTTGTAGAGAGGTAGGTGTTCTCTAGATTATGTGTACCTCATGGAGGTTCTACTGTATAAATTCCATTCATATTGGGCACTCAATTTTCTATTTATAAATCCACAAAATACTTGTCATTCAGCACAAGTAGATGTATAAAAATACAAGTAAATGCATCGATCTTCTATAAATTATAATTTGATATTAAGGCTTTTTTTTTTTTGCTTATCCCTAGTACACGTGGTACAGGCCATGATAATCATGGTGGGTAGTTAGCGACTGCTTTTTACTGAAAGCGCACCACATGTCTACACATGTGAAAAGCAGTTCGACTTTGCATTTACAAATGTGCCAGAGCCCCGTTTGGTTACTTGCACACGCTGGTGGGGTTGGACTTTTGCAAGAATCAGGGGCCATTGGAGCATTTTTTTTTTTTTTTACAGAAAAAAGTGTCCAATGCGGGAATCGAACCCAGGTTGTAGTGGGCGAAAACCAAACGGTTTAACCAGCCTTCCACCGACCCCCCTTAAATAATATAAGATATATAAGTGCCAAAAATGTGTAAAATGTATTTGATAGAGATGTGAATAATAATAAATAATACAAGAGAAGATATTTTAAAATATAAATATTTATTTTTTTTCTTTAAATATATATATAATATATAGTTATGTGTCACAAAAAAAAAAGGAGGAAGGGGAAGAAAACATCATTTTTTTAGCTACAAAAGTTTTTAACTCTAAAAATAATATTCAAAGTAAAGCCGGTGTCTGTACAATTACACAGCAACAAACAACAACAAAATCCTAGCGGCAACAAAAGTGGATGGGGGACAATGATGATGATAAGTAAATGATTTGTTCATTGAAAGAGAGTCAGTATAATTAAGATACTGTTTTCAAAAGTTCCTATACTAAAACTGTAGGTGTAAAATTCTTTCTTCAATTCTATCAAAATTTGAGCAAATATAGTTCGCAAGAGAGAAAGAGAAATTTCAAAAAAATAATAAAACATCATAGAGAGCAAAAAAATATATATCTTCCTATTTACATATATTTTGTTGCATAAAAGGAAAATATTTATTAGAAAGAAAAAAATACTTTTGTTTATTGCTCGCATGTTTAATGGGCTAGCTGCAAAGATTGCTCTTGGCACAGAGAAGAAGCTGATTGGCTGATTAAGGCAGCTGCGGCGAGAGTTTTATATGCAAAGAATCTCTTCATATTTGCATATATTATTGGCAATCAAGTAAATATCTGTAAAAGGATGAGAAAATAATAAACCTACAAGTATAGTAAGGTAGTAATACAATTTAAAAACAAAATTATTATAGATACAAAATGCTCACAAAGTACCAAACCCAAATAATGTAATATATATATATGTCATACTTTAGTAAACAATATTGCTATCATTACAAATGGGTTAAAATGTTCAAAAAGTACATTGTGCATTCTTATTCCAAGGACAATAGCAATGCTGTTTACCAGATATAAATTACTTAGTTGGACATCGAAAGGTAACAAGACCAAATTATAGAAATTTCTGCGGCATTTTGTGGTAACAGCATTGTTACCGTCATCAAACCATTTCAATAATTTCTATATTTGGCCATGTTACCTTTTGATTCTAAATCTATAATCCAAATTGTACCTTATCATTAGTTGGCCTTGTTACCTTGTGAGTTTTGCGAGAGGTTTAGAAAGGCAAAAATTGGATTGTCGCAACAAGTAGAGATGGAAGCTTACTAAGAAAAAAAAGCACCAGTTCCTTTATATAGTTTCATAGTTCCTTTAAGAAGCTTTAAACACCTTTTTTTACCAACAGTGATTTTTTTTTTACAAACGCACAGATACAAATTCTAGATGAAATCTAAGTTCAGTTACAAACCAAAAAAATATTACTAAGGAGAAAATTCTAAAGAAAAGCAAACTCTCTTTTTATATATTAAAAAAAGGGGGGAATATATACATATATCTATATTATTGCATATCAATTAATTACATATATAGCTTTGGGAAGGGGGGAAAGAAAAGGCAACCTCACATCAAGATATAAAAATATAAAGTAATGTAATGATAAAAGCATTCAAACAGACAAATTCTTTCAGGAATATTGTAAATTGAAAAAAAGGAAAAACAATAATAATAAAGTCCATTATGAATAATAGTTGAGCCTAAAAGGAAGAATTCATTTTTAATAGTTATTAGAATGTGAGAGAAATGGTTAAAATAATGACAACAAAGTTCAGTAATGTAATCACCAAAGACATCAAACAATGCTGAAAAAGATAGCAACCTGCCATCTATCGGAATAATAAATGAACAGCACTCTCAATTGTATGATCACGACAATATATATTGCCCATTTGAATTTACTTTTTCCCATCAGTATCTAAGAGGTCAGAGAAATTTAAAAAATGGAAAAGGGTATAGAAGAGAAAATTAGAAAAAAAAATTATTATTATTTTTGAGAAAATTTTTAGAAAAATTTGCATAAACGGGACAATACACATATTTACATACTTATTTGCATAATGAATTGGACATATTGAGGGGAGGAGTTAAGGCCTCACAAACTGGATGAAACTGGCACAGAACAAGATGGGTGATGAAATTGGAATGATAATACCGGCTGAACCGAACTTGTGTTACTTCAATATGTTCCTATGCAACTAACTATCCAAACACCACGTATCTACGAATAACACCTAGGTATATGTAACAGCACTTATTCTTGATGATTGAAAACCTTGAAATGCATAAGGGTATGAATGGGATTTGAAACCTTTTTGCTACCTGATTATGTGTATTGCAAACACACACATTCCTAGAAAAGTCTAATTGAAAAGAAAAAATGGGAATAGGATGTGGAGAGGGGAATTCTCTTCATGCTTCAATTCTTATTAATTGGAAGACAATGTCTTGGATTGAAAACAACAACAAAGTCTCAATATAGACACACCGTCCCAAATAATAATTTTAAAAAATTGTATATCTTCCACAATTCGACATCTTAAACAATTATTTATTAGGACAAATAATATTTCTGACATACATTTTTGCCTTCCTAAAGAATAGGAATTGGATAGATTGAACTTTTAAAAAAGAAAGCACAACATCAAATGAAAGAATTGTGCTTTCATTTAAAAAAAATGCACTAGATGAAAAATCTTTACTTTGAATACCTAATTTATCTACACCACAGGTCACCAAGCTTGCTATAGGCAAGCAACTTACTACCTGACATTGAAGCATGAAGAGGTAGAGTCAAGAAAGTCAAGAAAGAAATTTTTAAAAAAGGAAAAAATAACTTTATAAATTATATTAAGACTAGAACACATAATTTTTTTAAATAAAAAAATATATATTTAAAAAATGAAAATGCAAAAATGTGTTCAGATTCTTTGAAATTTGATTTGCATAATTCAAATTATTGTATTTGCATATGCTCTCAACAAAAAAAAAGTGCCCTGAAATTAAAATTAAGGGTGGGTAAAGAAAAAATGAGAGAAAGACCTATATATACAGTGGCGGTCTGTATGCAGAGGTTAGGGGAAAAAAAGGCCATCAAATCAGCCCAACTATTTGTAAACATTCCTGTAAACTAGTATAGTCCCAATTATCAAAAGTTCCCAATTAACTAGTATGTATTTGGAGGCGACTTAAATACCCCTAATTTGGATTAGTTGGGATTACCTTTTTTTTTTTTTGCTTTTCACAAGAGAGAATTGGGACCAATTGACAAAGAGAAGTGTTGACAATAAATTTGAATTAAAAAGGAAATATGCAACAAAGAAGAATGGAATGGTGGCAGTAAACCTAATGATCCAAGCCAACACCAACTAAACTCCACAATAAGAAAGCACTAGCTAACCACTAAAAACACCCAATCAACCAAAGAGAAACCAGAAATGTACTGGCAACCATCAATACCACCAGTTTTATGCTTCCAAATCTCCTAACTAATGTAGATAAGAAAATAATTAAGGAAGCCTGCCATCAGTGATAAACCCTCATCAGCAGTTTCATCAGTTTATATATAATCTCCTAGACGACTTTACTCTTGAAATAACACAAGAGTAGAACAGCTTTATACAAATGATTTTAAATTATGAAATCATGAGACAAAAAGTTTCTTTTAAGTTTTATTATTATTTAGCCGATCTTTTGAGCATTTCTGCCCTTTAACAGGATTTTTTTTTAATGAAAATTTTCATTTTTTGTCTAGTAGAAGGGCAGAAATGCTCAAAAGATCAGCTAAATAATTTTAAAAAAAAATTAAAAGAAACTTTTCATCTCATCATTTCATAATTTTGATTATTTGCTGCAGGCGATTATAAAACCTACAAGTTGTTTAATTAAACTGGTAAAACCAGCAGAGAGGGTTCACCACTGATGAATAACAAGATCCTCCCCAATATTTTCTCATTGTAGTAAGGAAAATACATTTTGATTTGGAAGAAGAAAAAAAAAGGTACAAAATTATTTGAATTCTTAACTAAAGACAGCAAACTACGCGCATTCAAGCTGTTTAGAATAGCCTCGCTAAGTTGGCCTGCCACTGAGTAGCAGTCTTGATGACAAAGGCATTCTACTTCACCCAGCGTGAAGATAAGAAAGAAGAAGAGAATAGCCTCAATTATACCATATTGAAAGAGAAACTTGATTCAAGGAGTAACAAGAGGCCAAAATGTGTGATAATGGCATTGTTACCAGAGATAATTTGGTAAACTAAGAATGATAACAATGCTGTTACCATAATGGTCACAGATAGAAAAACTTTAGAACTCCCTTGTTGTTCTCAATGTTACCCACATCACATAGAATCCTCCAAATATTGAATAATTTAAGACAAACAGGGATTTAGCCAAATCTATTTACCTCTCACTTTAGAAACAAAAAATCAAACTAAATTGCACAGTTTCTCTCAATGAAATTATTTCCCTCTGACATCAAAGTTTACACAGCAACAACACACAAGCTTGATCTAACACCAACACTTGGGACTATTGTTAAAATATTGTCATGTTATTGTTAGCATCCATCAACTTTTAGTGACAAATCTTCTCCAATTTAACCTGTCAGTGACTCAGCTCATCTAGTGACCTCCCTGTAGCTTCCTTCTAGCCTGCTCATTTACAGATCTTCCCCTTTTCCTTCAATTTTTCCCAACAACAAAATCTTTTCTGTCATATAACTATGGTTAAAACAAACAGTTAGAACTTAAAACTTTAAGGACGTTAGAAACATAAGATAATAAGACTAAATTTAAATAAATAACTAGTGTGCGACATTTCTGTAACAGCATTGTTACCATCATCAGACAACAAAAGTAGTGAAAGACATTCAGTTACAACAAAGTTGTTACCTAAACATCCCACACTATTTATTTGGATTTGGTCTTATTACTTAGTATTCTATAAACCAAATTGTACCAAATTAGGATATTAAAACCAAGTTACAATGAGGTACATCTAGAAAAATACACTAAATATATAGAAATATATAAGAATATAAAAAAATAGATTTTTTTTTTCTTTTACACACACATCGATAAGGGGGGAGAGAAAGAAAGGGTCAAATTGAAAAAATAGAAATAATAATTACAAAAAAAAAAAAATAGAATATCCACACAAACTTATTCTTGATAATTTTTTTGTTTATTATTTTATATATAAAAAAATTTGGAAGAGAGAGAGAGATTGGCAAAGTTGAAAGTATGTAAATATATACTATGCAAAACATCTATAATATATTTGAGTTTTTAATTAATATATATATTATTCCTTTTTTGTTGTTTTTTTACCTATATGAAGGAGGAGGGAGAGGGGGGGTGAGAAGAAAACAAAAAAATAATTTGGTATATTTACAACAATTAAAATGAAAAGGGAGGGAAAAAATGGTATGGAAGAGGGATATGATTTTAAAAAATAAACACAAATCTAGGAGACAACCACTATATAGAACATAAAGGAGGAATATATATATCCTATATTTAAGAAGGAAAAGAAAGTTACAAATAAAAGACAACAAATTCAACAAGACTTCAACTAGCATTGACAAGACAAGATGAATGAAAAAACTATATGCAAATATGTTTATAAAAAAAAAAAAAGTTCCCCCAGGTACGGTTGCAGTAGGCAAGGAGTGGTGCTACCCTGTGATTGGTTGGAGTCACTTGTTGCCTCTCTGATTGGACAGTGCTATAACCTCCTCGTAGGTGGGCGGAGGGGATTCGTACGTGAGGCCCTCCACCGCTGTACTGCTGTTTCGGCTCTGTGACACCCAGTTCTGTGGTTACATCATGCTCAGTACCATCTAGTGCAGGATACCATCTATCAACCAGGGAGTTCTGGTTCTCAACCAAACCTAGATTAATTAAATAAAAAGAGCCAATAACATGCTATCTATATATAAGAAATAAAATCGCTAGGCACAAAAGTTTTTACATAATATTACAAACTATTACTGTTCTTAATGAGATGAAAAAGTGGTTTCATTTCTTATGTAGAGCTATAGCACATAATTAATTTTTATATGCCTATAACTGGCCTTGTCTTTATTGTTTGCGGAAGAGCATTGCTCGATGCAAATATAGATGCAATCTACAGTCCTAAAAGCTTATGTCCATAAAGTTTGCTAAAATATCATACCTGAGATTCCATCCTTCACAGTCACATATATAAGCAGAATCATCGTCTGGTGTTTTAAATTGGTGAAAACATTGGGAGGGTTTCCATTGCAGTGAGGACACTATAAGAGTTTGTATTATTTGTAAAAGAAACTTCCATGCTTTAATGGTTTTAAACGTGGATGAACCAATGCCGTGCTGTAGCCAGGGAGAAATAAGCCTACACTCTATTTACAAAGGACCCTGTACACAGTGTTGACAGCTAATCTAGGTTTGCTACCTGGCTGCTGGGAGCTTAGTTCTTCCATTGTTGCTATACCTGGCTGCTGGGAGCTTAGTTCTTCCATTGTTGCTATACCTGGCTGCTGGGAGCTTAGTTCTTCCATTGTTGCTATACCTGGCTGCTGGGAGCTTAGTTCTTCCATTGTTGCTATACCTGGCTGCTGGGAGCTTAGTTCTTCCATTGTTGCTATACCTGGCTGCTGGGAGCTTAGTTCTTCCATTGTTGCTATACCTGGCTGCTGGGAGCTTAGTTCTTCCATTGTTGCTATACCTGGCTGCTGGGAGCTTAGTTCTTCCATTGTTGCTATACCTGGCTGCTGGGAGCTTAGTTCTTCCATTGTTGCTATACCTGGCTGCTGGGAGCTTAGTTCTTCCATTGTTGCTATACCTGGCTGCTGGGAGCTTAGTTCTTCCATTGTTGCTATACCTGGCTGCTGGGAGCTTAGTTCTTCCATTGTTGCTATACCTGGCTGCTGGGAGCTTAGTTCTTCCATTGTTGCTATACCTGGCTGCTGGGAGCTTAGTTCTTCCATTGTTGCTATACCTGGCTGCTGGGAGCTTAGTTCTTCCATTGTTGCTATACCTGGCTGCTGGGAGCTTAGTTCTTCCATTGTTGCTATACCTGGCTGCTGGGAGCTTAGTTCTTCCATTGTTGCTATACCTGGCTGCTGGGAGCTTAGTTCTTCCATTGTTGCTATACCTGGCTGCTGGGAGCTTAGTTCTTCCATTGTTGCTATACTGGGCTATTTTTAACAAGTGTACTTAGCATCCTGGTCAACTCTCTTTCATCTACACTCACATGGACAAAAGGAAGTTGTACCTTTCAGCAGGTATATCAGGATAATAACTCTGAAAGATATTACACTGACCTTTAATGAAGACACACGAGATAACCAAGTGTAAACAAAATTGCCTCTGTCTCCATCAAAAAATATAAAAATAGATAACCGGCGACATCAAAGACTTTCTACTTCCTTAAGTTTTGTCCATGGGTGTATATCCATCACAAATTCAACTTTATTTTTACCATCAATTATAAATATATTAAAATGAGAAAATACTAGTGGAAAAGAGATTTTTTTTTAACTTTGAGACAATGCGTGTTTACTTTATAAAACAAAACTGAAATCAAAGAGAATATAAAAAACACTTAGAACTCAGTTTCTCGCACTTAGTTTAATGTTTTCTCACTTGTGTTTAATATACAAACATAGGATTTTATCTCACCATCAATAATGAACTGAAGCCTTAATAGTATTTTGAGATTGGTTGGCGTCTTTTTTTTTTTTAACTCCCATCTCCAAGTTAAATAATGCCACAGATAAAGTAGCAGAGTAGTTACTGATGGAAGCCAGGTTGTACGCCACAAAAATAAAGACAAATATTGGCTGGAGACTGGCCATTTATATCTACATATTAAGAGTGTATTCCATGTTTTTAAAATGTAATATGTAAACATGGAACACATCTACATAAACAAGACTTCTTGTATACTTGCAACAATTCATGATGGGATGGTTGCAGAGATAAATCCTATAATGTGTTTTTTTGTATTTGAATGCAAAATGGTCTCTATAGACTGGGTTGTCGTTCTAAAATGGTCCACCTAGTTCATGTCCTGAGATCATGTCACACCCGGCAAGTCAAAATCACACAAGTTGCAGTATTCAGTTATGGATGAATATGACACCCGTTAACCCTATGTTATACATTTTTTACTGATAGACATTTTGGTGACTCGGTGTCACCCTTTTCAGTAGGTTTTCCACCTTAAAAATGGTGACCATGGGTCACTGAAAGGTGGGTGTCAGTACTACTACATAGGATTGATGAGTGTCACTTACCTGTCCTATGACAGTGTCGTAGGAAGGAGGGGCTGTAGGGAGAGGGGAGCTAGGTGGAGCTATGGTGTGTGTCCGCTGGGTGGCCCTGGGCAGTTGTCTCCACCTCCCCCTGCAGACACTTCAGTGTTGTTGTTGGTGGAACCACATTACATAGTAGTGGAGACAGGGGGGTTCCCTGGGGGAGATTTTGTCAAAACCCTTCACTACTTTTAAAGGTCACAATAAGGTACAATTATAGATTGAAGACATATGGTAACAAGACCTCACCGCTCGAGGAGCATGAACTCATAGAATTTGTGTAGTCTTTACACAAGGGAATAAGAAACAACAGACCACACCCAAATAAATAAATTATGGAAACATTTTGTAACAACACTGTTACCATAACATCACCTATCATTAGTTTATTTGTATGTGGTCTGGGTCAAATGAGAGAATATAATAGTCACCAAAAGTTGACTTGATGGACGCAGCTAACAACAAACAACCATGCTGCTGACCAATGGGTACCTACAGTGTATGATTCAGTCTTTTGTCTGATAGTGTTAACAACAACACTGTTACTGAAATGACACACACTATTTATTTATTTAAATTACCTTTTGATACTTATTTTAAAAATAAATAAAATAAGAGAAAACACAAGGTAATAAGACCAAATCCAAATAAATAAATAGTGTGTGACGTTTCGGTAACAGCGTTATTACCATCTTCAGACAAAAGTACTGAATGGAAAATTTTACCACAGCAATTCATTCAGTACTTTGTCTGAAGATGGTAACAACGCTGTTACCGAAACATCACACACTATTTATTTATTTGGATTTGGTCTTATTACCTTGTGTTTATAATCTATAATCCAAATTGTGCCTTATTATAAAATAAGAGATATAGTTGGTCCTATTTACAAGATAGTGTCAGGACACATGACCTGGAGGTGGTGGAAGATACGACATGGTAAAAAAGAGTTGAAGTGGCATTTCACCAAGGCTGTACTCTGCAGTAGTATTAACAGAGTGGTTACTCTCACTCTGGCCTTAGATGTTTCAACAGGGTACAATTTGGATTATGGGTTAGAAACATAAGGCAAACAAGACCAAATAAATAAATTGTGTCTGACACGTCCCAGGTGGTGGATAGGTGAACGACCTACAGATATATGAAGGCCAGCTGTGAAACAAACAAAATAACTCTGACAAATAAACAGTCGCAGACCAACAACAGTATTGTTAGAAAGAGAGAGAGAGAGAGAGAGGAGAAAGACCTTTTTAAAAATCCTGAGTTCAACTGACTCGGTTGATAGACCTCAGCAAGGGTCCCTCTCCAGAGATTACGGAGGAGCTGCATCTGTACTCATGTTATAGTTAGCAGCAAAGGCTTCCATGCCTCAAATTAGAGACAAAGTCAGACTTTCACCAAAGTGTGCCTGGATCATGTTGTTTCTTATCCCCTTGTGTAAAGATTACACAAATTCCATGAGTTCATGCTCCTCGAGCTGTTTTATGATAAGCAGCGGCCTGGATCATGTGATCAATGAAAGCTGCACCCCTACACTCCATTTCATGATATCCATGGAATTTGTATAATCTTTGTACAAGGGAACAGAAACAACAGGTTTAAATAGGTGATGACAAGCAATAGGTAATCTGATAAAAGGAAAGAAATCAAATGAGAACCTGGATCATAGTACCCAACTAGGTACTTCAAGATGTTTTGTTATTTCAGAGAGAGGTGGACAGACTACTTACTTCTGCCAGAAGTACCACGCCCCCAGCACGAAGAAGAAGACACTGAGGAAGAACACGATGCCATAGGCGGCTTTCTGGGAGGAGCTGCCGGTGTTCTCTGTCGTATAAACTGCACCACAACTCAGTTACACACCTCTACACAACTTTTGTACTACACAACACAGAGATAGAGCACAGAACAAAAAAGAAAGATAAAAGATTTGACCGTAGCAGCACAACTTCATATCTTCCTGGTATAGAGTCCTAAAGACTTTTTTTTTTTTTAATTGTTTATCTCAACTACACATTGTACTGGACATGAAATCATGGTGGGACACTGCTTATACTGCAATACATATCTGCAGATCTACTTTTACATTCGCAAGGTGCATGATTTCTGTTTGGTTACTTGAACTAACTGGTTGGCCTTGTACATGAATGAGGGACCACTGAAGTAAAACTTTTATTCAGAAAACACATCCGATTATTTAATATTGAGTCGCGGATTTCAAAATTCTACAAGTGCATACCCTCATTTCTAAAGATGCCCATTTATTTAAAAATAACATTTTTTTGAATAATTTTTTAAATATGTTGTCATCTTTATATTTTAAACTTATTGTTCATAGGTTACAGGATTGTAGGTTTCCATGTTTATTTTCTAATTTGATCAAATTTATTTTTCAAATATTGGTTTAAAAAAATTTCTTACACACACAACCTATATTTTCAAATAAAATAAGAACCCGGAAAAAAAACATAGCATGGAAACCATACGTCTCTCAAATACAATCAATAAGTAAAAGAAGACAGCACCTAATTATAAAAAAAAATGTTTTAGAAGAGAGGTTCAATATAGGTTATCTATTTTACTCGACAGGGGCAACTGTACAATTTGGATTGTACCTACCAACCTAGAGGGTAACAAGATACAATTATAGAACGACGTTTAACAAGTTTTACCGCAAATGTTTCTTTTTACAGAGCAAAAAAATTGTTAATTATTTTAAAGAGAAATAACGACTATTCCTATCCTTAGGGATGAAGTATGAATGAATGAAATGAAATCCAATTATAGGTGACATATCTCTGTAACATCTACATACAGTATCTACTGTTGATTGGTACTGCTACAGAAACATCTACTGGGGCGTAGACTAGAAGGATGCCCTCTTCTACCAAGGGATCCAGAACAAAACGACAGCCATTTACAAAACCCCTAGTCAGCAATTTCAGGATACAAGGCCAGATACACACCTCAAGGCAACTTAGACAATGCAGCAACCAGTGTAAAACTCTGCCCTCAACATCTTGATAGTATTTTATTTTTTTCTGGTATTCTTCTTTATTTCTAACTTTAAACAGTGTGTAACTACTAAATTATTTTTCTTTTTAAACTTTTTCTAAAATAAAATATAAACTTGATATTGTATAAATAGTGATATTCTTTGGCACAATTATCCCTTGTTGGAATATAGTGTCTAATTTGATATTAATAATAATGGCAATAATAATGATGGTAACAAAACCACAAACCAGCAAGAAGTGTCTCAAGCTCCTGAGACCTCCTCACCAACTTATAGGTGACATATCTCTGTAACATCTACATACAGTATCTACTGTTGATTGGTACTGCTATAGAAACATCTACTGGGGCGTAGACTAGAAGGATGCCCTCTTCTACCAAGGGATCCAGAACAAAACAACAGCCAATTACAAAACCCCTAGTTAGCAATTTCAGGATACAAGGCTAGGTACACACCTCAAGGCAACCTAGCAAGACAATGCAGTTGAGAATTGGTCTCAGCACTTCTCACATTATATTCTCAGAATAAATGACAACTGGAGAATAGATTGCATGACAAAACTTTGCTAATAAGCTTTCCATCCTTTGAAAAGGGTGACAGTGGGTCACCTAAACATTAAGAACAATAGACTTTTTTTTTTTTTTTTAAGTTGATAGAATCTACAACTTGATCAAAATCCAAACTACAATTATGGGGTTTTGTTCTCTATAACCAGTTCTAGGCCACTTCTCAAGTTTAACTTTTAAAACATGAATCATTTTTACATTAATATCATTAGGGCCATTAACCTAATTACCATCATTATTATAATTATTCCTAGTACAGGTGGTACAGGCCATGGTAGGTAGGCGACTGCTTTTATTGTAAGTGCACCCCACATGTCTACACATGTGAAAAGCAGTTTGACTTTTGTATTTACCAGTATGCCAGAGTGCCCTGTTTGGTTACTTGCACTCTCTGGTGCAGGTTGGACTTTGGCAAGAATCGGGGGCCGTTGAATTTTTTTTTTATTATTAGAAAAAAGTGCTTAATGCGGGATTCAATCCTGAGTCATAATGGTCGAAAACCAATGGTTTAGACCACTCATCCACCGACCCCCAAAATTATCTTTATAGAGATGAAGGTGTATGTGCACTGGCTTAGCCCGGTATTTGCCAAAGGGATTGTCTGATCCACCAAAATATTGCTACAACAAATTATTATCTGTGCCAGGAGTGTTGCTTTTCCACTCCAGGTAAACAAACTGATGGAATTTGACATTTCTACATTGGTATTGTTACCCTGTGGGAGACCCTTGTAAGAAGAAAAAAAAAGATTTGAAAACTAGGGGCCAGAGCCCTGTTGAAGTATCTACAAGCATGCACTCTGGTAGATTCAGGAATCTGTGGGAATCAGTCCTCCATGCAGGCATGCATCAGCAAAGAGTAGTTTCATGCAGTAATTCACAAAACAGTTTTACTTATTTCACCCTCATTTCTCTCTAACAAACAAACACCCCTCTATAACAACATGCTCAGTGAAAATTATAAACCTATTTTTTAACAGTACTTTAAAAAAAAAAACTGTGGGATGGTCTTCAGAATCTTGATCGGGATAACTCATTTAAATAAGACAACCTGTAGGATCCCCGAGTGAGGTATCACGGAAAGTTTTCATACTTGAGGGTTAAAATTCCAATCCCTTGCACAGAGGCCATCTTCTCTGTATCATTCTTATTTTAAGATATGTACCGCTGAACAAGTATCACAGGGGCCATGCTAATATTCTCTGTATCTTTTCTATTGTAGTAGTTGTACCGCTGAACAAGCATGTACTTGTTTAAATGATGGATGCCTTTCAAATGAACCCATATAGGATAATCCTTTGTCCCATTGTTTCCCAAATTTCCAGTACCTACACAGAATGATTGTAAACATTTGCTGTGACTTGCTACTTGGGAATATAAGACAATGATGGAAAAAAAGGAGACTTTTTTTTAAGGAAACCAAAATTTGAGACAAAAGAAAGTGAAGTAAATGGAAAAAACATGGGGAAATCTCTTTTACTACAGAAAAAAAAAACAAAAAAAAACATGTAAGAGGGAAAATTTGGAATATAAAAATAAAGAAAAATAATATCAATGGAACAAATATTCATAGAGAGAAAAAAATGAGAAAAAAATTTAAAGGTGGTCTATATAAAAATAAAAGGTAAAACTCAAAAGAGCTCAAGAATTGTAAGAGGATGCAAATGAAAAATAACAACCCAAAAAAAAAGAGAAAATATAAAAATAAAAGGCCAAAAAAAAAGTGAATTACAAGAAGAAAAAAAAGGCAAATGGAATCAAAATCAAATGGAAACTAGAAAACAAAAGGGGGGAATGGGGAGGAGAGAACAATGAAAGTGAAAAAAACAAAATGTTTAAAAAAAAAACAAAAAGGATACATAACTGTCTTCTTGATGATTAACCAACTTCCTGGCTAGCTCTGAGTCCACCAATGGGATGAGCTTGCCATTCCCATCTATCGCAAAGCCAAGCGACTCTCGTTTGGAGACTTGGTAGGGGCGCAAACAAATGAGCCATTAGTGGGGCAAGTATGTAAATATGTATGCAGCTAGTTAGAACTCGCTGGGGATAAACTGACCTTTGTCAAAATCATACAAAACTGAAGTTACAGAAATTGTGAAAAACAATACAAAAGTGAAATTGTACCAGGTGGATAAATTAAGAAAAAGGAATATCCTGGTCCGGCAACTAAAAGTTGCTGATGGCTTGCGCAATCTGTTGGAATAAATATCAACTAATCATTGATTTTTAATTATTCCAGAATTGAGCAAAAAAAACCATTCTTCCATTTTTCAAAGGAAATCATCTTATTAGACAGTTCTCTGATGGTCAGTTAAACTGTAGCCATAAATTTCTGTGTAGTCCTCTATTTAACAAAATTTTCATTTTATCATATGTGTGTGGGATTATTTTGGACCACTTACACCACACACATGATATTCATGGTGGGCTAAGATAGTGGTCTGATAGACACCACACAACAAACTTTTCTCTTATACAATGGGAGAGAATTACACACATTCTCATTTAATAATGAGGTGGGACTTGGGCGAGCACAATTAAAGCCATATTAAAAAAAACATTAATGTAAGTTTAGAACCTGGATCTATGTTTTCTGTAAACATTGGCCCATTTTGGCCACTACCTCTAATTGGGACTATTGATAATTGGGACTACTATAAGGGCTTCTTATCCAGAGACAGGAAGAGCTAGCTGTACATGGTGTCTGTTCCACGTATCAAAGACAGTCATTTAATATTGGAGTAGAATGAGGAGCACTCCCAGTTATACCGGCTATAAAGCAGACACATTTACTCAATCATGGATGTGTGCTCAAGAGACCCAATCTTTTAAAGAATTGAGAGAAGAGAGATACCTAATGATCATGTGTTTAAACATTCCCAGCGAGTCCTATAATCAATGTGAATTAGTTGCATGTGTTAGTAAGCCACGGAGAGAGAGTGTTAGATATTAGTTTCATGCAAAGCAACTGCAATCCATAATACATACAGCAAAACATTGTCAGGCAATAAAAGAGTGCAACAACTAAATAAAACAAAAATTTATCCGGGATAAGTTTCTTCATCAGTTTTTATTACCTGGAAATCAACCTTTCAGACTTATCTCAGCCTTTTAATTTATTTAATTGAGCACATAGGATATCAATGTCTTCAATGGAACAGAGAGTGGAGATGGAGTAACAACAACAACAAACTTTAATTGATTAAAACAAAAAGTGGCACCAGCAATCTTGACTGTAATAAAGGGGGAACTGTAATAAAACATTAGATATATTGCGTAATATTCTACAATATGCATTTTTAAAATTAATAAACAAACTGTACCAGCAGGAATATTTCATCTGACATTACACTCATGGACAAAACATAAGGAAGTTGTACCTTTCAGCATGTATATATCAGGATTCAGACAATAACTCTGAAAGTTATTTGATACAAAGTGACCTTTATTGAAGACACAAGATAACAAGTGTGAACAAAATTGCCTCTGTCTCCTTCAATAAATAGATGACCAGCGACATCACAAAGACTTTCCATTTCTCTAAGTTTTATCCATATAGCAATGTATTTATTATTTTAGAACAGAGCAAAAAGTGAGCCACATTTGCAAGAGTTTAAAACAGTTTAAAAAGAAAAAAATCCATAGTGACATTTCCAGATAGCTTTATACAGAGTATTATTTATTTATGCTTATGAGGTGATACAGCAGCGTATTTACAATTAGAGAGGAGACAAAATGAATTAAATCTAGAAAAAAGAAGTGAGGACATATCGGTCATTAAAGTCTGAGAGGCAAGGCCTTCAGCCAGTTCAGGGCTTCCGGGGTGACAGAATGGAGATTGGAGATTCCTCCATTGAATTTGTACAGCAGGCAGTCATCTAGTATATGGGACTTTATACAGAGTAATAAAATGAATGTTTCAGGCACTACCCAAGTTTTGTAATGTAAATGTAAGTGTACTGTAAGTGTATATATACTGTAGGTGTATATAAAAATTAAGGAGGACTGGTCTGTTCAAGAATATAATTTTTGTTTTATGCCAATGTCAAAATTAAAACATAGTAGAGAGGAGTAAAAAAAAATTAAAAAGAAAAACTTTAACATGATAAAAGGAACAATTTGGATCATAGATTAGAAACAAAGTAATTGACCAAATACAAATCGATAAATTGTGCATGACATTTCATTAAGAGCATTTTCACCATCTTCAGACAAAAGTACTCTATCAAACATGCAAATCACAGCATATTCAGTACAGTACCATGGCTACAATATTTTATTATCATTCTTTATGTTTATCTGAAGATTTTATTTATTTATTTAACAGTTGCAAAAACACACCATATCCACAATTAGGATAATTGCCTGTAAATCTGAAATTATATACAAATCAAATCATCGTGAAATTTACATAATTAAACATTGGCAAGCACACAAATTACATTCAAAACTATTTTGAAGGCGTAAGATTCTTTTTGATATTAAACAATTTCTACTGCCCTTACTGCAATGGAAAAATTAATGAGAGGGCAGTAGAAATTGTTTAATATCAAAAAGAATCTTACGCCTTCAAAATAGTTTTGAATTTTGATAACAGATGGCGCGCTAGTTCATCACACAAATTACATATTCGATGTCAAATGCATATAGTACAATATTTTATTCTCATTCATTACTTTTATCTGAAGATGGTAACAATGATGTTAATGAAATGCCAAATACACAATTTATTGGTTTAGCCTCTCTACCTTATGTTTCTAGAATTTTAACAGGAAAAAACCTCTTAGGAGTGACCCAACTGATAAGCATCTACCTTCCTGAAACTTTTGTTAAAACTTGATAAAGACACAACCAGACCTAACCCACCTTTCTACAGGAGACCACCTCCAAGAAAGGACAGGAATCTTCATGTTTTAGGCAGCAGTCCCTCACATATGAGAAGTTTCACAAATTTACACCAATATGTTATCTACACCCTATCTTTAAAAATACATAAACATACAAACAGCCAACCTATCAAAAATAAGACTTAATAAGAAACCAAAAATCAATTATTAGTACAATTCCAATTGGAAACTTTCAATGCAGTAGAACCTTCATTAGAGGACACTCGCGTTAGAGGACACCTCTCTACAAATATCAGTTTTCATTGCCAAAATTACCTATTTTTACTATTTAGCAACTCTCTGGTAAGAAGACAGCTCTCCTTTAAAATGTCACTTTGGTTCTGCAACTTGATGTTGTTCTTCACAGAGAGGTAGTTCTACTAGATCACATTTTTGCATTAAAAAAGACAAGCTAATAGAAACTTATTTATACTTTCCCAGCACAAACCCTGTGCATAATGAAATTTCACTGAATAACCAAAACAATATATAATCAACATTGTAAAAATGAAACATTTATAGACCATTGATAAGGCACAATTTGGATTATAGATTATAAACACAAGATAATAAGACCAAATCCAAATAAATAAATAGTGTGTGACGTTTCTGTAACAGCGTTGTTACCGAAACGTCACACACTATTTATCTATTTGGATTTGGTCTTATTACCTTGTGTTTATAGACCAGGAAATGCATTCATTCACACTATACAAGTACAACTCTGTGTTTTTGTTCACAAAAAAAAAATTTAAAAAGTATAACAGGTTGAGGAAGGAAAGGTGAATAAGACAAACCAATGAATGCTAAAGCACAATTTGGATTATAGATTATAATACAAGAAAATAAGACCTAATCCAAATAATTTATTAGTGTGTGACGTTTCGGCAACAGCATTATCACCATCATCAGACAAAAGAATAAATGAGATTGAATGATATTTATTCTTTTGTCTGATGATGGTGATAATGCTGTTGTCAAAACATCACATACTAATAAATTATTTGGATTAGGTCTTTATTTTCTTGTATTACAAACCAATGAATTAAAATTCGAAATTTGGAATCTGCAAAGAGAAAACACAAAATATCCAAACAAAAACTTATTTCTAAAAAGTAATTAACAAAGCAACAGATTTATTTTTGGGAACATTGGTGCAGCTGCCATGGAGGTGGAAAGAAGGCCAATATATCTGTCAATACAAGCCCTGCAACCCAAGTAGCCAACTATGGAACACCGTGTCCAGGGCACATTCCAACCAAGTCAATAACCTGGAGAGAGCATTCACATCACTGTACAACACAGGAGCCAATAGCCAGGTGCCTTATCATATGTCTTTATCTATTTAATAACAAATTTTTGACTCTCATCTCTTCTCACACCACCATCATAAACAACAAGGTTACTGCAAGGTTCTGAGCTCATAAGGAGGAAGAGAGAACAAAAAAAGAAACTGTGTTCCCATTAAATCCACACCGTGTCGTGTTTACGTTTATGCCAGCTTAATAACGTGTGTGCAAGATGCCAGCAACTACGAAAACACACAGTTTATGGAGTGTCAACACAATGGCAGCGGGAGAAAAACACCTGCTGAAACCAATATGATTAGAAAATACAAGTTGGAAATACATAGCACCTTCTCACAGAGAGAATTAATTAAAAGTATTGCACCAAAAAAATGGCAAGCATTTAGGTTATTCCAAACCCAGAAAGCCAACACTAAATTATTTGTAGAATTGTTTTTTTTTTATTAGAAGAACTTTTGTCTGATGAAATGTCATGCCCTATTTATTTGTATTTGGTCTTATTACCTTGTGTTTCTAATCTATAATTCAAATTGTACTGTATCAGATTAGTGGAGATCTTTTTTCCAGTAGACAAAAAGAAAGAAAATTTTGGATAAGTTTGGAGAAGAATAGATGATGATATGAACTTGTGATGACCCATATAGGAAATTTGTATGTTGTGTGCTTCATGGATCACATGAGATTAACCATGATATGAGAGATACACCTTCAAGAATTAAGGAAGGAGTAAACCGAGAATGGCCTGGTAGTAGAAGTGCTGAGAACAAGGTAAAATGGAATGCCATGATGACCGGACCTGCAGGGACAGCACAATAAATACTGATGGTATTAGAAAGAAGTGTTTAATCTGTATTCAACCAAGCTGCCGAATCTCACTTCAAACTATTGAACAAAAGCTGAAACACCATTCTCAGATAAGAAATTTGACCATTTTTGACACATATAATTCTTTTTGAAATAAAACCATTTTCTAATGTTCTAACTACAGTGATAAAATGATGGAAGAGCCTGGCTGTTTCACCATTTTAAAAAGGTGGTCGGTGGAAGGCTGGTATAAACCATTGGTTTTCGACAGCTACGACCCGGGATTGATTCCTGCATTGGGTACTTTTTTTCTGATTTAAAAAAAAAATGCTCCAATGTCCCCCCTATTCTTGAAAAAATCCAACCCCACCAGCGAGTGCAAGTAACCAAACGGGGCTCTGGCATATTTATTTGTAAGTGCAAAGTCGAACTGCTTTTCACATGTGTAGACATGTGGTGCACTTACAGTAAAAGCAGTCACCTTCTTCTACCAACCATGATTATCATGGCCTGTACTACGTGTTTTTTTTTTTTTACTTATCCCTAGTACACGTGGTACAGGCCATGATAATCATGGTGGGTAGTTAGCGACTGCTTTTTTTTACTGTAAGCGCACCACATGTCTACACATGTGAAAGCAGTTCGACTTTACACTTACAAATGTGCCAGAGCCCCGTTTGATCACTTGCACTCGCTGGTGGGGTTGGACTTTTGCAAGAATCGGGGGGCCATTGGAGCATTTTTTTTTTAAACAGAAAAAAGTGCCCAATGCGGGAATCGAACCCGGGTCGTAGTGGTCGAAACCAAACGGTTTAACCAGCCTTCCACCTACGTGTACTAGGAATAAGCAAAAAAAAAAGGGAGGGTTCAACACTGATGAGACAGGCCCTCCCATTATTTTATCATTACAGTAAGGGCAGTAGAAAATTGGTTTCATATAAAAAAGAATAAAACGCATCAAAAATAGTTTATATTTCTTATCCACCATATTCTCAGATAAAGATTTAAAATAAAAAAAACTGAGGTTTGTATGGACAAAGAGGTAAACTATCCGAATAACTCTTGTCAGGTATTTCTAAACACCCCAGCCAATCTAAAATAGGAAGGAAGGTGAAAATGAGGTTTACAACCGTGCCAATTTCCCCACAGAAGCAATAAAACAACAACAGAGGTGTTAGGTAATGGGTGTACCTGACCAGGTCAGACAGACACAATACTGTTACATAATAAATATATAAAGAAATAAACCTACTAGTTATAAACAGATAATATACCACAAGGTAATAAGATCTAATCCAAATAAGTGTGTGACGTTTCAGTAACAGCGTTGTTACCATCTTCATGAATACCAAATTGTGCCTTATCAGATAATATATATATATATATTTTTTTTTTTTGCTTATCCCTAGTACACTTGGTACAGGCCATGATAATCATGGTGGGTAGTTAGCGACTGCTTTTTACTGTAAGCGCACTACATGTCTACACATGTGAAAGCAGTTCGACTTTGCACTTACAAATGTGCCAGAGCCCCGTTTGGTAACTTGCACTCGCTGGTGGGGTTGGACTTTTGCAAGAATCGGGGGGCCATTGGAGCATTTTTTTTTATTTTTTTTTTAAACAGAAAAAAGTGTCCAATGCGGGGATTGAACCCGGGTCGTAGTGGTCGTAAACCAAACGGTTTAACCAGCCTTCCACCGACCCCCCATCATCAGATAATATAAACCAATAAAATAAAACCTTCCTTCACTTTCCATCCCAAGCCCTTTACACCCCATCACTCTATTTAGAAACCAAACAAACTTGACTTCAAATAGAGGTTCTTAAAATAGGAGTGGCATCAACTATGCCTTTAATTATGTGACCCCAGCATTTACAAAAAAAAAAATGAAGTATGGATTAGAGATGAAGAAAGAGTACAATTTGGTTTATAGATTAGAGAAACAAAAGGTAATAAGATCAAAACCAAATTATTGAAATGTTTGTGACATTTTGGTAACAGCATTTTCAGTACCTTTGTCTGATAATGGTAACAACGGTTACCGAAATGTTTCAATAACAGCATTGTTACCATCATCAGACAAAAGTACTGAAACCGTTATGTCATGAACATTTCAATAATTTTATATTTGGTCTTGTTTCTATGGAATAGAAGCCACCAAAGAGTTGCCTAGAATACACCAAACTCCTCCATTAAGGTCTTCCAAGGGAACCACAGTTTGGGACCTGAATAAGTTAGCTAACATTATTGCAAGGTACAATTTGGGTTATTGATTAGAAACACATGAGGTAACAAGATCGCATCCAAATTAATAAATTGTTTGCAATGTTTTGGTAACAGTGCTTTTACCATTAACAGACAAAAGTACTGAATGAGAAAAAAAAAAAACAGCGCACACAATTTATTAATTTAAGTACAGATTTGTTACCTTGTTTCTTAGCTAACATTGAATAAAGAAGTAATTTTTCAATGGATTTGTAAAAAAAAAAGTTCTAGGGGATTTTCCAGAATGCCAACACCCAAAAAAAAAGTGTTACTATCAAATGAGGCAACTTCTTATGATGAAAGAAAAGTATAGAATGGGGGGGGGGGGGGAGGAAGCATTAAAATTCCTAACATTTTTCTTCTATCTTTGAACAGTGGGGGTAGTGAAAAAAAATTGTAAATTTCCAAATACCGTAGAACCTCCTTTCCAATGTGAAAAACAAGGATACTCCTTGGCATCTCCTGGAGGAGGTATCTTATTGGAGGTTGTGTAGTTATGTGTTAAACAAGTGTGTGTGTGTGATAAAGCATGAGAGGTTTTTGTTCTTTTTTATGCAGACACATTAACAAGATTAATCCAAGGATAAGGCACAATTTGGATTGTAGATTATAAATACAAGGTAATAAGAACAAATCCAAGTAAATAAATAGTGTGTGACATTTCGGTAACAATGCTGTTACCGAAATGTCACGCACTATTTATTTACTTGTATTTGGTCGAATAAGTATATTGCTACGGCGTTTTATGGTTTCCACAAGTCCATATCTCAGAAGAAGGCCAAGTGATACTCACTCCTCACTTTCTTACTGCTACTCTTTTTGTGTTGATTTCTTGCTTCCCTCTTTCTTCTTCTTATTATTTTTTTTTTCCTTTTCTTGTTTTTTTTTTTTTTTTCTTTCTTTTTCTTTTTACTCTGTATATACCGTTATTTCCTTTGTCTCACTGCTTTGTTCTTATGCATACCTCTGGTGAATCCTGTATAGGGTCAGTGACCCTAAATAAAGGCTTTTTTGTTGTTGTTGTATTTGGTCTTATTACCTTGTGTTTATAATAT
>CP092864.1:3389639-3506961 GCA_030710605.1 Cordylochernes scorpioides | reverse complement strand
GTTGAAACTCTAGTGTCTCTTCTTCAGATCTAAATTATATTGCTGTAATGTTTTCAGGCCAGTTAGGTCAAATATATCTTGGAATTGTCTGCAAACACAATATATGAAAAATAGTACAGACAGAAGTGAGAAATGTGTACTTAGAGCAGGTGTTGAATTGAGGCATGACCTGATCGTGCAACTGAAAGTTGCTGGAATTGACAATTAGTTAATATTTATTCTGGCAGATGGCACAACCCATCTGCAAGCAGGAGTGGCTTTTTTTTCTTAAATAATTATATGAAAATGCTTCTAGATTTCTTTCTTTTTTTCCCCACCCTTTATTTACATATGCATATTTACATATGACATCGGGGAACAGCGGTACTTCGTATATCTAGCACATTAGTATTTGAGGGTAAGAAGAAGAAAGTCCATGGTAAGCCAGTCATTAGCATAATTACCTTCATTAGATGACTGGGTCCGTTTTGTTCCTGCCCGGGCCAGCTGGCTGGGTGATTGTCAAGGTTAGGTTTGGTCCTGGAGGTTGGCTTTAGGGATACCTTTCCTGTCATAGGAGATGTTGTTGTTGTTGCTTATTCCCCAAGTCATTTAAACAATCCACATTAGGTTCCATTGTATCAGCTTTTCTATTATGGGGTTTTCCCAGAGGTCTTTTTTTTGGAGGATTTGATACAGTTCAATAGATTTTCAGGAGTCATAGGAGATACAATAGAGCTTTGCAGTTCGGCAAGTCTCCAGACTGGCTAGTTCACTAGTCTGGTGCTGGACTACAGAACATTCTTTGATTGGTTCTCGAGATTTATAGTCCTCCATATTGAAAGTTTTTTTTTTAGGGGGTCGGTGGAAGGATGGTCTAAACCGTTGGTTCTCGACCACTACGACCCTGGTTCGATTCCCGCATTGGGCACTTTTTCTGTTTAAAAAAAAATGCTCCAATGGCTCCCGATTCTTGCAAAAGTCCAACCCCACCAGCAAGTGAAAGTAACCAAACAAGGCTCTGGCACATTTGTAAGTGAAAAGTCGAACTGCTTTTCACATGTGTAGACATGTGGTGCGCTTAGAGTAAAAGCAGTTGCCTACCTCTACCCACCATGATTATCATGGTCTGTACCACATGTACTAGGGATAAGCAAAGCAAAAAAAGTAAAAAAAAAAAAATTATTTGGATTTGGTCTTATTATTATTATTTTTTTTATAATCTATAATCCAAATTGTGGGTTCAATCCCACCAATTCAAATTGTGTCACTTATAGATTTTACATCACATCATCATAACCATTGTGCTTTCAGTACTGGGAGTTGTTACTGCTCCGCAATGTCATTTATCTAAAATTAAAAATATTTTTTTTTCCCGTTTTAGATCTTCCATGTTCCCAGTTTAACCATCCAATACAGTTGGGTAATAGTATTTGGAGGCTGGAGAGGTTTCCATTCCAATTAAACATGTCAGCATTGTCTGCCCACTTTGGTATTCTGTGAGACACCTACCTTCCTGTGCCAGCTGTCCTGGAGCTGGATTGTTTGGCTCTGTCACCTGGGACAATTCTTCATCACCAAAATAACCAGCATTGCAAAAATATACAGTTAAACCTGTCTATAGCGACCTTCTAAATAGCGCCTCCCTCTCTATAGCGCCCAATTTTAATTACACAGTATGATGCGATTTACATTAAAAGTGACCTGTCTATAGCACCCCCTCTCTATAGCACCCTATTTTGGTGAGTCCCAAGAGGGAGCGCTATAGACAGGTTTGACTGTATATATTTTTACAGCTTATATATCCTTGAGTTTCTCTAGTTGTATGTACGGCGGCCTAATGTTTATAAATTAATGCCTAAAGCTATGGGGGGAACACAAGGCAATAAGACCAAATCCAAATAAATAGTGTGTGACGTTTTGGTAACAGTGTTGTTACCATTATCAGACAAAAGTACTGAATCCTGATGTGAATGATGATGGTAACAACGCTGTTACCGAAATGTCGCACACTATTTATTTTTTTGGATTTGGTCTTATTACCTTGTCTTTCTAATCTATATTCCAAATATAGTACCATATTATCTTATTTAATTTGTTGTTAGAGTGTAAAGAGAGATCTTATTTCAGAAGTTTTGAATCCCAAGTGGATCATTGAAATGTCTGCCTCAAGTCTGCCTGTGTTATCTCCTGTAATTATCTCAAGGTGGCAGGTATCTCTGGAGAGAGGCCGCTGACATCTCTGCCAGAGTGGTGTTAAGTTGCTACAACCTCTCTGTAAAGGACAACATCTAGTTGCAGAGACAAAGTGTCCTTTAGAGAGAGGTGTCCTCTTACCAGAAAGTTGCTACAGTAGAACTACCTCTCTGTAAAGGACAACACCTAGTTACAGAGCCAAAGTGTCCTTTAGAGAGAGGTGTCCTCTTACCAGAGAGTTGCTACAGTAGAACTACCTCTCTGTAAAGGACAACACCTAGTTACAGAGCCAAAGTGTCCTTTAGAGAGAGGTGTCCTTTTACCCGAGACTTGCTACAGTAGAACAACCTCTCTGTAAAGGACAACACCTAGTTGCAGAGACAAAGTGTCCTTTTGAGAGAGGTGTCCTCTTACCCGAGACTTGCTACAGTAGAACAACCTCTCTGTAAAGGACAACACCTAGTTGCAGAGACAAAGTGTCCTTTTGAGAGAGGTGTCCTCTTACCAGAGAGTTGCTACAGTAGAACTACCTCTCTGTAAAGGACAACACCTAGTTGCATAGACAAAATGTTCTTTTGAGAGAAGTGTCCTCTTACCAGAGAGTTGCTACAGTAGAACTACATCTCTGTAAAGGACAACGCATAGTTACAGAGCCAAAGTGTCCTTTAGGTGTCCTCTTACCACAGAGTTGCTAAAGGATAACACCTAGTAGTAGAGCCAATGTGTCCTTTAGAGAGAAATGTCCTCTTAACGGAGAGATGCCAAAAAGTATAAATGGCCATTTTGGCGATGACAACTGTTCTTTGTAGAGAGGTGTCCTCTAGTCAGTGTCCTCTAATGGATATTCTGCTTTACAATTGCAAGTAAATGTATCAAGAAATCCTCTTTGTGTGACAACATACAAATCTCAAGTCATTTGTACAATCATCAAATATTAAATGCTGTTAAAACAAAAAGTAACCAAACCATATTTTTGAAATGTTTGTTTCTAATCTATAACCCTAAATGTACCTTATCATTACTGTCAAAAACCAAAAAAAAAAAAAAATTGTTAAGTTTAGAATTTAAATGGTGTCTTTTTAATGTACACTCATGGACAAAACTTAAGGAAATGGTACCTTTTAGCATGTATATCGTGACAATAACTCATGATACACAGTGACCTTTATTGAAATTACATGAGATAACCAAGTGTGAATAAAATTGCACTTGCATCCTTCTAAAAAAAAAAAAAAAATAGACGACTGGAGACATCAAAATATGAAACTTTTTTATGTTTTGTCCATGAGTGTATATATATTATATTTAATAAAGAAAATGAATGAGATTTTCTGCTGATTTTGGAATTGTTGAGATTATACTATGGTGACGCAGTCGTGGCAAAAATAATAATGATAAAATGGTTTTGATCAGTAATTACTTTAATTGTGATAAAGGAATATATAAAAGAACATAATTTGATAAAAGTAATGCCTGGCTTAAGGCGAGTAGAATGAGGAAAACAAAATATTATTTACATAATGTACAAAAGTTTTGAGCCAGCCATTGGGATAAAACAACAACAAGTTTTTATAGGGGAAGATTGACCTCTGGCGGTCAATTTAGCAGAGTATTTGGATCTGTGAAATATAAATTTAAATAGAATAATATTTTAATATAACATATATATATGTTGAATATGTACATAGACTTGTCTGACTAGGAGCAGGCAAGTATTCACCCCAGTTAGGGGGATGTTTGATTACACACAAGTTATCTGTCCAGTGTTGTATGTTGATCCATCTAATCACTGATGTTTGAACAGTAGTTGGCTATCTGGTGTTGTACGCAGGTTCCTCCTCATTTATATCTCCTATTTGATGTTACACTTATCACAGAGAACAGAAGTGTTTGGACAATTCCTATTCAGTGTTACACACAGTTTTGTCTAACTGTGGAGGACAGAAGTGTTTGGACAATTCCTATTCAGTGTTACACACAGTTTTGTCTAACTGTGGAGGACAGAAGTGTTTGGACAATTCCTATTCAGTGTTACACACAGTTTTGTCTAACTGTGGAGGACAGAAGTGTTTGGACAATTCCTATTCAGTGTTACACACAGTTTTGTCTAACTGTGGAGGACAGAAGTGTTTGGACAATTCCTATTCAGTGTTACACACAGTTTTGTCTAACTGTGGAGGACAGAAGTGTTTGGACAATTCCTATTCAGTGTTACACACAGTTTTGTCTAACTGTGGAGGACAGAAGTGTTTGGACAATTCCTATTCAGTGTTACACACAGTTTTGTCTAACTGTGGAGGACAGAAGTGTTTGGACAATTCCTATTCAGTGTTACACACAGTTTTGTCTAACTGTGGAGGACAGAAGTGTTTGGACAATTCCTATTCAGTGTTACACACAGTTTTGTCTAACTGTGGAGGACAGAAGTGTTTGGACAATTCCTATTCAGTGTTACACACAGTTTTGTCTAACTGTGGAGGACAGAAGTGTTTGGACAATTCCTATTCAGTGTTACACACAGTTTTGTCTAACTGTGGAGGACAGAAGTGTTTGGACAATTCCTATTCAGTGTTACACACAGTTTTGTCTAACTGTGGAGGACAGAAGTGTTTGGACAATTCCTATTCAGTGTTACACACAGTTTTGTCTAACTGTGGAGGACAGAAGTGTTTGGACAATTCCTATTCAGTGTTACACACAGTTTTGTCTAACTGTGGAGGACAGAAGTGTTTGGACAATTCCTATTCAGTGTTACACACAGTTTTGTCTAACTGTGGAGGACAGAAGTGTTTGGACAATTCCTATTCAGTGTTACACACAGTTTTGTCTAACTGTGGAGGACAGAAGTGTTTGGACAATTCCTATTCAGTGTTACACACAGTTTTGTCTAACTGTGGAGGACAGAAGTGTTTGGACAATTCCTATTCAGTGTTACACACAGTTTTGTCTAACTGTGGAGGACAGAAGTGTTTGGACAATTCCTATTCAGTGTTACACACAGTTTTGTCTAACTGTGGAGGACAGAAGTGTTTGGACAATTCCTATTCAGTGTTACACACAGTTTTGTCTAACTGTGGAGGACAGAAGTGTTTGGACAATTCCTATTCAGTGTTACACACAGTTTTGTCTAACTGTGGAGGACAGAAGTGTTTGGACAATTCCTATTCAGTGTTACACACAGTTTTGTCTAACTGTGGAGGACAGAAGTGTTTGGACAATTCCTATTCAGTGTTACACACAGTTTTGTCTAACTGTGGAGGACAGAAGTGTTTGGACAATTCCTATTCAGTGTTACACACAGTTTTGTCTAACTGTGGAGGACAGAAGTGTTTGGACAATTCCTATTCAGTGTTACACACAGTTTTGTCTAACTGTGGAGGACAGAAGTGTTTGGACAATTCCTATTCAGTGTTACACACAGTTTTGTCTAACTGTGGAGGACAGAAGTGTTTGGACAATTCCTATTCAGTGTTACACACAGTTTTGTCTAACTGTGGAGGACAGAAGTGTTTGGACAATTCCTATTCAGTGTTACACACAGTTTTGTCTAACTGTGGAGGACAGAAGTGTTTGGACAATTCCTATTCAGTGTTACACACAGTTTTGTCTAACTGTGGAGGACAGAAGTGTTTGGACAATTCCTATTCAGTGTTACACACAGTTTTGTCTAACTGTGGAGGACAGAAGTGTTTGGACAATTCCTATTCAGTGTTACACACAGTTTTGTCTAACTGTGGAGGACAGAAGTGTTTGGACAATTCCTATTCAGTGTTACACACAGTTTTGTCTAACTGTGGAGGACAGAAGTGTTTGGACAATTCCTATTCAGTGTTACACACAGTTTTGTCTAACTGTGGAGGACAGAAGTGTTTGGACAATTCCTATTCAGTGTTACACACAGTTTTGTCTAACTGTGGAGGACAAAAGTGTTTGGACAATTCCTATTCAGTGTTACACACAGTTTTGTCTAACTGTGGAGGACAGAAGTGTTTGGACAATTCCTATTCAGTGTTACACACAGTTTTGTCTAACTGTGGAGGACAGAAGTGTTTGGACAATTCCTATTCAGTGTTACACACAGTGTCTTATAACTGTGGAGGACAGAAGTGTTTGGACAATTCCTATTCAGTGTTACACACAGTTTTGTCTAACTGTGGAGGACAGAAGTGTTTGGACAATTCCTATTCAGTGTTACACACAGTGTCTTATAACTGTGGAGGACAGAAGTGTTTGGACAATTCCTATTCAGTGTTACACACAGTTTTGTCTAACTGTGGAGGACAGAAGTGTTTGGACAATTCCTATTCAGTGTTACACACAGTTTTGTCTAACTGTGGAGGACAGAAGTGTTTGGACAATTCCTATTCAGTGTTACACACAGTGTCTTATAACTGTGGAGGACAGAAGTGTTTTAACAATCCATAATTGTTGTCTATTTGATGTTATATGCAAACTCATTTAGCCTCGAATGGAAGAAGTGTTTGTACAATCCATATTTGTTGTCTATTCGATGTTGAACACTGGTTCGAATAACTGTGGAGGACAGAAGTGTTTAAACAATCTGTATTTGTTGTCTATTTGATGTTACATGCAGACCCATTTAACCTCGAATGACACAATAATTCATATTTATTTACTATCCGAGATGTTAAATGTGGGTTTGTCTAATCATGGAGGATGTGTGCAGCGATGGTAACCAAGATAGGCGGGTCCTGTCTCCCATTGGTCAACTACTGCTACAGCAACGCCAAGTGCCACAAGGAGACCAAGACCTGCATGTGTCTTCCCCCTTACAGCATCAATATCAACAATGAAACCTGCACCCAACGTAGGTACCCTCACTACAGTACACTCGGAAACAACAAGCTAGCTCACATACAGTATAAACCCCTCAATTCAAGTGATAAGGCACAATTTGGATTATAGATTATAAGCACAAGGTAATAAGGCCAAATCCAAATAAATAAATAGTGTGTGACGTTTCGGTAACAGCGTTGTTACCATCTTCAGACAAAAGTACTGAAAAGTACCATTCAGTAATTTTGTCTGTTGATGGTAACAATGTGCTGTTACTGAAACGTCACATACTATTTATTTGGATTTTGTCTTATTACCTTGTAGTTCTAAAAAAAGAAGTAATTTATATCCCCCACACACTCCCTTCTTTCACTTTTATTTCCTCTCTAAATATAGTTAAAAACCATCATCTGATATACAGACTAGGTGTTTGATAAGGCACAATTTGGATTATAGATTATATGCACAAGGTAATAAGACCAAATCCAAATAAATAAATAGTATGTGACGTTTATGTAACAGCGTTGTTACCATCTTCAGACAAAAGTACTGAAATGAGCCCTTGACTGTTAAAATCTGTGATGTTTTAACGATTCAGTAACAGCGTTGTTACCATCTTCAGACAAAAGTACTGAATCGTTAAACCATCACAGATTTTAACAGTCAAGGGCCCATTTCAGTACTTTTGTCTGATGAGGGTAACAATGCTGTTACTGAAACGTCACACACTATTTATTTACTTAGTCTTATTACCTTGTGTATAGACTAGGTGTTTGTCTCCCTTAAAACAAGGTTGATATCACCTGCCAACTCTTTTTATTTACCTTTTTTTTTCCTCCATTGAAACAGCCTTTTTATTAATTTTTATCCCTCTCTACTGTGCTTTAGACAGATACCAGATCACTAAGGCATCTTCTGAACGTGGCCAACGTAGCCATCTGGGGGGGGGGGGGGGGAGTCAGTGGAAGGATAGTTTAAACCATTGGTTTTCGACAGCTATAACTCCCGCATTGGGCACTTTTTTCTGTTAAAAAAAAATGCTCCAATGGCCCCCAATTCTTGCAAAAAGTCCAACCCCACAAGTGAGTGCAAGTAACCAAACAGGGCTCTGGCACATTTGTAAATGCAAAGTCAAACTGCTTTTCACATGTGTACACATGTGGTGCACTTACAGTAAAAGCATTTGCCTATTTCTACCCACCATGATTATCATGGCCTGTACCATGTGTACTAGGGATAGGCAAAAAAAAAACCCCTTTTGTCAAATCTTTCATACACACACATATACCGCTAAAACAAACCTGGTATATAGCAAACCTTTGCTTATAATGAACCTAAGGTAATCCCCAAATCCATCCCGTTGAAAATACCATTGTTATAAAGAACTTATTATTATGTGAGCATTAATTATCCATATAATATAATAATATTTTTTACTTTTTCAGAGATTTATTATATAAATATAACATGATAAAGCACAATTTGGATTATAGATTATAATAAAAGAAAACAAGACCTAATCCAAATAATTTATTTGTGTGTGACGTTTCGGCAACAACATTGTCACCATCATCAGACAAAAGAATAAAATTTTTTACATTTTTATTCTTTTGTCTGATGATGTTGACAAAATATCTATATCAAATGACAATGTTGTTGCCGAAACGTCACACACAAATAAATTATTTGGATTAGGTCTTGTTTTTCTTTATTATAAATATAACAATTATTACCCTATTAACAAACTTAGTTTTAATAGTGCCAAAATAATAATTCTAATAATAAGGCATAATGTGAAACGTCACACAAGGTCATAAGATTCAATGCTGTTACTGAAACGACGTCATTCTTCTTCTTATTTTTTTGGATTTGGTCTCATTACCTAGCATTAAAAGAATTGATTACCAGAAATTTATAGATAATTTATACCTTTTTAATTTATTCCATCACATTGTTCTGTATATGCTTCTAATTTATTTTATTTTATCAATAATTATAAAAAAATCTTGTTTAAGTATTTAATTATTTATTATTTATCATTCTATCTGTATAATGGTAATTTTATTATTATAATAATTGTATAAAGTTTGTATATCTCTTAATAAAAATACAGTATAAATAACCTCGTTAATTTGACACATGATATTTCGACACTTCGTGCCTGCATACTTTTGGTTTCTGGTTAGTTTAAGTTTCACTTTGCAGTGCCGTTGCGGATATCCCGAGTGTTTTTGGTTTTTTAGGCATCAAGCACTTTGTGATTAATAATATTATTTTCAATATAGATATTTATTAGCTAATCATCTGACTAACTTTAATTCAACACTACAGTTAAACCTGTCTATAGCGCCACCTCTAAATAGCGCCTTCCTCTCTATACCGCCTGATTTTAAATACGTAGTATGATGCGATTTACATTAAAAGTGACCTGTCTATAGCACCCTATTTTGGTGAGTCCTAAGAGAGGGTGATATAGACAGGTTTAACTGTACCTTTAATTCAACTGAAAGCTCTAATCCCTTGGGAGGTTGAATTCAGCCCTTTTCTTGTATAGCGAGAGTAACTCACCTGCTCACTTTCAATCACAAATCCAAAGTAAATGATACATTTCACTAACTGAAACATCAAAAGAAATAGCAACAAGGCCCATTCTCAACATATAGCTAGGTATTGTGTTTGCTCACCCTCTAATTCCAGATGACGACTATTTTATATGATTACTGAACCAATCCTCCCTTTTGGTCTACCTCTCTTCATTCATTCTTTAAAGGGGGATGTATCCTTCCACTATGGTCAATCATGTGGTGCACTTGCCACCATGAATATCATATGATGTGTACACTATAAGGATAACTAAAAAAAATAACAAAAAATATCATTATTGGATGAGATCCCGATGATCCTTGGAGTACCTGTCCTGAAAACTACCGTTTCATTTTGACGACTCCATTTAGAAAAGGAAGGCTGTATATTCTACATTGAAATTTCTCCAAACTTTTCACCCTATCTGTTCATTTGATCTTGAGAAATCTTCAGTTACCTTGTGTTTTTTTTTATAAGTGCGGTAGAACCTTTATGGAAGGATATTCTTGCTAGAAGACACTCCTCCCTACAAAGGACAGTTTTCATCACCGAAATTACCATTTCTTGTTGTTGTTGTTTCTTATCCCCTTGTGTAAAGATTACACGAATTCCATGAGTTCATGCTCCTCGAGCTGTTTTATGAAGAGCAGCGGCCTCTCCCAAAGATCCTGTTTAGTACATCTAATGTTACCATTTCTTACTAATTAGCAGTTCTCCTGTAAGAGAACACCTATTCCTAAAGGACACTTTTGTCTCTGCAACTATGTGTTGTCCATTAGAGAGAGAGAGAGATTGAGATTGAATCAACTTTTATTACATCGTTCATAAAATATTATGGTGACAAATGAAAACTAAAGAAAATAATAACAAGGATGAATATACATAATGAAATCTATACAGGCTTCATTGGTTTAAATCAAGTTTAGAGAGAGAGAGAGGTTGGTTATTGTACCTATATACATATGGTCATCAGAGTGCCATGAGCAATAAGGTAAGAAGTGGTACAAATGAGTCAAGGCTGCTGTACTTGGGATATTAGTCAGCAGTTGTTACTTCCTGGGATGGCCTCCCATCTGGCGACAGGTTGTTGCACAACTCTTGTGATGACGTCAGTGATGTCCTCCTTGTTTGCTTGCTGCTGTAGTGATGACCTGTCATCTACATGGAATGTTCACACCAAATCACAGTACCTCACATGGAATGTTCAAAACACACCAAATCACAGTACCTCACATGGAATGTTCACACCAAATCACAATAAGAACAACCTCCATGAGAGAAGTTCAAATCACAATAAGAACAACCTCCATGAGAGAAGTTCAAATCACAATAAGAACAACCTCCATGAGAGAAGTTCAAATCACAATAAGAACAACCTCCATGAGAGGACACTCTTGCTCTAAGAAACCATCTCCACAAAGGACAGTTTACATCACTCTCATTTTTACCAATTAACTACTCTCTACCAGAGGAAGCCTCTCTCTAAAAGACAATTTACTCTGCAACTAGGTGTTGTTATTTAGAGAGAGGTAGTTGTAGTGTACAGGGAACCTAGCTATATCAACATTACTTGGGACCCAGTGAGTGAGATCATAGGCTTAATAATTAAATTTCCAGTTATTATGTGGTACAATTTTTGAATTATAGATTAGAAACTTATAAGGTAACAAGACCAAACCCAAATTAATAAATTCCATGTGACATTTAAGTAACATCATTGTTATCAAAGTGTCATATAGAATTTATTAATTTGGATTTGGTCTTGTTACCTTATGTTTCTAAATTTTCAGTTGAAAGGGGCTTTCCTGTTGAAAATTTTCAGTCTTCCTTTGTTAAAAATTTTGAGCAAAATATTAAAATCTCCATTATTGTGAGATAACATTAGTGTTCCCCATAACATTTTATTTTTGTCCATGGTCCATTGGAGTGTATAGAGCCTCTTCAATTCAACCCTTTTCTAATTTAACATTTACTCATCAGTTTTTTCTATTTCCAATCCCAGCCAAATTATATCTACTTTATTGATAAGGCACAATTTGGATTATAGATTATAATCACAAGGTAATAAGGCCAAATCCAAATAAATAGTGTGTGGCGTTTCGGTAACAGCGTTGTTATCATCTTCAGACAAAACTACTTTATGTTATCTCAGACTATAGTAAACAACAATACAATAATAATCCAACACTTTTTCCAAAATCTCAACCAAAATATTTATCTTAATTCAGCAACCAGTTTGACTCTATATGGTATTTCATAGAAAGCTGCCAGACATAGCTTTTTTGTTGCTATTTTGGCCTTGTTAATTTTTTCTTTATTTCTTGATTATATTACTAAATTAAAAAAAAAAAAAAATCATCAGTTGTTTATCTATCGGGTTAATTAAATTTGCAGCTTTCTGAAGAAAGCAACACGTACACACAAGGACACTATTAATTGCTACAATAATAGGAGAAGGGAAAAAAAGTAATATATTTAAGTAAATAATTATATTTTTGGCTGGTTGTGTATGTGTGGGGTGGTGTGAGTAGTGCCAAGTAGATTTGCATGCAGGTATGTAAATATGTATGTAGCTTGGCATGGTTTATGACTGGCAGGACATGGGCTGAATGGCAAAGTGGAGGATGGAAAAAGTATCTCTCTCTCTATCATCCCTTGTGACTCATTTCTCCTTTCTCTTCCATCTGCAATACTCCCTCCCCCCACTTCTCCAAGTTTGAGTTAGGAAATCTACACAAGAGACGAAGGCCATACTCAATTCCCCCTTGTTTGGAACCCTCTGAAAATCCACAAAACATAAAACCCTATTTCAACACCAATGGGTGTATAGAAAATATTCTTACTCTTCCAAATTGCCATAAAAGCTAACCTTCAGTTATTTTCTTTTTGGGGGGAAATTTATCTAACAAAAACATATAATTCTGGAATAATTAAAAATCAACGAGAATAGTTGATATTTATTCCGATAGATGGCGCAAGCCATCAGCAACTTTCAGTTGCACGATAAGGAGATGCCCTTTTTTCATAAAAACATATAAGTAGAAGCAAGGATTAAAAGTCGTGAAAAAGTTGGGAAAAGCTAAATTAAAGAGTGGTTAATGAAGCTGTATTTTTTTAAAATAACTTTTTTAATGCTTTTTCTCCCTCAGAAAGTCCTAATTATTGAAGTTATGGCTACTAATTGTGTTGTAATTGCAAGGCATTTGTGTATGTACAAATATAATCATTTTCAACTTTCTTTTTCCCTGTGTCCTACAAATGATGCAACTTTACAATGGGTAAATATGTAAATATATTCCATACTGTGGCAGTCTGACTTCCTTGTTCCCAACATTTTGATATCCACTCATGGACAAAACTTATGGAAGTGGAACCTTACAGCATATATATCAGGATTCAGACAATACCTCTTAAAAGATATTTGATACACAGTGACTTATTGAAGACATGAAATAACCAAATGTGAACAAAATTACCTCTGTCTCCTTAGAAAAAAATTAGACGACCGGTGATATTAAAGAAAGATTTTCCAGTTCCTTAAGTTTTGTCCATGAGTGTAGCTTATTTTAGGAAATTACAAGGTTGTCCCAAAATTTTGTAGACACTTGCAAAAAATTGAAATACCAATATTATTTGCCATTATGTATAATGTCTTTGTATTATGTATATATTATTTATAATTATTCACCAAGTGAAAACCCACTTTTTAAGAAAAACTTTTGGGTCAACCTTATACTATCAGAGAAAGGTATAAAAGAGAGGAAGGAAGGAAGTTGGGTGGCCAGGAGGTTTATCTTTAACAACATTTCCTGATTGACACCTTTTCAAGGTCATTTGGAGGCCTGTCTGCTTCCTAGAAAAGCAACCATCATCCTATTTTATTGGCTCAAAAGGGGAGAGAGAAATACACTCATGGACAAAACTAAGGGAAGTGGAAAGTCTTTGTTGTCGCTAGTCATCTATTTTTTTGAAGGAGACAGAGGTTGTTCACACTTGGTTATCTCGTTTGTCTTCAATAAAGGTCACTGTAATATCTTTCAGAGTTTTTGTCCGAATCCCAATATACATGCTAAAAGGTACAACTTCTTCAAGTTTTGTCCATGAGTGTATATGATGTGGCAAAAGTCCAGACAGTTCCACCCAGAGATGAAACCAAGTGCCGCAGTCAGGTCAAACATCAATGATGATCATTGGGGAATGTGGATTGTGGGAAGTGACAAAGAGAGTATTGGGCTTTACAGAGATAGTGAAAGTCTGAACTCTTCAATGCTAGATGCACATCTAGTAATTACTACAACCCAGTCTCATCCTGGTGCTATAAGGAGCTTTTTGATAAAGATTAGAAATTTACATATGAAATTATAGAAATTTCTTCAATTCATATGACATCCTTTTCAAGGAGATGCTTATAGAGTAAAAGCTCTCTCTAAAGGACATCAACTAGCTGCAGAGCCAAAGTGTCCTTTAAGGCAAGGTGTCCTCTTAGCAGCTAAATAGTAAAAATTGTAATTTTGGGGATGAAAACTGAATTTTGTAGTGGGAGTGTCCTCTCATGAAGGATCTGTATATGTTTACAGGTTTTGGGAATCTCTTTTTGGAATTTTGTAGTGTTGTTCTTTTAGTTTCCATCTACAATCTAAATATATGCTCTAATGCTGGACCAGAAAGCTTTCTTCAGCTCTTCCTGTCCTCTCCCTAGTCCTTGTTGGCCATTGTACTAGCTACCCTGTTGTTGTGTGCAAGGCTTTCCACAGACCTGAATATGCCACAGTACTAAATGTTGTGTAGAAAGTGATAATTGTGTGTTATATATATATACCTGATATCTCAATACAATACAGATTGTGTCAGTTTATTTAACTGAAGTAACAATGAATCTTCTTGAGGTCCACAAAATACTTTTTCTAAGTTAATAATAAATAGAATAAAATACCTATGAAGTATGTGTGAATATATATGTCATAATATATACTCTTCCAGGAATAATAAAGCAAACCTACAGTAAACCCAGAGAGAGACGGGAGGGTAAAGTCTAGTCACTTTAGACATCAGCGACATTCCAAGGGGCGACCACTGGGGCCCGTTACTTGGAACCGCGGGACTATTAAGACAGTTGGGAATTGTGTGCGACACGAACGGCCGCCCGGCTTTGCCGGGCCCGTCTCTCCCTCTCTCTCTGGTTGCCTGGGTTCCTCTACCAACTTGTGGTGTGATTATTTCTCTTCCCACCTTATTATATTGTCACATATATATATACAATAGAACCTCCATAAAAGGACACTCGTGCTAGAGGACACCTTTCTATAAAGGACACTTTTCATCCCCAAATTACCATTTTTACTATTCAGTAACTCTCTGTAAAGGACACTTTAGCCCAGCAACTAGGTGTTGTTCTTTACAGGGAGGTTCTACTGTCTAGTTCTATCATATAATACATGATAAGGTACAATTTAAATTACATGTTTAAAATATAAGGTAGCAAGAAGAATTCCAAATTAATGAAATGTTTGTGGCATTAAGGTAACAGCCTGTTACCTTTATCAAAGTACTAAATGAAACGTCATAATCATTTCAATAATTTGGATTTGGTCTTGTTACCTTTTGACCATATAATACAATTAAAAAAAAAAAAACTCTCAATTAAGCAAACAGGCTTGAAACTCGAATAGCAAGGTATATTTAATAAAAAGTCCATTTTCAGCATGTAAAAAAAGTGTTGGTGTCCTTTAATCCTAAGAAAAGGAAAATTGATAATAAACACTGACAGCTATCAGAGGACGTATCCTGTCTAAGGAGTTCCCCGTATCTCTTCAGATTATCTTGGGATTTTTGATAGATGTACCCAACACAACTCTCCCAGGATTTCAAAATGTAGAGGCTCCCATGCTCTGAATGCTGCCTATGTGTGTGCAGCCAAGAAAATCGGGCAGAAATGCAAGTATTCCATAGAGTGTAGCCAGAACGACCCCAACAGCTACTGCAACGACGACCGGTTCTACACAGCCTGCGAGTGTAAAGATGACTATATATTTAGCCGGATTACTGGCCAGTGTATAGACAGTAAGTGGTCCTCTTGGTTTTGTTGTTTTAGACAGCCTTAAAGTAATGGTGAAAATTTGTTCCCCAACTTATTTGGTTTCAGACTTTGAATAGAGAGCCATCTCTTGTTTGTTGATGGTTTGCATTTTGACATATATCTACACTCATAAACAAAACTTGAGGGAGTTTTACCTTTTAGCATGTATATTGGGATTCAGACAATAACTCTGAAAGATGATAAGGCACAATTTGGATTTTAGATTATAAACACAAGGTAATAAGACCAAATAAATAAATAGTGTGTGATGTTTCGATAACAGCGTTGTTACCATCTTCAGACAATAGTACTGAATGTATATTCGCATTCGTATAACACATTCAGTACTTTTGTCTGAAGATGGTAACAACGCTGTTACCGAAATCTCACACACTATTTATTTACTTGGATTTGGTCTTATTACCTCGGGTTTAAACTCTGAAAGATATTTGATACACATATACTTTTATTGAAGACATACGAGAAACCCAAGTGTGTGTGTGTGAACAAAATTGCCTCTGTCCCCTTCAAAAAAAAGTCAACCAATGACATCAGACTTCCACTTCCTTAAGTTTTGTCCAGACACGAGGGGATATACACACAGTAGAACACCTTTAATTCAACTGCCAATAATTCAGCCAATTTTTATACTCTTTCAAGCTATATACTTTAATATAACCAGCTAGAATTCAACACCACAGACTTTAATTCAACCAAAAATACATAAATACCTAGTGATACTTTCAAAATAAAAATGTTCAATAAAAACCACAGAGTCCTGTGGGGTGTACCAGTATGTGTACCCACGGCAACAACATGCCATTTTTGTTCCCTACCCTGAGCGTACGTCCTTCTCAAGACTTCACTGTGATCTACTACTAGAAGAGAAGCCAAGTTTCAGTGACTTTTACAGAGTGGATGACTACAGTGTCTGGTGACTAGAGTCCATTCCCAATAATTGGGACTACTTGAGAGAAAGCTACAAATTAACTTCCAATTATAAGTAGTCCCCATTAACAAATGTATAAGTGTAAATTGGTTTAATCTTATAAACACAAGGTAATAAGGTAATGATACAAGTAAATAAATAGTGTGTGACGTTTCGATAACAACGCTGTTACTGAAATGTCTCACACTATTTATTTACTTGGATTTGGTCTTATTACCTTGTGTTTATAATCTACAATCCAAATTGTGCCTTATCCTTGGATTAATCTTGTTAATGGGTCTGCATAAAAGAGAACACAAAAACCTCTCATGCTTTATCACACACACACACACTTGTTTATCACATAACTACACAACCTCCAATAAGACACCACCTCCAGGAGAGGCCAAGGAGTATCCTTGTTTTTCACATTGGAAAGGAGGTTCTACGGTATTTGGGAATTTACAATTTTTTTTCACTACCCCCACTGTTCAAAGATAGAAGAAAAATGTTAGGAATTTTAATGTTTCTTCCCCCCCCATTCTATACTTGTCTTTCATCATAAGAAGTTGCCTCATTTGATAGTAACACTTTTCTTTTGGGTGTTGGCATTCTGGAAAATCCCCTAGAACTTTTTTTTTTACAAATCCATTGAAAAATTACTTCTTTATTTAATGTTAGCTAAGAAACATGGTAACAAATCTGTACCTAAATAATAAATTGTGTGCACTGTTTTTTTCTCACTCAGTACTTTTGTCTGTTAATGGTAAAAGCACTGTTACCAAAACATTGCAAACAATTTATTAATTTGGATGCGATCTTGTTACCTCATGTGTTTCTAATCAATAATCCAAATTGTACCTTGCAATAATGTTAGCTAACTTATTCAGGTCCCAAACTGTCATCCCCTTGGAATACCTTAATGGAGGAGTTTGGTGTATTCTAGGCAACTCTTTGATGGCTTCTATTCCATAGAAACAAAAGGTAACAAGACCAAATCTAAAATTATTGAAATGTTCATGGCATAACGGTTTCAGTACTTTTGTCTGATGATGGTAAAGATGCTGTTATTGAAACATTTCGGTAACAGGTTTTTACCATCATCAGACAAAGGTACTGAAAATGCTGTTACCAAAATGTCACAAACATTTCAATAATTTGGATTTGATCTTATTACCTTTTGTTTCTAATCAATGAACCAAATTGTACCAAATTATTTTCTCTAATCCATACTTAAAAAAAAAATAAAATAAATGCTGGGGTCACATAATAAAAAGGCATAGTTGGTGTCACTTCTATTTCAGGAACCTCTATTTGAAGTCAAGTTTGTTTGGTTTCTAAATGGAGTGATGGAGTGTAAAAGGCTTGAGAATGAAGGAAGGTTTTATTTTATTGGTATATATTATCTGATAAGGCACAATTTGGTATTCATAAAGATGATGACAACGCTGTTACCGAAACGTCACACACTTATTTGGATTTGGTCTTATTACTTTGTGGTATCTGTTTATAACTAGTAGGTTTGTTTCTCTATATATTTATTATGTAACTGTCTGACCTGGTCAGGTACACCCATTACCTAACACCTCTGTTGTTGTTTTATTGCTTCTCTCTGTCTATGGGGAAATTGGCACGGTTGTAAACCTCATTTTCACCTTCCTTCCTATTTTAGATTGGCTGGGGTGTTTAGAAATCCCTGACAAGAGTTATTTGGATAGTTTTTACTCTTTGTTCGCACAAACCTCAGTTATCTGAGAATATGATTGTATTAGTTCACCATCTGTTATGAGAAATTGAAACTATTTACAACACTTATTATTCTTTTTGAAATTAAAACAATCTTCTACTGCCTTTACTGCAATGATAAAATAATCGGAAGGCCTGTCTCATCAGTAGTAAACCCTCCCCTTTTCTTTTTTGCTTATCCCTAGTACACGTGGTACAGGCCATGATAATCATGGTGGGTAGAAGAAGGTGACTGCTTTTACTGTAAGTGCACCACATGTCTACACACGTGAAAAGCAGTTTGACTTTGCACTTACAAATAATACATTATAAAGGACTGCGGCGTGTGATTATAAACAATACTTAAAATTATACCGCATAAGTTTCTTTTCTATGAAAAATCAATATTTATTTTAAAGAGAAATATTTACTATTTCTAACTTTTTGAATGAAGTATGAGAGGGTGAAAATATGAAGAGTAAAGGACACTTTTATTTTTCCCGTTCGCCATTACTCTTCATATTTTCACACTCTCATACTTCATTCAAAAAAGTTAGAAATAGTAAATATTTCTCTTTAAAATAAATATTGATTTTTCATAGAAAAGAAACTTATGCGGTATAATTTTAAGTATTGTTTATTTACAAATAAATATGCCAGAGCCCCGTTTGGTTACTTGCACTCGCTGGTGGGGTTGGACTTTTGCAAGAATAGGGTGGACATTGGAGCATTTTTTTTTTAAATCAGAAAAAAAAGTGTCCAATGTGGGAATCGAACCTGGGTCGTAGCTGTCGAAAACCAATGGTTTATACCAGCCTTCCACCGACCACCCTTTTAAACTGGCGAAACTGCCAGGATCTTCCATTATTTTAGCATTGCTGTAAGAGCGTTAGAAAATGGTTTTATTTCAAAAAGAATCATATGTCTCAAAAATGGTCAAATTTCTTATCTGAGAATGGTGTTTTAGCTTTTGTTCAATAGTTTGAAGTAAGATTCGGCAGCTTGGTTGAATACAGATTAAACACTTCTTTCTAATATCATCAGTATTTATTGTGCTGTCTCTGCAGGTCCGGTCATCATGGCATTCCATTTTACCTTGTTCTCAGCACTTCTACTACCAGGCCATTCTCGGTTTACTCCTTCCTTAATTCTTGAAGGTGTATCTCTCATATCATGGTTAATCTAATGTGATCCATGATGCACATAATATACAAATTTCCCATATGGGTCATCACAAGTTCATATCATCTCCAAACTCATCCAAAATTTTCCCTCTTTTTGTCTACTGGAAAAAGATTTTCACAAATCTGATAAGGCACAATTTTGATTATAGATTAGAAACACAAGGTATTAAGGCCAAATACAAATAAATAGGGTGTGACATTTCATCAGACAAAAGTTCTTCTAATAAAAAAAAATATATATAAAAATCATTATAGAGTTGGATTTCTTGGTTTGGAATAACCTAAATGCTTGCCATTTTTTTGGTGCAATACTTTTAATTAATTCTCTCTGTGAGAAGGTGCTATGTATTTCCAACTTGTATTTTCTAATCATATTGGTTTCACCAGGTGTTTTTCTCCCGCTGCCATTGTGTTGACACTCCATAAACTGTGTTTCCGTAGTTGCTGGCATCTTGCACACACATTATTAAGCTGGCATAAACGTAAACACGACACTGTGTGGATTTAATGGGAACACACAGTTTCTTTTTTTGTTCTCTCTTCCTCCTTATGAGCTCAGAACCTTGTTGTTTATAATGGTGGTGTGAGAAGAGATGAGAGTCAAAAATTTGTTATTAAATAGATAAGACATATATGATAAAGCACAATTTGGATTATAGATTAGAAACATGAGGTAATAAGACCAAATCCAAATAAATTAATGTGTGTGACGTTTCGGTAACAGTGTTGTTACTGAAATGCGTCACACTTATTTTTTTGATTTGTGGTCTTATTACCTTGTGTAATAACATAATATTGACATACCACACATTTACACTGATGAATGAAGGGAGAGGTAGACCATGGTAGGATTGGTCGAATGATGAAAAAATAATATGGTCTGGAATTTCCCAAAAGTGATTAGACACAATTTGGATTATAGATTAGAAGCACAAAGTAATAAGACCAAATCCAAATAAATACATAACAGGGTAGAGAATAGTATTGGCTGAATTGGAGCTATGACATTATAGGATGATGGTTGTTACTACCACTGATGTTTGTAACCAGATATACTTGTTCCTCACATTTTTGCACCTATTCTACCTTTTAAACTTATATTTTTCAAAGCTAAGGAGGTGGCTTGGAGAATGTTTTCTGCAAATATTGGATACAGTACCCCATGAGTGACCTATCTGATATGGACAATCATTTCTTCGAACAACCATATCAGTAAAATAAAAAATTACTACCTCCACTGAATCTCCAAGGAGAGATTTTGAATATTCTACATTTTGTTTTGTCATCCCTCATGGAAGGTAGAATTAGTGAGTTTGGTGCTTGACACAGGAATGGTGAAACTCTAGATTGGCCCTTCACATGACATATATCATCCATACACCAATTAACACAATAAGTGTCCCCCCCCTAGTACATTCCTAATGCTAATTTATTGATGTACTGGCAGTAGATTTAGAATCACAAGGTGGTAACAAGACCAAAAATACACTCATGGACAAAACTTGAGGAAGTTGTATCTTTTAGCATGTATATCGGGATTTCAGACAATAACTCTTGAAAGATATTTGATACACAGTGATCTTTATTGAAGACACAAGATAAACAAGTGTGAGCAAAATTGCCTCTGTTTCCTTTAATAAAAATAGATAACAGGGACATCAAAGACTTTCCACTTCCTTAAGTTTTGTCCAGGTAACAAGGGACAAAATATAAGTAAATTATATATTCAGTAACAACACTGTTACAAGACATCCTATATAATTTACTTATCCAATGTTGATAAGGCACAATTTGGATTATAGATTATAAATACAAGGTAATAAGACCAAATAAATCCAAATCATCTAATTCATCTCATCCAAATAAATAGTTTATTTATTTGGATTAGGTCTTATTACCTTGTATTTATCTAATGTTGTTCATCATTATGTAGAAGCAATATACGCTAAGTAATGTTGGCCATTACAGAATGTCATATCATTCTTGTTCTTTGAAATTCCCTTTACTTCTTGAAATCCTCAGATCATTCTATTAGATTATCTTCCTTGTTCCACCAGTGATAATACAAATTGTAAGCTTATATACCATATTGATAAGGCACAATTTGGATTATAGATTATAAAACAAGGTAATAAGACCAAATAATAAGACCAAATCTTGTTTATATACCATATGTTTAGGGTAGTTTTTGGGTTGTATAGAAGGTATTGGTGTCTACTGGCTCCTGTGTTGTACAGTGATGTAAATGCTCTCTCCAGGTTATTGACTTGGTTGGAATGTGCCCTGGACACGGTGTTCCATAGTTGGCTACTTGGAATGCAGGGCTTGTATCGACAGATATATTGGCCTTCTTTCCACCTCCATGGCAGCTGCACCAATGTTCCCAAAAATAAATCTGTTGCTTTGTTAATTACTTTTTAGAAAATAAGTTTTTGTTTGGATGTTTTGTGTTTTCTCTTTGCAGATTCCAAATTTCAAATTTAATTCATGGGTTTGTCTTCTTATTCCCCTTTCCTTCCTCGTCCTGCTATACTTTTTTTCATCACAAGGTAATAAGACCAAATCCAAATAAATAAATAGTGTGTGACGTTTCGGTAACAGCATTGTTACCATTTTCAGACAAAAGTACTGAAGATGGTAACAACGCTGTTACTGAAACGTCACACACTATTTATTTATTTGGATTTGGTCTTATTACCTTGTGCTTATAATCTATAATCCAAATTGTGCCTTATAATTTTTTCTTCATTTTTTTGTGAACAAAAACGGACAGTTGTACTTGTATAGTGTGAATGAATTCATTTCCTGGTCTATAAATGTTTCACTTTTACAATGTTGATTATATATTGTTTTGTTTTGGTTATACACACTACACACACACTACACGCGGTGAACTTTCATTATTCAGGCCTTGTACTGGGAAAGTATAAGTTCCTAATAGCTTGTCTTTTTTAATGCAAAAATGTGATACAATAGAACTACCTCTCTGTGAAGAACAACACCAAGTTGCAGAACCAAAGTGACATTTTAAAGGAGAGCTGTCCTCTTACCAGAGAGTTGCTAAATAGGAAAAATAGGTAATTTTGGCAATGAAAACTGACATTTGTAGAGAGGTGTCCTCTAACGTGAGTGTCCTATAATGAAGGTTCTACTGTATTGAAAGTTTCCAATTGGAATTGTACTAATAATTGATTTTTGGTTTCTAATTAAATCTTATTTTTGATAAATTGGCTGTCTGTATGTTTATGTAGTTTCAAAGAGGGATTGCAGATAACATATTGGTGTAAATTTGTGAAACTTCTCATATGTGAGGGACTGCTGCCTAAAACATGAAGATTCCTGTCCTTTCTTGGAGGTGGTCTCTTGTAGAAAGGTGGGTTATGTCTGGTGGTGTCTTTATCAAGTTTTAACAAAAGTTTCAGTTGCTTATCAGTTGGGTCACTCCTAAGAGGTTTTTTCCTGTTAAAATTCTAGAAACCTAAGGTAGAGAGGCTAAACCAATAAATTGTGTATTTGGCATTTCATTAACATCATTGTTACCATCTTCAGATAAAAGTAATGAATGAGAATAAAATATTGTACTATATGCATTTGACATCGAATATGTAATTTGTGTGATGAACTAGCGTGCCATCTGTTATCAAAATTCAAAACTATTTTGAAGGCATAAGATTCTTTTTGATATTAAACAATTTCTACTGCCCTCTCATTAATTTTTCCATTGCAGTAAGGGCAGTAGAAATTGTTTAATATCAAAAAGAATCTTACGCCTTCAAAATAGTTTTGAATGTAATTTGTGTGCTTGCCAATGTTTAATTATGTAAATTTCACGATGATTTGATTTGTATATAATGTCAGATTTACAGGCAATTATCTTAATTGTGGATATGGCGTGTTTTTGCAACTGTTAAATAAATAAATAAAATCTTCAGATAAACATAAAGAATGATAATAAAATATGGTAGCATGGTACTGTACTGAATATGCTGCATATATTTGCATATTTGATAGAGTACTTTTGTCTGAAGATGGTGAAAATGCTGTTAATGAAATGTCATGCACAATTTATCAATTTGTATTTGGTCAATTACTTTGTTTCTAATCTATGATCCAAATTGTTCCTTTTATCATGTTAAAGTTTTTCTTTTTAATTTTTTTTACTCCTCTCTACTATGTTTTTTTTTTTTTGACATTGGCATAAAACAAAAATTATATTCTTGAACAGACCAGTCCTCCTTAATTTTTCTATACACCTACAGTATATATACATTTACATTACAAAACTTGGGTAGTACCTGAAACAAACATTTTATTACTCTGTATAAAGTCCCATATACTAGATGACTGCCTGCTGTACAAATTCAATGGAGGAATCTCCAATCTCCATTCTGTCACCCCGGAAGCCCTGAACTGGCTGAAGGCCTTGCCTCTCAGACTTTAATGACCGATATGTCCTCACTTCTTTTTTCTATATTTAATTCATTTTGACTCCTCTCTAATTGTAAATACGCTGCTGTATCACCTCATAAGCATAAATAAATAATACTCTGTATAAAGCTATCTGGAAATGTCACTATGAATTTTTTTTCTTTTTTAAACTGTTTTAAACTCTTGCAAATGTGGCTCACTTTTTGCTCTGTTCTAAAATAATAAATACATTGCTATATGGATAAAACTTAGAGAAATGGAAAGTCTTTGTGATGTCGCTGGTCATCTATTTATTGAAGGAAACAGAGGCAATTTTGTTCACACTTGTTATCTTGTGTCTTCAATAAAGGTCACTTTGTATCAAATAACTTTCAGAGTTATTGTATGAATCCTGATATATACATGCTGAAAGGTACAACTTCCTTATGTTTTGTCCATGAGTGTAATGTCAGATGAAATATTCCTGCTGGTACAGTTTGTTTATTAATTTTAAAAAATGCATATTGTAGAATATTACACACAATATATTTCATGTTTTATTACAGTTCCCCCTTTATTACAGTCAAGATTGCTGGTGCCACTTTTTGTTTTAATCAATTAAAGTTTGTTGTTGTTTTTACTCCATCTCCACTCTCTGTTCCATTGAAGACATTGATATCCTTTGTGCTCAATTAAATAAATTAAAAGGCTGAGATAAGTCTGAAAGGTTGATTTCCAGGTAATAAAAACTGATAAAATAAACTTATCCCGGATAAATTTTTGTTTTATTTAGTTGTTGCACTCTTTTATTATTGCCTGACAATGTTTTGCTGTATGTATTATGGATTGCGGTTGCTTTGCATGAAACTAATATCTAACACTCTCTCTCCGTGGCTTACTAACACATGCAACTAATTCACATTGATTATAGGACTCGCTGGGAATGTTTAAACACATGATCATTAGGTATCTCTCTTCTTTCAATTCTTTAAAAGATTGGGTCTCTTGAGCACACATCCATGATTGAGAGAAGTAAATGTGTCTGCTTTATAGCCAGTATAACTGGGAGTGCTCCTCATTCTACTCCAATATTAAATGACTGTCTTTGATACGTGGAACAGACACCATGTACAGCTAGCTCTTCCTGTCTCTGGATAAGAAGCCCTTATAGTAGTCCCAATTATCAACAGTCCCAATTAGAGGTAGTGGCCAAAATGGGCCAATGTTTACAGAAAACATAGATCCAGGTTTGAAACTTACATTAATGTTTTTTTTTAATATGGCTTTAATTGTGCTCGCCCAAGTCCCACCTCATTATTAAATGAGAATGTGTGTAATTCTCTCCCATTGTATAAGAGAAAAGTTTGTTGTGTGGTGTCTATATCAGACCACTATCTTAGCCCACCATGAATATCATGTGTGTGGTGTCTATATCAGACCACTATCTTAGCCCACCATGAATATCATGTGTGTGGTGTCTATATCAGACCACTATCTTAGCCCACCATGAATATCATGTATGTGGTGTAAGTGGTCCAAAATAATCCCACACACATATGATAAAATGAAACTTTTGTTAAATAGAGGACTACACAGATATTTATGGCTACATTGATAAGGCACAATTTGGATTATAGAATATAAACACAAGGTAATAAGACCAAATACAAATAAATAAATAGTGTGTGACGTTTCTGTAACAGCATTGTTACCATCTTCAGACAAAAGTACTGAATGAGAAATTTAACCACAGCATGTTTTTAAATAGTTCCTGTTATCAAATGTGTAAACAAGATAACAGATAAGAAGAAGATATTTATCTGATAAACAGATGAGATAAATACAAGATGAATATTATTCTTAGAATTAAAAGTTTTTTCAAATATAATTAAAAGCATATCTATAAATATCATTTATATTTCCTCTTTCTTCCATTCTGTTAATTGTAGCACATTTCTTTTGAATGAAAAATGCTTCTTTAAATTGTCTCTTAAAATAATTTTTCTCATAATCTAGTATCTTTGCTTCTTTTAGGTTAAAATTATTATGTCCTGTGATTTTTCTATGTTCTAAAAGTGCAGAATTCTCAATTTTATCCCGTTTCAGAGCATATTCATGGTTTTTCATTCTTTCTTTTAGGACAAACATCCAGAACTTTAAAAGAAAGAATGAAAAACCATGAATATGCTCTGAAACGGGATAAAATTGAGAATTCTGCACTTTTAGAACATAGAAAAATCACAGGACATAATAATTTTAACCTAAAAGAAGCAAAGATACTAGATTATGAGAAAAATTATTTTAAGAGCCATTTAAAGAAGCATTTTTCATTCAAAAGAAATGTGCTACAATTAACAGAATGGAAGAAAGAGGAAATATAAATGATATTTATAGATATGCTTTTAATTATATTTGAAAAAACTTTTAATTCTAAGAATAATATTCATCATGTGTTTATCTCATCTGTTTATCAGATAAATATCTTCTTCTTATCTGTTATCATTGTTTACACACTTGATAACAGGAACTATTTAAAAACATACTGTGGTTAAATTTCTCATTCAGTACTTTTGTCTGAAGATGGTAACAATGCTGTTACCGAAACGTCACACACTATTTATTTATTTGGATTTGGTCTTATTACCTTGTATTTATCAATTAAGAGGATCAGAAGATGAGTTTCTTTTATTAATAAAAGAAACTCATCTTCTGATCCTTCTTAATTGATATACCTTACTAGAAGTGTCTTTACCTTTAACCTTGTATTTATGGCAACAGTTTAACTGACCATCAGAGAACTGTCTATTAAGATGATTTCCTTAGAAAAATTGAAGAATGGTTTTTTTTTTGGCCAATTCTGGAATAATTAAAAATCAACAATTAGTTGATATTTATTCCAACAGATTGCGCAAGCCATCAGCTGCCGGACCAGGAGATTCCTTTTTCTTAATTTATCCACCTGATCCTGGTACACTTTTGTATTATTTTTCACAATTTCTGTAACTTCAGTTTTGTATGATTTTGACAAAGGTCAGTTTATCCCCAGCGAGTTCTAACTAGCTGCATACATATTTACATACTTGCCCCACTAATGGCTCATTTGTTTTCCGCCCCTCCCAAGTCTCCAAACGAGAGTCGCTTGGCTTTGCGATAGATGGGAATGGCAAGCTCATCCCATTGGTGGACTCAGAGCTAGCCAGGAAGTTGGTTAATCATCAAGAAGACAGTTATGTATCCTTTTTGTTTTTTTTTTAAACATTTTGTTTTTTTTTTCACTTTCATTGTTCTCTCCTCCACATTCCCCCCTTTTGTTTTCTAGTTTCCATTTGATTTTGATTCCATTTGCCTTTTTTTTTCTTCTTGTAATTCACTTTTTTTTTTGGCCTTTTATTTTTATATTTTCTCTTTTTTTTGGGGGTTGTTATTTTTCATTTGCATCCTCTTACAATTCTTGAGCTCTTTTGAGTTTTACCTTTTATTTTTATATAGACCACCTTTAAATTTTTTTCTCTATGAATATTTGTTCCATTGATATTATTTTTTCTTTATTTTTATATTCCAAATTTTCCCTCTTACATGTTTTTTTTTGTTTTTTTTTTTCTGTAGTAAAAGAGATTTCCCCATGTTTTCCATTTACTTCACTTTCTTTTGTCTCAAATTTTGGTTTCCTTAAAAAAAAAGTCTCCTTTTTTTCCATCATTGTCTTATATTCCCAAGTAGCAAGTCACAGCAAATGTTTACCATCATTCTGTGTAGGTACTGGAAATTTGGGAAACAATGGGACAAAGGATTATCCTATATGGGTTCATTTGAAAGGCATCCATCATTTAAACAAGTACATGCTTGTTCAGCGGTACAACTACTACAATAGGAAAGATACAGAGAAGATTAGCATGGCCCCTGTGATACTTGTTCAGTGGTACATATCTTAAAATAAGAATGATACAGAGAAGATGGCCTCTGTGCAAGGGATTGGAATTTTAACCCTCAAGTATGAAAACTTTCCGTGATACATCACTCGGGGATCCTACAAGTTGTCTTATTTAAATGAGTTATCCCGATCAAGATTCTGAAGACCTTCCCACAGTTTTTTTTTAAGTACTGTTAAAAAATAGGTTTATAATTTTTACTGAGCATGTTGTTGTTGTTGTTATAGAGAGGTGTTTGTTTGTTAGAGAGAAATGAGGGTGAAATAAATAAAACTGGGTTATACTGCATGAGACCACTCTTTTCTGATGCATGCCTGCATGGAGGACTGATTCCCACAGATTCCTGAATCTACCAGAGTGCATGCTTGTAGATACTTCAACAGGGCTATGGCCCCTAGTTTTAAAATCTTTTTTTTCTTCTTACAAGGGTCTCCTACAGGGTAACAAGACCAATGTTGAAATGTCAAATTCTGTCAGTTTGTTTACCTGGAGTGGAAAAGCAACACTCCTGGCACAGATAATAATTTGTTGTAGCAATATTTTGGTGGATCAGACAATCTCTCTGGCAAATCCCGGGCTAAGCCGGTGCACACACACCTTCATCTCTATATAAACATAATTATGGGGGTCGATGGATGAGTGGTCTAAACCATTGGTTTTCGACCATTATGACTCAGGATTGAATCTCGCATTAAGCACTTTTTTCTAATTAAAAAAAAAAAAAAAATTCAATGGCCCTTGATTCTTGCCAAAGTCCAACCCGCACCAGCAGTGCAAGTAACCAAACAGGGCACTCTGGCACGCTTGTTTATACAAAAGTCAAAATGCTCTTCACATGGGTAGACATGTGGGGTGCACTTACAGTAAAAGCAGTCGCCTACCTACCATGGCCTGTACCACCTGTACTAGGGATAATTATAATAATGATGGTAATTAGGTTAATGGCCCTAATGATATTAATGTAAAAATGATTCATGATTTAAAAGTTAAACTTGAGAAGTGGCCTACAACTGGTTATAGAGAACACAACCCCATAATTGGATTTTAATCAAGTTGTAGATTCCATCAACTTAAAAAAAAAGTCTATTGTTCTTAATGTTTGGGTGACCCACTGTCACCCTTTTCAAAAGATGGATAGCTTATTAGCAAAGTTTTGTCACGCGATCTATTCTCCAGTTGTCATTTATTCTGAGAATATAATGTGAGAAGTGCTGAGACCAATTCTCAACTGCATTGTCTTGCTAGGTTACCTTGAGGTATGTATCTGTATCCTGAAATTGCTGACTAGGGGTTTTGTAATTGGCTGTTGTTTTGTTCTGGATCCCTTGGTAGAAGAGGGCATCCCTCTAGTCTACGCCCCAGTAGATGTTTCTGTAGCAGTACCAATCAACTGACAGAGTAGATACTGTATGTAGATGTTACAGAGATATGTCACCTATAATTGGATTTCATTTCATTCATTCATACTTCATCCCTAAGGATAGGAATAGTCGTTATTTCTCCTTAAAATAATTAAAATTACAATTTTTTTGCTCTGTAAAAAGAAACATTTGCGGTGACACTTGTTAAACGTCGTTCTATAATTGGATCTTGTTACCCTCTAGGTTGGTAGGTACAATCTGAATTGTACTGTTGACCCTGTCAAGTAAAATAGATTACCTATATTGAACCTCTCTTCAAAGACATTTTTTTTTATAATTAGGTGCTGTCTTTTACTCATTGATTGTATTTGAGAGGCATAAAGTTGTATGGTCCATGCTATGTTTTTTTTTCAGGTTTTTATTTTATTTGAAAATATAGGTTGTGTGTGTAAGAATTTTTTTTAATACAATATAATACATTGCGGCCTGTGATTGTAAAACAACACTTGAAGTTACACCGCATGAGTTTCTTTCCAATGAAAAATCAAAATTTCATTTCAAGGCGAAATATTGACTATTTTTAACCTTTTTGGATGAGGTATGAAAGGGTGAAATATGAAGAGTAATGATGAATAGAAAAATAAAAGTGGACACTTTTGGACACAAAAGTGTTGTTTTACAAATTTTTTTAAACCAATATTTGAAAAAAAAAATTGATCAAATTAGAAAATAAACATGGAAACCTACAATCCTGTAACACACCCAATAAGTTTAAAATATATTTATTTTTAAATAAATGGGCATTTTTAGAAATGAGGGTATGCACTTGTAGAATTTTGAAAACTGCAACTCAATATTAAATAATCGGATGTGTTTTCTGAATAAAGGTTTTATTTCAGTGGTCCCTCATTCATGTACAAGGCCAACCAGTTATTTCAAGTAACCAAACAGAAATCATGCACCTTGAGAATGTAAAAGTAGATCTGCAGATATGTATTGCAGTATAAGCAGTGTCCCACCATGATTTCATGTCCAGTACAATGTGTAGTTGAGATAAACAATTAAAAAAATAATAATAATAATGTTTTTAGGAGCTCTATACCAGGAAGATATGAAGTTGTGCTGCTACGGTCAAATCTTTTATCTTTCTTTTTTGTTCTGTGCTCTATCTCTGTGTTGTGTACAGAAGTTGTGTAGAGGTGTGTGACTGAGTTGTGGTGCAGTTTATACGACAGAGAACACTGGCAGCTCCTCCCAGAAAGCCGCCTATGGCATCGTGTTCTTCCTCAGTGTCTTCTTCTTTGTGCTGGGGGCGTGGTACTTCTGGCAGAAGTAAGTAGTCTGTCTGTCTGTCTCTCTGAAATAACAAAACATCTTGAAGTACCTAGTTTGGTACTATGACCCTATGATCCAGGTTCTCATTTGATTTCTTTCCTTTTATCAGATTACCTATTGCTTGTCATCACCTGTTTAAACCTGTTGTTGTTCCCTTGTACAAAGATTATACAAATTCCATGGATATCATGAAATGGAGTGTAGGGGTGGAGCTTTCATTGATCACATGATCCAGCCCTTGGCAGAGCTGACTGCTATAGGGCGCGTCCCCAGGTGGCGGATAGGGGAACGACCTTCAGATATGAAGGCCAGCTGCGAAACAAGCAGAATAACTCTGACGAATAAGCAGTCGCGGACCAACAGCAGCATTGTTAGAAGAGGAGTAGACCTCTTTAAAGATCCTGACTTCAACTGACCCAGTTGATAGACCTCAGCAAGGGTCCCACTCCAGGGATGCGGAGGAGCTGTGTCTGTACTCATGTTAGAGTCGGCAGCAAAGGCGTCTGCTTCCATGTTAGGAACGGCCTCAAACTACAGGCAAAGTCAGACTTTCACCAAAGTGTGCCTGGATCATGGTGCCATGATCAACGAAAGCTGCACCCCTATACCCCATTCCATGAGATCAGATGTTGATTTGCATGCTGCATTGCCCGTCGCGCAGAATAAACAGGGGCGCGTTCAGGACTTAGGTAGAGGGTTCTGTCCGATAAGTATAATACAGTCTCCACAAACTTCACACTTTGCAACTTCCAAGCAATTGAGCATTCTGCAGTGCAACATAAATGGATTGTGCTCAACAGCAACAAAAATAAAATTAGAATAAATAATGGAAATAGCTGAAAAACAAAAGATACAAATTATAGCCCTACAGGAAACCAAATTAAATGAAAAGTACAATCTCAAATATAAAAACTACAATATCCTCAGAAAAGACAGAAATAAAGAAGGGGGTGGCCTTGCATTTTTAATCAAGAATTTGTACTATGAAGACATAGCTATTAATATTCCAAACATTCAGACCTCGAAGCCCAAGGTATCAAAGTCTACCTCAATCAAAACAAAACCATCAACATATTCAATATGTATCACCCACCAAACAATAAACTTATTGACGATGGAACAATGGCTCAATTTCTTACAGACAACACTATTATTGTAGGTGACCTTAATGCCAAACATCAACTATGGGGATGTTTCACGCCAAACCCAAGAGGCAAAATACTTTCAAACTTATTTGACGACAATGCCTTCATGTGCTTAAATGATGGGAATCCTACCCACCATTCCTACAGTTATAATACCGCACAAGCCCTTGATATAAGTTTCTCCAGTCCTGACATTTTCCACAAATGCAAATGGCAAATATTAAAAAGTATTGGAAGTGATCATTTGCCTATTTTGATAGAAATTAGCACCAAGACCAAAACCAGCTCAATTAAAGAAAAATTCTGGAATTTCAAAAAGGCTAATTGGAATCTTTACCAGCAAAACACCAATGAAGACTTTAGAAAAGCACCCACTAGAATAAAAGATCTGGAACAAAATTGGATATCTTTCAAAAACACCATTATTAAAGCAGCCAAAGTTTCAATACCAAGAGGTAATATTAAGAAATGGATTCCAAATTATACACACCAGGCAAAAGATATTCAAACACTTATAACTAAAAGAAATGAACTACAAAAAAAGTACACCCAAAACCAAACAAATTATAGAACTGAACTGAACATTGTGAATGCAAAAATAAAAAGATTATACGTAAATATGAAAAGGGAAAAATGGAAACAAACTTGTGAAAACCTGAACCCAAGAAACCCAAATACAAAACTTTGGCATTTGGCAAAACAAATTGACAGAGCCCAGCCACAAACTGAAAACACAAATATGATTAAGAATATAGATGGTACCCCAGCAACTAATGACAAAAATGCTGCTAATCTTTTAGGTAATTCATATCAAATAAGTAGTAAAATCAAATTTGAAATAAAAGATAAGAAAGTTGAAAAAAAGGCCCGCAAGATTATCCATGACTGTAAAAACGTCACTAGCACTCATAATATTTTCCATGAAAAAATCAATATGAAAGAGCTAGATTATGCATTAGAAAACACTGACCTGAACAAGACTCCTGGGCCAGATGGAATCCATGGCCAAATGATATCAAAACTTGGGCAAAAATGGCAAAGAAAAACTTCTTGATATTTTCAATAACTCCTGGAAAACTGGAAAATTGCCTCAAGACTGGAAAACTGCAACAATAATTCCTATTAAAAAACTTGACAAATCTGCTGATGACCCAAAAAACTACCGACCTATCTCCCTCACAAGTATTTGCTGCAAATTAATGGAAAAAATTATACTCAGACGACTTACCTACCACCTTGACACAAGAAATCTCTTACCAGAAGAACAATATGGATTTAGGAAAGGACATGGGACAATAGACCAACTCTTATTTTTCACACAAAAGGTAAAAGATGCACAAAACAGAAAACCAACTAACCACACAATAGCTGCTTTTTTAGACCTTACACAAGCTTTTGATAAGGTATGGAAAAACAAGTTAATTACAAAATTATACAAACATTTCAAAATTGATGGAAAAGCTATCACTTGGATAAATGATTTCCTTAAAAATAGATACATCAGGGTCAAATATAATGGCACTCTATCTAAAACCTTCAAATTGTACCAAGGATTACCACAAGGATCAGTCCTTAGCCCAACTCTCTTCACCCTATTTATTGCAGGCATAGAAGAAAAAATTTCACATAAAACCAATATTGGACTTTTCGCTGATGACATTATTCTATGGAGCAGCAATACTAACTGGAAAAAAGCTGAAAGAGATTTGAACAAGACTCTTTTCCACCTAGAAAAATTTGCTAATAAACATAAATTAGAATTTAACCCCCAAAAATCTGAAACCTGTCTTTTTACTACCGATAAGAAACTATACAAAATAAGACCAAAAATTATTCTGAAAGCACAACAATTGCAATATAATAAACATCCTAAATATCTTGGCTACACCCTGGATCCAGAAATTAACTCCAGTAAACATATTGAAGAAGTTATTAGAAAAGGAAAAGACAGACTAAAAATCCTGAAATATATTTCAGGAAGAGAGTGGGGAGCCGATGCAACCACACTAAAATTAACTTACACATCTCTAATTAGACCTATCCTGGAATATGGATATCAAATCTATGGTACAGCATCTGAAACAAATCTAAAATCACTGGAAAGGATACAACTAAGTGCAGCTAGAATTATTACAGGTCTTCGAAATACCTGCCCTAATGATATTGTACTTTACGAGGCAGACATTATGCCCTTAAAGGATAGAAGAAGCTATAATCTGCCAAAATATATAAACAAAATCAAGAGTTATGGAAACAAGCACAGAACTTCCAAGTACATACTTAATTGGGAATCCAATTTAAGACTAAAAAAAGAAGGCCCTCTACACCTGGCCAAAAGAAATGAATTTTTAAAATATAAAGTGGAAAAAAATTATTTAGCAGAAAAAATTTCTCCATGCAAACCACTACAAAATGTTATTTTTAATGCCACTTTAAATGAACCCACCAACAAACAATACCAAAATCCAGAATACTTAAAACGATTATCATTAGAAATAATTAATAACATTCCTAAAAATGCAATAACTATCTATACCGATGGTAGCAGAGACGAGCTAGGACACACTGGCAGTGGCTGTCTCATCAAAACCACAAATGGCATTGAGAAAATGAACAGAAGAAACCCAGATTTTTGCTCAGTCTTCAGATCAGAACTTATAGCCATCTATGAAGCCTTAAAATCCATCAGAAATACTAATTATCAAGATATCTGGATTCTTACTGATAGTAGAAGTGCCATACAACACTTGAGTCACACAGGGGAACTCAGAGACAAAGTAAGCAGGAACATAATTGGTTATCTCCAAAAACTCTCAAAAACCTCAAAAATTCACCTTCAATGGATACCCTCACACGTTGGCATTGAAGGCAATGAAGCTGCTGATGTGCTAGCGAAAAAAGGCACAAAAGAACCCTTGCCACAGAAAAATAAACTTACTTTTAAAGAAATAGAAACAATAGCCAAAACAAAAATAAACAAGAACTGGAGGATCCCACCTAAGCACAGTTGGTACAGTGGAGTGAACCCAGGAGGAGCTCTGAACATCAGAAATAGACAGCATCAAACAACACTAACAAGATTTAGAACAGGCCATCTCAAGCCATTGAAGATAGAAAATAATAACAAAATTTATCCCACTTGCCCAAAATGTAGTTTGGTACCTGAAGCTCCAGAACACATTTTGGCTTGCATTAGATGCACTAAACAGGACCTTTGGGAGAGGCCGCTGCTCATCATAAAACAGCTCGAGGAGCATGAACTCATGGAATTCGTGTAATCTTTACACAAGGGGATAAGAAACAACAACAACAACAACAACAACATGATCCAGGGCGCTGCTTATCATAAAACAGCTGGAGGAGCATGAACTCATGGAATTCGTGTAATCTTTACACAAGGGGATAAGAAACAACAACATGATCCAGGCACACTTTGGTGAAAGTCTGACTTTGTCTCTAATTTGAGGCATGGAAGCCTTTGCTGCTAACTATAACATGAGTACAGATGCAGCTCCTCCATAATCTCTGGAGAGGGACCCTTGCTGAGGTCTATCAACCGAGTCAGTTGAACTCAGGATTTTTAAAAAGGTCTTTCTCCTCTTTCTAACAATACTGTTGTTGGTCTGCGACTGTTTATTCATCAGAGTTATTTTGTTTGTTTCACAGCTGGCCTTCATATATCTGTAGGTCGTTCACCTATCCACCACCTGGGACGTGTCAGACACAATTTATTTATTTGGTCTTGTTTGCCTTATGTTTCTAACCCATAATCCAAATTGTACCCTGTTGAAACATCTAAGGCCAGAGTGAGAGTAACCACTCTGTTAACACTACTGCAGAGTACAGCCTTGGTGAAATGCCACTTCAACTCTTTTTTACCATGTCGTATCTTCCACCACCTCCAGGTCATGTGTCCTGACACTATCTTGTAAATAGGACCAACTATATCTCTTATTTTATAATAAGGCACAATTTGGATTATAGATTATAAACACAAGGTAATAAGACCAAATACAAATAAATAAATAGTGTGTGATGTTTCGGTAACAGCGTTGTTACCATCTTCAGACAAAAGTACTGAATGAATTGCTGTGGTAAAATTTTCCATTCAGTACTTTTGTCTGAAGATGGTAATAACGCTGTCACCGAAACGTCACACACTATTTATTTATTTGGATTTGGTCTTATTACCTTGTGTTTTCTCTTATTTTATTTATTTTTAAAATAAGTATCAAAAGGTAATTTAAATAAATAAATAGTGTGTGTCATTTCAGTAACAGTGTTGTTGTTAACACTATCAGACAAAAGACTGAATCGTACACTGTAGGTACCCATTGGCCAGCAGCATGGTTGTTTGTTGTTAGCTGCGTCCATCAAGTCAACTTTTGGTGACTATTATATTCTCTCATTTGACCCAGACCACATACAAATAAACTAATGATAGGTGATGTTATGGTAACAGTGTTGTTACAAAATGTTTCCATAATTTAATTATTTGGGTGTGGTCTGTTGTTGTTTCTTATCCCCTTGTGTAAAGACTACACAAATTCTATGAGTTCATGCTCCTCGAGCGGTGAGGCCTTGTTACCATATGTCTTCAATCTATAATTGTACCTTATTGTGACCTTTAAAAGTAGTGAAGGGTTTTGACAAAATCTCCCCCAGGGAACCCCCTGTTGTTGTGTCTCCACTACTATGTAATGTGGTTCCACCACCACCAACAACAACACTGAAGTGTCTGCAGGGGGAGGTGGAGACAACTGCCCAGGGCCACCCAGCGGACACACACCATAGCTCCACCTAGCTCCCCTCTCCCTACAGCCCCTCCTTCCTACGACACTGTCATAGGACAGGTAAGTGACACTCATCAATCCTATGTAGTAGTACTGACACCCACCTTTCAGTGACCCATGGTCACCATTTTTAAGGTGGAAAACCTACTGAAAAGGGTGACACTGAATCACCGAAATGTCTACAGTAAAAAATGTATAACATAGGGTTAACGGGTGTCATATTCATCCATAACTGAATACTGCAACTTGTGATTTTGACTAGCCGGGTGTGACATGATCTCAGGACATGAACTAGGTGGACCATTTTAGAACGACACACCAGTCTATTGAGACCATTTTGCATTCAAATACAAAAAAACACATTATAGGATTTATCTCTGCAACCATCCCATCATGAATTGTTGCAAGTATACAAGAAGTCTTGTTTATGTAGATGTGTTCCATGTTTACATATTACATTTTTTTTTTTGCTTATCCCTAGTACACGTGGTACAGGCCATGATAATCATGGTGGGTAGTTAGCGACTGCTTTTACTGTAAGTGCACCACATGTCTACACATGTGAAAAGCAGTTCGACTTTGCACTTACTAATGCCAGAGCCCCGTTTGGTTACTTGCACTCGCTGGTGGGGTTGGACTTTTGCAAGAATCAGGGGCCATTGGAGCATTTTTTTTCTTTAAACAGAAAAAAGTGTCCAATGCGGGAATCGAACCCGGGTCCTAGTGGTCGAAAACCAAACGGTTTAACCAGCCTTCCACCGACCCCCATATATTACATTTTAAAAACATGGAATACACTCGTAATATGTAGATATAAATGGCCAGTCTCCAGCCAATATTTGTCTTTATTTTTGTGGCGTACAACCCATCAGTAACTACTCTGCTACTTTAGCTGTGGCATTATTTAACTTGGAGATGGGAGTTAAAAAAAAAAAAGACACCAACCAATCTCCAAATACTATTAAGGCTTCAGTTCATTATTGATGGTGAGATAAAATCCTATGTTTGTTATTAAACACAACTAAGCAAGCATTAGATTGAGAGTGAGACAATGAGTTCTAAGTGTTTTTTATATATTCTCTGTCTGTTTGATTTCAGTTTTGTTTTATAAAGTAAACACGCATTGTCTCAAAGTTTAAAAAAAAAATCTCTTTTGCACTAGTATTTTCTCATATTTATAATTGATGGTAAAAAATAAAGTTGAATTTGTGATGGATATATATCACCCATGGACAAAACTTAAGGAAGTAGAAAGTCTTTGATGTCGCCAGTTATCTATTTTTATATTTTTTGATGGAGACAGAGGCAATTTTGTTTACACTTGGTTATCTTGTGTGTCTTCATTAAAGGTCAGTGTAATATATTTCAGAGTTATTATCCTGATATACATGCTAAAAGGTCTTTTGTCCATGTGAGTGTAGATGAAAGAGAGTTGACCAGGATGCTGAGTATTACACTGGGTAAAAATAGCCTGGTCTGGCAACAATTGAAGAACTATAGGCTAAAATTGCTAAGTTCTCAGCAGCCAGGTTTCAAACCTAGATTAGCTGTCAACACAGGGTCCTTTGTAAATAGAGTGTATTTCTCCCTGGCTACAGCACGGCATTGGTTCATCCACGTTTAAAACCATTAAAGCATGGAAGTTTCTTTTACAAATAATACAAACTCTTATAGTGTCCTTACTGCAATGGAAACCCTCCCAATGTTTTCACCAATTTAAAACACCAGACGATGATTCTGCTTATATATGTGACTGTGAAGGATGGAATCTCAGGTATGATATTTTAGCAAACTATATGGACATAAGCTTTTAGGACTGTAGATTGCATATATATTTGCATCGAGCAATGCTCTTCCGCAAACAATAAAGACAAGGCCAGTTATAGGCATATAAAAATTAATTATGTGCTATGGCTATACATAAGAAATGAAACCACTTTTTCATCTCATTAAGAACAGTAATAGTTTGTAATATTATGTAAAAGAAAAAACTTTTGTGCCTAGCGATTTTATTTCTTATATATAGATAGCATGTTATTGGCTCTTTTTATTTAATTAATCTAGGTTTGGTAGAGCACCAGAACTCCCTGGTTGGTATCCTGCACTAGATGGTACTGAGCATGATGTAACCACAGAACTGGGCGTCACAGAGCCGAAACAGCAGTACAGCGGTGGAGGGCCTCACGTACGAATCCCTCCGCCCACCTACGAGGAGGTTATAGCACTGTCCAATCAGAGAGGCAACAAGTGACTCCAACCAATCACAGGGTAGCACCACTCCTTGCCTACTGCAACCGTACCTGGGGGAACTTTTTTTTTTTTTTTTTATAAACATATTTGCATATAGTTTTTCCATTCATCTTGTCTTGTCAATGCTAGTTGAAGTCTTGTTGAATTTGTTGTCTTTTATTTGTAACTTCTTTATTTTCCTTCTTAAATATAGGATATATATATTCCTCCTTTATGTTCTATATAGTGGTTGTCTCCTAGATTTGTGTTTTTTTTTTTTTAAATCATATCCCTCTTCCATACCATTTTTTCCCTCCCTTTTCATATTAATTGTTGTAAATTATTTTTTTGTTTTCTTCTCACCCCCCCTCTCCCTCCTCCTTCATATAGGTAAAAAAATACAAAAAAGGAATAATATATATATTAATTAAAAACCCAAATATATTATAGATGTTTTGCATAGTATATATTTACATACTTTCAACTTTGCCAATCTCTCTCTCTTCCAAATTTTTTTTATCTATAAAATAATAAACAAAAAAAATTATCAAGAATAAGTTTGTGTGGATATTCTATTTTTTTTTTTTTTGTAATTATTATTTCTATTTTTTCAATTTGACCCTTTCTTTCTCTCCCCCCCTTATCGATGTGTGTGTAAAAGAAAAAAAAAATCTATTTTTTATATTCTTATATATTTCTATATATTTAGTGTATTTTTCTAGATGTACCTCATTGTAACTTGGTTTTAATATCCTAATTTGATACAATTAGGATTATAGAATATAAAGTAATAAGACCAAATAAATAGTGTGGGATGTTTAGGTAACAGCTTTGTTTGTAACCGAATATCTTTCACTACTTTTGTTGTCTGATGATGGTAACAACGCTGTTACAGAAATGTCGCACACTAGTTATTTATTTAAATTTGGTCTTATTATCTTATGTTTCTAGCATCCTTAAAGTCCCAAGTTTTAAGTTCTAACTGTTTGTTTTAACCATAGTTATATGACAGAAAATATTTTGTTGTTGGGAAAAATTGAAGGAAAAGGGGAAGTTCTGTAAATTAGCTGGCTAGAAGGAAGCTACAGGGAGGTCACTAGATGAGCTGAGTCGTTGACAGAATCAATTGGAGAACATTTGTCACTAAAAGTTGATGGATGCTAACAATAACATGACAATATTTTAACAATAGTCCTAAGTGTTTGTGTTAGATCAAGCTTGTGTGCTGTTGCTGTGTAAACTTTGATGTCAGAGGTAAATAATGTCATTGAGAGAAACTGTGCAATTTAGTTTGATTTTTTGTTTCTAAAGTGAGAGGTAAATAGATTTGACTAAATCCTTGTTTGTCTTAAATTATTCAATATTTGGAGGATTCTATGTGATGTGGGTAACAACAAGATTGTTCTAAAGTTTTTCTATTTGTGACCTTTTTTGGTAAGAGCATTGTTACCATTCTTAGTTTACTAAATTATCTCTGGTAACAATGCCATTATCACACATTTTGGCCTCTTGTTACTCCTTGAATCAAGTTTCTCTTTCGATATGGTATAATTGAAGCTATTCTCTTCTTTCTTATCTTCATGCTGGGTGAAGTAGAATGCCTTTGTCATCAAGACTGCTACTCAGTTGCAGACTTAGCGAGGCTATTCTAAACAGCTTGAAGGTGTGTAGCTTGCTGTCTTAGTTAAGAATTCAAATAATTTCGTACCTTTTTTTCTTCTTCTTTCAAATTGAAATGTATTTTCCTATTCTCCTTGCTACAATGAGAAAATACTGGGGAGGATCTTGTTGTTCATCAGTGGGGAACCCTCTCTGCAGGTTTTACCAGTTATCATTTGTAGGTTTTATAATCTCACCTGGAGCAAATAATCAAAATTATGAAATGATGAAAAGTTTCTTTCAAGTTTTTTTATTATTTAGCTGATCTTTTGAGCATTTCTGCCCTTCTACAAGACAAAAAATGAAAATTTTCATTTAAAAAAATCCTGTTACAGGGCAGAAATGCTTGAAAGATCGGGTCAATAATAATAAAACTTAAAAGAAACTTTTTGTCTCATGATTTGATAATTTAAAATCATTTGTATAAAGCTGTTCTACTCTTGGGCTATTTCAAGAGTAAAGCGTCTAGGAGATTATATATAAACTGATGAAACTGTGCTGATAAGGGTTTATCACTGATGAGTTGGCAGGCTTCCTTAATTATTTTCTTATCTACAGTAGTTAGGAGATTTGGAAGCATAAAACTGGTGGTATTGATGGTTGCCAGTACATTTCTGGTTTCTCTTTGGTTGATTGGGTGTTTTTAGTGATTAGCTAGTGCTTTCTTATTGTGGAGTTTAGTTGGTGTTGGCTTGGATCATTAGGTTTACTGCCACCATTCCATTCTTCTTTGTTGCATATTTCCTTTTTAATTCAAATTTATTCTCAACACTTCTCTTTGTCAATTGGTCCCAATTCTCTCTTGTGAAAAGCAAAAAAAAAAAAAAAAGGTATTCCCAACTAACAAATTGTTAACATCCAAATTAGGGGTATTTAAGTCTCCTCCAAATACATACTAGTTAATTGGGAACTTTTGATAATTGGGACTATGCTAGTTTACAGGAATGTTTACAAATAGTTGGGCTGATTTGATGGCCTTTTTTTCCCCTAACCTCTGTATACAGACCGCCACTGTATGTATAGGTCTTTCTTTCAGTTTTTTTTTTACCCACCCTTAATTATAATTTCAGGGCACTTTTTTTTTTGTTGAGAGCATATGCAAATACAATAATTTGAATTATGCAAATCAATTTTCAAAGAATCTGAACACATTTTTACATTTTCATTTTTTAAATATATATTTTTTTTATTTAAAAAAATTATGTGTTCTAGTCTTAATATAATTTCAAAAGTTATTTTTTCCTTAAAAAAATTTTTTTTTTTCTTGATTCTTTCTTGACTCTACCTCTTCATGCTTCAATGTCAGGTAGTAAGTTGCTTGCCTATAGCAAGCTTGGTGACCTGTGGTGTAGATAAATTAGGTATTCATATAGTGCATTTTTTAAAAGTGAAAACACAACTCTTTCATTTGATGTTGCTTTCTTTTTAAAAGTTCAATCTATCCAATTCCTATTCTTTAGGACTCTCTGGGTAGGCAAAGATGTATGTCAGAAATATTATTTGTCCTAATAAATAATTGTTTAAGATGTCGAATTGTGGAAGATATAAAATTTTTTAAAATTATTATTTGGGACTGTGTGTCTATATTGAGACTTTGTTGTTGTTTTCAATCCAAGACATGTCTTCCATTAATAAGAATTGAAGCATGAAGAGGACTCCACATTCTATTCCCATTTTTTCTTTTCAATTAGACTAGGAATATGTGTGTGTGCAATACACAGGATGTACTACTGTAGCAAAAAGGATTCACAAATCATACCCTTATGCATTTCTAGGTTTTCAATCATCAAGAATAAGTGCTGTTACATACCTAGGTGTTATTCGTAGATAACGTGGTGTTTGGATAGTTAGTTGCATAGGAACTTATTGAAGTACACAAGTTCGGTTCAGCCGGTATTATCATTCCAATTTCATCACCCATCTTGTTCTGTGCCAGTTTCATCCAGTTTGTGAGGCCTTAACACCTCCCCTCAATATGTCCAATTCATTATGCAAATAAGTATGTAAATATGTGTATTGTCCCGTTTATGCAAATTTTTCTAAAAATTTTTCTAAAAAAAAAAATAATAATATTTTTTTCTAATTTTCTCTTCTATACCCTTTTTCCATTTTTTAAATTTCTCTATATAAGACCTCTTAGATACCGATGGGAAAAAAAGTAAATTCAAATGGGCAATATATATTGTCATGATCATACAATTGAGAGTGCTGTTCATTTATTATTCCGATAGATGGCAGGTTGCTATCTTTTTCAGCATTCAACTGTTTGATGTCTTTGGTGATCACATTACTGAACTTTGTTGTCATTATTTTCACCATTTCTCTCTCTTTCTCACATTCTAAAAATGAATTCTTCCTTTTAGGCTCAACTATTATTCATAATGGACTTTATTATTATTGTTTTTCCTTTTTCAATTTACAATATTCCTGAAAGAATTTGTCTGTTTGTACTCTTTTATCATTACATTACTTTATATTTTTATATCTTGATGTGAGGTTGCCTTTTCTTCCCCCCTTCCCAAAGCTATATATGTAATTAATTGATATGCAATAATATAGATATATATGTATATATTCCCCCCCCCCCCCCTTTTTTTTTTTTAATATATAAAAAGAGAGTTTGCTTTTCTTTAGAATTTTCTCCTTAGTAATATTTTTTTGGTTTGTAACTGAACTTAGATTTCATCTAGAATTTGTATCTGTGCGCTTGTAAAAAAAAAAAATTCGATGTTGGTAAAAAAAAGGTGTTTAAAGCTTCTTAAAGGAATTATAAAACTATATAAAGGAACTGGTGCTTTTTTTTTCATAGTAAGCTTCCATCTCTACTTGTTGCGACAATCCAATTTTTGCCTTTCTAAACCTCTCGCAAAACTCACAAGGTAACATAGCCAACTAATGATAAGGTACAATTTGGATTATAGATTTAGAATTAAAAGGTAACATGATCAAATATAGAAATTATTGAAATGGTTTGATGATGGTAACAATGCTGTTACCACAAAATGCCGCAGAAATTTCTATAATTTGGATTTGGTCTTGTTACCTTTTGACACCCAACTAAGTAATTTATACTTGGTAAACAGCATTGCTATTGTCCGCAGAATAAGAATGCGGAATGTACTTTTTGAACATGCTAACCCATTTATCTGTAATGATAGCAATATTGTTTACTAAAGTGTGTCATATATATATAACATTATTTGGGTTTGTTACTTTGTGAGCATTTTGTATCTATATTGATTTTGTTTGAAATTGTATTTCTACCTTACTATACTTGTAGGTTTATTATTTTCTCATCCTTTTACAGATATTTACTTGATTGCCAATAATATATGAAGAGATTCTTTGCATATAAAACTCTCGCCGCAGCTGCCTTAATCAGCCAATCAGCTTCTTCTCTGTGCCAAGAGCAATCTTTGCAGCTAGCCCATTAAACATGCGAGCAATAAACAAAAGTATTTTTTTTTCTTTCTAATAAATATTTTCCTTTTATGCAACAAAATATATGTAAATAGGAAGATATATATATTTTTGCTCTCTCTGATGTATTGTTTTGAAATTTCTCTCTTGCGAACTATATTTGCTCAAATTTTGATAGAATTGAAGAAAGAATTTTACACCTACGGTTTTAGTATAGAAACTTTTGAAAACAGTATCTTAATTATACTGACTCTCTTTCAATGAACAAATCATTTACTTATCATCATCATTGCCCCACCCCATCCACTTTTGTTGCCGCTAGGATTTTGTTGTTGTTTGTTGTACAGACACCGGCTTTACTTTGAATATTATTTTTACAGTTAAAAACTTTTGTAGCTAAAAAAATGATGTTTTCTTCCTCTTCCTCCTTTTTTTGTGACACATAACTATATATTATATATATATTTAAAGAAAAAATAAATATTTATATTTTAAAATATCTTCTCTTGTATTATTTATTATTATTCACATCTCTTTCAAATACATTTTACACATTTTTTGGCACTTATATATCTTATATTATTTAAGGGGGGTCGGTGGAAGGCTGGTTAAACCGTTTGGTTTTCGCCCACTACGACCCGGGTTCGATTCCCGCATTGGACACTTTTTTCTGTTAAAAAAAAAAAAAATGCTCCAATGGCCCCCGATTCGTGCAAAAGTCCAACCCCACCAGCGTGTGCAAGTAACCAAACGGGGCTCTGGCACATTTGTAAATGCAAAGTCGAACTGCTTTTCACATGTGTAGACATGTGGTGCGCTTTCAGTAAAAAGCAGTCGCTAACTACCCACCATGATTATCATGGCCTGTACCACGTGTACTAGGGATAAGCAAAAAAAAAAGCCTTAATATCAAATTATAATTTATAGAAGATCGATGCATTTACTTGTATTTTTATATATCTACTTGTGCTGAATGACAAGTATTTTGTGGATTTATAAATAGAAAATTGAGTGCCCAATATGAATGGAATTTATACAGTAGAACCTCCATGAGGTACACATAATCTAGAGAACATCTACCTCTCTACAAAGTACAGTTATCATCAACAGAATTATCATTTTTACTGATCAACTATTTGGACACCTCTCTCTAAAGGACACTTTGGCTCTGTAACTAGGTGTTGTCCTTTACAGAGAGGTAGTTCTACTGTAGCAACTCTCTGGTAAGAGGACACCTCTCTCTAAAGGACACTTTGGCTCTGTAACTAGGTGTTGTCCTTTACAGAGAGGTAGTTCTACTGTAGCAACTCTCTGGTAAGAGGACACCTCTCTCTAAAGGACACTTTGGCTCTGTATCTAGCTGTTGTCCTTTACAGAGAGGTAGTTCTACTTTAACAACTCTCTGGTAAGAGGACACCTCTCTCTAAAGGACACTTTGGCTCTGTAACTAGGTGTTGTCCTTTACAGAGAGGTAGTTCTACTGTAGCAACTCTCTGGTAAGAGGACACCTCTCTCTAAAGGACACTTTGGCTCTGTAACTAGGTGTTGTCCTTTACAGAGAGGTAGTTCTACTGTAACAACTCTCTGTAAGAGGACACCTCTCTCTAAAGGACACTTTGGCTCTGTAACTAGGTGTTGTCCTTTACAGAGAGGTAGTTCTACTGTAGCAACTCTCTGGTATGAGGACACCTCTCTCTAAAGGACACTTTGGCTCTGTAACTAGGTGTTGTCCTTTACAGAGAGGTAGTTCTACTGTAACAACTCTCTGGTAAGAGGACACCTCTCTCTAAAGGACACTTTGGCTCTGTAACTAGGTGTTGTCCTTTACAGAGAGGTAGTTCTACTGTAGCAACTCTCTGGTATGAGGACACCTCTCACTAAAGGACACTTTGGCTCTGTAACTAGGTGTTGTCCTTTACAGAGAGGTAGTTCTACTGTAGCAACTCTCTGGTAAGAGGACACCTCTCTCTAAAGGACACTTTGGCTCTGTAACTAGGTGTTGTCCTTTACAGAGAGGTAGTTCTACCGTAGCAACTCTCTGGTAAGAGGACACCTCTCTCTAAAGGACACTTTGGCTCTGTAACTAGGTGTTGTCCTTTACAGAGAGGTAGTTCTACCGTAGCAACTCTCTGGTAAGAGGACACCTCTCTCTAAAGGACACTTTGTCTCTGTAACTAGGTGTTGTCCTTTACAGAGAGGTAGTTCTACTGTATCAACTCTCTGGTAAGAGGACACCTCTCTCTAAAGAACACTTTGGCTCTGTAACTAGGTGTTGTCCTTTACAGAGAGGTAGTTCTACTGTAGCAACTCTCTGGTAAGAGGACACCTCTCTCTAAAGGACACTTTGGCTCTGTAACTAGGTGTTGTCCTTTACAGAGAGGTAGTTCTACTGTAGCAACTCTCTGGTAAGAGGACACCTAAAGGACACTTTGGCTCTGTAACTAGGTGTTGTCCTTTACAGAGAGGTAGTTCTACTGTAGCAACTCTCTGGTAAGAGGACACCTCTATCTAAAGGACACTTTGGCTCTGTAACTAGGTGTTGTCCTTTACAGAGAGGTAGTTCTACTGTAGCAACTCTCTGGTAAGAGGACATCCCTCTCTAAAGGACACTTTGGCTCTGTAACTAGGTGTTGTCCTTTACAGAGTGGTTGTTCTACTGTAGCAACTCTCTGGTAAGAGGACACCTCTCTCTAAAGGACACTTTGGCTCTGTAACTAGGTGTTGTCCATTACAGAGAGGTAGTTCTACTGTGTGTTGTTCAATGGATCTACAAAGTTATTCTTATCCTAAGTTGACAAAAGTGAAAATCAAGGATATGGAACTAAGCCAATCACTCTATATAATTCTCTTTTAAAGAGAGTTCAGGAGATCTGAAGCTCTCTTTCCTCTTATTTTAAGAAGTTGAGAAAATACTTTATTAAAAAGGTAAGTTGTATTCTGTATTTTTGTCTGAAGGTGGTAGCATATTTGCTACTGAAATGTCATGTGTATCTTATTTATTTAGTCTGTTGTTGTTTCTTATCTCCTTGGGCATAAATTACACAAACTCAATGAGTCCATGTTCCTCGAGCTGTTTGATGATAAGCAAGGTCTCTCCCAAAATGTCCTGTTTTAGAGTATCCATAGATCACCAACTACCTGGTTAAAATATGTACGAACTTAGTTAAATACTTATTTATAATTTTTTAATTAAAAAGGAATATAATGCATCAAAATTTATTTATTTTACCAATATTTCAGTTGGTTAACGCCAACCTTTTTCAAGGTGTGTGTATTACAACATACAAGGTATGTCCCATAAGTTCCCGGACTGGTTCCATAAAAAAATAAATAAATGAAAAATGTAAATAAATTTGACTGTTTATTATAGAAAATAAATCTGGGAACACGGTGGTACCAATATCGAGGCGGTACATTAGCGCGCGCCAAGGTCATTCTAATTTATTTAAAGGTCACACCTAGCGCTGCGGCGATTTTACGATGGAACAAAAATTGAAGCAGAGGATTTGCATAGAAATTTGTGTGAAACTTCAAATATCAGCAACCGAAACTTTTAAAATGCCTAATAAAGCATTCCCCAATGACCCCCCAAAAAGAACAACTGTTTTTGAATGACATTCTAGATTTAAAGCTGGCAGAATTTCTATTGAAGATGATCCTCGGCAAGAACGCCCAAAATGTGCAAAAAATCACCGATTTGATAAAAGAAAATCCTCGAACCACTTTGCTGGAGCTAGAGCAAGACACAGGCATCTCTAAAACAACGATTGGAAGGATCGTAACCAAAGATTTGAAGCTCAAAAAGACTCCTGCAAAATTCATCCCAAGATTCCTCACTAATGAGCAAAAACTGTGTCGGCTTGCAACCTGTGAGAACATGTTGGAAATGACAAGAACGGATCCGGAATGGAAAGACAAGATAATCACAGGCGACGAGACATGGGTCTATGACTATGACCCTGAACCCAAGCGTCAATATGCCGAGTGGAGAGGTCAGGGTGAGCCTAGACCAAAAAAAATCCAGGATATTGAAATCCAGAAACAAGGTGTTGCTGGTCGCTTTTTTGGATAACAAGGGCATTGTTCATAACGAGTATCTTCCTGCAGGCCAAACAGTTATTAAGGAAATGTATTTGGGCATTCTTCGCCGTCTAAGGGAAGCGATTCGAAAAAAAAGGCCAGAAAAATGGACTAATGGTGGCTGGATCCTACACCATGACAATGCTCGCCCTCACACAGCGCACTTGATGACTAGCTTTTTGGCGAAAAACGGGACACAAATCCTACTTCAACCACCCTATTTCCCAGACATCGCACCAAATGACTTTTTCCTGTTCCCCAAACTTAAAGCAGTTCTAAAAGGAAGACATTTTGACACCAGGGATGACATAATAGAAAAATCGCCGTTAGCATTGAAGAGCATTCCAAAAGAGGCTCATAAAAACTGTTTCGACAATTGGGAGAAACGATGGCGCTGGTGCGTTGAAGCAAGGGGGGATTACTTTGAAAAGTTTTAATAAAAAAATTAAAAAAAAAATCTTACCTTTTTTTTTTATGGACCCAGTCCGGGAACTTATGGGACATACCTTGTATTTACATTTATAATTAATTAATATATGTCATTAAATATTTTATTATTATCGTTTTCTCATACTAACCGGTGAATTATTCGGATTACAGGTTTGTGCGTGGAACTGTTAATTACAGCTTTGTTTCATCTGGATAGTTAAGTATATATGGGAGAGACACAGGTAAATATGTATATATGGTGGAGGGCATGCTTTCAGGTGGCTTCTAATGGGGGATACTGCTATACAGTTAAACCTCTCTATAGCGCCCCCTCTTGGGACTCACCGAAATAGGGTGCTATAGAGAGGGGGGTGCTATAGACAGGTCACTTTTAATGTAAATCGCATCATACTACGTATTTAAAATCGGGCGCTATTTAGAGGGCGCTATATAGACAGGTTTAACTGTATATATAAACATTAGCTTCATTATATTCCATCATGTTGGAAATTGTAGAAAAATATTTAAAATATTTAAATGACTACTCTCGGCAAAAAGTTTATTTTAAAATTTATTATATGTAATGCGTGGCTGAAAGGAAACAGAATGTTATTATATATAGACAGCTTTCGAGGTTAACAACTCTTCAACAATAATTTCATCTAAATACGATGAGCTAGAGTCCAGTGGCGGGCTGTGTACAAATGTTTATTTTATTTTAAATGTATCTATATATATGAAAAAACAATAGAAAAAAATAAGTGGGTCAGGTGTTGATATTAAAAGCCGTGGATGGCTTTTCTTGATTTATCAAGAAATTGGGTTGACCAAATATCAGGGAACAGGCTAAATCAATGTTTAGTTGATTTCTGTTCCACCAGATGGCGCTCTGCCTATTGTAAAGCACATGTGGTCGTGGTCAGGAGATGCCTTTTTTATTTTTAATATATATATATATATGAAAAAAACGAAAGAAAAAAATAATATATATATGTATTAGATGGAATGTCTGTTGAAGAGTTGTTAGCCTCGAAAGTTTGTTATATCTAATAAACTTTAAAAGAAACCTTTTGCGGAGAGTAGTTAATTAAAAATTTAAAATAAATAAACATGTGAAAGAGAGAAAGAGAAAAAGACACACCTTGCCTTGGTTGCTTCTATATGCACACTACATATGAAAGCATGCATCTTCTTTGACAACCATCATGACTAGGTGAAGTAGAATGCGTCTGCCTTTGTCATTAAGACTGGGAGCACTACTCAGTGGCTGACCGACTTAGCTCCAAAAGAAATGGCTGCCTCTAACATGAGGAACAGACGCCATGTGCAGCCGCTCATAACATGGAGTACAAACGCTGCTCATCCTGTATCCCTGGATTAGGAGCCCTTACAGGGTACTATCAGCCGGGTCAGCTGAGCCCAGGTTTTTTAGTGAGCTTGTTACTGCTCCCCCTCCTCCTTTTTCATCCGAGCTTGGGACCGGCAAAACCGGAGTTAACAAGGCGGATTATGCAACATGGTATATGTAAATTAGAAAAAAATATTGACAAGAATTTTATATTGCTAATGACAGAATATAATATTTTGTTTATTTATTTCGTCCTAGTTTACAGGTGTTACATTCGAGCACAGCTCGCGTGTCACTTTGCCCTGACTATTGACAATATTTTGTTTTTATCTTCAATTTAGATATTAAAGAATAAATAGACAAATAAAAACGTTCAGTCAAATATATATATTTCACAGATTTATTGATATTTTATTTAGGAAATCAGTGGATTGAAAAGAAATTAGAAATAATTGCGCGTCTGTTGTAAGAGGGAGGAAAACAAAAGTTTCAAAAAGTTTTTGCTCAATTGGAACGGAAAAATCCAAAAGTCGATTGGGAATTTATAACCCTGAGGCGATTGGGAAGCCAATCAAGTGCCGAGTTATTGGAAAAATTGAGTTTTTGTCTTAAATATCAGATATTTGAGGTGCTAATAGGGAATGCCAGGATTGTAGCTTTCTAAGAAATGGCCAACATTTTATCGAATATAGACACATATTTTACTGCAATATAGACATTTATTTTGTCTTAAGGTGTTAGTTCATACTTTTCTTTGGTGTTCTGTTAACAGCAGGTCCATTGTCGACAGTAGTTCCTATCGTGGATTACAACTTATAATAAAAAATAACATTTGTATAAAACTATATTAAAATAATACAACATTTATATTTCAAGTTTCTGGAGATGAGTTTCTTTTTATTAATGTAATCTTAAGCTTTCGGGAATCTCCAGCCTTCTACAGGACTACATAAAACGTATAATTATAAACACCGTTAGATAATTATTTGTTCTATGTACCCCTGTAGAAGGGCAGGGATGCCTGAAAGCTGAGATTACATTAATAAAAAGAAACTTATCTCCAGAAACTTGAAATATAAATGTTGTATTATTTTAATCTATATTCAGGAGATTTAAATCAATTGAATAAAACTACACTGCGTGACATTGAAAATGGAACACCAAGAAATAGTGGCCAGAAAATTATGCAAATTTCAGGGTAGACGCGCCTAACCGAGTTATGCAAATGATGTAAAATGCGCAGCCCTCGTGCGCACATGGAGTAAGATATAAGGGAAGGAACTTGCAGAAAGGACAGTATTCGTGTCGTTATTTCTTCAAGAAAAATCATTGTAGAAATTTTGTTCTTGTGTCAAAAGACACGTGTAATAACAGAGAATGCCAGGTCATCGTAAACGGAGGCAGTTCAAGCAGACAGACGCTTTTACGAGGGGCATGGTGATCGGACTGAAAAGGGCAGGTTGGTCCATAGGTCAAATCGCAGCTGATACACACCTTGGTGCGTCCACGGTGCACCGACTGTGGAGAAGATGGTTGGAACAAGGAAATGTGGCAATTTATAGGAATGTCGGTGCAACCAGAGTGACGTCAGCACGTGTGGATCGGCGTATCCTTCGACAAGCAGTGGCGGCCCCACAAGCCACTTGTACCGCCATCCTGCAACATGTGCAAGACACCCTAGATCATTCCATCTCGACCAGAACCATTTCCCGTCGATTGGTTGCTAATGGCTTGCACTCATGCCGTCCGCTAAGAAGACTGCCATTGACCCCACCGAATAGGCGCCAACGTTTGGAATGGTGCCGGGCTAGATCGACGTGGATGACGGAATGGCACAGGGTCGTGTTCTCAGATGAGTCGCGTTTCTGCTTGTCCAGTGATAGTCGCCGTGTACGCGTGTGGCGTCGACGTGGAGAAAGGTCCAATCCGGCAGCAATTGTGGAACGCCCCACCGTGCGACAACGTGGAATCATGGTTTGGGGCGCAATCGCGTATGATTCCAGGTCACCTTTACTTCGTATTCTGGGCACTATGACGGCCCAACGATACGTTGATGATGTGCTGCAACCGGTGACACTCTCCTACCTTCAGGGGGTACCCAATGCCCTTTATCAGCAGGATAACGCCCGACCGCACACTGCTCGCATTAGCCAACAAGCTCTGCAAGATGTACAGATGCTTCCCTGGCCACCGTACTCTCCTGATCTCTCACCAATCGAGCACGTCTGGGACATCATTGGACGCCGTTTGCATGCCTTGCCACAGCCGCGTTCAGAAGACGAACTGTGGCAAATGGTTGAGAGGGAATGGAGAGCCATCCCTCAGGACGCCATCCGTACTCTGATTGACTCTCTACCTAGACGTGTTGCTGCGTGCATCGCCGTCCGCGGTGGTCCTACTTGCTACTAAGCCGACGCCGTTCTCGCTCTGTATTATGACTATCATTTTGAAATAAAGATCACTTATTGTTCGTCCCTGTCTCTCTCTGTCTGCCGAGTTTCATCACTTTCTGGCCACTATTTCTTGGTGTTCCATTTTCAATGTCACGCAGTGTATATTAATTGGGCAAGTATCCACCCGGGTAGATCGCTCCCGTGGATCGCTCCCTTGACCATCGCTACTGGAGCTGCAGGTGTATCAGGCCCCTCATCATCGAAGCCTTCAGTGTCCTCGGGCGACCCCCTGACTTGCGGGTCTGGATTTTCGGGTCTGGCCTCGAAGATGACGACTTGGCCATCCTGGCGTCGGCCAAATCCATCATCTACCGGTACTTCGTACAGGTTGGGCTGACCACCCGCTCATCGCCTGGGAAAGAGGGCTCACCCGCCGGAGCACATACCCCGCATGATCATATATTTTTTAGTTATATTTCCATTTTTAATGTAAACTATTGACAAGAAGTCAATAAAATTTGTTTCAATTGTCAAATTGTCACCCGGGTCATTCTGCTCGCTATTACAATAATACCCCAAAAGTTGAAAAAAGTAATAATAATTATTATATATATTATATTAATTTTAAAAAATGTTTTTTGAGTTTCTGCTCGATATTTGATCATGTTGAGGATTATTGTAATGGTGGTGCAATCGTGGTTGAAAACTTGAAAAGATAATAATAAAAATAGTCTTGATCAGATATTGTTTTAATTGTGAACCCATGGAATATATATAAAACAATTTGATAAAAGTAATGCCTGTCTTAAGGCGTATAGAATAAGGAAACAAAAGAATATTTACATAATGTACAAAAGTTTTGGGTCGACCAGCGGGGAAGAACAACAATGAGATTTTATATGGTAAGCGTGACCTCTGGCGGTCGATTTAACAAAATATTTATTTCTATGAAATTATAACTTTAAATAAAATAACATTTTAACATATAACATTTTTAAATAAAATATTTCAATATAACATTTCCTAAATAAAATCTTTATGTAACATATATATATATATAACATTTTTATTAAAACAAAATTGTCTTGGAAATATTAACTCGGGACCGAACATATTTGTAAGTACATTATAACTAAAATAAAATACCAAATACATTTTTATAAAGATATTTAACACTATACATTTTCAGAATATTTTTGAAATACACAGACAAATATCTATATCTCACCTGAAAACTAACCATAATTACACAGAGTCCATTGGATCATATAGAGAAACATATAGAAATGTTAAAGTGATCACGTAGCCCTATATATTGTCACGTATAAAATTCGGAAAGACAAACTTCAGAATGACAAGAATGGCAAGAACAAAATCAATATTTATAAGATTCAAGTTAAGCAATGAGGGAAGTTTATACTCTCTGTAGCAAAATATAAATAATAAAATATCAAAAATTTGATTAGCTCTATTTATAATATTGTAACGTAGAAAATTAGGAAAGACAAACTTCAGAATGACACGCGGCAAACACAAATCAACATTTATAATATAAAATAAAATATAATATAATATATTAAATACTATCCGAATGACCCGGGCAACGCCCAGGTTTTACCCGATCAAATGTTTTTATTCAAATACTATTCGTTACAATTATAAATTGGCGCCATGGATGTCACTCTTGTAAAACGTGCCGCTCCAAATTTGTGTCTGAGAAGCGATATTTTTATAGAGAGATGATCTGGCTTTGTGTCTATGCTCGAATAAATGTTTTTCTGTTAGAATTTTGTTCCTGCACACTAAAAATGAACTGGCTTCACCCGTGGTCTCAGCTTTTTGGATTTTTTCCGATATAATTTTGTATCTAATAATCAAACATGATACAGCAATATTGTCATCATCATTTTCTGACTACCGCTAGAGGCGCTGCTTGCGAGCGAAAAGGCAAATTTGCAACGCAATTTGCAAATAATTCGAAGAATAATTGGGATAGAGACCTGAAATTTTCACTATAAGTTTTTCCAGATTCTACTCAATATACTGTTAAACTTTCAGTCAGATTAGTTACGTATTGTGGACAGGTATAGCCAACATAGATACACACATACATACATAACTGACTTTTTATATATATAGGGATATACAATATTGTAACATAGAAAATTAGGAAAGACAAACTTCAGAATGACACAGCAATTTATTTAAGAACAAAATCAACATTTATAAGATACAAGATAAGCAATGAGGGAAGTTTAAAGAGTAGCAAAATATAAATAATATAAATATCAAAAAAATAATAATATCTATAAAAAATATAATAAAAACTTTGCTACAATATTAAAAATAAAAGAAGTTTAAATATATTTTGAAGAATTCCTTCCCTACATGCTGTATATACCAAGAAGATATTCTAAAGAAGAAGAAATTATTTGATGATGTTTTAAAGTTATCCTCGCCAGATTTTAGGGTGTTTGTATCTTTGTTTGTTCCATCTATGTAAGAAGACGCGAAGGACTCCTGGAAATCTATTAAGGAAAGGACTGCGAAGTCCGTAGTTTGACGAGTCAGTCCCGTGGGGGTCGGGCTATCTCCCCCGTGGGAGTCCCCACGGCACACTTCAGGGACCGGTACAGGAAATGAAACACTGAGATGACCAAATATGGCAATCTCCTAACTTGGACCAATTGTATTCCGTTTGGAAGGTATATGTGATGATTTGAGAGATAAGTGAGAGTTCTACAAATATAATATTTGATATATATTGTGTGCGCGGCTAAAATATTTTTAAAAAAACTTGCAATACAAAATTAATAAATTATTATATATATTAAATATAGAGCAATCCATTATTAAAATAAAAGCATATTTTGGATCAATAAATTTATTAAAATTCAATATTTCGACGAGGCTGTTCGTCTATCTTCTTCTCGGAAAAATTCAAAAACATTCTAAGGATAATAAGCTTAGAAGGGTTTTGAATTTTTCCGAGAAGAAGATAGGCGAACAGCCTCGTCGAAATATTGAATTTTAATAAATTTATTGATCCAAAATATGCTTTTAAGTATTATATATATTAAGTAATTAATTAAATTAAATAAAAAAGCTTTCGGGCAAATTTGATCTTCTACAGGCTTAGAATAAATATGAAAGATGAAAATCTAATTGTTTATTTTTTATTAAATTATAGAAATAAAATATCAGTGTGTTATTTTAATTTGTAAATGGCTCTTTGTTTTCTACTGGTATATCTAGTATAAAAAAAAAAAAAATAGTCGGTGGAAGAGAGGGTAACACCCTCAGTTCCCGTCAGTCATGAACCGGGATTAAATCCCGCGTTAAAATTTGTTTAGTATGTAAATAACCTTCACATATTATTCATTGTTTCAATTATCATGAACTAGGTTGCTCTTGCTGAGCGGTACCTACTTATGTGAATTTGAACCAGATATATCTAGTATAAATATATAGAAAACAAAATTTGCTTAAAAGCTTGTTTATTTGCTTTAATAAAGAAAAAAATTGATTGTTTATTTTATATTGTAGGTTTATAATATAAATATATTATTCTCCCCGACTTGTGTTTTTTCTTATTCTATATTGTAGCAAAGTATGTATTATTTTATTAACAGAGTATCATTTTTTATGTTTATATTTTGTTACTCTGTAAACTTCCCTCTTTGCTTATCTTTTGTTTATCATTCATCGTTTTTTCTTGTCTTAAATAAATTGCTGTGTCATCCTGAAGTTTGTTTTTCTTAATTTTCCACGTGAAAATATAAACAAACATGTTGTATCGTTTCTCTCTCCGCTGGTACCATGAATACGACAGCAATAAATCCTTTATTGTCAGTAAAGCCACGATAACAAGAAATACTCAATACAACTCGCTACTGAGTTGAAAAATACATATTAAAAACAAAATATGCATATCCTGGCCACTCACATGCGTTTTTCTATTTTAAAAAAGATTATATTTTCACATATGTGCATTTTATTATAATTTCATAATAATATAATATACATATATATTTAGATAATAAAAAGCATATATTGGATTGAATAAAAGATTTTTCAAAAATCTTTCTTTTTCTTAGAAAAAATAATATATGCCTTTTTATTATCTAAAGATTTAAATATGAATTGCTTTATATTCAGACTGAGGAGAAAACATATACCGGCTCGGTATTCTATAGATAGCCGTTTACTGGACTTTTTTATTCTCCCTGTAGCTGTCCCTTTATTTTTATATTCAATTAATTGGGTCGTTTCTTTCATTTCCCTTCCACTTTATGCGTATTGTCACACACATATATAAATATATATATATAACTAAAATTTCAATAAGGCTTAGACTTGGATCGTAGAACGGGCTATATTCTAGCATAATACAGTAGAACAAACTCCCTATAAAGGACAACACCTAATTGCAGAGCCAAAGTGTTCTTTAGGGAGAGGTGTCCTCTTATAGGAGAGTTTCTAAATAGTAAAATGGAAATTTTGCAAATGAAAACTGTCCTTTGTGGACCGGGGTGTCCGCTGAAGGGAGGTTCTACTGTATATACAAATAATTATACAAATTAGCACAGAAAAACTCAATAGTATAAACAGAAAGAAAGATCTCCCTGACCAGTACAAAAATATGTCTTGAACCATAATTATTCTCCATAATAATCGTTTAAATATATGATTTATTATTTTCTTTATCTCACTGCATACTCTCATTATTTTAGCTAATTTGTAAATAGTCTATTTTTGCATATACCCTTTAAGTTTTAAAATATTGTATTAATTAGACATATGCAAATGTAATTTACCTCGTATATAAAAAGAGTCTTGTTATTCCTCTACAGGTGGAACTCCAATGAATGCTAAGTTCCTTGTAGAAGAATAATGAGGTTTGAAAACTTGCGTGTTATCGATATGACAAAAAGAAACCTTTCTCAGTTTTTGATATGCAACTTTTTGATATGCAAATACGTCTACTCAATACTTTCAAAACTATTGGAAATTGCTCTCGCCGAGTATACATACTGTGATTTCTATTGACCAACCAACGGCTAAGTGTTTGTCTCGTGAACAATTTTATCAACAAAATTTCTCAAAAAATAAAATTGAAGAGAACGTCAAGGCACTTCACCCATTAATTAACTTTCGCAGCCGATGAAGTGAGAAAAAAATCTAATTAAAAGTGGTTAATTAATCAATATATCAGAGAAGATTCTTTTTCTAGATTCTATTATCAAGTTCAGATAAAGTGCGCCGAGATTTTAGTCAATTTTGGAAGATTCTATTTTCTATAGCATTAATCATTCCACATACAATCAATGCTTGTTGAGTAAAACTTCCATTAGGAAATTAACAATACACTTTCATAGAAGCATACCATATAAGAAAACTTCTCGGCCTTTTGGCTAAGATCAAAGTGTAGTGTATAAGCAAGTTTTCGAGTAGAGTCCTTCTAAGAACTTATCATGATGCAAGATATGAACTATTTTACGATGAAAACATCAGGCTTCCAGGGATGAAGAAGATTGTCTGTTGGCCTGTGGTCGAAATGTTGAAATATAATAAAAATCTGAAATAAGCGTCTATTTATTTAAAACTACTATAGTATAGGAATACTGTCTCCATGTTGAATAAATTGCACATATCCTTTAAACGCACCATAAATATAGATCTATAATATCAGTTGAATATATTTTATTAAAAAAAAAAAATAACAGAAGACACACAGAGAATGAAAGTTGCAAAGTGATCAATCAAAATGGCGCTCTCATCCTTAACTGTCAGATATTTCTTACGGAAATCTTGGTTAAATTCTGTGAACGAGAGTTTTATTTCAAAGAAATTATTGCGATGTAATTTATGATTATAACAGCATAACTATATTACTATCAATGATTGTATGACAAGTTTCATACAGAAATTATATTAAAAAAAATCTTTTATATAAAAAAGTACACTCTTTAGTCAGAAAGTATATTTTAACGAAAATGTATTTTCTTGTTTCTATGAAAAATGACACTTTAGCCAGTTGGAGTTTTTTATTTTCTCAACGTTTCGACAAAAATCTTTTGTCTTCGTCAGGAGAAGTAAGTAAAAATAAAGCATTTGGCAAGGTGTTAAAAATTGTTCTGAGGTTGCAAGTATTTTCTTGTATTCAGGATAAAATTTTATATGAAAAAAGATTTCAGAATTAGATATATTCAATAAAACTTAATATACAAGGAGTTATATCTGAAGTCAGACTGAAAAATCCAGTATCTTGTACTGAAAAATACCTTTATGTGTAATGAAAACTGTGAATTTCCTACTTTTTTAAATCCAAACCGACAGATGCTAACGGCGATATACTACCTACACTCTTGGACAACACTTATGGAAGTCAAAATTCGGAATTATTTTAAAGGCGTGAGATTCTTTTTGAAAATAAACAATTTATTGTAATGGAAAAAATTAATGGGAGGGCCTGGCTCATCAGTGGTGAACCTTCCCAGCGGTTTCGCCAGTTTAATCGCCAGTTCACCACTGATGAGCCAGGCCCTCCCATTAATTTTTCCATTGCAGTAAGGGCAGTAGAAATTGTTTATTTTCAAAAAGAATCTTACGCCTTTAAAATAATTTCGAATTTTGATAACAGATGGCGCGCTAGTGCATCACTTATGGAAGTGGAAAGTTTTCATGTCGCCGGTCGTCTTTTAATATTTTTTTCGAAGGAGACAGAGGAAATTTTGTTTACATTGTGTTATCTCGTGTATCTTCAATAAAGGTTACTGTAATATCCTTAAGAGCTATTGTCCCGATATACATGCTAAAAGGCACAAATCTGTTAAGTTTTGTCCATGAGTGTATAAAAAGAGGAAACAATTTTAATCTTAATATTTTAAAACTGAATAAATATTTATATCTAAATATTTGCTTCAGAAGGGCGAAAGGCTGAAGACCTAAGACTATATTATATAATACAGATTTTATATAATTATTTCTCATGAAATGATTCTTTTAACTCTTCAGAAATCTGGGGACAACAAGGAAATCTCATTTGTTGAAAAATTCGAGTAAAAATGTTCACATAAACTTATCTATTCACAGAGAGATTCAATAAAGTTTATTCAATCGATAATATATGGAAAAAAAAGTTAACAGAATTTCGTAATTGAAACCTTACAAATTAGAAATGTCGGGTATAAGATAACAGAGAGACCTTCACTCTGTTTTAATTTATCTTTATTGACAGATACATAGTTAATTAGCTCCACTGTGTTGATCAGTCAATATATCTCTATACCTTAGATTTTGAGAAAGTTATTTTTCTATTCATTAAATTTTAAAGAGGATTTAAGTAATAAATATAATTTTATAGTGATGTCGCATGTTTTTTGTTGAAAAAGGAGGAAGATAGGAGAGGGCACTGAACACCGGAGGATTTTATTGAACCGATCACGGTAAGATAACACAACTAACTAACAACGATATTCCATCTATATATACACCGCAACACACCACAGAGTAAGAGGTCACTGGTCAAAACAATTATATCATGAAATCCGAGAGAATTGCCATTTTAACACTTCCTCTCAATTCATCAGATTTCTACATTCCAAATCCAGTGACGTGTTTTTCATACAAAAACCTTGGTAGGCCTTTAGTAAGGATGTCGGCAACATTTTCTTGGGTTGGTGTGTGGACGACCTCGACAAGTCCATCGCTGCAAATGCTTCTGATGAAATGCCATTTGATGTCAATATGCTTAGTTCTGGCATGATAAACCGGATTTCTCGCCAGCTGTTGAGCACCCTGGTTATCCGTCTTCAGAACAGTCGGTCCATTCAGCAATTCACCAAATCCCATCTCATCCAACAGCGCTCTAAGGTAGACTGCCTCCTTTCCTGCTTCACAAAGTGCGATGTACTCAGATTCTGTGCTCGAAAGAGTGACAGTCTGCTGCTTCGATTCCCAGGCTATTGGACCTCTTGCCAAAAAGTAAACAATTCCCGAATGAGATTTTCTATCCACGAGGTTTCCACCCCAATCAGCGTCGGCATAACCATGAAGAGCCTCATTAGATTTCCTGTAGGTAATCCTCAAACATGAGGTGCCCTTCAAATAGCGGAGGACACGCTTGGCAGCATTCCAGTGCTGTCTCCTAGGATCATTACCGAACTGTCCCAAAGCACTAACTGCATAGGCTATATCGGGCCTTGTCGACACTGAGATATATATCAATGATCCAATCAGTGATTGGTATTCTACCTTTTTCACTGGCTCATTCTCACCTTCTATAGATGAAATTTTTGTTAACTTGGAGTTCGAGTCCATGGGTGTAGAAATAGGCTTTGCCTCTTTCATCCTATATTTCGCCAGAAGTTCTTCAATATATCTCTCTTGATCTATGGATATTGAACCATCCTCTTTCATTTGTATCCTTATACCCAGGCAACAATTTATCCCTCCAAGATCCTTTATTTTGAATATCCTTTTCATACTTTCTTTAAAGGATTTCAACGTGTCTTCTCTTTCAGCCGCAATTATCAGATCATCAACATAGATTGCCACAAGGAGAATACCTTCATCATGCTTGATATAGACACAATTGTCAGATTGAAGTTGCTTCAGTCCCAAATATTTTAATTCATTGTCGAGCCTTTCATGCCAAACTATTCCAGCTTGTTTCAGCCCATAAATTGCCTTTTTGAGTCGACATACTCTCTCTGGATATTTTCTTGAGACGAAGTTTTCCGGCTGTGTCATATAAATTTCTTCTTTAATTTCTCCATTCAAATAAGCAGATTGAACGTCCATCTGATGGAGTATCAAGTTGTATTCAACAGCCAAGGCTAAAAACATTCTAATAGTACTTTGGCGCACTACTGGGGCAAAAGTTTCCTCGTAGTCTATTCCGTACTGCTGTGAATAGCCTTTTGCTACCAGGCGAGCCTTATGGCGCTCAACAGAACCATCACTATTGCATTTCGTTTTGAATACCCAATTGGTTCCTATGATGTTTCGATTCTTAGGGGGATCAACCAATTCCCAAGTTTTGTTTTCAATCAAGGAATCAAACTCTTCCTCCATTGCTTTCTTCCAAAAATAAGAATCCCTTCCTGACAGCGCTTCCTCTGCGTCTTTTGGATCTGGCAAGTATTTCGCCTCTAGAAGTTCTTGCGTTGACAAATTGGCTGTAGGGTACTCCTTTCTTGGTCGGCCAGGTTTTCCTGTTCTAATATATCTTGGTCGTCCTCTTCCTCTTCTTGAAATGACCACTTCACTTTCTGACGGCTCGTCCACTAAATCAGGCATCTCTAGATCCGATTCACTTTCAATTTCAGTTCGTGATTCAACTTCGGGCTTGCTTCCCTTTTCTTCAACTAGAGGAATTTCCTTGACAAAAGGATCTTTTTGTGGACTAACATCAATTTCAATGACTTCATTCCGAATTCTTGATAATTCTGGTTCAATAAAACGTACATCTCTACTTTTTATAATTGTACGTGTACCAGGCTTCCAAAGTCTGTATGCCTTAGATTCTGTGAAATAGCCTATTTACTTGTATTCCTCACTGCGAGGTGCGAATTTAGATCTATTCGGCCTATTATTCACGGCAAAGGATTTACTTCCTATAATTTTTAAATGAGAAACTACAGGTTTTCTTTTGGTAAATAGCTCATGTGGAGTTTTACAATCGTTATTTCTCGGGCATCTATTTCTGATATAAGTTGCCGTGTGCATTAGTTCAGCCCATAAAGTTTCAGGTAAATTACCTTCAATCATAAAGCACCTTGTCATATCTACTAGAGTTCTATTCGCTCTCTCAGCGACACCGTTCTGTTGAGGTGTATATTCGACAGAGAATTGATGTCCAATACCCTCTTCTTCTAGATAATTCTTAAATTCTTTGCTAAGGTATTCAGGTGCATTATCACTTCTAATACATTTCAACCTTTTTCCGGTTTGCTTCTCAGCATAATTTTTGAATATTCTAAATCCTTTGAATACTTCACTTCTTGATTTCATTATAAATGTGAAGATAAATCCTGAGAAGTCATCAATAAATGTTGAAAAATAAAGGGCGCCACCCAATGATTTTGTTCTCATGGGACCACAAATGTCAGTATGAACCAGCTCCAGTGGTTCCCTTGATCTTGTAAAAGACTCTTTCTGAAAAGGTAGCCTTGTTTGTTTACCTTTCAAACAAACTTCACAGGTAAAATTTTTAACATCAAAATTTGGCAGGCCGTAAACAATATTTTGCATTTTTAGCTTTTTGAGATCTTGCAAATTTAAATGGCCAAATCTACTATGCCATTTTTCGTAATTTTTCTCTCCAGCTATGCAAATTTCTCTTGTCGCTAATGCCTTAGGACAATTGATTTGACTTAAGATGTAAAGTCCATTCCTTTCATAGGCCTGTATGCAAATTTTTGTATGCAAATTCACTATTTCAGCCTTTATGTACTTGAAATTTACAATATTATATTTGCCCGTACACCTACTGATGGAAAACAAATTGCCGTTTAATTCAGGAACAAATAATACGTCTTCCAAGGATAAGGTTACAGGTCCGTTTTTACCCGAACATTCCAATTTTACCTTCCCCTTTCCCAGAGCTTCAATGAATCCACCATTGGCCAGTGTAATTTTCACTGGTGCAGTCTCCTCAAAATGATCGAATGAGTCTCTTGAGCTGCACATATGGGCAGTTGCGCCACTATCCAGACACCATTCATTTGCGCCAAGTTTGCTCAAATATTTTGTCCCAAAGGACGCAACCATTTCATTTTTAGGGTTCCTGGACTTTCTTTTTCTGCAGTCGGCAGCTTTATGCCCCTTTTTTCCACAGAAATGGCAGCTAAATGGGAATCCCTTTGGCTTTGGTTTTGATGTGCTGGGCAAATTCTTTCTTTCTGGATTTCCAAGGAAAGCTTGTTCGGTATTAGTTGTGCCGTTCAATTGAGTTTGTCTAATTTCCTCCTCCAGCATTTTCACTTTTAAAGTTTCAAAGCTAGGCAGTTCGTCCCTAGTTTCTATCGCTGTTCTAAATCCTTCATAACTCTCTGGAAGGCTACATAATAAAAGGATAGAAAGGAAGTCCTCTGGGACTTGACCATCCATTTGACTCAGCCTGTCAGCTAAACTGGTAAACTTGTTAAGGTAATCCTGCAGCCTTTCATTAGGATTCATCTTCAAGAGGATCAACTGTTTCGTAAGGAAAACCTTAGTTTCAGGCCCTTTTGGCTGATGCACTTTATTTAAATTTTTCCATGCTTCTGCAGAAGTTGTGCATTTTTTAACATGTATTATTTCTGGAGGGCTCAAACTTAGGACTATAGTAGCCAGCGCCTTCTGGTCGTTCTTCTCCCATTCGTTGGATTCTACTTCGGTTTCAGGCTTGATTCTTATGCTATTTGCATATTCCCAAAGGTCGGAATGGATAAGAATCATTTTCATTTGCATCTTCCATGTTTCAAAATTTTCAGAATTTAATTTTTCTATTTGATAAAGGCTTGACATTTTGAATACTTTCTTGATGCTACAATTTCTTTAAAGTAATCCTGGGCCCATAACCTGTTGAAAAAGGAGGAAGATATGAGAGGGCACTGAACACCGGAGGATTTTATTGAACCGGTCACGGTAAGATAACACAACTAACTAACAGAGAAAATATCTTTATTTTACGGGGCTGCTAATCAACTAACTAACTAACAACGATATTCCATCCATATATACACCGCAACACACCACAGAGTAACAGGTCACTGGTCAAAATAATTATATCATGAAATCCGAGAGAATTGCCATTTTAACATTTTTATTTTTGCGAATTAAAATTTTATGAAATCTTCTTATTTATGCATAAATAAACGAAATAATAAATTAACGTTTTTAAATAAATTATTAAGAAATTTCGCATGTACATTCATAGACAAAACTTAAGGATGTAGTACATTTTAGCATGTATATATATATAGGAATTAAGATAATAACTCTGAAAGATATTACAGTGACACCTTTATTGAAGACAAACGAGATAACCAAGTGTGAAAAAAAAAATCTCTGTCTCTTAAAAAAAAAAAATAAAAAAATAATAAAATAATAAAAAAAAAAACAGGCGAACGGCGACACCAAAGACTTCCACTTCCTTAAGTTTTGTCTAAAATATTGAAATTTGTAATAATTATATTTTCGATATGTTTCCTTAAACATATATTATAAAATATTATACAGATCTTACTGCAATGATAACAATTATTGAATGAGAGGGCTTGGCTCATCAATGGTGAACTTTTTTGGCGAAACCGCTGAGAGGATTCACCCCTGATGAGCCAAACCCTCTCATTCAATAACCTTTACCATTACAGTAAGGTCTGTAGAGATAATATTTGATTATATATGTCAAAAATATTACCAGAAATATTTATTATAAATTTTAACGCTGAATTTCACACATAATTGGATTTATAAATATACTAGCTGAATGGCCCTGGAAATTTGACTATAAGAATTTCCAATTCTACTCTATATTGTCACAGCCGACATAGACTCACGTAAATATTATCTCATTAGTTTTTTCACTTATTAAACAAAACAATACTAAAGACTTTGCAAAAATTGCTGATCCATTGATCAAGCTAACAAGAAAGGATGTTCCATTTATTTAGAAAAAAAAAAAAAAAAAAAACTCTGGGAACCGGACAAAGCCAACGATAGTTCATATTAGCAGAATTAAGCCCTACTATGAGAGAACAGAAGACTGTCGTGAGGACACGACCATTTCGGAGGAGGGAGAAATGTCACAGCCGACATAAGACTCATGTAAATATTTTCATTAGTTTTTTCACTTATTAAACAAATGATATTATTGTGTTTTATTCTTTTTTGTTGTTAACTTAGTGCAGACACGCGTGCTCGCGTCGGCTCTTCTTTTCCTTTGTAATCTTACCAAAATAAAGCGTCAGCTTTTTAATGAGAACTCGTTCTGGTTTATTCTACAGCACAATGGTAACGGCTGAGCAAAAACCATCTCAAGGTGTAACAATATACTGTCAAAATTTCTGCCAGATTAGTTACGTATTGTGAACGTGTATAGCCGACAAACATACATACATATTGAGTCAAATTAATCATTCCTCCAGGGAAAAGTGTCTTTTCAAAACATATTTATTCTCTAGCTTTCAGGCATGGACGCCCTTCTACAGGAGAAAACTTGGTATAATGATTCGCCAATAGAACACGAGGTAAATATAATCGGATACTATTTTACATAATTTTATGAAGTTCTATAGATATAAAAATATTTTATATTAACTATTATAAATATAAAAAAGGCATATCCTGACCAGGAGCATATGTGCTTTACAGAATGCAGAGCGCCATCTGGTGGAACAGAAATCAACTAAACATTGATTTAGCCTGTTCCCTGATATTTGGCTCACCCAATATACAAACTGAAACAAAATATTATAAAAATATATATCTCTAATAAGAGGACAAACAAACAAATAAATATAGGCCACTAGAAAACACCAAGGAAGCAAGGAATACATATTAGGCTGTAGTTATCATTATTAGGAGACGTCTATCTGGTGCCCACATATGTTGAATTATACAGGGTGATCCAAAAGTCCCGCACTATTTTAAAAATTAATAACTCCGCGAATATTTGCGCTAGAGCAATGCGGTAAACACCATTGTGTTCAGGATGCAATGGGATTTTTTTATGGCAAATAATGAAAAATTCGAAATTGATTTTAGTTACAATTTTATTCGCCAGATGGCGCACTACCGAAATCAGAGATTCAGCGACCAAATTGTTTGATAAATTGAAAAATATACCTGATCGACACGTATTTTTCCTTTTTGAATACCAGGAAAGAACCCTAATAACATCAAATAAAAAATTAATAAAATACCTCTTCGCCAAAAGTATGAAGAATTGGTTAACAATTTTTAAATACAATCAGAGATATGTAAAATAGGTAAATGCAAATTAAAATATGTAGCAAAAAAAAAAAAAATGATATTTTAGATACGGTTTGTGTTTCCAAAGATAATAAATTTATAATATTTTTTTAATTCAACTCTCTCTCAGTATCGATTATATTTATTTTAATTCATTTGAAAAATATGTATCTATCTCTGATAATTTATTTTACTCTGGAATGCCGTTGTTGTTGTCGTGTCCAATAAAGAGCCTCAGATGTATCCATGCATCTCCATCACAGCAGCAGCAATGTCCACTATCTTGGGTGTGTAAAGCTGCTGCTCTGGGTCTATGTCAAATTCCTGCAAGACTGCGGCCATTGCTGGCTATGAGAATATGTGGGTAGGTGTAAGTTCCACACCAGGACAATTGTTGCATGCCCTATAGGTTATTGTGCCATCTGGATGTATTGTCATTCCTTTATAGTGTTTTGTTCTAAGTCTTGTTATAGTTTTTGTCATTTTTCTCTCAGTGTTTATTTCGCATTTTGATTTTTTTTCTTATTTTTGTTCAATTATATTGTATTTTTCCAAAGCATCAGCGTCAAATAATGGCAATTGTTCTTTCCTTTGGCTCAACTTTCTGGCTTCCTTTGCCAATTCAGATGCCATTTCATTACCCCCGATCCCAGCATGGGCAGGGATCCATTGTAAAATGCAGTTATTCTCCAATGGTTCCAGTTGGGTAATTAACGAGTGTATTTTCCGTGTGATTTTAGTATTGCCCTTCTGAATTGCTTCTAGAGCGGATATGGAGTCGCTGTATATTAAATTTCCTTCTGCTTGATGCAGGGATAGTTGGTTAAGGCATACATCAAGGGCTTTCCAGATAGCCGTCAGTTCACAAGTGAAGTTTGACGAAATCTGTCCTGCTCCTTCTTTGATTTTGATGTGCGTTCCATCTTGCAGTATTATGTTAATTCCGGCCCCTCCATAACTCAGGGTAAGGTCTGAAGATCCATCTGTATATGCTGTTAAAGGGGGTGGCCTAGCATTTTTAATCAAGAATTTGTACTATGAGGACATAGCCGTTAATATTTCAAACACATTAGACCTCGAAGCCCAAGATATCAAAGTCTACCTCAATCAAAACAAAGCCATCAACATATACAATATGTATCACCCTCCAAACAATACACTTATTGACGATGGAACAATGGCTCAATTTCTTACAGACAACTCTTATTGTATTTGACCTTAATGCCAAACATCAACTATGGGGATGTTCCACGCCAAACCCAAGAGGCAAAATACTTTCAAACATATTTGACGACAATGCCATCATGTGCTTAAATGATGGGAATCCTACCCATCATTCATACAGCTATAATACTGCACAAGCCCTTGATATAAGTTTTTACTATCCTGACATTTTCCACAAATGCAAATAGCAAATATTAAAAAGTATTGTAAGTGATAATATGCCTAATTTGATAGAAATTAGCACCAAGACCAAAACCAGCTCAATTAAGAAAAATTCTGGAACTTCAAAAAGGCTAATTGGATATCTTTCGAAAACACCATTATTAAAGCAGCCACAGTTTCAATACCAAGAGGTAATATTAAGAAATGGATTCCAAATTATACACACCAGGCAAAAAATATTCAAACACTTATAACTAAAAGAAATGAACTACAAAAAAGAGCACCCAAAACCAAACAAATTGTAGAACTGAAATGAACATTGTGAATGCAAAAATAAAAAGATTATACGTAAATGTGAAAAGGGAAAAATGGAAACAAACTTGTGAAAACCCCTGAACCCAAGAAACCCAAATACAAAACTTTGGAATTTGGCAAAACAAATTGACAGATCCCAGTCACTAACTAATGACAAAATTGCTGCCAATCTTTTAGGTAATTCATATCAAATAAGTAGTAAAATCAAGGTTGAAACAAAGGCCCGAAGGATTATTCATGACTTTAAAAATGTCACCAGCACTCATAATATTTTCCATGAAAAAAATCAATATGAAAGAGCTAGCTTATGCATTAGAAAACACTGACCTAAACAAGACTCCTGGGCCAGATGGAATCCATGGCCGAATGATATCAAACTTGGGCAAAATTGGCAAAGAAAGACTTCTTAATATTTTCAATAACTCCTGGAAAACTGGAAAATTGCCTCAAGACTGTAAAATGCAACAATAATTCCCATTTAAAAACTTGACAAATCTGCTGATGACCCAAAAAACTACCGACCTATCTCCCTCACAAGTATTTTCTGCAAATTAATGGAAAAAAATTATACTCAGACGACTCACCTACCACCTCGACACAAGATATCTCTTACCAGAAGAACAATATGGATTTAGGAAAGGACATGGGACAATAGACCAACTCTTATTTTTCACACAAAAGGTAAAAGATGCACAAAACAGAAAACCAACTAACCACACAATAGCTGCTTTTTTAGACCTTACACAAGCTTTTGATAAGGTATGGAAAAACAAGTTAATTACAAAATTATACAAACATTTCAAAATTGATGGAAAAGCTATCACTTGGATAAATGATTCCCTTAAAATAGATACATCAGGGTCAAATATAATGGCACTCTATCTAAAACCTTCAAATTGTATCAAGGATTACCACAAGGATCAGTCCTTAGCCCAAATCTCTTCACCCTATTTATTGCAGACATAGAAGAAAATTTTTCACATAAAACCAATATTGGACTTTTCGCTGATGACATTATTCTATGGAGCAGCAACACTAACTGGAAAAAAGCTGAAAGAGATTTGAACAAGACTCTTCTCCACCTAGAAAAATTTGCAAATAAACATAAATTAGAATTTAACCCCCAAAAATCTGAAACCTGTCTTTTTACTACCGATAAGAAACTATACAAAATAAGACCAAATATTATTCTGAAAGAACAACAATTACAATATAATAAACATCCTAAATATCTCGGCTACACCCTGGATCCAGACATTAACTCCAGTAAACATATTGAAGGAGTTGTTAGAAAAGGAAGAGACCGACTAAAAATCTTGAAATGTATTTCAGGAAGAGTGGGGAGCTGAAGCAACAACACTAAAATTAAATTACACATAGCTAATGAGACCTATCTTGGAATATGGATATCAAATCTATGGTACAGCATCTGAAACAAATCTAAAATCACTGGAAAGGATACAACTAAATGCAGCTAGAATTATTACAGGTCTTCGAAATACCTGCCCTAATAATATTGTACTTTACGAGGCAGACATTATGCCCTTAAAGGATAGAAGAAGCTACAATCTGCCAAAATATATAAACAAAATCAAGAGTTATGAAAACAAACACAGAACTTTCAATTACATACTTAATTGGGAATCCAATATAAGACTCAAAAAAGAAGGCCCTCTCCACCTGGCCAAAAGAAATTGATTTTTAAAATATAAAGTGGAAAAATATTATTTAGCAGAAAAAATATCTCCATGCGAATCACTAACAAAATGTTATTTTTAATGCCACTTTAAATGAACCCACCAACAAACAATACCAAAATCCAGAATACTTAAAACAATTATCATTAGAAATAATTAATAAAATTCCTAAAAATGTAATAGCTATCTATACCGATGGTAGCAGAGACGATTTGGGACACACTGACAGTGACTCTCTCATTAAAACCATAAATGGCAATGAGAAAATAAACAGAAGAAACCCAGATTTTTGCTCAGTCTTCAGATCCGAACTTATAGCCATCTATGAAGCCTTAAAATCCATCAGAAACACTAAACATCACGATATATGGATTCTTACTGATAGTAGAAGTGCCATACATCACTTGAGTCACACAAGGGAACTTAGAGACAAAGTAAGCAGGAACATAATTGGTTATCTCCAAAAACTCTCAATACCTCAAAAATTCACCTTCAATGGATACCCTTACATGTTAGCATTGAAGGCAATGAAGCTGCTGATGCGCTAGCGAAAAAAAAGGCACAAAAGAACCCTTACTACAGAAAAATAAACTTACTTTTAAAGAAATAGAAACAGTAGCCGAAACAAAAATAAACAAGAACTGGAGGATCCCACCTAAGCACAGTTGGTACACCCTAGAAGCAGATGGCCACCCAGACCTTTCGGTCCACAAGCCGGCATCCGAAGCATGCCCTTCGCTGCTATTCTGTTCAACTCATAAGCCAAGTAACGGTATCCAAGCTAGAGCTTGGACATTGTACCTGGAAACACCACCTCCCAGACAACGTGTCTGGAAGGATTTCTATACCGGTGGCCTTTAAACACAGCAAAAGAGGAAAGGGGAGGCGGCCCCCGGTCGACTCTGTTCACTCACAGTTGAGGAAAAGCTCAGATGCCACGTCGTAGGCTTTCTCAAGAAGCTTGCTGTGGTTTCTCAGCAGCTTACTCTCGATCGCGCCCCTCGCCCTCCTTCTCTCTTCTTGCACACCCACTACCCTTGGACAATCCAAGACGTAGTGGCGTGCATCCACATCCCTTTCTTCATAGACGCAATCAGGGTTTCTCTTAATTTTAAATCTGTGGAGACTTGGGGAAGAGCCCATGTCCCGAACTACCCTAATGAATTTGTGGGACATTACCTTACAGAGGTACTTGGGTGTTGTTACCCAATTGAATACCTCTCTCCCTTCACACTTTTCCTCCATCTGTCCAACCATAAGTCCTGGACGTGCCCCCTGATCCGCCTATAAACTTCTTTCTTGGTCACTGGGGTCCTCAGTGATCTACCTCTAAAGCATCCTGCCTTAGCGAGCCTGTCTGCGAACTCATTACCTTCGATGAGGCTGTGTCCCCTAACCCTCCGGAGCCCGCGTTATCATCTCCAGCTCCTGGATTATTTGATGCGCGAGTTGCCCTTTCACCAGATTGATGGCGACGAGGGCCGACATACAATCTGAATAGAGGCGGTCCGGGCTGAAGTTCTTCTCGGCACACACTCTGAGGGCTACCCTGATCGCAACCAGCTCGGCTGAAAAGACCAATTCATCCACTCTGAGTGTTAAGCTTTCTTGGAAGATCAGCTCTCCATTAGTGAAAATCACTACTCCAGCTCCAGTATTGGTTCCAGACTTACTACCATCAGTGAAAACCTCCGTGTCAATCCCTGTCGGCCCTCCAGGACTCCAATTCCACCTTGGCAACCACTGCGGAGGCTTCCTTGGGTCCCTCTTCCATCCCAGGGCACTCGCTTTAAGTCCCAGGGCATCTTCCCTGTTCTCCCAGATCTTCTGTCTGATGGTCTCCTCCTCTAGTTTCAATCCCAGGGGAATAAGCCCAGCGAGGACCAAAAAGGCCTCACTGCTGGTAGTGCGATATCCCCCTGTGATTCTGAGTGCCGCTGTCCTCTGCACGCTCTCTAGAGTTTTTGCCACCTTCTGATCCCTGTTATAGCAGGATTGGCTCGACACAGGAGAGGCAGAGGTTCCTAAAAATAGTACCCTCCTTCTTCCCCCCCCCCCTATTGAGAGCCAACCAGGACAGGCCTGCACAACGCCTCCCTGCCTCTCGTCACCATCTCCTCCGCCTGGTATTGCCAACCCATCTTGTCATCAATGACCACCCCCAGGATGGTCATCCTATTGACCAACGCTACCCTCCGTCCTTTCATCCGGATAGCCGGCTTGTGCTCTCATTTGATCCCTTTCCTTTTAGTTCTTATGTCCCTAGGCTTAAAGCTGAGGGCTTTAGTTTTGGAGACATTGAACTTAAGGCCAGAGTCATGGGCCCAGTTCGAGAGGATTTGGAGAGAAGCTTCAACACACTTCTCAGCCTTCGCTCTCGAAGCAGCCTCAATGATGAGGAACTGGTCGTCAGCATAGAGAACCAGCCAGGCTCCCTCAGGTAGCTCCTCCTGGAAAACGGTGTTTACCAGGATATTCCACATAATAGGTCCGCAGCAAGAGCCCTGGGGGCAACCCCTAGCACAGTTTCTTTCCAACTTCCGCCCACCAAAACTGAAGCTAATCCGTCTATCCCTCGGGAAGTCACAAACCAAGCTGCACAAATTATCAGGACAACCCATGTCCATCAAATTTCATCAGCTTTTTCCAGCTCATGGAGTTGAACGCGCCATCAATGTCCAGGGCCACGAGAAGAACCCAAGCACCCTTATTTAAGCCCATCTCAACCCCCTCTAACACCTCGTTCAGAGCCGTGGTTGTGGAGTTCCCTTCCCTAAAACCATGTTGGAAAGAGGAAAGGAGCTCATTACTCTCTAGCCAGTGCTTCAGTCGCTGAGCTAGTAGGCTATCCAGGACCATACCTAGACACACTAGTAAAGAAAGCGGACGATAATCATTAGGAGAATTACCCTTTCTACCAGACTTTTCGAGAAGCACTACTCGGGCAACCTTCCATGCCTCTGGAAAAGTACCAGTGTCCAGGCACCTATTGAAAAACCTGGCAAGAAGCGATGGGTGCATCCTTAACAGGGCTTTCACGACCGTGTTATCGATCCCTTCGGGACCAGGAGATTTCCTTTTCCCGAACTTGAAAGCCGTCAGTTTCACCTCATTCTCAGAAAAGGGCGGATCCACCAAACCACAAGTGGTCAGAGAGATCTCGTCCTCTGGTTCCTCGTTTCCGAAGTGCCGATCCAAGTTGTTTTTATTTTATCTTCTGCTTTCGAGCGAGTAGGTCTAGAACACATTCTCTCTGAATTTTCTCATTGTTGGTGGATGAAACAGCACCAGTGATTATTTTGGCCGTTTTTGCTTGAACACTGTCTAGTCTTACTTTTAGTGATGAGCTTGAGGGAGCCCAGACCGGTGTTGCATATTCCATTATCGGCCTTATTAAGGTGATATATGTTGTTCTGAGAATTCTGGGGTTTTCTCCCCAATTTGTTCCACATAGCCATCTCAGAATGTTTAGTTTTCTGGTAGCTCTATTTGAGGTGCTAATTATGTGTTTTGAAAATTCCAATTCCTCATCAATGACAGTTAAAATAATTTATTGACATCTTGTCAATACATACAAAGTGCACAGTATGCACTATTAAAAAAAAAGATAATATGCATTATATACATGTGATATCTTGGGACCTCTGGGACCAGTGTTACCTGATGCTAGACGAACCTCGATGTCAACTCTACCGTGCAGTCGTGGTGGAAGGCGACACAGCTGGGCCAAAGGTGAAATAAGCAAATAGAGATTCCACTTAGAAGCGTCTGAACGTCAAGAAGCAATGGGACGAGGAGATTTCTGGCAGGAAAGGGTTTACCTTTTATCGGAGCGTCCGGTGGACAGGGACTGGAACGAAGACTAACTAAGGACTGACTAACTGAGGATCGAGGCCTCCTTTTATAGCTGAGCTGGGTCCGAACAGGTCACTGCTCTTTTCTGACGTAAACAGGGGGGGGGGAAGTTTTATTATCCAGGAGGGCCACGACTTCGTAAAAGTTGGACTGGGTTTGCTAGGCCTTCTCTCCTATTTTCACCTAAGCCTGATTAGTTTTAACCTTAATTTTCTCCTGTTAGTCTCTATTCCTTCTATCTGTACAGTTGCTATACTTTATTAGATTCTTACGCGGTACAGATTGATGTTAGCTGAGGCTTTTTATTTGCAGTAAATAAGAAGTTATATACATTTACGTGGTGGAACATGTGGTAGTAGATATCTGGACTATTCACAACAATTCCATGGTCTTAAATCATCACATACACTATGTACAATGAATATGGCGCCTCTGCCAGCGCTGCAGAGTTTGGTGGAGAATCGCCAGTGGGTCTCCAGCGACACCACGCATTTTGCGATCTACGATGAATACCTAGATCGCGTACTTCGCCGCTTCGGAGATGGTGATGGAGCGGTCCTCGAGACCAACTGGAAAGATCCAGGACTGCAGTATCACACGTTCTTTCTTCCTTGGAAAATTCTCCATTGACCCAAACCTTTAACCTTCTTCCCCTTAAGAAGTCTGCAATCCAGGTTAAGGTTTCTCCTCTTACTCCGATGTTGTGCAGCTTTTCACGTAATTTCTCCCTCCACACTCGATCAAAAGCTGAGGTCATATCAAGGAATATAGCCGTGGTCTTCTTTGGCGGTTTTTCCTGGAAAGAATCTATTATTGATTGACAGAAGTAGAACAGTTGATCAGTCGTACAGTGCTGGGATCTATAGGCAGTTCGGTAGAAGTTTATTTTATTATTGTTAGTGAGCCAGACTATGAGCCTAGAGTGGATAATTCGTTCTGTTATTTCACAAAGTATGCTGGTGAGAGCAATTGGCCGATAGTTCTTGGATTCCTTGGCATCTTTGTTTGGTTTCAGTATTGGCACAGTAATTGATATCTTCCAATTCTTTGGTAGTTCACCAGTTTACCATGAAATGTTCAGTATTCGTAGGAGTTGTTTATTAGCTTTGTCTTCAAAGTGTTTAATCATTTGACCAAAGATTAGATTATCTCTTGGGGACCTCTTAGATTTTTTTATTGATGAGTTTAGCTCATTCAGTGTGAAGTCTCTCGAGAAAATATCTTGTTGGTGGAAGTTTCTTGCTTGTTTAACTAACTGGTTTATATTATTTTTAGAGTCCTGTCTTCAATTGTATATTTAAGTATGGAAGTGCTTGAAAGATATTCAGCAATTATGCTAGTCATCTGTTTGTTCTCGTTCTCGCTGTTCTATTCATATCGGTTAGAGTATTGGAGGATTGGTGTTGGTTTTGATTCTTTTCTAACACTCTAATCATATTCCAGTGTTGGCTGTCCTTTCTTGGATCCATTTTCTCGCAGAACTCTGCCATTCTTCTCTTGTTTGCATATCCAAATTTCTTGTTCTATTTTGTGACTAATTTCAATGTGTTACTTTCTCTTTTCTTCTGTTTTATTCTTTTAAAGAAGTTCATTGATATTGTCTCTTTCTGCAATCATTGCCTCGATGTTGTGGTCCTTCCAGTAAGGTATCCACAGGTCTAACGTCTCCTTCTAGGTATCGATGCTTTTGCAGCTTTTGATATATTCGAAGAGAAGTTTTCCAAGTTTTTGTCAAGCGTTCTGTAATTCAATTTTTCGTTGCACAGTTCTTCATGCTTTTCTGTGAATTTTTTTCAAGTCGGCTTTCCTAAAGTTCCATGTTCTTTTATTCTGTTGGACATTCTCAATTTTGAAGTTTAGGGTTGTTAAAATTGGTCTGTGATCACTGATTGCACTTCTCAGGATTTTCCATTGTGTTGTGGGTGCGATGTTGAAATGTATCGCTGTGTTGTCTATTGCGGATTCTGTGCCTGTCGACTTGGATAGATAGGTGTTCTCTCCCTTATTTAATGGTGTAAGGTCGAGGTCGGTTAGCATGTCCTCAACCTGTTGACCTTTGTTATCCTGGACAGGTGATCCCCAAGTTGAACTTTTGGCGTTAAAATCGCCGAGTATGATTGTGATATCCGAAGAGGCTTCACTTAATGTCTCTATTGTGTGTACCCATACAAAATTCAAAAATTTCACGAGCTGAAAGTTGGCGATTTTGAGATGCGTCAAGAATTCGCTGCATGGGTTTTCCGGAAAATTGATATTGATGAAAACTGGCTGTCGAATGTTCTGTGGACAGATGATGCTCACTTTTCTCTAAACGGAGAATCTAACATTCAAAACAGCCGCTTTTGGGCAACAGAAAACCCTAGGATTTTTACAGAAATGCCACTTTATGAGCCTAGAGTTACAGTTTTGTGTGGGTTCACTTCTTCTTTTATTATTGGGCCATTTTTCTTTGAAAAATCAATGGAAGAACTTTTAAAACCGTTTTTGTAACTGGTGAACGTTATGTTCATATGGGGTATTCCCATATTGCAGGGAAAAAGCACTAAGCGAAATAACATTCATGAAAGTTGGAGGACCTCCTCATATCTCCCGCGGTGCCAAACAATTGCTGAAGAATACGTTCGTTGAAAATCGTGTGATAAGTCGCCACTTTATATACCAGTGGCCTCCAAGATCACCAGACTTGACGCCTTGCGATTTTTTGTTTATGGGGGTACATTAAATCGTGTGTTTATCGATGCTGGCCTACCACATTGGCCATGTTAAAGGCTTCTATCAGATGGCACGTTTTATCAATTTCAACAGATATGTTATTTAATGCTGTCCATTCTGTCATTTATCGTCTGCAGGCGGTGATTGAGAATGAAGGGTGCCACATTGAGCAAGGATTGTGACCTAATACAAGAGAGAAGGCAGTTAACTCATGTGTTATATAAGCTGCCATGTATTATATTATCTACCAATATTTTGCAGCTCTTTGTGTTGGGATATGGGGATAATAAATGCTGTCCTCACATCTTGACTCTTTTTTTTTGTGAACAGTAATATTTTGTTTGTCATTTGCTCACATATTATTTCGTGCAAACCAGAGTGTTATAACTTCTCGAATAACACTGGTGCACACAATTTTTCCCCTTATGTTTAGTTTTTCGCTTTTCGCTCATTAGAAGAAATAGCATAAGGAATATTTTCTGTACACCAATAACTCTAGAAATTTTGTGCAAAAAATAATACAAAATGATTTTACTACCACGTTTTTCAACGCAAAAGGTCGATTTAAAAAATATTTTTATTTGAGTGGACACATTTTTTAAAATTGGGTACAGTATGAGAGAGAGTTGAATTAAAAATATTAGAAATTTATTATCTTCGGAAACACAAACCGTATCTAAAATATCATTTTTTGCTACATGTTTTAATTTGCATTTACCTATTTTACATATCTCTGATTGTATTTAAAAATTGTTAACCAATTCTTCATACCTTTGGCGAAGTGGTGTTTTATTAATTTGTTATTTGATGTTATTAGGGTTCTTTCCTGGCATTCAAAAAGGAAAAATACGTGTCGATCAGTTATATTTTTCAATTTATCAAACAATTTGGCCGCTGAATCTCTGATTTTGGTAGTGCGCCATCTGGCGAATAAAATTGTAACTAAAATCAATTTCGAATTTTTCATTATTTGCCATAAAAAATCCCATTGCATCCTGAACACAATGGTGTTTACCGCATTGCTCTAGCGCAAATATTCGCGGAGTTATTAATTTTTAAAATAGTGCGGGACTTTTGGATCACCCTGTATATAGATATAAAGAGATAATCTTATAACAATAAAACAATCTTTAAATATATACAGGTGGCCCATAAGTCGCGAAGCCTTTTATTATTATTTTTAGTAAAAATTAATAGACAAACTAGAAAAAAAAAACTATTTTATTCTAGCTCGCCTTTTAATTTTTAATAAAAAATAAAGGTTTTCGGGACTTATAGCCCCCTGTATTAATACAAATTAAAAATTATTTTTTGTACTCATTATTTTATTCTTATTTTTTCGAGGTAAATGGAAGATAAGAAATATCTGTACGATTGGTTATCGTGATTGCTAAGTATTCACAGGAAGCCAACAAACTGCCGCAATATTGAGGAATAGATTCCCCACAGCCAGGATAAAACATCCTGTATTCAATCTTGGGTTGCCCCTATATAGTTGATATTTTCCTATCTGTATAATTATATTTGTTAATATATCTTTTACAATTGTGTGTATAGAACCTACTTTGCATATATCCTTAAGTTAAAATTTAGTTACATAACTATTCGTGTCATATTTCGTTTTAGATACGGTAGAATATCCATTGGAGGACATTCTTGGTTGAGGACACCTTTCTATAAAGGACAGTTGTCCTCACCAATTCACTATTTTACTTATTAGAAATTCTCAGTTATATATAAGAAGACATCTTTCTCTAAAGGACACTTCGGCTCTGTGACTTGGTGTGATTCTTTACAGAGAGGTAGTTCTACTGTATTTAGCTACTCTCCGGTAAGAGGACACCTCTCTCTAAAGGACACTTCGGCTCTGTGACTTGGTGTGGTTCTTTACAGAGAGGTAGTTCTACTGTATTTAGCTACTCTCCGGTAAGAGGACACCTCTCTCTAAAGGACACTTCGGCTCTGTGACTTGGTGTGGTTCTTTACAGAGAGGTAGTTCTACTGTATTTAGCTACTCTCCAGTAAGAGGACACCTCTCTCTAAAGGACACTTCGGATCTGTGACTTGGTGTGGTTCTTTACAGAGAGGTATTTCTACTGTATTTAGCTACTCTCCTGTAAGAGGACACCTCTCTCTAAAGGGCACTTCGGCTCTGTGACTTGGTGTGGTTCTTTACAGAAAGGTAGTTCTACTGTAACAACTCTCTGGTAAGAGGACACCTCTCTCTAAAGGACACTTCGGATCTGTGACTTGGTGTGGTTCTTTACAGAGAGGTATTTCTACTGTATTTAGCTACTCTCCGGTAAGAGGACACCTCTCTCTAAAGAACACTTCGGATCTGTGACTTGGTGTGGTTCTTTACAGAGAGGTATTTCTACTGTATTTAGCTACTCTCCTGTAAGAGGACACCTCTCTCTAAAGGACACTTCGGCTCTGTGACTATGTGTGGTTCTTTACAGAAAGGTAGTTCTACTGTATTTAGCTACTCTCCGGTAAGAGGACACCTCTCTCTAAAGGACACTTCGGCTCTGTGACTAGGTGCTGTCCTTTACAGAAAAGTAATTATACTGTATTTAACAACTCTCCAGTAAGAGGACATCTCTCCCTAAAGGACACTTCGGCTCTGTGACTAGGTGCTGTCCTTTACAGAAAAGTAATTATACTGTATTTAACAACTCTCCAGTAAGAGGACATCTCTCCCTAAAGGACACTTCGTCTCTGTGACTAGGTGCTGTCCTTTACAGAAAAGTAATTATACTGTATTTAACAACTCTCCAGTAAGAGGACATCTCTCCCTAAAGAACTGGCTCTGTGACTAGGTTTTGTACTTTACAAAGAGGTAGTTCTACTGTATTTATCTACTGTCCTGTAAGAAACACCTCTCTCTAAAAGACACTTTGGCTCTGTAACTAGGTGTTGTCCTTTACAGAGAGGTAGTTCTACTGTACTTCAATGGACCCTTATAAAGTTATTTTTATCATAAGCTGACAAAATATTACGATCGTGAAATTGAAAGTTGATGATGAATTGCTGTCGGAATAAATATCAACTAATCGTTTATTAAATTTAAAAAAATCAACGATTAGTTGAAATTTATCCCGATAGATGGCGTAAGCCATCAGCAACTCTCAGTTTTATGATCAGGAGATGTTTTAGTTTAATAAGAGATAGGGGAATACCCCAGTAGTCGTGTAATGAATATATCTGGTGTATAGTGTCGTATAGTGCTGCGATTTAATACCCGCCTGTATATATACATTTCTTTGTATATAGAACCGTGTAGAAGATACTCTCAGAATCCGAAAGCTTTCCATATTGATTTACATAATGAAATAAGGAAAAAAATTGTTGCATAATTGTGAAATCCTTCATGCAAAATATCTGAGAGAGTTGAAGTCTTCAATTACTTTCCAGAAGTTCTGGTTTGATTTCTCTTGGAAAGCTAAATACTGCACCCATCTCTCTAATACTGCGCCCATCTCTCTAATACTGCACCCATCTCTCTAATACTGCGCCCATCTCTCTAATACTGCACCCATCTCTCTAATACTGCACCCATCTCTCTAATACTACACCCATCTCTCTAATACTGCGCCCATCTCTCTAATACTGCACCCATCTCTCTAATACTGCACCCATCTCTCTGATACTGCACCCATCTCTCTAATACTGCACCCATCTCTCTGATACTGCACCCATCTCTCTAATACTGCGCCCATCTCTCTAATACTGCACCCATCTCTCTGATACTGCACCCATCTCTCTAATACTGCACCCATCTCTCTGATACTGCACCCATCTCTCTAATACTGCACCCATCTCTCTGATACTGCACCCATCTCTCTAATACTGCGCCCATCTCTCTAATACTGCACCCATCTCTCTGATACTGCACCCATCTCTCTGATACTGCGCCCATCTCTCTAATACTGCACCCATCTCTCTAATACTGCACCCATCTCTCTGATACTGCACCCATCTCTCTAATACTGCACCCATCTCTCTAATACTGCACCCATCTCTCTAATACTGCGCCCATCTCTCTGATACTGCACCCATCTCTCTAATACTGCGCCCATCTCTCTAATACTGCACCCATCTCTCTAATACTGCACCCATCTCTCTGATACTGCGCCCATCTCTCTAATACTGCGCCCATCTCTCTAATACTGCACCCATCTCTCTGATACTGCACCCATCTCTCTAATACTGCGCCCATCTCTCTAATACTGCACCCATCTCTCTAATACTGCACCCATCTCTCCAATACTGCGCCCATCTCTCTGATACTGCACCCATCTCTCTAATACTGCGCCCATCTCTCTAATACTGCACCCATCTCTCTAATACTGCGCCCATCTCTCTAATACTGCACTCATCTCTCTAATACTGCACCCATCTCTCTAATACTGCGCCCATCTCTCTAATACTGCACCCATCTCTCTAATACTGCACCCATCTCTCTAATACTGCACCCATCTCTCTGATACTGCACCCATCTCTCTAATACTGCACCCATCTCTCTAATACTGCACCCATCTCTCTAGGTAGCAAAGTTAATTGTCTTTAATTCCACACAACGTCACACAGTTATAGATAAAAATAGATTATTATAATTTACTTTACTGATATTGAGTCAAGAAATCACCACTTGTTAGCAGGTAATGTGATTTCCTGTATATATTTGCATATTTATTGCTGACAGAAAAGTTAATTTGGTCCTAGTTAATTGTCTTAATTCCATATAAAGTCACTCAATTTTTGATAAAAATAGATTATTGAAATATACTTTACGGATATTGAGTCAAGAAACCACCACTTGTTAGCTGGTAATGTGATTTCCTGTATATATTTGCATATTTAATGCTGACAGAAAAGTTAATTTGGTCCTAGCTCAAAATGGCGATGATTTTATTGTTGAACAATTTAAACAACGATTAACCACACCTCATTAACTTTAATTATCTTTTAATCAGGAGTTAATTATACTTTGAGGCAACATATTTCTCTTTTATAAATGGGAAAGAAATTCAAATAGTCATTATCAAAATCTCTATTTGAAAATAAAGTATTTTATAGAGAAATATTTTTATTTATTTATATTTATTTACCATTTGCAAACAAGACACGCTATATCCGATCTGGATAATTGCGCGTGAAACTATTTACAATTATTGTAGTAGAATAGGTAACAGAATTATCAAAAGGAAAATAAACAATTAAGAAAAAAGAGAATTGAATAAACATATACATTAAATAAATAAGCAACAACATAAGCAGATTGAAGAAGTCGCAAGGTAGTTATTTACAGTATGTTAAGCAATGATGGAAGTTATTTTAATGAAGTTATCTGTATAATTAGTATCGTGGAGAGAGAAAGTTGATCAAATCTTTTTATTTACACCAGAGAGATAGATTTCGTGGTTTTTTCAATCCCCTGCATGAAAGGAAGTAATTAAGGTTTTAAATCCTCTCTGACACTTGCTGTCTGATTCTTGCTTCAGTGAATGGTAGCAACCAAAATATCTCAGGAATGTTGACAATGACAAGCCGAAATGTTTTCGCATTCGTAGACATGTGGTGTACTTACAGTACAAGCTGTCACAACCCTCTACCCACCATAGCCTGGTACTACATGTGTAGACATGTGATATACAGGGTGATCCAAAAGTCCCGCACAATTTTAAAAATTAATAACTCCGCGAATATTTGCGCTAGAGCAATGCGGTAAACACCATTGTGTTCAGGATGAAGTGGGATTTTTTATGGCAAATAATGAAAAATTCGAAATTGATTTTAGTTACAATTTTACTCGCTAGATGGCGCTCTACCAGAATCAGAGATTGAGCGGCCAAATTGTTTGATAAATTGAAAAATATAACTGAACGACATGTATTTTTCCTTTTTGAATACCAGGAAAGAACCCTAATAATATCAAATGATAAATTAATAAAACACCATTTCGCCAAAAGTTAGAAGAATTAGTTGACGATTTTTAAATACAATCTGAGATATGTAAAATAGGTATATGCAAATTAAAACATGTAGCAAAAAATATTTATATTTTAGATGGAGTTTTTTGAAATAGATTGAATGTTTGAAAATAACTACTGATATCAATACACGATTTTTGAAATGTTAATATAGTACCAAAAATTATGATGGCACTACTAATAGGATTTCGTGCTATAAGGAATGTATAGTTTCTTGACTAATTGGCGACACTTGACTATTTAACTGGATATTTGTCATGATTCAAAAATGAAATATAGAGGGGAGTGACAAAATATATTTGTCGTACTTTATTCCAAATATCCTATGGGTTTGTCAAATGTTATCATTGTTTATAATACTGTACATAATTTTGAAAATGTATCCCCTCAAAAAATCATTTTTAAATCGACCTTTTGCGTTGAAAAACGTGGTAGTAAAATCATTTTGTATTATTTTTTTTGCGCAAAATTTCTAAAGTTGGGGGGGGGGGGGGATACAGAGAATATTCCTTATGCTATTTCTTCTAATGAGCGAAAAGCGATAAACTAAACATAAGGGATAAAATTGTGTATACCAATGTTATTCGAGAAGTTATAACACTTTGGCCTGCACGACATAATATAAGATGTGGGCAAATGACAAACAAAAAATTACTGTTCACAGAAAAAAATGAGTCAAGATGTGAGGACAGAATTTATTATTTCATAACCCAAAACAAAGAGCTGCAAAATATAACACATGAGGTAACTGCCTTCTCTCTTGTATTTGGTCACAATCCTTGCTCAATGTGGCGCCCTTCATTCTCAAACACCGCCTACAGACGATAGATGACAGAATGGTCACAATTAGATAGTTGAAATTTAAAAAAACGTGCCATCTGATAGAAGCCTTCAACATGGCCAATGTGGTAGGCCGGCATCGATAAAAACGCGACTTAATGTACCCCCATAACATAAATTGTAAGGCGTCAAGTCTGGTGATATTGGAGGCCACTGGTATATAAAGAGGCGACTTATCAACGAATTTCACCGAACGTATCCTTCAGCAATTGTTTGGCACCGCGGGAGATATGAGGAGGTCCTCCATCTTGCATGAATGTTATTTCGCTTAGTGCTTTTCTGTCCTGCAATATGGGAATACCCTTTTCTCTCAAAAGTTGAACATAACGTTCACCAGTTAGAAAAACGGTTTTTAAAATTCTTCCATTGATTTTTTCAAAGAAAAATGGCCCAATAATAAAAGAAGAAGTGAACCCACACAAAACTGTAACTCTGTGCTGATGAAGTGGTATTTCTGTAAAAATCCTAGGGTTTTCTGTTGCCAAAATGAGGCAGATTTGAATGTTAAATTCCTCCTTTAGATAAAAGTGAGCATCATCTGTTCTTAGAACATTTGACATCCAGTTTTCATCAATATCAATTTGCCGGAAAACCCATGCAGCGAATTCTTGACGCTTCTCAAAATCGCACACTTTCAACTCGTGAAAACTTTGAATTTTGTTAGGGTATTTTTATAGAAAAATCCTAAATGTGTGTTCTCTCCAAACTGTTCCATACGAAATCCCTGTTTGTCGAGAAACTTGTCTAGCACTTACTTCTCCATACGTGGATAACGTTTCAATAGCTTCAGCATTCTGAAAAACCGTAACAGCCACTGACTTGCATGTCGATGGTCTTCCACTCCGAGGTTTTGCTTCCAGAGATACAGTTTCTAAAACTTTTTATCAATCGCTTTAGAGAGTAGCAACTCATGGGTCCTTTACCGCTTCGAATATCTTTAAAGGAACGAAACGCTCGTAAAGCTTCAGTGGCAGATTCTGAATCACAATTTAAAAAATTCACCAAAAGTGCTTTATCCTGTAGTGACGGCATTCCTGGGGGAAGGGGATAAGTCCGACCACACCTCCTTGCGGTCCCCCCTGGACCCTTGGAATATTTGACCAAATTCTGGTTCGTTTCCAAGATGACTAACGTTGCAACGGCACCCATTTTCAAATGAAGAGCAAAACTGATATCTCCAGTAATGCTACCGCGTCCGGGGTAACCGCCGCGTCAGGAGCTGCAGCTCGAGCTCATGATGAGAAATATACTACGAGGACACAATTCAATCTACTACAACTCAATATAAATGGTACCCAGAGGAAAATAAAGAGCTGACTTGTCTTCTCTGTGACAACAATGTACATATTTCTTGTCCTCAGGAGACAAAATTGAATCAGAATCTGAGATTCAATATCAATTATTATACAACACTACGAAAGGACAGATCGGGAAAATTCGGAGGAGGACTTGCCGTTTTGATTAAAACCTTAGAAATCAAATTTAAGGAAATCGCCTATAATCAGAGTAAGCCTAGAGAAATCACGACAGAAGCTCAGTCAATAGAAATCTATCTTACAGATAAAACAATTCCAATCATAAATGTTTATCACCACGATAATACTAGCATCAATACAGGCCTGATAGAGACATTAAGTGAAGCGTCTTCGGATATCGCAATCGTACTTGGTGATTTTACCGCCGAAAGACCAACTTGGGGATCACCTGTCCAGGATAACAAAGATCAGCAGGTTGAGGACATGCTAACCGACCTCGACCTTACACCGTTAAATAACGAAAAGAACACCTATCTATCCAAGTCCACAGGCACAGAATCCGCAATAGACATCACAGCGATAAATTACAACATCGCACCCACAACACAATGGAAAATTCTGAAAAGTGCAATCAGTGACCACAGATTAATTTTAACAACCCTAAAATTCAAAATTGAGAATTTCCAACAGAATAAAAGAACACTGGAAAAAAATTCACAGAAAAGCTTGAAGAACTGTGCAACGAAGAATTAAATCACAGAACGATTGACAAAAAATTGGAAAAATTCTCTTCGAACATATCCAAAGCTGCAAAAGTATCGATACCTAGAGGTAGACGTAAAGACCTGTGAATACTTTACTGGAAGGACCACAATATCGAGGCAATGATTGCAGAGAGAGACAATATCAATGAACCTTTTAAAACAAATAAAACAGAAGAAATCATAAAGGAATTCATTGAAATTAGTCACAAAATAGAACAAGAAATTTGGATATTCAAACAAGAGAGAGAGAGAGAAAAATGGGCAGAATTCTGCGAAAAAAAAGTGGATCCAAAAAAGGAAAGCCATCACTGGAATATAATTAGTGTTATAAAACAATCAAAACCAACACTGATCCTCCAATACTGTAACCGATATGAATAGCGAGAACAAACAAACAGATGGCTGAAATAATTGCTGAATATTTTTCAAGCACTTCCAGACTCAGCTATACAAATGAAGGCAGGACTCTAAAAAATAATATAAACAGGTTAGTTAAACAAGCAAGGAATTACCATCAACAAGATATTTACTCGAGAGACTTCACACTGAATGAGCTAAACTCATCAATAGAAAAGTTAAATCCAAGAGGTCACCAGGAGATAATCTAATTTTTGGTTAAATGATTAAGCATTTTGGAGACAAAGTTAAAAACCAACTCCTACAAATGCTGAACATTTCATGGCAAACTGGTAAACTACCAAAGAATTGGAAGATATCAATTATAGTGCCAATACTGAAACCAAACAAAGATGCCAAGGAATACAAGAATTATCGGCCAATTGATCTCACCAGCATACTTTGTAAAATAACAGAATGAATTATCCACTCTAGGCTCATAGTCTGGTTCACTAACAATAATAAAATAAACTTCTACCAAACTGCCTAAAGATCCAGACACTGTACAACTGATAAACTGTTCTACTTCTGTCAATCAATAATAGATTTCTAGGAAAATCCGCCAAAGAAGACAACGGCCGTATTCCTGGATATGACCTCAGCTTTTTATCGAGTGTAGAAATTATTTGAAAGGCTGCACAACATCGGAGTAAGAGACCATAATCAAACCATAATCTGGATTGCAGACTTCTTAAGGGGAAGAAGGATAAAGTTTCGGGTCAATGGAACATTTTCCAAGGACCGAAGAACATGGGCTGGTGTACCTCAGGGATTTGTGCTCAGTCCTCTACTTATCTCGCTATATATTAACTGTTGTTTATGTAAATAGAATAATATTATTTGTATTATTTAAAGCCTCATTATGTAAAAAATATATGTGTATATAAATTGGACATTTGGTGTTGGCCAAACGAAAAGAATAAGAGCTAAAAAAAGAGTCATGGTCAAGTTTGAGTTGTTGTAATCTAATTACGACACAACCTTAACAACATCCATCCTCACTGAAGACACAAAAGTTGCCTGTTATGCAGATTATATAGCCATATGGCACCCAAGTAGCAGTACAGAAATATCAGAAAAATACTGAACACATTAATGAGAGGACTGGAGAAGTGGGCAATGAAACTCAAAATGACAATAAACCCAATAAACACAAACCTATAGGTCTCCTTCACTGACAGGAAAAAAGGCATGAATTCAACTCCAAAATAAGCATAAACAATCATATAATTGATAAAATTTGATCTGCAAATTACCTAGGTGTGATACTAGATGAGGAATTGCGATTTACAGAACACATAATTAGCACCTCAAATAGAGCTACCAGAAACCTAAACATTCTGAGAAGGCTATGTGGAACAAATTGGGGAGCAAAACCCAAAATTCTCAGAACAACATATATCACCTTAATAAGGCCAATAATGGAATATGCAACACCTGTTTGGGCTCCCTCAAGTTCATCACTAAAATGAAGACTAGACAGTGTTCAAGCAAAAGCGGCCAAATTAATCACTGGTTCTATTTCAAATACCAACAATTAGAAAATTCAGAGAGAATGTGGTCTAGACCTACTTGAAAGCAGAAGACAATTAAAAACAATAAAATTCACCGATAGCTTAAAACTAAAGAAACTGAACACATATCCCATAGAACCTATTTAAACTGGACACAAAAAGAAAGGCTCAAAAGATCTTCAACACTTCAGTACAACAACAATATTAGAAAGAGCATAAAAATGAAACATAATGAATTTCAAAATCGAGAATAACCAATATTTCCTACCCCATTGCCATCAAATGTAATCATCAATCTTAACCTGAATGAACCCTGCAATAAAAAAAAAGAGAACAAAAACCTACTTAAAAAGAAAGGACTTGACACAATTGGTTTATGCGATCAGATAAATCTTTTAACAGCATATACAGATGGATCATCACACCTTACCATAAGTAATGGAGGAGCTGGAATTAACATAATACTGCAAGATGGAACATACATCAAAATCAAAGAAGGAGCAAGAAAGATTTCGTCAAACTTCACTTGTGAACTGACAGCTATCTGGAAAGCTCTTGATGTATGCCTGAACCAACCATCCCTGCATCAAGCAGAAGGAATTATAATATACCGTACAACGACTTCATATCCGATCTAGAAGCAATTCAGAAGGGCAATACTATAATCACACAGAAAATACACTCGTTACTTACTCAACTGATATCATTGGAGAATAACTGCATTCTACAATGGATTCCTGCCAGTGTTTGGATCGGGGGTAATGAAATGGCAATTGAATTTGCAAAAGAAGCCAGAAAGTTTAGCCAAAGGAAAGAACAAATGTCATTATTTGACGCTAATTCTTTTGCAAAATACAAGATAATTAAACAAAAAATAAGAAAAGATCAAAATGTGAAATAAACTCCGAGAGAAAAATGACAAAACTATAACAAGATTTAGAACAAAACATTATAAAGGATGACAATACATCCAGATGGCACAAGAACCTATAGAACATGCAACAACTGTCCTGGTGTGGAACTAACACCTACCCACATATTCTCATGCCCGCAGCCTTGCAGAAAATTGACATAGACCCAGAGCAGCTGCTTTACACACCCAAGATAGTGGACAATGCTGCTGCTGCAGTGATAGAGAGATGCATGGACAATCTGAGGCTCTTTATTGGACACGACAAAAACAACAACGGCATTCCAGAGTAAAATAAATCATCTGAGATAGATACATATTTTTCAAATGAATTAAAATAAATATAATCGATACTGAGAGAAAGTTGAATTAAAAAAATAGAAAATTATTATTTTCGAAATTTAAAAAGCTGAGAGGATTCCAGCAAACCGCATCTAAAATATCTTTTTTTTTTTTTTGCTACATGTTTAAATTTGCATATACCTATTTTACATATCTCAGATTGTATTTAAAAATCGTTAACCATTTCTTCAAACTTTTGGCGAAATGGTGTTTTATTAATTTATCATTTGATATTATTAGGGTTCTTTCCTGGTATTCAAAAAGAAAAAATACGTGTCGATCAGTTATATTTTTCAATTTATCAAACAATTTAGCCGCTGAATATCTGATTCTGGTAGAGCGCCATCTAGCGAATAAAATTTTAACTAAAATCAATTTCGAATTTTTCATTATTTGCCATAAAAAATCCCATTGCATCCTGAACACAATGGTGTTTACCGCATTGCTCTAGCGCAAATATTCGCGGAGTTATTAATTTTTAAAGTTGTGCGGGACTTTTGGATCACCCTGTACTTACAGTACAAGCTGTCACACCCCTCTACCCACCATGGTCTGGTACTACATATGTAGACATGTGGTGTACTTACAGTACAAGCTGTCACAACCCTCTACCCACCATGGCCTGGTACTACATATGTAGACATGTGGTGTACTTACAGTACAAGCTGTCACAACCTACTACCCACCATGGTCTGGTACTACATATGTAGACATGTGGTGTACTTACAGTATAAGCTGTCACAACCCTCTACCCACCATGGTCTGGTACTACATATGTAGACATGTGGTGTACTTACAGTACAAGCAGTCACAACCTTCTACCCACCATGGTCTGGTACTACTTGTGTGGACATTTGGTGTACTTACAGTACAAGCAGTCACAACCCTCTACCCACCATGGCCTGGTACTACATGTGTAGACATGTGGTGTACTTACAGTACAAGCAGTCACAAATCTCTACCCACCATGGCCTGGTACTACATATGTAAACATGTGATGTACTTGCAGTACAAGCTGTCACAACCTTTTACCCACCATGGCCTGGTACTACATGTGTAGACATGTGGTGTACTTACAGTACAAGCTGTCACAACCTTCTACCCACCAGGCCTGGTACTACATATGTAGACATGTGATGTACTTACAGTACAAGCTGTCACAACCCTCTACCCACCATGGCCTGGTACTACATGTGTAGACATGTGATGTACTTACAGTAAAAGCTGTCACAACCTTCTACCCACCGTGGCCTGGTACTACATGTGTAGACATGTGGTGTACTTACAGTACAAGCAGTCAAAACCTTCTACCCACCACGGCCTGGTACTACATGTGTAGACATGTGATGTACTTACAGTATAAGTTGTCACAACCTTCTACCCACCATGGCCTGGTACTACATGTGTAGACATGTGATGTACTTACAGTACAAGCAGTCAAAACCTTCTACCCACCACGGCCTGGTACTACATGTGTAGACATGTGATGTACTTACAGTACAAGCAGTCAAAACCTTCTACCCACCATGGCCTGGTACTACATGTGTAGACATGTGATGTACTTACAGTATAAGTTGTCACAACCTTCTACCCACCATGGCCTGGTACTACATGTGTAGACATGTGATGTACTTACAGTATAAGTTGTCACAACCTTCTACCCACCATGGCCTGGTACTACATGTGTAGACATGACAATGACAATGAAAATAATTTTATTGACTGTCAGTCAATGTTAACACTCAATCAGGAGGGTGAAAATATTTACAATTAATTCAGTCGTCAGGAATTAAGGCATTGCCACTGAAGCCTATACAGATCGGAGCCAACGTTAGGATGGCAATCCTGGGCCTGTTCTATGGCCGCGCCTAGGAACTCAGCGAGGACTTTCTTCAACGCAGGTGAGAGTTTCGCCATGAGGGACATTCTGTCATCGTGGCATAGAACGGCATCCATAAGTTCACTCATATTAATCCCTGATTGATATAGGGGCCTTAGGCAGGTTGTGTGCTTCAGTTTTCTGAAGATTTCAACAATCATAGTTATCTCCTGCGTGATTAACGTTGACTCGTCATCCTCCTCCATCTCCGTCGGGGCGGGCGGCGGTGGTGGTGTCATCACAGCAGGCATCAGTTTTTCGCTGTGGGAAGTAGGCGGCGTTGAGCCAGAAGGCCGAGGCGCAGGCAGTGGGGGTGTTGGAGGCACTGCTGGTGTTGTCCTGAGCTCAGCCTTGACTTGTCCAAGGACTTTGTAAAGGTTGCTGGCTGCTCCGGGTCTCAGGTCCAGGATTTGCCCGATCAGGCCGACGAGGGCGTCGCACTGCGGAGGCGACAGGAGAGGTCCCTTCCTCTACGCCTTGGTCCTCGAGGAGAGGAGGTCCAGGACCTCCTCCCGCCCAAGACCAAGGGCGTCCGTCTTAGCGAAGGACACGCTGGGGTGCCCCTCGATGAACGCATCGAGGTCGACTCTCGTTGCGTTTTTTGCCGATGACGTGGAGGACGCAAAGGTCTCCTCCACGATGGACATCTCCACGTCCGGTGTTGGGGCCGCAGGCTCGCGATTCCCAGGTGTTCGCAGGGACGGAGCAGGGGTCACTGGTGGAGGGGCAGGAGGCGTGTCCTCCAAAGGTAAGGCCGAAGGCGCTGGTGGTGATGGCTGGAGTGCAGCAGGTGGAAGGGGCGCAGCTCGGCTCGCGGGAGGCACGTCGGAGAACTCCATGGTTGAACTGGGGGACGCCGGAGGTGGAGGCTGGGCAGATGGCTGCTGAGGCAGCCTGGGCGCAGTCGCTGGCGGGACGCTGGTGGGAGAGGTTGGTGTGGCCGGTCCTGGAGCGGTAGTTCGCCCTGCAAGCATGGGGCAGTTGGCCCTACGATGTCCTTGGCCACGGCACCTGGAACACCTAATCCCGGAGGACAGGTATGCGGGCCAGGCCTCGCCCTTGATTGAGATGTCGAGGCGGGTGGGCAGCCTCTCGATGGTCATTCCCTCGCGGAGGATGATGAACGCCTCTCGGCGGCCGTCGTTGTAGACATATGGGCCAGCCTTCATCAGCTTGGGGGCGATGGATGTTACTCGCCCGAAAGTTGAAAGGGCGTTGATGACGGCTGCATCCCCCACGAAGAAGGGGAGGTTGCCCACTGTAATTCTCTCCGCCCTCTTGCGGAACGGGAAGGCCCTGTGGAGAGTTCCCTCCACCTCGAGGCCCTCGTTGACGAGGCGCTCGGCCAGGCCTCTGTTGGCCAGTCCCACCAGGAAGTGACCGTTCATCTTGGTCATCTGGAAGACCTCCCTGGTCCCTCCGAGCATTCTATCAAGGGCCCTCATGTAGTGGTAGGGCTCCAGTTCAGGGCTGCGCTCTATATAGACGCAGTGGTCTTCTGTTGAGGACGCCTGCCGCGCCCTGGCCTCCGCGATATGCGCCCTAGTGGTCCTGACCTCCTCCGCCCGTGGTGCCCAACCCGTGGACGATCGCGGCCGGCGAGTGGCCCCTGCGCTTCTGGTGCCAGAGGAAGGTGCAGCCGCCGCAGGTGATTCCGCCGAGCCACGGCGTCTTTTCTTTCTTTGGACAGTGATGAAAGGGTCCTCAGATTCGTGCTTGTTGTCCTCCGCTAAGTCTGCCCAGCTTCTATTGGCTTGGGCAGCGGCCTCGGAAAACGAGGCAGTAGCGAAGTCGGTCGGCGTGGCCGGATTTGCATGATGTCCGTCGGCGGGCGGATTTGCATAGTTTTGATTTTTGTTGTAGAGATTTGAAGTTTTCTTCTGAAAATCTTCTTTCTTAGATGGTTCAGCACATGGTTGTGCTTTTGCGCCGTGCCTTACAGGCTTTTGCTCGGCGTTTGAAGGGCTTTCAGCCCGTATAAGATTTGTCGCCATCCGCGACACTTTTCGCCCGCCAGAGGCGAAAAACTCAGGAGCTCGCGCGACGCGTGGCCGCACGGCCGAGTGTAGACATGTGGTGCACTTACAGTATAAGTTGTCACAACCTTCTACCCACCATGGCCTGGTACTACATGTGTAGACATGTGGTGTACTTACAGTACAAGCTGTCACAACCTTCTACCCACCGTGGCCTGGTACTACATGTGTAGACATGTGGTGTACTTACAGTACAAGCTGTCACAACCTTCTACCCACCGTGGCCTGGTACTACATGTGTAGACATGTGGTGTACTTACAGTACAAGCTGTCACAACCTTCTACCCACCGTGGCCTGGTACTACATGTGTAGACATGTGATGTACTTACAGTATACAAGCTGTCACAACCTTCTACTCACCATGGCCTGATACTACATGTGTAGACATGTGGTGTACTTACAGTACAAGTTGTCACAACCTTCTACCCACCATGGTCTGGTACTACATGAGTAGACATGTAGTGAACTTACAGTACAAGTTGTCACAACCTTCTACCCACCATGGCCTGGTACTACATATGTAGACATGTGGTGTACTTACAGTACAAGTTGTCACAACCTTCTACCCACCATGGTCTGGTACTACATATGTAGACATGTAGTGAACTTACAGTACAAGTTGTCACAACCTTCTACCCACCATGGCCTGGTACTACATGTGTAGACATGTAGTGAACTTACAGTACAAGTTGTCACAACCTTCTACCCACCATGGTCTGGTACTACATATGTAGACATGTAGTGAACTTACAGTACAAGTTGTCACAACCTTCTACCCACCATGGCCTGGTACTACATGTGTAGACATGTGGTGTACTTACAGTACAAGTTGTCACAACCTTCTACCCACCATGGCCTGGTACTACATATGTAGACATGTAGTGAACTTACAGTACAAGTTGTCACAACTCTCTACCCACCATGGTCTGGTACTACATGAGTAGACATGTAGTGAACTTACAGTACAAGTTGTCACAACCTTCTACCCACCATGGCCTGGTACTACATGTGTAGACATGTAGTGAACTTACAGTACAAGTTGTCACAACCTTCTACCCACCATGGTCTGGTACTACATATGTAGACATGTAGTGAACTTACAGTACAAGTTGTCACAACTCTCTACCCACCATGGCCTGGTACTACATATGTAGACATGTGGTGTACTTACAGTACAAGTTGTCACAACCTTCTACCCACCATGGTCTGGTACTACATATGTAGACATGTAGTGAACTTACAGTACAAGTTGTCACAACCTTCTACCCACCATGGCCTGGTACTACATGTGTAGACATGTAGTGAACTTACAGTACAAGTTGTCACAACCTTCTACCCACCATGGTCTGGTACTACATATGTAGACATGTAGTGAACTTACAGTACAAGTTGTCACAACCTTCTACCCACCATGGCCTGGTACTACATGTGTAGACATGTGGTGTACTTACAGTACAAGTTGTCACAACCTTCTACCCACCATGGCCTGGTACTACATATGTAGACATGTAGTGAACTTACAGTACAAGTTGTCACAACTCTCTACCCACCATGGTCTGGTACTACATGAGTAGACATGTAGTGAACTTACAGTACAAGTTGTCACAACCTTCTACCCACCATGGCCTGGTACTACATGTGTAGACATGTAGTGAACTTACAGTACAAGTTGTCACAACCCTCTACCCACCATGGTCTGGTACTACATATGTAGACATGTGGTGTACTTACAGTACAAGTTGTCACAACCTTCTACCCACCATGGTCTGGTACTACATATGTAGACATGTAGTGAACTTACAGTACAAGTTGTCACAACTCTCTACCCACCATGGCCTGGTACTACATATGTAGACATGTAGTGAACTTACAGTACAAGTTGTCACAACCTTCTACCCACCATGGCCTGGTACTACATATGTAGACATGTAGTGAACTTACAGTACAAGTTGTCACAACCTTCTACCCACCATGGCCTGGTACTACATATGTAGACATGTGGTGTACTTACAGTACAAGTTGTCACAACCTTCTACCCACCATGGCCTGGTACTACATATGTAGACATGTAGTGAACTTACAGTACAAGTTGTCACAACCTTCTACCCACCATGGTCTGGTACTACATGTGTAGACATGTGGTGTACTTACAGTACAAGTGGTCACAACCTTCTACCCACCATGGCCTGGTACTACATATGTAGACATGTGGTGTACTTACAGTACAAGTGGTCACAACCTTCTACCCACCATGGCCTGGTACTACATGTGTAGACATGTGATGTACTTACAGTTGTCACAACCTTCTACCCATGCATCATGGTTATCATGGCCTACGTATATTTGTGGAGTTAAGAGGTTCAGTGTGTGTGGAAACATACCACTTCCATATGTAAATTTATTCTAATCCATTTTTCATACCGGCCCGAATATTCTGTAAATTATTCCACGGCGTCTCCAAATTTACAATTTAAACTCCACAGACAATATTTGCCAGTCGGGGAGTTACACTGCTGGAGAGACGAAGATTAAATTTCTTTTAAAAAATTCCAAGAACACAAGAATAAAACGCCAAAGTTCACAGAACATTTGTTAATTAGCAAGGTAACACTAAAAAACCAATTATCCCCAGCTCGAAATGTTTATCTTTTTTTATCGTTCTAAAATTTCCAATTATTTTTTAAAATTAGCTTGTCTATCTATAGATGTATAAATTGAGGCGGGTTATTAATATGTTTATTTTATGGACAAAAAATTCCTGGAGGTGCTATATTAGTGTAGGCTATTTAACATGTTATGCAACTTTAGACTATATATGTGTTATGTCGCTTAGTGTAGGTTATTTAACATATTATGCAACTTTATATATGTGTTATGTCGCTTAGTTGTTTAAGAACAGTCGACTTTAAATTGAGATGATATTTATTCATATCATATATGTAAATGAGGAGATATATAAAAATAAAGAAAGCATATCCTGACCAAAAGCACTTGTGCTTTTTAGATGGCATAGCGCCATCTAGTGGAACAGAAATCAACTAAACATTGATAGGAGGGTTCACCACTGATGAGCCAAGCCCTCCCAATATATTTTTTCATCACAGTAAGGACAGTAGAAGTTTATATTGTGTATAAAAGAAACATTAGTGCTTTTAAATCCTTTCATTTTATATATATATAGATGGCGCGTTATTGCTTAGTATTGATTTAACCTGTTTCCTGATATTTGGCCAACCCAAGGAGATATACAAGGGGGATCAATGAATAAGGTGAGTTATCTTATTTCTTAAAAATTAAAAAAGCAAAAATAATTTAAACCACAGAATATTAAAATATAACATCGAGAGACTATTTAAGGTGTTCTGTTCTTTTTTTCCACGCGCGGCGCGAGATTTATAAATAAACTAAAATGGAAGCTCCCTTGAAGGATTGCACCACGCTTGAACAACGTGCAGTTATTCGTTTCTTGAATGCAGAAGGTATTCAAACATCTCAAATATGCCAAAAAATGAAAAATATCTACGGTGAGTCTTGTTTGTCTCAAAAAACATTTATAAATGGGTTAACGAGTTCAAAAATGGACGAATTCCACATTTCCTTAATTTGGACCAAAAAATTAACCGTATTCGGGTTTCAAAGGCCGCATACATCATGTAAAACTGTATCTACAATCATTAAATTAGGTTTTGAAGTTTTAGAACACACACATCCTGCATATAGTCCAGACCTAGCCCCCTCTGACTATTTCCTTTTTGAACTACTAAAGAAAGAGTTAAAGGGAGAGCGATTTGACTCGGATGAAGATGTCCAGAAAGTGGTGCAAGATTTTTTTCACACGCTTCTTAAGAGTGCCTATAAAGAGGGTATTTACAAGTTGCCAGAACGATGGAGACGATGTATAGAAAGCCAAAGTGATTATTTTGAATAAATCAAGTCCTAATTTTTAATATCGTTCTTATTTTTCTAATAAATTATAATTCATCTTTTTTATTGATCCCACCTTGTATATGTAATATTATATGCGGGGAAATATTACTCTTGGAGGTTGATGATTGTTGTTGGTGGTGGCGCAGTCGTGGTGGCTGAGTGATAAGGTGTACACACCAGGGGAAATAACCAGGACACTTGATGGGTTGAAATAAAAGGCAACTAGTCGGAGGAAAGAAAGGCTTGAGAAGGCGGAGCGGTTTTGGTTATTGGCTATCTATTCACATTGCGGTAAGATTGACTTATCTGAAAAGGATGAACGGGAAGGATCTTTAGAGCAGGTGTTACCTTGGTGGGATCCAAGTGATGACTCTAGGTGCTATCTCGTCGGGATCGAAGTGAAGACTCTAGGTGCTATCTCGGTGGGATCGAAGTGAAGACTCTAGGTGCTATCTCGGTGGGATCGAAGTGAAGACTCTAGGTGCTATCTCGGTGGGATCGAAGTGACGACTAACAATTCTTGGTTCTCGATTTAACACGAGAACCCTTCTTACTTCTCATTGGTTGAAAGGTGTGACGTGGAGGTTCCCTATTGGTTCTCCACTAAATGAATTGCTCCCTGATTGGTCTACGTTACGTCTTTGTCTTTAGACATGTTCCAGCTTGACCAGGAAGTGATAGTTTGTTGAACTCGAACTTTTATTAGTTCCGCGATAATTAAACTGGTAATAACTTTACTAATGATTGTGCTAACTCTCTAAGCCTCTTTTCTAGGCCTTTCTTCTAGGCCTTTCTGTCCTCCAATGTTACCTTGTTTCTTTATTGAAACAAATCATACATTTTCATACATATTGGATTGACTATTGGCATCTATGTATGTACAAATTATGACATATATACATATGTAACATATATATGATAAGAGAGAGCGAGAGATACACAGTTACATAAGAGCTGCCAAGTAGGAGTCTCGCAGACGTGACGTCACTAACCGTAAACTGTCCGACCATTACGACACTACAGTATGTAAATAAGATAATTGTCGATTTGCATATTCGAAGAGAATTTGAGAGTATATAAGTAGAAAGATGATCACTGCTGAAATCCAACTCTCTTACATCTTTATTAAAATAGAGAAAACATAATATTTAAAATATACAGTTATGAAAATGGCTGTAGTTTGGGAGAAAATAGGAATAAATGCTCGTATTGGGAATAAATTGACACCGTACACACAAACCCATTAACAGGAATACATATATAATCTGGTAGAGAATACTAGAGGCCTATAAATAAATTATTGGTCTAATTAAAAAAATAAATAAATCTACGATTAGGTGAATCTCCCACTAGACATGTGTTGGACCTGGAGGCTGTTGTTGGGTTCTGTGCTGTCTGGAGTATATCTGTGCTTCCTTCCTACGGTGAATCTGTATAAGAACGGAGGTTTTAATAAAGATGTATGTGTTTGTGATTTGGTGAATCTTTCACAGAGCGTTACTGAAACGTTAGGTATAATATAAAAATAAAATAATTATATAATTGACGTGCCTCTCTTTTATTTGTTCTCTAAAATCAAATTTCTAACAAGAAAATGTTTAATCAAATACGCTAATGGACAAAACTTAAGGAAGTTGTAACCTTTAGAATCTATTAAGTAGAACTGCTCTTCACTGAAGGTTAATAACGAGTTTACAAAGTGGGAAGAGGAGCTTCTTTTTATTAGCATGCACACAAGCTTTCGGACATATCGTCCTTCATCAGGTAAGAGTAATAAACGCGCTGAGGATCCATATATACACAAAGCTGAAAAGAAAATTTACATAACTGCAAAAGATAAAAGTATTTAAAGATAAAAATAAGAACCAAATATGCTAAAAAGATTATAGGGATTAAATGCTAATAAATCTGGACTAAGTACATATGCACTATGAATGGTGTTAATCAAGGGCAGGTAAATGCAACCTATGGCTATTCACATAACATATGGTATTGTTCTGGTATATCTATATGCCTGTTGATGCTGTTTGTTTTTATTGACACAAATGCCTCTAGTAAAAGTCTTTGGTACTTATTATTGATATTGTTGTATAGAATGGATGGCTTTGTTAGATTGAATGTATGACCGGTTTGCATAGAATGACTGTAAATAGGGGAATTTAGGTTTTTATTAGAGATGTTTCTGGAATGCTCAACCATTCTGATGGCGACGGATCTACCCGTCTCCCCGACATAAGTGGCATTGCATTGGTCGCAAGAGACGGAATAGACAGCACCACCAGAACGGAGAGAACTCGCATGAAGGGAAGATCTGGTAATGGGGTGTCGGATTAGTGTGGCGATGTTAGGTGGGTTCTGGAAGTATGTTGTAATGCCATGTTGCCTTAAAAACCTGGCTATGGTGATAGACTGGGGGCAAAAAGGAAGGGAGCAAATATTTCTGTGTATAGCTGGAGCACTGTTGTGGTGAGGGTCATGCATGTGTTTAAGAATGAAGGGGGTCGGGTAGCCGGATTTGGATAAATATGAAAATATTTTAGCCTTTTCTATTGTTTGGAATAACGGGAGGGAACAATGAGTAAAGATACGTTTAGTGAGAGCTCTAACTGTATTGATTTTGTGTGGTGTTGGGCAATGTGACCGGAAGTTTGTGTGGTGTGGGGGTGTGTTGTTTTTATAGTATACTGTGGTATGGAAACTGCTGGGGGTGCGTATGACTAGTGTATCTAGGAAAGGTAGGACTGAGTGATTTTCTGTTTCATGGGTGAAGGCTATGTCTGGGTGGAAGGAGTTGAGGTCAGATAGGATGTGAGAGGCAGATACCTCACTTACCAAGCAAAAGGTATCATCGATGTACCGCCCCCATAGAAAGATGTCTGAAGAATGGCGTGAAGTGATCCATTGGTCCAGTGACCTCATGACAACCTCAGCCACCACGGTTGAGAGGGGGCTACCCATGGGGGAGCCCTTGGTCTGCTTGAAAAACTGGGTATCAAATGTGAAGGTGGACATGCCTAGGCATATGGAAGTGAGCTCGACAACCGTCTCCGCGGTGAGGGTGTCTAACAGGAGGGCATTTTCGAGGAAAGTGCGTAAACTATTAATGATCAAGGGGTGGGCAAGTGAGAGATATAGAGACGTTACATCGAAAGAAACCATTATGGACCTGGGGGGAGGTGTGAGGCTGGTGATATAGGACACAAACGAGGGGGAGTTTGCAATGGTATATTCCCATGGGGGAGACTGTAGAAGGGGGGTCAAGAAGTTGGACGAAAATTTTGACAGGGTATATGCCGGAGAGAGATGGTAAGATATGATTGGTCGGAGGGGAACATCGGGCTTGTGGATTTTTGGAAGGCCGTAAATGTAGGCTATTTGGGCGAGGTTAGCTGTGAAGTCGTTATATTGCTCTTTAGTGATCTGCTGGGACCTTTTTAATCTTAACAATAGTAAACGGAAATTCTTAACGGATGTTTTATGTTCCTGTTCAGTGATGGCAGAAAAAATGGAGTGTTGGTCGAGAACGTTTTGCATTTTTTGCTTGTAAACGGTAGTGTTGAGAATTACGGTCTGTGAGCCTTTGTCGGATTTTGTTATGACTATGTCTCTATTGCGTTTAAGACGGGAGATAACCCTATTCATGGCTAGGGACGGTTTAGGGATATTGTAGGGTCGTTGAAGGGTGGAGGTGACAAAATGCCTGATCCTATGGGTGTCTTGGTGGTTAAGGCCTCTGAGAGCGGGTTCCACACCAGCTATGATGCGAGGAATATCAGAAGGCCCAGGCAGTCTGTATTTTAGGCCCAATGACAGAATCTCAGCATCAGCAGATGGCAAGACATAGTCCGAGAGGTTGACCACTCCTTGGGGTGACTGGGGAAGATAGGCTTCTAGTAGATAGGCAGGGAAGTTGTACTTCTTGATCCAGTGATGAAGCTTGGAGTTGTGACGTTGCGTTATATCGTTCTTCTGGTGCCGAATGTCCCTTGTGATGGATTGCAACAGATCGGCCATTTCTGGATTGGTTAGTAGCTGAGAGACCAGAAAGATCAATCCCTTGACGGACTTAGAAATAAATCGGATATTGGAGTGGCAACCTTTAATTCTAGACGATAACAGATGGAGTTGGGCGCGGCGTATGACGACGGATGAAAATGGATTGCGAACAGGATCCCTGATTCGAAGGGATGGAGGTATAAAATCAGCCGTTTCACACAGTTTGTTAAAGTTCAAATGGAGGCGCCATCTTGACAACTGTAACGATTTCTTTCGCAACTATAGAATCTATATCGGGATTGAGACAATAACTCTGAAAGATATTACAATGACCTTTATTGAAGACACACGAGATAACCAAGTGTGAACAAAATTGCTCCCGTCTTCTTAAAAAACAGATGACTGACGACAATAAAGATTTTCCACTTCCTAAAGTTTTTTCCATGAGTGTATATTCTAGTGTGTTATGTAAAACGCTCCGCAAAAGTACTAGAGGAGTGTGAGAAATGTCTTAGTGTAAGATCCCATCTCCCAGGAAGAGAAAATTTTCTATCTGGCTTCTCAATGTGGTAGACAACGTCCTGGAACAGCTAAGCCAGGAGAGCAGAGACCGGGATAAGTCTCCAACTCTATCCTGATAGGGAGGAGGGCACTTACTTATCCTTGAAGTTGGGAATTACTTCTAAAAATGTATAAACCTACTCTTAGGTCAATGGAATATGGATGCGAAGGGCAAGGGAAAACCACTGCATTGTTTTCTCTCGATAATCCTAAATACATTGATCAAGGAAACATCTTACAACCAAAACTATAGCGATATATTGTCGAGTAAATCTATAAATCCAGCCAGAAAGCTCCATGGGAACGACGTCTATCAATCATAGCTGAACTCCGCTAGGGGGCGACCAAAGGTAAGAGGGAATGTTTTCTACGGGGAAGAAGTCCAACCACACCAGTCCTCCCTGAACTCTTTGAATATTCGAATAAATTCTGGTCCAAAGTGACTAACATGGCAACCTCACTCTTCTTAAAATGAAGGGACACGACAACAACAACAATAATGTTATATACAGATAAAAAATAAGACGTCTTGATGCTCAAACACTCTTGTTTTATTATCTTGATAAGTTGTTATTTAAAATGGACTCTCTTCCTATAAATACTTTTGTATATATCATTTTGTTGGAAATATCTTAAAGGTGAATATAACTCTTTATAATAAATTAATTATTTTCAAATTTGAACTCCTTCTTTATTTATCTCCGCGACAATATCAATTGCCTTGGAAATAAGTATGATTGAGGAGTTACGCCAGTTCAGCGACTGATTCGCATGAAAAAAAAAAAACAATATGTAAAACAATATGTAAATATGTGGCGGATAACAACTAGTAAACACAGTATAGAGCCGGTAGAAATAAATTCCTTTTGAAGTATAAATACATATCTACGGCGCCATATTTCTCTGCCCTAACATACATATTTCCATATTTATGTTAAGAAAAACACCTGAAGAAACATTTGCCACCATAATTCATGAAACATTTAGAAAATTTTCTTATTTTTTGAAAATATAAAAACGTTTTTGTCGGCAGAAAGATTGTTAACTTGAGATTATTATGATAATGTGAACCATCGATTGGGTCCTAACGTCCATTTTATACCACAGAGTGGGGCAATCAGTGAAATTATTTCTCAGAGGGAAAAATAGGCGAGACTAAGAAATAAACTCGTGCTCTATTTATATCAATGTAATATATTGTAATTATAAGAACTGATATAGAAGAAATAATTTGTTTCGTCTATTTATAAGTGAGAAGTATACTGATATATATTTTATATGTTATATATATATTGTGGCGAAGAAAAATTTATTATTTAATTTATTATTATTCAATGAAAATATTCAACAGATTATAAAAATATATATTACTCTGTATTTGTAAAATCATCTTAAAAATATTTATTTGCTTGTTTGTTCAAGATTCCCTAGCTGTAGATAGTTTGGTTGTTTGGTTAGTTAATATTTGTCGACTTGTCGTGGTGACGTCATCAATAAATACCTTGACATCTTCAGATATACAAAGACTTGATTTCTACGCTACAATATTTATTTTAAGACTTAAATTGTACTGAGAAAACAATAGAGGATTATTTTAGACAAAATATGACATTTACACATTAGAAAAATATATTTCAGGTGAAAGTTTTGCTTTTACGATAGTTTATTAATGATTTACACAATATTATTTATCTATAAATGCATATATATAATTCGAAAAAGAAAGAATAAATAATATTAAGGTAAACGGTTTCTTTCAATTTTGATTTTCGCAAATGTTGTTGAGAGAGATGTCAACAAAGCTCCCCCACAACACCATCTAGTCTTTCAAGGAAGCGGTCAACAGGGTGATGACCTAAAATTTCACCAGGTTAAACACCTTTTTGGCAAATTCGACCGATTTCATGAATCCTATCGTAGGATGTTATGAAATCTAAGCCGTCCCTGTACTGATGAGGGTCATAGCCCAAAACCATGGTATACACAAAATTGGTGTTTAATAAACCCTTTACCTTAATATTATTTATTCTTTCGAAAAATTTCTAGGTAACAATTACTCACGTATATGTATATAAGTAAAACGACACTTGAAGTTTCACCGCATGAGTTTCTTTTCAACGACAAATTAAAATTTTATTTAAAGGTGAAATATCGACTATTTCTAACCTTTTTGGATGAGGTTAGAAATAGTCGATATTTCACCTTAAAATAAAATTTTAATTTGTCGTTGAAAAGAAACTCATGCGGTGAAACTTCAAGTGTCGTTTTACAATTACATGCCGCAGTGTATTATATTGTATTATAAGTTACTTTATGTATCATTTACGAACGGAAAAATACGTCCAGGGTAGCCTAGTGGACATGGCATCTGCCCGGTAAGCGGGACATTGTGGGTTCGATTCCCATCCCTGGACACTTTTATTTTTCCGTTCGTCATTACTCTTCATAATTCATCCTTTTATACCTCATCCAAAAAGGTTAGAAATAGTCGATATTTCACCTTAAAATACAATTTTAATTTGTCGTTGAAAAGAAACTCATGCGGTGAAACTTCAAGTGTCGTTTTACAATTACATGCCGCAGTGTATTATATTATGTGTATATAAGTATATAAATACAGCATAAAGTTGCGGGAGGATCCGTGTAAAGATGCATCTCTCCCTTTACCTATGCATCAGAACGATGTACCATGTTTATCAGCCTGGGAAAAAACTTTACTGTTGGTGATGAGGAATGAGTCAAAACACCAGTTTTGTATATACCATGGTTTCGGGCTATGACCCTCATCAGTACAGGGACGGCTTCTATTTCATACCATCCTACGAGAGGAGTTTTGAAATCGGTCGAATTTACTAAAAAGGTGTTTAAGCTGGTGAAATTTTAGGTCATCACCCTGTTGACCGCTTCCTTGATAGACTGGATGGTGTTGTTGGTGTCTCAACAATACATAGTAGTCGAGGGGGTTGCTGTCTGGAGAGTTAGGGGGCCAAATATCAGGACTCCAGTAACTGGGGACGTTAAGTGTCAGCCACGATTGTGTCTTTTTGCCTTGTGGGATGGAGTTGTTGGAAGACATACTTCCTTCCTGTGGTCACCATGTCCATCCAAGGTTTCACAACGGTCTCCAGGACATTGATGCAGGTTTCAGCGCTCATCCTAAGGCCCATTACAAATAATTGGGGATGTATGACGTCACCTTCACTGCTGATAACACCAAGGACCATCACGGAGACAGGAAATTCCGTGTACATCACGACAGATACCTCTGAGGGGTCTTTACAGACCCAGCGTGTGTTTCTGGGATTTACCTTTTGGTCCACGTCGAAGTTCTTTTCATCAGAGAAGAACCTCAGAGTGCCACAAGAGTCACGTTTCAGTTTGTTGAGAAGGGCAGCAGCCTTTCCTTTTCTGTTATCCTTCGTATTCTCAGTCAGCAACTGGCTATTCTGAAGGACATAGGACTTGAGACCAAGGTCTTCATGGATAGTTCTGACAATAGTCATAAAGCCAACGTCCATTTCCTTGACTATTGGCCCTCATGCTCTTCCCAAGTTTTCCATCAATCTTTTCCTCGACATTTTTGACAAATTCTTCGTCTCTTACTCTGTCTGATCGACACGAGTGATTTTTACTTGCAGCCATTCTCTCTTTGCCTGTTGTCTTACATCTTCCACAGTTATAAGCGGCGGTCCGAACCATTGATAAGCCAATCCCCATTTATGAGACAGAAGTTTAGGGAGTGGTTTTCACAACAACTCCAGTTAGACAATTGTCGTCCGTTCCTATACCACGAGAAGATGACATCAGACTGCGACATCCCATGTGATAACCCCGACAGCTGATAACAGCACTACACCCTACAGTAGATATAACGTCCTCCCCTTCCTGGCTTTGATACCTCAGGTCAACAAGGAAGAAGAAGGTCAGAGAACCTACTGAATTGATAACATCAAGAAATTAACTAAGTTATATCTCAAGGAACTAAATACCACTCAAGACATTTAGTGAGGAACATTTGATATGAAGAAAGGTCTCAAATATACCATGGATTGTCAAAAAGGGAGCAGGAGAATACCATATTGTAGCAGCTTATTTATTATTTCATGAAAAGATATTTTAATTTCGATATTTGTATTCTTATACACTGTAAAATTTTCTTATTGCCTCTCTTCTATTTTATTAATTGTAATTTGGTTTTACATTAAACAAATTGCTGTGTTATTCTGATGTTTGTATTTCCTAATTTTCTATGTTACAATATGTATATAAGCGGAACACTGTGGGTTCGTTTCCCATCCCTGGACACTTTTATTTTTCCGTTTATCATTACTCTTCACAATTCATCCTTTCATACTTCATCCCTAAGGTTAGAAATAATCGTTATTTCTCCTTAAAAATAAATTTTGATTTTTCGTTTAAAAGAAACACATGCGGGATAAATTTCAAATGTCGTTTTACAATATGTATATACTCATGGACAAAACTTGAGGAAGTTGTACCTTTTAACAGGTATATCGGGGTTCAGACAATAACTCTGAAAGATATTACAGTGACCTTTATGGAAGACACACGAGATAACCAAGTGTGAACAACCTCTGTTTCCCTAAAAAAAACCAGATGACTGGCGACATGAGTTCGGCCCATGAGTGTATATTATCCAATATAAAAATAATCATAGCTCCATATGTATATATATTTCTCATATGACTTTGTACATCAATCGTTCTAAGTTTCTTTATTGCCTGATAGTTTCGTTAACTCATTTCTACCTTTCTCTGAGGAAATTTAAAAATTCGAATTTCTTTTCTACATGTTTTCTACATTTCTCGAAGAATCTGTATAAGGTCAAAAGGTCTTAATAAAACTTTTTATGCATGTGTGTGTTGTTGTTGAAAATTCGAAATTATTTTTTTCTTGTTTTTCACTACATTTTGTATCTCATAGGAGACTTGTATACTGTATATAATATTAAAGGTCTTGAATGAAGGTATTGTTTAATTAAATTTGGAATAACAATGTGGAAAAATTATTTTCAAAGATGAAGTTTCTAAAGAATAATTTGTGTGAGCCCACAATAAAACTCAATAAAATAAAAAGTTGTTAATTTCCCATCACTAAATATTTATAAGTATATGACACTGCCATTTCTTTGATACACCTTCCAAATTGACACATTTGGTAAAAAAATGTTGGTAAACTGTTGATATAGTTTCATAACTTTGTTAGTTAATGCCATTATAGTTTTTAGACGTTATGCTAATTAGAAAAAGATAGATAATTATCCTGTTTCCTAACCCAATTAAGAATAATTAATGTAATTATATTCAAATTTAGTGTCAAACTTTTGTAAACATTTTTATACGAGTTATTTCAATATTGTTGTTTTCTTTTCAAATATTTTGTTTATATTCGCATAATTTAAAATATTTAATGTAATTTTTAACGAGGAGAATAATATGACAGGCTTCTAGACATTTTAATTGCTATAAAAATATATACTTATAGACAAAACTTGAGGAAGTTTCCTATTTTGATATCTCCGGTGGCCTCTGTTTTTCTTTGAAGGAGACAGAGACTGTTCACACTTGGTTATCTCGTGTGTCTTCAATAAAGTTCATTGTATATCAAATATCGTTTGAATCCCGATATACATGCTAACAAGTACAACTTCCTTAAGTTTGGTCCATGAGTGTATACATACTTGGTTATCTCGTGTGTTTTCAATAAAGGTCACTGTGTATCAAATATCTTTTAAAGTTATTATTTGAATCCCAATATACATGCTAAAAGGTAAAACTTTCTTAAGTTTGGTCCATGAGTGTAAAAATATATATTATTATATGAAAATTACCAAAATACCTTTGTGTAACAACTGAATACTTATATTCCTATATGCTATTTGGTATAATTTTAAGAAGGCCTCCATTTTGCCTGCACTTAGAAAAAGCTTCTAACGGTAGACAAATCTATAACTGCAGGCAAAATGGCGGCCTTCTTAAAATTATACCAAATAGCGTATAGGAATATAAGTATTCAGTTGTTACACAAAAGTATTTTGGTAATTTTCATAATAATATTTTTAATATTAATAACGTTTAAAACAATACCATGGATACGGAAACCACAGCGATATTTTCCTACGAAAATCCTCATAGAGACACTCATTGAGACACTCTTAGGACTAATTCAAGTGTTGGTTCAAGGATTTATCATCCTTTTGTAAAAAAAAAAAGTTTATTGCTCTGACGTTTCCACTGTCGCTCTTTTCAAAGATGGAAACCTTATTAACGAAGTATTGTCTTTTGTCGATCTATTCTCCAGTACATATATACATAAAGATGGAAATTTTGTTAGGAGGAAATTGATCTATGAAAGCATAGGGCGCCTCTCTCGTCGAATTATACGTCAACATTAATCGATGTCGTCTAGTGTTGACGTTTAATTTGACGCAAGAGGCGTCCTATGCTTTCATATATACATATGTACCAAAATAGGCACCTCTCCCTTTAAATGTGAATCAGAACGATGACACTATGTATCACCCTAATAAAAAACTTTACTATTGATGGTAAAGAAATGGTCACAACACCAGTTCACCAAAATTTGCCTGAATTTGCCAAAACTGGTGTAGCTCATTCTTTATCATCATTAGTAATAAAGTTGATTTACCAGGGTGATGCATAGTGACGTCATTCTGATGCAAATTTAAAGGGAGACCAGTACATATATATACTCAAGCATGTGTATGCACTATATGAACCAGATAATGTATTAACAAAAGACAATGCTTCGCTAATAAATTTTCATTCTTTTTTTTAAAAGGACGACAGTGGGTCTTCGGAACGTTCAAAGACAATAAACCTTTTTTTTTTGCAAAAAATGACTGAAAATTTCTATAACTTGATAAATATCCAACTTACAATTTTATGATGTTCTCTTAGGACACTGATTCATTCGAAAATATAGGAAGAATGTTTTCAACATCATTAGAACAGAAGATTTGTCCGAGAATACCATTTTAATAGAGAAAAATGAAGAAAATTAGATATATATGAATTCAATAAAATAATCCTATTTAACAATTCTAAGGTGGAAATATCAGTCTGCCAGGGAAAAATAAAACATTTTCTTGAAGAAGGATATTTTCACCTTAATATAAGAAGAATGATGGTGTTGAAACTGATTTATTACAAAGTCCTTATAAGATTATATAAGGTTAAATACAAAATTGAATAAATACGAATAAATAAGATTATATAATGATAAATATAGGAATAAATATATATAAATATATAAAAATAATTGATAAATATACATATATATATAAATATATGAGAGAGAGAGAGAGTGATGGGAAGTTATAAAGAAATAAATAAAAAGGCTCAAGAAGCAGAGAATCATGGCGATAAGGAGACCTAATCAAGAGCAAACAACACACTGACGAAGAGCCATTATAACTAAAGAGAACGGGTCCATATATTCAGGTTCATAAAGTTAATTCTGTAAGTTTTAGTTATACAAAGTGAGATACAATCAAGACACGAGCTGAGTGGCAAAGAAGAAAACTTGAAGTACTGCCACGCTAAGTTCCAGCAAACGTAAACCAACACGTCATCACGTGACACAGTATCAAGTTACAGACTTCACTAGAACATCCTCGGTGGTATCTACCTACCTCAGTAGATGGCCTACATTGTGTCTACACCGTCCGATCCTCTGCCAGCAGTCCGGATTCTGAGGATCTACAGAACTACCAGGATGTTCCACGGCAAGGTATCCAGGTACTGGGTGGCATATGAGATCGACGGACACATCCAGGCGGACCCGCTGCCGGACTATCTCGCCCAGAAGGCTCAAGACTCCTGGACCATTCTCAAGAAGCAGGAATTCATCGAACTTCCAGTCAACATGGACCTTATCAGGGATGTTCCAGCAAGTTCTGCACATTTCCCCGGATGGCTTCCAAGCTTTCTTGGATAAGAAGTTTAGCGTCCACGAAATACAAAGATAAGTCACAACATCGCCTACCTGGTAAGAGGAGTCTCTCCTTCACTGTCTCTGTATGAGGAATACCTGTGGGGTAGCCTTATAGACTGAATATGTAAATATGTATTTATTCCCCTTTTCATTTCTTTCAATTTATGTCTAACAGGTTCTCTTATTTTGAAAATAGAGCAATCCATAAATAAATCTTTAATTAAAAGGGCATATATTGGATCAAAATACCATTTATTTTACCAATTATATGTTATAACACCTTGATAAAGGTTGGCGTTCAGCCAACTGAAATATTGGTAAAATAAATTATATTTTGATCCAATATATGTCTTTTTATTTACAGGTTCTCTTATTTGTGATTTGCTTGTGTAGGAGTATATGCATATCGATCCTATCCATCAAATGTGTATCTGCTATCTGCATACAGTAGAACTTCCTTCAAAGGACACTCTCACTAGAAGACACCTCTCTACAAAGGACAGTTTTCATTTGCAAATTACTATTTTTGCTATTTAGGAACTCTTCGGTAAGAGGACACCTCTCTCTAAAGGACACTTTGGCTCTGCAATTAGGGGTCCTTTACAGGGAGGTTCTACTGTATATATATAGATGGAAATTTTGCCGGGAGGAAATTTTGGCCATAGATTTGGCCCAGCCACTTTGACAGCTAAACATTTCTTTGGTAGATTGTGAAGAATCCATTGGATTCCGTTTTGATATCATGGAATAAAGTCCGCCCTAGGCTGACGAGGGCCATTAGCCCGAAATCATGGTTTCCAGGTTGACGTTTCTCAGTTTGCCAAAGCTGGTGTTGTGGCTTTGTCACCGATCCGAGACCGCTAGTTTGCGGCGACAGTTAATAGATGGCATCTATTTTTTGACGTTTATTTCGACGGGAGAGGTGCTTAATGCTTATATATATATCACCTTACAAAAAACATATTGTAGCATTGATATTAAGGGCAATTTAAAAATGTGGTTGAAAGAATTTGAAGAGAGAAACGTACAAAATATTTGGACATCCCTGCATCGATGTTTCCAGAAAATAATCTTAAAATATTTTAATCAAGACCATCCCAACAGTCCTTGACTACTTTCCAGAGACCTTCTAGCGTCTTCGATTTTTTAAATGTAAGAACAATTTTCAGCACAAAATTCAAACATAAAAATCCATAGAGGCCAAAGCTGGGGATTTGTCAGGGATTTGCTTAAAAGGGATGTAGGAAATGCCGGTTTCATCCATCTTTTCCTTCAGGTATTGACGTGTTGAACGTGAGGTATGACTCATGGCTTTATCCTGGTGCAGCCACACGGATCTTGAGTCACTTGATATGGCACCTCATTGTCGAATAATGGGTCTAAGACAGGTCTTTGGTGGATTTGGTAGACCGCTGTGTGGGAGGGTTCACCACTGATGAGCCAAGCCTTCCCTCTATCTCTTTCTTCTCAGTAAGAACAGTAGAAAGTTTGATTTTTTGGAAAATAAAAAAATCGTCATTAATAATTTCATTTCTTATTTAGGATATATAATAATAATGTTAAATTACATTTCTGAGGTGTAATTTCCGATCCATTAGATCTAAGTTCAATCAAAACGAAGCGTTTATCAAAAAGAAAAAAAAGTAAAAGAAAAAACTTTTAAAACTTTATTTTCCATTCAATTTTTCCACAATAGAAATTCTATTGTAATAATAGAGTTAAGATTTATCAGTTAATACAATTCAAACATATAGTACAATCATTCTTGTTTAAAAATAGAAATCATTTTACCTATCTATTATATTTTATGATGTTTCAGTGTTTTCTTCCATTTGGGAAAGTCCATAAATTTCCTACATGGGGATTATAAGCTGAGAGAGTCGGTAAACACACGAGGCCTCAATGTATTTTCTACTCCGTGTCTCAAATATTATGTTGATCCTGAAGAAGATTTATTATTCGAAAAGTCGACAAAAAATAAATTTTATTGACCATAGTGTCCTATTTTAAAAACAATTATTCCAGTAATACGCTAACCTATGCACGGTGGATTCTGTGGCCACTGGACATGCGTCGGACCTGGAGGCTGTTGTTGGGTTCTGTACTGCCTGGAGTATAGGAAATTCAAAAATTATCTATTTATCCATGAATACCTATTTTGTCCCCTTCAAAGTAATCCCCATGAGATATTATACCCTTGTGCCAACGGTTTTTCCAATCTTCGAAGCACTTCAAAAAATCATTTTTAAAAATCTTTTTCAGCTCCTCCTTCGATGCCGTCTTTATCTCGTCAAGCGTAGCGTAACGTCGTCCTTTCATGGGCCTCTTCAGTTTAGGGAACAAGAAAAAGTCACAGGGGGCCAGATCTGGGGAATACGGTGACTGCGGCATCATTAGTGTGTTGTTTTTGGCCAAAAGGTCGCGCACAAGCAACGATGTGTGAGCAGGGGCGTTATCGTGGTGCAAAAGCCAATTTTTGTTCTTTCACAAATCCGGGCGTTTCTGGCGGATTTCTTCGCGCAAATTGCGCATAACTTGCAGGTAATATTCCTTATTGACCGTTCTACCCTGTGGCAAGAACTCATGATGCACCACGCCCCTGCAATCGAAGAAAACTGTCAGCAAAACTTTCACATTCGACCGAACTTGGCGCGCTTTTTTTCGGTCTTGGTTCGTGCGGCAGCTTCCATTGAGATGATTGAGCTTTGGTTTCCACGTCATAACCATAAACCCACGCTTCGTCACCAGTTATGACCCTCTGGAGCAAATTTGGGTCGTCGCGGACAGAGTCCAACATCTCATTAGCAATGTTCATGCGATGCTGTTTTTGGTCGCAATTGAGCAATTTTGGTACGAATTTCGCGGCGACCCGTCTCATGCCCAAATCATTGATAAAAATCGAATGGCACGAGCCAATCGATATGTTTAGGTCCTCAGCAACTTTTCTAACGGTGATTCGACGATTGGCCAATATCATTTTCTCCACTTCATTAATTCTTTCGTCTGTTGTTGAAGTGCTCGGGCGTCCGGCACGCTCTTCGTCGTTCACATCTTCTCGGCCTTCTGAGAACATTTTGTACCACCGATAAACGTTGCTTCGGTCCAAGGTAGCTTCTCCGTATGCCACAGTCAACATTCGGAATGCATCCGCGCACTTAATTTCGTTTTTCACACAAAATTTGATACAGGTTCTTTGATCCATTTTTTTTAATAGGTAAAAATCGAAGACGATCCAAAACACCTGCAAGCAAAGCAGCTGTCAACAATTAAGTGAACATTCAAAATGGCCGAGCTTGTCGGCATAAGTGAGAGACATGAGTGCCAACATAAAGATCGAAATTCGAATATACGTTACCCGCGAAAATTCAAAAGTCGCGATACCTTTTGAACACACCTCGTATGCTTCCTTCTTGTGGTGAATCTGTATAAGACCGGTGGTCTTAATAAAGCTGTATGTGTATGTATGTGTAAATATTTCTCTCACTCTCTTTTGGAAGAAGTAATGTAAAATATAATAATTTATTTTTAATTAAAAAGGCATATATTGAATCAAAATATAATAATAAGCCAATATTTATATAAATAAATAAACCAATATTTCAGTTGGCTGAACGCCAACCTTTATCAAGGTGTTATAAAATATTTAATGTGTCAACAACAACTCAGCGCCACATAACGTCAACAGAATTAAGTTTTTAAAATATTATGTTACATTCAATATATTATAAATATGTTATAAATCATGATACACTGATTTTTAAAAATAAAGTTTAGTTTAAAGTCAGAACAGCAAGCTAGTTCTGTATTAGACAATACCATTAAGAAAATTTAAAAATTTAATGTATTTTTTAGTTGATTTAAGCATAAGTGGTTTCTTGAAAAAATATACTTCGGCCAGTATAAATCTTTTTATTACCTCGACGTTTCGACAAAAAGCTTTTGTCCTCGTCAGGAGCAAACAAAAATTAAAACATATAGCAAGGCGTTAAAGATTATTCTAAGGCTCTAAGGGCGTTCTCACGCGATATTAGAAATTTTGTACAACATCTAAAGCAAGAGTCAAAAATAAATATTTAACTCACAAAAGACTATGATCTTTGAAATAAAATTATGATATACATATTTATATATATTAAGAAATTGTAAACAAAAATAAATATAAAAATAATAATAACATTTAAAAGATTTCACAATAGTATATATTAATCGATATCTATTATGTACAATTTATACTTACCCTTTATAACTACTTTTTTAAATTTAAAAACAAATTGTATTGTAGCGGAATATCTTCATATACATTTAAAGTTCTTTTCCCCATTTCCCGTGATACCCACCCCTCTAAAAATAATCTTTCTTTTTTAAATTTTATATTCCTATGAAATATCTCAATATCATTCCAATCTGGCCTATGTCCTGAATATAATGCATGTTCCCCAATTTTGCTTAACGCCCTTCTCCCCATTAAACCCTGTTGGTGTTCTTTAATCCTAGTCTCTAAATTACGGCCTGTTTCTCCTACATCAATTTTGTCACATTGTGTGCATTTAATTCCATAAATTACATTACTTGGTTTTAATGTGCCTATGTTATCCTTCATTATTCTATTTCTAGTTAAAAATTCCCTTTTTGTCCCCGTACTATACCAAATATTATATTTAAATTTTCTCAAAATTCTAGATATTTCGTTATCTACAGGGTGCCTCAAAAAATGTATACACACTTTGAACTTCCATAGAAAATTTATTTACCGTTCTACAAAGTTAAATTTCAGGAAAATAGAAAACTGAAAGTCCAATATAAATGAAACATAAATAACAAATGTTAATACTGTTCAAATTGGTGACCTGCAGCATCAATACAATTCTGAGTACGAGTCACCACAGATTCTGTACATCGTATCAAAACGTCCAATGAAATTTCTCTACACACTGCTTGAATCTCATTCCAAAGAATGTCTAGATTACGTGGTTTACGTTTGTACACCCCATCTTTTACTGTGCCCCACAAGAAGAAATCCAGTGGTGTAAGGTCTGGAGAGCGTGCTGGAAACTCGATTGGCCCCCTGCGTCCTATCCACTGGCCCGACAAATTTTGATCCAGGTAAGCTCGTACGTCCCTGTGATAGTGCGGCGGAGCACCATCTAGTTGAAAATAAAAAGTCTGCAGTGTCCCACTCCACTCTGTCCTTCGGTAAAGGTCCCTCCCACCATCTAGTAGTAATCAATTGTGAGATTGAAGCTCCACGTGAGGGGATGTCTGCAGGATTTTCTTTACCAGGAACGTGCCTCCAATCAGTTATGCTTGAATTTTGTCGAATCTTCTTTACTTTTCCCGCGACAAACACAGTAAAAGATGGGGTGTACAAACGTAAACCACGTAACCTAGACATTCTTTGGAATGAGATTCAAGCAGTGTGTAGAGAAATCTCATTGGACGTTTTGATACGATGTACAGAATCTGTGGTGACTCGTACTCAGAATTGTATTGATGCTGCAGGTCACCAATTTGAACAGTATTAACATTTGTTATTTATGTTTCATTTATATTGGACTTTCAGTTTTCTATTTTCCTGAAATTTAACTTTGTAGAACGGTAAATAAATTTTCTATGGAAGTTCAAAGTGTGTATACATTTTTTTAGGCACCCTGTATATCTCTCAAATATGGAATAATTATATTATTGCAATCATCTTTATTCCTATTTGAATTTGGCCTATCTATTTCATATCTTCTAATCCATTTGTTTGTGAAACCAACTGGATAATCAGATTGTTCTAGTTCTGCTCGAATTTTCATTATCTCTTTTTTATAAATATCTCGGTCTGTGCATACTTGTTTGGCTCTTTGTACAAGAGATTTTATCACCTGTCTTTTATGTATCATAGGATTATTGGAATTAAAATTTAGATGTATCCCACAGTCTGTTGGCTTTCTGAAAACGCTGGTTAAAATTGAACCATCTTCTTTGCGAGTTAGTCCTACATCTAAGAATGATAAAAATCCCTCCTTTTCTGTTTCAACCGTGAATTCTATTCCTCTTTCTAAATTATTCAACATGACCATGATTCCATTAAGATTTTCTTTGCGGATCACTGCAAAAACATCATCTATATATCGGCCCCAGATTCTTATTCCCTCAATCAAGATTGCCTTTTTATCTACTGATGCCATTACGATGTCATCATTACGATTTTTTGTCGAAACGTCGAGGTAATAAAAAGATTTACTGGCCGAAGTATCTTTATTTTCAAGAAATATGAATGCCGGCCAGGCAGCCTCTATCTTCACCATAAGTGGTTTGTTATATATAATAACTTTCGAAACTATTTTAAAGGCGTAAGATTCTTTTTGAAATTACGCCTTTAAAATAGTTTCGAATTTTGACAACAGATGGCGCGCTAGTGCATCATATATAATAACTAAAATAAAAAAGAGAAAACTCCAGTATAGCTTCGGCAGTTACGTGTCATGGGCTTTCTACCGGAGTTTTCTCTTTTTTTTTTTTAATCATATTATATATCCTTCTCTATTTATTAATTATATATATATATATGTTGTATAAAATATTATTTTAGTTAAAATTATAATTTCATGGATTCAAATGCTCAGCTAAATCGACCGCCAGAGGTCACTCTTCCCCTATAAAAACTCGTCGTTGTTCTTCCCCGATGGTCGGCTCAAAACTTTGTACATTATGTAAATAATCTTTTGTTTTCTTTGTTCACTCGCCTTAAGCCACGCAGTACTTTTTACCGAATTATGTTTATTATATAATCCTAAAGCTTAATTATAACAATCTCTTATCAAAACCATTTTTATTATTATTCTATCAAGAATTTAACCACGACTGCATCACCAATATCATTTAGTACCAAAAAGAACCAGCAAATAACTCCATGCCATAATCCTCAAGATGATCAAAAATTCAAGCAGAAAATCCCTCTTTTTATTTATATATGAAATATATATATATAAACAAACCTCTTATGCTTAAATCAACTGACAGATACATAAAATTATGAAAAAGGCGTCTCCTTATCGTGCAACTGAAAGTTGCTGATGTACCTTATCCCAGTACAATATCACATTTGTACACACACGCACACTACTTTTTCAAATACTTAAAAACTTAAAAAATTTCTTAATGGTATACATCTATATGTGCGAAAATATAATTTGAAATATAGAAAAAAGGTCGAATGTTGATATTGAAAACAAAATATCCTGAAAGCTTACATGCACTTTTTAAATGACAATGTTTAGTTGATTTCTGTTCCATTAGATGGCGCTCTTCCATCTAAAAGACAATTTTCTACCGCGCTTATTGCATTGGTAAAATATTGAGAGGGCCTGGTTTATCAGTGGTGAACCATTCCAACTGTTTCTCCAGTTTAATATATTTATATATATTTAATGTTAATTTATCTTTTCTTACGAATTATATTTTATTATTTTGCCACAATAAAGATATTGAGATGACACCTTTTTTAGGTCTCTTACCTGTTTTTTTTTTCCAGTTCAATAAATTCTTTTTTTTTTTCTGGGAAAAAGAGAAACCAAGGCTAAGTATATCAATAACAGTTTTTAGGGCCTCCGGTTCAAAATCACATTAATAGGTACCGCTCAGCAAGAGCAACCTAGTTCATGATAATTGAAACAGTGAATAATATATGAAGGTTATTCACATATTAAACAAAATTTTAACGCGGAATTCAATCCCGGTTCATGACTGTCGGGAATCGAGGGTGTTACCCACTCGTCCACCGACTTTATTTTTTTAGGGCCTTTATGCTCTTACTTGAGTACTTTTTTTTTACTACCTAACTATAAAATTATTAATAGTTTTCTCTAATTATATGATGAAAAGGATTATAGATTTTTAACTGATCCCCTTATTTACATATCTTCCGCACAAGCCATCAGATATTTTCAGCTATAAGATCAGGAGATGCTTTTTTTAAACGTTAATTTTGCCACGTGATCCTGTACATTCTTTGTTCTATATTTTCATAAAGAAGAAGTTTTACCGAAATTTTACTACTTTGATAACAATACACATATAGATTTTATATTAGTTATTTTCCTTCAGAATATTACATTTGTATTGTTGACCTTTGAGAGAACTAAAGACACATTTACACTCATGGAAACTCCGCCTTTATCAGTCCCAAGCCCGAATAAAAAGGAGGACGGGCAGCAGTAACAAGCTGCTTAAAAAACCTGGGCTCAGTTGGCCATGCTGATAGCACCTTGTAAGGGCTCCAGGGATACAGGATGTACTCCATGTTAGGAGCGGCTGTACATGGTGTCTGTTCTTCATGTCAGACATTTCATATTGGAGCTAAGTCAGTGGCCTGCTACTGAGTACTGCTCACAGTCTTAATGACAGACGCTTTCTACTTCATCCAGTCATGATGGTTGTCAAAACAGGCTCGATACTCTAATATGATTGGGTGGATATAAGAAAGAAGAACACACACTCATGGAACAAAACTCAAGGAATTGGAAAGTCTCTGATATCGCAGGTCTTTTTTTTTAAGGAGACAGAGGCAATTTTATTTACACTTGGTTATCTCGTGTGTCTTCAATAAAGGCCATTGTGTATCAAATATATTTCTGAGTTATTGTATGAATAACGATAAACATTCTAAAAGTTACGACTTTCTCAAGTTTGTCCACGAGCGGATATCTAGAACGAAACTTTCCGTCACCAATTGGTGTTCCATTTCTTTATTTTCTCTTATACTTCAATGAAGCTCTACGCATTTTGACTTACGAGAGAATAAGATTTTCTTTATATTGTTTGAACAAGGAGAAGATGTGTTGTGTTAGTTACCGATGTAAACGACAACAAGTGAGGGAGTGAGGCCCACCACACTGGAAACCGACCAATGACATGTGTTGGCGGGCCAAACACTGGCACGTGACATACGGAGCATGCGCAGTGGAGCGATGGCTGCACGCTGGATCGTCTGCTTGCTGGTGCTCTGGCGACGAGTCTTCTG
>CP092864.1:3373253-3389539 GCA_030710605.1 Cordylochernes scorpioides | reverse complement strand
GACTCCAGTGAATGGGAATGTTAAGTAACAGCCATGATTGTGTCTTTTTACCTTGTGGGATGGAGATGTTGGAAGACATACTTCCTTCCTGAGGCAACCATGTCCATCCAAGGCTCACAACGGTCTCCAGGACATTGATGTAGGTTTCAGCGTTCATCCTAAAGCCCATTAAAATAATTTGGAAGGCATGACGTCACCTTCACTGCTGATAACACCAAGGACCATCACGGAGGCAGGGAATTTCGTGTGTATCACGACAGCTGAGGGGTCTTTATAAATCCAGTGATAATTCCTGGAATTTACCTTTTGGTCCACGTCAAAGATGTTTTCATCAGAGAAGAACCTCAGAGTGCCACAAGAGTCATGTTTCAGTTTGTTGAGAAGGGCAGCAGCTTTTCCTTTTCTGTTATCCTTCGTATTCTCAGTCAGCAACTGGCTATTCTGAAGGACATAGGACTTGAGACCAAGGTCTTCATGGATAGTTCTGACAATTGTCATAGAGCCAATGTCCATTTCCTTGACTATGGCCCTCATGCTCTTCCCAAGTTTTCCATCAATCTTTTCCTCGACATTTTTGACAAATTCTTCGCCTCTTACTCTGTCTGATCGACACGAGTGATTTTTCCTTGCAGCCATTCCCTATGCGCCTGATCGTGTTGTCTTCAATCTTCCAAAGTTATAAACGGCGGTCCGAACCATTGATAAGCCAATCCCCATTTATAAGACAGAAGTTTAGGGAATGGCATTCACAACAACTCCATGTTTAGTTGGTCTTTTGTCGTCCGTTCCTATACCACGAGAAGATGACATCAGACTGCGACATCCCATGTGACAACCCCGACAGCTGATAACAGCACTAAACCCTACAGTAAATATAACGTCCTCCCCTTCCTGGCTTTGATACCTCAGGACAACAAGGAAGAAGAAGGTCAGAGAACCTACTGAATTGATAACATCAAGAAATTAACTAAGTTATATCTCAAGGAACTAAATACCACTCAAGACATTTAGTGAGGAACATTTGATATGAAGAACGGTCTCAAATATACCATGGGTTGTCAAAAAAGGGAAGCAGGAGAATACCATATTGTAGCAGATTATTTATTATTTCATCAAAAGATATTTTAATTTCGATATTTGTATTCTTATGCACTGTAAAATTTTCTTATTGCCTCTCTGATATTTTATTAGTTGTAATTTGATTTTACATTAAAAATAAATTGCCGTGTTATTCTGAGGTTTGTCTTTCCTAATTTTCAATGTTACAATCAACATATATAGTCACGACCGTCTTTCCTCATCGCTGTCACGGATGCGCGCGCATCATCATTATGATCATTATCATTATCTAATGATAATAATAATAATAATAATTATTATATTATTATTATTATTTTATTATTAATATATATAGTCACGACCGTCTGTCGTGGCCTCTGTCACGGATAATATACAGTTATCATCGTCATGCGTTCTTAATTCTGTCACCGTTTGCTTTTGGTTCAGTGGTAGAATGCTCGCCTGCCACGCGGGCGCCCCGGGTTCGATTCCCGGCCGATGCATTTTTTTTTTTACAATTTTTAAAACTCATTTATATATTATACAAGAATGACATCCACGGCGCCAATTTATAATTGTAACGAATAGTATTTGAATAAAAGCATTTAATCGGGTAAACCCCGGGCGTTGTAGATTATGAACACAAGGTAATAAGACCACATCCATGATAAGGTACAGTTTGGATTATAGATTATAAACACAAGGTAATAAGACAACATCCATGATAAGGTACAGTTTGAATTATAGATTATAAACACAAGGTAACAAGACCACATCCATGATAAGGTACAATTTGGATTATAGATTATAAACACAAGGTAACAAGACCACATCCATGATAAGGTACAGTTTGGATTATAGATTATAAACACAAGGTAATAAGACCACATCCATGATAAGGTACAATTTGGATTATCCCTATATATAGTCACGACCGTCTTTCCTCATCGGCCTCTGTCACGGATGCGCGCGCACAAAAAAAAACTCCCTCGAGCCGGATTTGAACCAGCGACCTAAGGATCACCGTTGTAACATCTACAGTCCTCCGCTCTGCCAACTGAGCTATCGAGGGATACAAACTGTATGAATAGGTTTACCTTATAAAGTCAACTAATCCTATTTCTACACAAAATATACTCATACATATATTATATTATTATTATTATTATCCCTATATATAGTCACGACCGTCTTTCCTCATCGGCCTCTGTCACGGATGCGCGCGCACAGGGAGGTCACGTGCTCGCCGGCAGCCAATAAAAAAAAAACTCCCTCGAGCCGGATTTGAACCAGCGACCTAAGGATCACCGTTGTAACATCTACAGTCCTCCGCTCTGCCAACTGAGCTATCGAGGGATACAAACTGTATGAATAAGTTTACCTTATAAAGTCAACTTATCCTATTTCTACACAAAATGTACTCATACATATATTATATTATATTATTATTATTATATATATATATATTATATAATCTAAAAACCTCAAATATTTCTATATATATTTTAAAAAATATATACTTTATTTTATTCATTGATAATTTTATTTTGGTTATCATCGTTTTTAGAAAGACTTTGAGTTTAGTTGTTTAATTTCGTTGTATAGTTTTGTTGTAAATATGCGTAGTTAACCAATCAATCATTTTAAATCACTAATATAGGATTAACTTATAAATCCTATATAATGTGAAAACTAACTAATGTGTAATCTTTCCTCAAGTAATTGAAAATAAAAGCTACTTGACGGTAAATAATTATCTTTTTTTATCACGACTGCACCTCAACCCTTTATCTTATCGATCCTTTGTCTTATCAAGCCTTATCTAACCACAACAACCAAAATATTCATAACATATAGTCACGACCGTCTTTCCTCATCGGCCTCTGTCACGGATGCGCGCGCACAGGGAGGTCACGTGCTCGCCGGCTCCCTCGAGCCGGATTTGAACCAGCGACCTAAGGATCACCGTTGTAACATCTACAGTCGGGTAAAACACGGGCGTTGCCCGGGTCATTCGGCTAGTATGTATATAAGCGGAACACTGTGGGTTCGTTTCCCATCCCTGGACACTTTTATTTTTCCGTTTATCATTACTCTTCACAATTCATCCTTTCATACTTCATCCCTAATGTTAGAATTAATCGTTATTTCTCCTTAAAAATAAATTTCGATTTTTCGTTTAAAAGAAACACATGCGGGATAATTTTCAAATGTCGTTTTACAATATGTATATACTCATGGACAAAACTTGAGGAAGTTGTACCTTTTACCATGTATATCGGGATTCAGACAATAACTCTGAAAGATATTACAGTGACCTTTATGGAAGACACACGAGATAACCAAGTGTGAACAACCTCTGTTTCCCTCACAAAACATATGACTGGCGACATGAGTTCGGTCCATGAGTGTATATTATCCAATATAAAAATAACCATAGCTCCATATGTATATATATTTCTCATATAATTTGTACATCAATCGTTCTAAGTTTCTTTATTGCCTGATAGTTTCGGTAACTCATTTCTACCTTTTTCAGGGGAAATTTAAAAATTCGAATTTCTTTCTTACATGTTTTCTACATTTCTCGAAGAATCTGTATAAGGTCAAAAGGTCTTAATAAAACTTTTTATGCATGTGTGTGTTGTTGTTGAAAATTCGAATTTCTTTTTTTTTTCTTGTTTTTCACTACATTTTGTATCTCATAGGAGACTTGTATACTGTATATAATATTAAAGGTCTTGAATGAAGGTATTGATTAATTAAATTTGGAATAACAATGTGGAAAAATTATTTTCAAAGATGAAGTTTCTAAAGAATAATTTGAGCCCACAATAAAACTCAATAAAATAAAAAGTTGGTAATTTCCCATCACTAAATATTTATAAGTATATGACACTGCCATTTCTTTGATACACTTCCAAATTGACACATTTAGTAAAAAATGTTGGTCGACTGTTGATATAGTTTCATAACTTTGTTAGTTAATGCCATTATAGTTTTTAGAAGTTATGCTAATTAGAAAAAGATAGATAATTATCCTGTTTCCTAACCCAATTAAGAATAATTAATGTAATTATATTCAAATTTAGTGTCAAACTTTTGTAAACATTTTTATACGAGTTATTTCAATATTGTTGTTTTCTTTTCAAATATTTTGTTTATATTCGCATAATTTAAAATATTTAATGTAATATTTATCGAGGAGAATAATATGACAGGCTTCTAGACATTTTAATTGCTATAAAATATAAACTTATAGACAAAACTTGAGGAAGTTTCCTATTTTGATATCTCCGGTGGCCTCTGTTTTTCTTTGAAGGAGACAGAGACTGTTCACACTTAGTTATCTCGTGTATCTTCAATAAAGGTCATTGTATATCAAATATCGTTTAAAGTTATTGTTTGAATCCCGATATACATGCTAAAAGGTACAACTTCATTAAGTTTGGTCCATGAGTGTATACATACTTGGTTATCTCGTGTATCTTCAATAAAGGTCCCTGTGTATCAAATATCTTTTAAAGTTATTATTTGAATCCCAATATACATGCTAAAAGGTAAAACTTTCTTAAGTTTGGTCCATGAGTGTAAAAATATATATTATTATAAGAAAATTACCAAAATACTTTTTTTTTCACATTACTATTAACTTTATTAACAACATGAAACGCGATATCCCAAACTCAGGGATATTTGCGTCAATACCTTTCACTGCATTACAGCAATTCGGCTATATACAATCCTGTTCAATTCATTATTTTACATAAATTAACTAAAGAAAATTGTCCAAAGAGAAAAACAAACAACAAAGCAAAACACACAGAGCAAGCATCGCAGTTCTTTTTTTTCTAAGATTCTTTCTTTTTTTAAATACTTTTGTGTAACAAATGAATACTTATACCTATATACCTATATACCTATATACCTATATATACCTATATACCTATATACCTATATGCTATTTGGTATAATTTTAAGAAGGCCTCCATGTCTAACGGTAGACAAATCTATAACTGCAGGCAAAATGGCGGCCTTCTTAAAATTATACCAAATAGCGTATAGGAATATAAGTATTCAGTTGTTGCACAAAAGTATTTTGGTAATTTTCATAATAATATTTTTTAATATTAATAACGTTAAAACAATACCATGGATACGGAAACCACAGCGATATTTTCCTAAGAAAATCCTCAAAGACTCAATTGTTGAGACGCTCTTAGGACTAATTCAAGTGTTGGTTCAAGAATTTATCATCTTTTTGTTAAAAAAAGTTTATTGCTCTGACGTTTCCACTGTCGCTCTTTTCAAAGATGGAAACCTTATTAACGAAGTATTGTCTTTTGTCGATCTATTCTCCAGTACATATATACATATAGACGGAAATTTTGTCAGGAGGAAATTGATCTATGAAAGCATAGGGCGCCTCTCTCGTCGAATTATACGTCAAAATTAATCGATGTCGTCTAGTTTTGACGTTTAATTTGACGTAAGAGGCGCCCTATGATTTCATATATACATATGTACAAAAATAGGCACCTCTCCCTTTAAATGTGAATCAGAACGATGACACTATGCATCACTCAGGTAGAATACTTTACCAGTAATGATAAAGAAATGGTCACAACACCAGTGTACCAAAATTTGTCTGAATTTGCCCAAAATGGTGTTGTAGCTCATTATTTATCATCACTAGCAAAGATTTTTTACTATGGTGATGCATAGTTACGTCGTTCTGATGAACATTTAGAGGGAGACCAGCACATATATGTTATATTAATAATGGAGATTTCTGTTGACCCTTGATCATCCCAAGGATTATGCTATGGTAATGCAGTCGAGGTTAAAATCTTGAAAGTATAACAACAAAAATAGTTTTGATCAGAGATTGTTTTAATTAAGCTAAAGGAATATACATAAACATAATTTGATAACAGTACTGCATGGCTTAAGGCGTAAGAATCAAAAAATGAACAACTTATTTACATAATGTACAAAAGTTTTGAGCCGGCCATCGGGAAACAACAACAATGAGGTTTTATAGGGGAAGCATGACCTCTGGCGGTCGATTTAAAGAGAATATTTGAATCAATTAAATATAATTTTAAATAAAATAATATTTTAATATAACATATATATACTCAAGCATGTGTATGCACTATATGAACCAGATAATGTATTAACAAAAGACAATATTTCGGTAATACATTTTCAATCTCTTTTGAAAAGGACGACAGTGGGTCTTCGGAACGTTCAAAAACAATAAACCTTTTCTGCAAAATAGATGAAAATTTCTATAACTTGATAAATATCCAACTTACAATTATATGATGTTCTCTTAGGACACTGATTCATTCAAAAATATAGGAAGAATGTTTTCAACATCATTAGAACAGAAGATTTGTCCGAAAATATCATTTTAATAAAAAAATGAGGAAAACTATATAAGAAGATAAATGTGTCTGTGAAAAATAGACACTTCGGCCAGTTGGAGTTTTTTTTAAATTTTTCTCAACGTTTCGACAAAAATCTTTTGTCTTTGTCAGGAGAAGTAAATAAAATAAAGCATTTGGCAAGGCGTTAAAACACCAGTTTTGCCAAATTCAGACAAATTTTGGTAAACGTGTGTTGTGACCATTTCTTTATCATCAATAGTAAAGTTTTTTATTAGGGTGATGTGTGGTGCCATCGTTCTAATTCATATTTAAAGGGAAAGGTGCCTATAAACCTCAGAACAATTTTTAACGCCTTGCCAAATGCTTTATTTTTATTTACTTCTCCTGACAAAGACAAAATATTTTTGTCGAAACGTTGAGAAAAATAAAAAACTCCAACTGGCCGAAGTGTCTATTTTTCATATAAATATGAATGCCGGCCAGGCAGCCTCTATCTTTACGATATATAAGAAGAATTCAATAAAATAATTCCTTGTATCAATATATTAAGGTGGAAATATTTGTCTTGAAGAGAAAAAAGAAAAATTTCCTTGAAGATGGATGTTTTCATCTTAATCATTGATGATTGGGAGGGTATAAAGAATGTGATGATGAAGAGATTGAGATTGAAACTGATTTATTACAATGTCCGTATAAGATTATATATGGTTAAATACAAAATTGAATAAATACGAATAAATAAGATTATATAATGATATATATAGGAATAAATAGATAAAAATAAAATTGATAAATATACATTATATAAATAAAGAAGGCATCTCCTGACCACGAGCACATGTGCTTTTTAGATGGCAGAGCGCCATCTAGTGGAGCAAAAATAAACTAAACGTTTATTTAGCTTGCTCCGTGATATTTGGCCAACCCAATTTCTTGATAAATCATATAAATATATCGGAGAGAGATTGATGGGAAGTTCTAAAGAAGTAAAGAAAAAGGCTCAAGAAACAGAGAATCATGGTGATAAAGGAGATTTAATCCAAAGCAAAAACAACAAACTGACGAAGAGCTATTATAGCTAAAGAGAACGGGTCCATATATTCAGGTTCATAAAGTTAATTCTGTAAGTTATAGCGTCACCAAGTTTTAGTTATACAAAGTGAGATATTGTTTTGTAAATAGAGCAATCCATAAATAAATCTATAAATAAAAAGACATATATTGGATCAAAATATCATTTATTTTACCAATATTTCAGATGGCTGAACGCCAACCTTTATCAAGGTATTATAATAATATGTTATAATACCTTGATAAAGGTTGTAGTTCAGCCAACTGAAATATTAGTAAAATAAATGATATTTTGATTCAATATATGTCTTTTTATTTAAAGTGAAATACAATCAAGATACGAGATGAGTGGCAAAGAAGAAAACTTTCCATGCTAAGTTCCAGCAAACGTAAACCTACACGCCATCACGTGACACAGTATCAAGTTACAGACTTCACTAGAACATCCTCGGTGGTATCTACCTACCTCAGTAGATGGCCTACATTGTGTCTACACCGTCCGATCCTCTGCCAGCAGTCCGGATTCTGAGGATCTACAGAACTACCAGGATGTTCCACGGCAAGGTATCCAGGTACTGGGTGGCATATGAGATCGACGGACACATCCAGACGGACCCGCTGCCGGACTATATCGCCCAGAAGGCTCAAGACTCCTGGACCATTCTCAAGAAACAGGAATTCATCGAACTTCCAGTCAACATGGACCTTATCAGGGATGTTCCAGCAAGTTCTGCACATTTCCCGAATGGATTCCAGGCTTTCTTGGATAAGAAGTTTAGCGTCCACGAAATACAGAGATAAGTCGAAACATCGCCTACCTGGTAAGAGGAGTCTCTCCTTCACTGTCTCTGTATGAGGAATATTTACCTGTAGGGCATCCTTCTAGACTGAATATATGAATATGTATTTATTCCCTTTTTCATTTCTTTCAATTTATGTCTAACAGGTTCTCTTATTTTGAAAATACAGCAATCCATAAATAAATCTTTAATTAAAAGGGCATATATTGGATCAAAATATCTTTTATTTTACCAATTAAATGTTATAACACCTTGAAAAAGGTTGGCGTTCAGCCAACTGAAATATTGGTAAAATAAATTATATTTTGATCCAATATATGCCTTTTTATTTAAAGGTTCTCTTATTTGTGATTTGCTTGTGTAGGAGTATATGCATATCGATCTTATCCATCAAATGTTTATCTGCATACAGTAGAACTTCCTTCGAAGGAAACTCTCACTAGCGGACACCTCTCTACAAAGGACAGTTTTCATTTGTAAAATTACTATTTTTGCTATTTAGCAACTCTTCGGTAAGAGGACACCTCTCTCTGAAGAACACTTTGGCTCTGCAATTAGGGGTCCTTTACAGGGAGGTAGTTCTACTGTATATATATAGATGGAAATTTTGCCGGGAAGAAATTTTGGCCATAGATTTGGCTCAGCCACTTTGCCAGCTAAACATTTCTTTGGCGGATTGTGAAGAATCCATTGAATTCCGTGTGGATATCATGGAATAAAGTCCGCCCTAGGCTGATGAGGGCCATTAGCCCGAAACCATGGTTTCCAGGTGGACGTTTCTCAGTTTGCCAAAGCTGGTGTTGGGTCTTTCTCACCGATCCGAGGCCGCTAGTTTGCGGCGACAGTTAATAGATGGCATCTATTTTTTGACGTTTATTTTGACGGGAGAGGTGCTCAATGCTTATATATATATATCACCTTACAAAAACATATTGTAGCATTGATATTAAGGGCAATTTAAAAATGTGGTTAAAAGAATTTGAAGAGAGAAACGTACAAACATTTTGGACATCCCTGCATCGATGTTTCCAGAAAATAAGGCTTCATCTTAGAATATTTTGATCAAGACTATTCCTACAGTCCTTAGCCACTTTCCAGAGACCTTCTAGCGTCTTCGATTTTCTAAATGTAAGAACAATTTTCAGCACAAAATTCAAACACAAAATCCATAAAGGCCAAATCTGGGGATTTGTCAAGGATTTGCTTAAAAGGGATGTAGGAAATGCCGGTTTTATCCATCTTTTCCTTCAGGTATTGAAGTGTTGAACGTGAGGTATGACTCATGGCTTTATCCTGGTGCAGCCACACGGATCTTGAGCCATTTGGATACAAAAATGGCACCTCTTTGTCGAATAATGGGTCTAAGACAGGTCTTTGGTGGATTTGGTAGACCGCTGTGTGGGAGGGTTCACCACTGATGAGCCAAGCCTTCCCACTATCTCTTTCTTCTCAGTAAGAACAGTAGAAAGTTTGATTTTTTGGAAAATAAAAAAATCTTCATTAATAATTTTATTTCTTATTTAGGATATATAATAATATATAATAATGTTAAATTACATTTCTGAGGTGTAATTTCCGATCCATTAGATTTAAGTTCAATCAAAACGAAGCGTTTATCAGAACAAAAAAAAAAGTAAAAGAAAAAAGTTTTAAAACTTTATTTTCCATTCAATTTTTCTACAATAGAAATTCTATTGTAATAATAGAGTTAAGATTTATCAGTTAATATATTTCAAACATATAGTACAATCATTCTTGTTTAAAAATAGAAATCATTTTACCTATCTATTATATTTTATGATGTTTCAGTGTTTTCTTCCATTTGGGAAAGTCCATAAATTTCCTACATGGGGATTATAAGCTGAGAGAGTCGGTAAACACACGAGGCATCGATGTATTTTCTACTCCGTGTCTCAAATGTTATGTTGATCCTGAAGAAGATTTATTATTCGGAACGTCGACAAAAATAATAGATTTTATTGACCATAGTGTCCTATTTTAAAAACAATTATTTCAGTAATACGCTAACCTATGCACGGTGGATTCTGTGGCCATTAGACATGCGTCGGACCTGGAGGCTGTTGTTGGGTTCTGCACTGCCTGGAGTATAGGAGCTCCATCTATGCTTCCTTCTTGTTGTGAATCTGTATAAGACCGGTGGTCTTAATAAAGCTGTATGTTTGTGTATGTGTAAATATTTCTCTCACTATATTTTGGAAGAAGTTATGTAAACTATAATAAATTATTTTAAATTAAAAAGGCATATATTGGATCAAAATATAATTTATTTTACCAATATTTCAGTTGGCTGAACGCCAACCATAATCAAGGTGTTATAACATATTTAATGTGTGTCAACAACAAACTCAGCGCCGCATAACGTCAACAAAATTAAATTTTAAAAATATTTTGTTATATTCAATATATTATAAATATGTTATAAATCATGATACACTGATTTTAAAAATAAAGTTTAGTTTAAAGTCAGAACAGCAAGCTAGTTCTGTATTAGACAATACCATTAAGAAAATTTAAAATTTTTATTTATTTTTTAGTTGATTTAAGCATAAGTGGTTTGTTATATTATTATAGTGAAGTTATAAGCTATTTCTCCAATGGAGAGTTTTGTAATTGACGCATGCGTGGAGAAGATTTCCAACACATTATACCTTCTCTCCTCTGATTAGGTAAGTGTATTGTTGATACGTGGTACTAGGGAGTATCATGACGTGTACTTCTAAGTATGGTAATGAAAGAATTACTTCTCTGATTCGATACGTGAATCGTTAGGATGGTACACATACTTTGGGAGAATAATTATACAACATACTACAATAATTTGGTTTATGTTTTGGTTCTGGTTTATGTTTGACTTACATCATATTTTGTTAACGTGATAATCCTGTTGAAGGACTGACAAGTCCGAAAGCTTGATAAATAAAAGGTTGTACAAGAAACTTATATAATAGGATAAAAAAAGAAGAGAAAACTCCAGTATAGCTTCGGCCGTTATGCGTCATGGGCTTTCTACCGGAGTTTTCTCTCTTTTTTTAAAAAATCCTATTATATCCTTCTCTATTTATTAAATAAATAAATATATATAAAACAAACCTCTTATGCTTAAATCAACTAACAAATACATAAAATTATGAAAAAGGCATCTCCTTATCGTGCAACTGAAAGTTGCTGATAGCTTGCGCCATCAGTTGGATGATAAGTGTTCTACCGCGTTAGGGTAAAGGTTCGAGCTGCAGTGAGAACTATAAATTAATAATTTATATTTTAATAAGTCCAAAAATTACATACAATTATAAGAGGCAGATGGAGTACAGTTTTTACTCCACCAGCGCCTAGAGTATTATATAATGGAAGGAACCGCTGCAGGTTGTAGCGACGCGCGGTAAACACCCGGCGACATCAGGCGGTGTTCGAAAAGTGCGCGCGCAGGCCGGCTGGCCAGCTCGCAGAATTCCCGGCGTCCCATGCCAGCGTCGCCCGCTGGCATCCTCTTATCTCATGCCCCCCCTGGAGATTGGGACTTGGGACCGATCCAACGTAGTTGCTATAACGCGGGTTCGGTTCTCGGGTTCGAGGGGATAAGGTCTGCTGATGTTGAGCTGAGTTGGGTGGGGTGGTGTACGGTGGAGGCACGAAAGGTCGTAAGAATCTGCGATTACGGCGAAGAAGGCGTCCGGCGTCGGTCCGGATGAGGTAGCTGCGACCGCGTGGAAGTTGTTCGAGAACCTCAGCAAGGAGGGTCCAATGTTTTGTGCGGTGATCCTGGACAAGGACTATTGCTCCCACTTCCAAATGTGAGAGTGGCTTGGCGTTGCGATTGTATCGCTTCCGGAAGGAATGTTCTCTTACATTTTGCTGCAAGAGGTACTGGGCCATCTGGATCTGCTGGGGCGTGCCAGAGATGGTGATGACCCGTTCGTTGCTACCAGGTTGAGACTCATCTATGGTGATCCCCGCAGCAGACTCGCGCCGGATCTTCCTGATGCGTTGACCACCTTTCCCAATGATGGCACCGGCGAGATCATTTGGTATAGTGACTTGTGATGAGCCTTTTTTCGGGACGACTACCATAGGATGGCACCAATCGATGGCTTCGCCGACGGGTACCTGTTCGATTATCCCTTTCGCCAACATGGTATCGAGTTGAGTTTTGACGGGGTCTCTCCAGTGAAAGGGAACGTTGTATGCCCGGTAGCGTTTGCAAGGAACGGCATCTTTAACTAGTTCGATAGACATGGGGGGTCCTTGCATGGGTTTTAACACTGTGTCGTCGAACGCTCTAGCATAATGGGTAAGGATAGACTGCTTATCGATCTCATTGGCTCTCACCGGGGTCGGCGGGAACGTTAGAACTTGTCCGTTGGTTATGGCATTGACGATCATTGAATGGGGCCAGTTATCCGGCAGAAGTCCTAAGGCTTTGCATCCGCTCTTGCTCAAGAGAGGGGCGTTCAGGTGCTTGCAGACTCCAACGGTAGTACTGTATGTTTTCCCGTTGAGATGCAGTGCCGCGACGAACGATCCACAAGGACTTAAGCTGATGCCGTTGGCTCCTACGCAAGGGACGTTCTTCGGGTTGAGTGCTGATCGGGTCTGCTCATCCAGTAACAGGAATTCTGATTCTGGGATTAGATCCAGATCTGACCCCGGGTCCGCCAGCCAACGGATTTGGTGTAACTTATGGTTGATATCGGTCGGAATGGTTATGAGTTCGTTGCGTACTCCAGCTGCAACAACTGTGTTTGAGGGTCCTGGTTGGGACTGATTGTTTCTGGTTGCGGGTGGCGGGATATTAGGTTTGGTTGTGGGTTTCCGTTTCAGTTGTCGGCAAACCCTTCCGTAATGCCCGGTGATGCCGCATTTGTTACACTCTATGTCTTTTGCTGGGCACTGGTCACGGCGGTGTCTTGGGTTAGCCCCACATCCGGAGCAGGGGTCGTTAGGATCATAGGGTTTCTGAAAGAAACGGTTGGCCTTAGGTGAGGTTTCAGACGAGCTGGCTTGTTGATGCTTGTAGGTTGATGGTGCACGTCTGGTTGCAATGAAGGCTTCGGGGGAGGTGGTTGGGGAGGGTGAAAGAGTCGCGCCCACGGCGGTAGCACTCTCATGTGCGATGCAAATTGAGAGGACTCGGTCCAGGGAGAGGTCGGAATTGTACTGCTCCGCCAGTACTTTTCGTTGGAGGTCTTTATCAAACAGGCCACATATTAACCTGTCACGGATACGGAGTTGCTGTTGATAACCAGCAAGGGCAAACGTTTTCCCACAAGCTCTTTTTGTGCATATTGTAATACACGGGTCGCCGCATGTGCTGCACTTAAAATCCAGCTCATGTGCACACGAGTCATCAAGAGCTTTAAGGGCTGCGAAGTAGCGATCCACCGATTCTACGGTTTGTTGGTCTCTACGATGAAAATCTTGCCGATCAAGGAGGGGGTTTCGCTTCTTGCGTAGGTAGGCCTCGAGAGCATTCACGGCTTCATCGAGGGTGGTGGTGGTAGAAATATGAAGGCGGCCTGATTGCCAAAGGATGGTCCATTCGGAATGGAGGGCGGCACGCAAAGTCACTTGCTGTGTGGATAGCGGGAAGGTGGCTACTTGTTGGGCGTCCACGTAGTCGTTCCAACGTTGTTTCCAATCGCGGAAAAAAGACATCGTTAACTCCTCCGGGGAAGCCAGTTTAGGAAGCTGGATGATTTTTGTGGCGTGGTGAGGAGGAGCTCCTAATGGGACTGTCGGTGTCGGATTCCGAGTAGCCATCTGCTGCAACAGTGCGGCTATGGACCTGAGGATGTCGGTGCTGGTCGGCGAGGCAGGGTTCTCTGGAGGGGTTTGGGATGGTCGGCGATTCCTTCTTGAGGGCATCTTTATTACTAATTGTCACTGAGCTGTCACTTAAAAAACGGCTATAATTAACCGAATGTCGACTGCGCCATGTTCTACCGCGTTAGGGTAAAGGTTCGAGCTGCAGTGAGAACTATAAATTAATAATTTATATTTTAATAAGTCCAAAAATTACATACAATTATAAGAGGCAGATGGAGTACAGTTTTTACTCCACCAGCGCCTAGAGTATTATATAATGGAAGGAACCGCTGCAGGTTGTAGCGACGCGCGGTAAACACCCGGCGACATCAGGCGGTGTTCGAAAAGTGCGCGCGCAGCCCCCGGTGCGCGCGCAGGCCGGCTGGCCAGCTCGCAGAATTCCCGGCGTCCCATGCCAGCGTCGCCCGCTGGCATCCTCTTATCTCAATAAGGAGATGTCTTTTTCATAATTTATGTACCTTATCCCAGTACAATATCACATTTGTACACACACGCACTATTTTTTTTCAAATACATAAAAACTTTAAAATTTTCTTAATGGTATACATATATATATGATGCACTAGCGCGCCATCTGTTATCAAAATTCGAAACTATTTTAAAGGCGTAAGATTCTTTTTTGAAATTTGCGGAAGAGCGATTGCTCGAAGCATATTATTCATTTATAAATGTATGTAATTCTACTGTCCTCAAAGCTTATGTCCATAGTTCTTCTAAAATACCCATTCCAAAAGTCTACCAACAGTATCACTATAAAAGGAAGTTCCAAAAAAAATGCAATATAACAGCGGTATGGTAGATTAAATTGGCGAAACCGCTGGGAGGGTTCACCACTGATGAGCCAGGCCTTCCCCTTAATTTTTCCATTGCAGTAAGGGCAGTAGAAATTGTTTAATTAAAAAAAAAAAAGAAACATACGCCTTTAAAATGGTTTCGAATTTTGACACATATATATGTTATAAAACTATTTTAGTGGCGTATTATTCTTTTTAAAATAAAACAATTTCTACTGTCCTTACTGCGATGAAAAAATTAAAGGGAGGGCCTGGCTCATCAGTGGTGAACCCTCCCAGCGGTTTCGCCAGTTTAATCTACCATACCGCTGTTATATTGCATTTTTGGAACTTCCTTTTATAGGTGACCGTTGTAAGAATCTTGGAATGGGTATTTTAGAAGAACTATGGACATAAGCTTTTAGGACAGCAGAATTAAATATAATTATAAATATATAATATGCTTCGAGCAATCGCTCTTCCGCAAATATCAAATTGTGTCTTTTATTAGAACAATAATGTTATGATGTACTAGAGCGCCATCTGTTATCAAATTATAAAACTATTTTAGTGGCGTATTATTCTTTTTAAAATAAAACAATTTCTACTGTCCTTACTGCGATGAAAAAATTAAAGGGAGGGCCTGGCTCATCAGTGGTGAACCCTCCCAGCGGTTTCGCCAGTTTAATCTACCATACCGCTGTTATATTGCATTTTTGGAACTTCCTTTTATAGGTGACCGTTGTAAGAATCTTGGAATGGGTATTTTAGAAGAACTATGGACATAAGCTTTTAGGACAGCAGAATTAAATATAATTATAAATATATAATATGCTTCGAGCAATCGCTCTTCCGCAAATATCAAATTGTGTCTTTTATTAAAACAATAATGTTATGATGTACTAGAGCGCCATCTGTTATCAAATTATAAAACTATTTTAGTGGCGTATTATTCTTTTTAAAATAAAACAATTTCTACTGTCCTTACTGCGATGAAAAAATTAAAGGGAGGGCCTGGCTCATCAGTGGTGAACCCTCCCAACAACGGTCACCTATAAAAGGAAGTTCCAAAAATGCAATATAACAGCGGTATGGTAGATTAAACTGGCGAAACCGCTGGGAGGGTTCACCACTGATGAGCCAAGCCCTCCCTTTAATTTTTTCATCGCAGTAAGGACAGTAGAAATTGTTTTATTTTAAAAAGAATAATACGCCACTAAAATAGTTTTATAATTTGATAACAGATGGCGCTCTAGTACATCATAACATATATATGTGTGAAAATATAATTTGAAATATAGAAAAAAAGGTCGGATGTTGATATTGAAAACAAAATATCCTGA
>CP092864.1:3285912-3373153 GCA_030710605.1 Cordylochernes scorpioides | reverse complement strand
AGGCTCTATTTAGAGGGGGTGCTATAGACAGGTCACTTTTAATGTAAATCGCATCGTACTACGTATTTAAAATCGGGCGCTATAGAGAGGAAGGCTCTATTTAGAGGGAGCGCTATAGACAGGTTTAACTGTATATATTTATATGAAATAATTTTATTAGAAAACGGTTTCATCTGATCCCCCTCCATTTCCACAAATAATTCTTAAAACAGGAGTAATTGCAATTTTTTTTTTAGAAATAACTGGGCGAATTCTATTAATGAAACTTGGAAGAGTGAAACCCCCCCCTGCTCAAATAACAATAATTTTCAGAAAGGAAAAACAAAAAATAAATTAAAAAGTGGATAATTAAACCAGTCGGTGAGGGGGAAAAAGAAATCTTGCCTGGCACGAATAAAACGACAAAATAATTATCGAATAATAATTTTTCCAGAATTCCATAAAAAAACGTCTAACAAGCAACTAATTAAATGCCGAAATGATTTTTATTAAATATTAGAAGAAATGGTTTTCACGGAGCCATTTCTCTATATAACGTTCCTTCACGTTTGATAAATTTTTGACACATTTTAAACTTTCCTTTGTATATATTTCTTTCGACCATATTTTTATATTAAACTTGATAATAAAATATTTTAAAAGGTTTCAAAAGAATTTTATTTTCAGAAAAAAAATAGTAAAAAACTTTATTTTTACCCTTTGAAATATTTTAGGATCTTAATATTACGTGCTTACGAAACCAATCTCTTCTCAATAGAATGTGGAATGTGGAAGACATATTTTAATAAATTTGGAATTTTTAAACCACGTTACGTGAGAGACCTGGGTTCGATCCCGGTCAGAGACATTTTTTTTAAAACAATGAATTATAAAATAAGTTTTTTACTTAATTCATAGACAAGGATGGAATAGTAATTATTTGATTGCTGTTTGCGCTATTCTTAAAGTTTTTTAAAACATCGAACTAGCCTAACTGTACGAGTTACCTTTTTGTTTTGTTACCTCCGTATCATTTACTTAATTTATCTCTGATTTATTTTATTGTTTTGATTAAATGTTGATTATAATCTAATAATTATTAGAGGGATCTCATGTTATGAATCTATGTAGTTTATATATTTGCATAAGCAACAATTAAATGATGTTTTTTTCCGATAGATGGCGCAATGCGATCATCAAGGCTCAGTTTCAAGATTAGAAGTTTACTTTTTCCTAATTTTATAAACAGAAATTATACAATATTACCTTTAAAGATAGAGGTTGCCTGGCCGGGGGGCATTCATATTTGTTTAAAAATTGAGACACTTAGGCCAGTTCAAGTTTTATTTTATAAACGTTACAAAAAATATCTTTTGTCTTCGTCAGAAGAAATTAATAAAAATAAAGCATTTGGAAAGGCGTTAAAATATTTGTTGAAACATTAAGAAAATAAAACTTTAACTGGCCGAAAGTGTCGCATATTACCTATACTAGCCGAATGACCCGGGCAACGCCCGTGTTTTACCCGATTGAATGTTTTGATTCAAATACTATTTGTTACAATTATAAATTGGTGCCTTATATAAATACATATGTTAGTTAATAACTATAGCCTATGTGCTTTATCTGTCTATGTACTGTTGGCTTCCGTAGGCGTCTCTTACTGGGAAAAAGAAAGAGAGGATTCCATTTGGTTATTAACTAATATATGCATTCAAATGCTTTTTTTTTTGTTTCTCCTGACGAAGAGAAACGATTTTTTTGTCGAAACGTTAAGAAAATAAAAAAACTCTAACTGGCCGAAGTGTCTATTTTTCACAGAATTTGTTATACCTTGTCATATACAATATAGAGAATAATAGTGACCATGGAACACACGCAATGTGTGCAACAGTAACCATAGTGGTGAGTGACGTTAAAGTTGCCCAACGTTGGGCGACATGTTGGGCGACATATGTAGAGCGGGGCTACACGTGAGACAGGGATGGGGACACATTAGTGAGAGATGGCGTTAATTTATTCAATTGGTTATACTGAGCTGGGAAATTAAATTGGAATCCCAATTACATTAGAGGACTAATGAGATTGGATAATTTAACTGCCGCTGGGTTATATCTGGTTAATTGTTTCACGTTAGTGGGCGGATTAGTGGATGGATTAGTGGATTAGTATTAGTTTGACACTTGTGGAGACATCGTGTCATAAGTTGGGTCAACCTGTATTGGACAGTTTATTTCAAAACATTGGATTCTTGTACCAGCCCAAACCTACTAGTGGGTAAAGTAACCAAATAGGTGTCTGACACTTTGTGAGTGCGAAGTTTGGATTGCTCTCTACATTTGTAGACATGTGGTGCATTTACAGTATAAGAAGTCATAACCCTCTAACCACCATGGCATGGTACTACATATGTAGACATGTTATTAATTTATAATAAATATAGTCACAGCCTTCTACAATTCTAACCTGATACTACATATGTAGACATGTAACATACCTACAATACAAGTATCTAGCGGGACATATGGCTAGAAGGAAAGAAGGCAAGACAAATACAAGACTATATGTAAATATATATATGTTATATAAAGGTATTATTTAAAATGTTATATAAAGGTATTATTTAAAATGTTATATTAAGGTATTATTTTATTTAAAAAAAAATTATATATTTCATAGATACAAATACTCTGTTTAAATCGACCGCCAGAGGTCGCGCTTTCTCTATAAATACTCATTGTTGTTGTTCCCCGTTGGTCGGCTCAAACCATATGTAATTATGTAAATATTCTTTTGTTTTCCTTATTCTACTCGCCTTAATCCAGGCAGTACTTTAATCAAACTATGTTTTTTTATATATCCCATAAGCTCAATTAAAGCTATTTTTAATAACTAATATCATTATAATATCTTCCACGACTGCATACCAAAATCAAGCAAATGACCAATAATTCCTCTACAAGTAATTTATATCAAAATATAACAGAAATCTCATTCATCTTTGTTTTTATAACATATATATATGCCAAAAGTGGCACCCCTTCTTTAAAAAATGCATTATGTAAAACAATGCATTTTGGCTTATCACCCCAGTACAGAACGTAATGATGGAGATAAGTAATGAGGAAAGTTATGAAATCGGTCGAAATGGCCAAACAGGGGTTTAAATTGGTGGAGTGGCCGAATTTCAGGAATAAATAATATATAGGGTTGCAGGAGGATGGTATTTATGCACCAATAGGGCACCTATTCCTTTAAACTACCTTAAAATTATGTAAATAGGTTTTGTCACATCGGCAGGGCCTATTTCAAGCTAGAATTCAACATAGAGTTGGCTGGAGGATGGTATTGATGTACCAAAAGTGGAACCTCTCCCTTTAAAATAACACAAGAAGTATGTAAATAGGTTTTGATAGATGAATACCAACCTTGGCAAATCTATGTTATACACGACAATGTGGACATCCACGTGAAGAAATTGCCGGAGGGGAGATAGATCAATTCTCCAGGGTGGCCGAGTCAATTTGTGAGAAATGACAAGATGTCCGCGTGTTGACAATTCCAGAATGGAATACAAATCATTTTGAAATCTTTCGGACAATTCCTTCTTCAACTTACAATTTATGACTTGTAATACTGTATTGGCAGCATATATGTGAATGTTCTATTCATATCAATAATATATATACGTAACTATAATATTATAAATTAATTGCATATCTTTTAAAATAATCTATTATACACATAAAACATTTTTATATCAACATTTCTCATAGTGTTTATTTTCTAATATACACTCATGAACAAAACTTAAGAAAGTTATACCTTTTACCATGTATATCGGGATTCAGACAATAACTCTGAAATATATTACAGTGACCTTTATTGAAGACATACGAGATAACCAAGTGTAAACAAAATTGTCTCTGCCTCTTTTAAAATAAAAATAAATAAAATAGGTGACCGGCAATTTCAAAAACGTTCCACTTTATTAAGTTTTGTCTATGAGCGTACGTAAATTCTCCCGTAACTTTATGTATCATATAAATAAGTAATCCAAATAAAACTTATATAAATCTACCACATTAACATATTTACCATATTGCTGATTATCTGCATATTGGTTGTTTCCATTTGAATAAATATATCGTGTTATTTGAAAATATGAAATATATCAAAATTTTAAATTTTAAATAAACTTAAAACAAACACAAGTGCCGTTTTACATTTATTCTCTCAAGGGGAAAATATCGAAGGTTTTATCACAACGATTTTGCTACCTTGGCATTTGAGCAACTTAAGTTGATACTTTTTTGGAAAACCTTTTAAAAACTTCGGAGTTAAATTCGTGCTATTAAATGGTTTTTTAATATTGGACATTTTGACAAACAAATGGTTTTGTTGATTAAGGTGTTTTTCTTGAAAGTGTGTTTCTCTCGAAGTTTCTTTAATGTTTTTCTAATGGACGTGACTTCCTAGAAAGGATTACGAAAGAGGTCAAATTTAAATAAAAGTGTAAATATATTCATTGAATCTATAATACAACACACGAATTGTGACGATATAGAAGGATATTTTAGAAGGGTTTAAAAGGTTGGTTATGTTTTAAAGCGCGCGCGCGCTACAATTACACCGAGTCATAATTTGTTTTTTTTTTTAAATCTTTTTGAAGTAATAGTATACAATATATTTATTTAATTAAAAACGCATATATTGGTTTCTAAATTTAATCGATATTTGTTTAGATCATAGTGGCAATTTTTTATTCTGGCATTCAAAAGTTTTTTCCCCGTTTCTAATAATATTTTTCTAGAAAATTTCATGCGAATAGGATCTTTTAGAATTAAAGAAGGTGGAATAATTCCCATTGACAGACATCTGTGGTTGAAATGTAAGTGTCCAACTGTTGATAGAAAAAGTCGAAGTCTTTCTATTGTTCTTGCAAGGCATTCTTTTAATTAAAGATTTATTTATGGATTGCTCAATTTTTCAAATTATATTTATTAGAATGAGAATTTAGTTATTGTAAACAATTTGAGTCCTTTTTATATAATAATATTATGGAACAAACCAACATTGAGCTAGATTTATAATTTTCTAAAATTTAAATAGCAATGTACGAAGGAAAAACTGCTAGAATAATACTTAGAGATACCAATACAAACAGCAAACAATAAAAAACACAATAAACAGACATTTTAATTCTATATAGCAATAATTTTGTTTAGCTTAAATGGCACCTCTCCCTTTGAAAATGCATTGAAACAATGTAATTGGTTTGATGACTATATAAGGTCCGTAACCATTTTATATAGCTATATAAAAAAGGCGTTCTTGGATCTATGAATGAAAATAAAACAATTTATTTCTAAAATATTTCGAGAATTGTTCCCTCTTCATCAATATATTTCACAATAAACTTAATTTACAGATTGTTGTATATCAATATTCACATCACATTCAATAGATTGACTTTAGCATGTTATACAGGTTGACTTTTTGTCTGAGTTTACCAAAACTGGTATTTTGGCTACTTCTTCATCACCAACTTTACGTTCTGTACTGGGATGATAACCAAATGCATTGTTTTAAATGTATTTTTAAAGGGAAAGCTGCCATTTTTGATACATGAATGCCACCCATCACAACCTTATGTTATATATATTTGCTTTAATTTAACCAACAAAATCTTTTCAAAAATGAATTAGTGGAGATTAAACCGAATGTGGTGTCCCCATGTCTAAAGTTCGATATTTCATACCTTTTACCAAACACATTTCCTCAAAAGTACCCGACATTTGAGCAAAGCAGCCCAATACAATATTAGAGTATATTGTAGAGATGAAACTGGCTAAACTACAAGGAGGGTTCCCCACTGATGAGCCAGGCCTTTCCAAATTTTTATCATTGCAATAAAGATAATAGAAATTGTCTTATTTCAAAAAGAAACAGTCGCTCTATAATAGTTAACATAGTTTAAAATATAACTATATAAAATACTATTTTCTTGTTGTTTTTCACATGAAAAGCGTTTTTTACGCAAACTTAGCCTTAAATACCCATTTCTTGATTTCTCAGGACTCTTAGACCAAATATTTGGTGGTAAAGGTACAATCTGAACAACGCTGACGAGGGCCAACAGCTCGAAACGTGTACGTGGTTGAGCTTTATTGATTTATAAAAAAATTGGGTTGGTTAAATAACTTTGGAACAAGCTAAATCAACGTTTAGTTGGTTTTTGTTCCACTAGATGGCGCTCTGCCATCTAAAAATGTTCATGTAAGCGGTCAGAAAATACCAATTTTGTTTTTAATAAAATCCACTATTCACTTTTTATATTTTATAGATTTGATTCTATAATGGTCCTTTTCGGAAAGGTTGTTTTGTAAATGGCCGCTTCAGAATTCCAATACAACAGACATTCATTTAGGATTTAAAGGGTTTAAAAGTGTTTTATTGGAAAACTCCGCGTGGAAAATTGATTTTCCATGAATTCCCAAGTTGAAATAATAGAAGCCGTGTAGAGGGAAGTTTCTAAATGCCGATTTCATTTCAAATCTGTTTTATAGATAGTCAGAATATAAGGTCAAATTTTTCTACAGGAAATTTAACATTTCACGGCTCATCACATATTATCTATATGGAATATTTTCACTTGTGGGCAGTTAGAGATTGCTTTTACTGTTTGGTTGCTTGCACTCATTGGTGGGGTTGGAATTTTGCAAGAATCGGTTTCCATTAAGTCACTTTTATCTTTAATAAAGGACATCAATAAATACGTGAGCGTCAATTCTTTTATTATATTTCTTGAAAATAAAGATACTTCGGCCAGTAAATCTTTTTATTACCTCGATGTTTCGACAAAAATCTTTTGTCCTCGTCAGGAGCAAACAAAAATTAAACATCTAGCAAGGCGTTAAAAATCTTTCTATTATATCTTTTATTATAAACGAACTAAAAAAGCAAGCTAAGATTTTGGTGGTGTCTTCTTAATTTGAAACAAAGAAAGATAACTCGACACTCTGGGTATCGTATGGGAAATATGCAAATATGTTACTTAATTTGTATATATGATTAAATTAATTTTACAACCTTTTTAATTATGTATTTACAATCTTTCAGTGACCAGCTGTCAGCTTTTTCAAGGAAGGTAAAACTTACTTATATTGAAATAAATATGAACTATTTTTTACGCGTATGTTTCTTTTTGAAATAAAAATATTTCGACTGTCCTTACTGCAATGATAAAATATTCGGAGGGCTTGACTCATCAGTGGCGAACCCCTCAGCGGTTTCGCCAATTTAATCTACCATACTGCTTCTTATATCTATAATACTGTATTGGAGGATTCTGCTTATATATGCTACACTAAAGGGTGGAATCTTAGAAATGATATTCAAGCAAACTATAGACATAAGCTTTTAGGACAGTAGAATTACATATAAATATTTGCATTGAACAATGATCTTCCGCAAACAATAAAGACAAGGCCAGTTAGGTAAAAATTTGTTTTATTTCAAAAAGAGAAATAAAACTCCTTATAAAGAAGTTCTATTTCTAGACACAATAACTCAAACTCGTATGTAAACTACATACAAATGGAAATCAAACAACTAAAATAATATTTCCATCTATATTTTTATAGATAAAAGAAATTAAGTTACAATAATGGCCTGGAATACAATACAAATTCTTTAGATTCACGGGGTAATGGCGCCCAGTTAGTATTGGTGGTGACTTACCGCGTCTGCTTATAATTTAATTTAATCTTCTGCATTAGATTTCTTGTTTTGGCATTTTCCCCAAGTTTTAAACCAAATGTGTATAATCCCATTATCCAATCACAAAAGACTATTTTGGCAAGGGAATGATAAAAAATAAAACTGGGTCATCATAATTTATTCTCTAAATGTGGTTGTAAATTTAAATATAAAATAAAAATATTATACAAATTTGGTAAATTAGATGTAATGTTTACTATTATATTTTTACCCTAAAGAATGATCTGGCTTCGACCCTAATTCTTCGAGTAAATACCTGCTAGATGAATACTTAATTAACAAATGTTATTTTGTTTTTCTATTCTTCTAAATAGTAGAAGTCATGAGAGAGAGAGAGAGAGAGATTATAAGAATATATTTATTTATGGTTATAGATATACAGCCTGCACCACGCTGACGAAGACCAATAGCCATCGTGGTTCGTGGTTGTCTTTTCTTGATTTATCAAGAAATTGGGTTGGCCAAATATCAGGAAACAATTTGAATCAAAGTTTAGTTGATAGACAGTGACCTGTATTAAAGATACACGAGATAACCAAGAGTGAATAAAATTGCCTCTGTCTCCTTAAAAAAAATCCTCAGATCGTAAGACTACCCAGAAGACACATCGTAAGTGCCACCTAGTTTTCTTTTGGATCGTTTTTGAAGACAACTCTCAGATTTATAAAATTAATTTATTAAACTTTAAACATTTTCAGATATATATAGAAACGAGTTAATTATCTCGTATTTAAGGCAACAAAAGAATCATCTAATTTACATACATCGTTCTAACCAACTTGTGCAAAACAGACGACAAAGAATCACGATGGTAGAGGGTAAGTTCCTATTTTTTACAAGCTTTCACACTCAAAGAATCATCATTTTCTTGCTTCATTTTCCAGCCAGTAGGAATTGATGCATTCTCCATGCACCGAGCAGCCATTTGGTTTGTCCCCTCGCGCCCGCCTTTATGTTCTAGCTCTATGGGGTTGACCAATCAGCCCACAGACGTCTACGAGATCAGACGACCAGCGACATCAAAGACTGCTCTCTCTCTCTCTCTCTCTATATAAATATTTTGATTTGCAGTTAACTTTAAGATGACCTTTTTCACACACATCAAATTGTATAATTTATATTTAAATTAATATCTAAATAATCCAAACCAAAATATGTAAATATAGTAATGCATTTTGAAAATAGAGCAATCCATAAATAAATATTTAATTAAAAAAGCATATATTGGATCAAAATATCATTTATTTTACCAATATATCAGTTGGCTGAACGCCAACCTTTATCAAGGTATTATAACATATTTAATGTGTGTTAATAACAAACTCAGCGCCACATAACATAATTCTGTTGACGTTATGTGGCGCTGAGCTTGTTGTTGACACACATTAAATATGTTATAATACCTTGATAAAGGTTGGCTGAACGCCAAGCACATGAAATATTGGTAATACATGATATTTTGATCCAATATATGTATTTTAGATTATAGTAATGTATATAAGAAACTACAATACAGCCAAGTTTCCTTTTATAAAACCTTTTACCTGTAGAAGGGCCGTTTAAAAACCCGAAAACTTGTTAAAAATATAAAAAATAAACGTATCCTCGGAGATTTATATTTGATTAATTGATACAGAGGATTATAATTCTGATATATATCATATTATATTATACAAGAAAGTAACAAACAGAGATTTATCCAACAGTCAACAACAGGAAGATGACTTGTGGCCGTCCGCTTCTTCCTTCTTGACTGATCCATCCTCAGCTATACTTGGCGCCACACGTGGGGTCGACCCTGCTTACTACCACGGCGATGTCAAACTTTTCTTTCGCCATAACACTATGTTATTAATATACAAATTTGAAACCATATAATATTATATGAAAATTAGTTAAAGTTACGCACCTCTCTCCTAAAAATACAATTTTATAATAAAAATAATGTATTTTCTAAAATATTACATTTAAAATATAAATATTTATTGATTTTTAAATAAAAGAGCATATATTGGATCAAAATATCATTTATTTTACCAATATTTTGATCCAATATATGCCTATTTATTTAAAGATTTATTTATGGATTGCTCTATTTTCAAAACAATATTTATTGATGTAAATTTTATTTTACAAAGTCAAATTTATAAACAAGGGAATATTCACCTCTCTTTTAGAATAAATATAAAGGCATATACCATTAACACACACATATAATATAAATAAAAATAATGTTTTTTATGAAGAGATGATATATGATCTGTTTTTTTGTGTATAAAATATATATATATGGTATGTGGTAAAGGTTTCCATATAGTTTTCGCTCGCTAAGCCTATCCGTTAGAAATCGAAATGTCAAGTCGCAGATTTACGGGAGAATTTTGTCTCTAACTACTCGGGCAAATCCTTTAAAATTCTTTAAACTCCCACTGACAGTTTGGATTTATCGTCGTTTTATTTGGGAAACTATCAATAACTATCATTTCATGTTATATCTCAGCCGGTTTCTATATACCTCGGATCAAAATATAAAAAAATTCGATTGTAAAATAATTCTACTTTTTAAAAGTTGTAAATATATCATACAACCTATCAACATATTATATAATATATGACATAATAAAAATATGATTTTTATTATTCATTATATAATTAAAATTCTAGAACAAAATAATTACATAACCATAATGTTTATTAAAATTGTTTTCCTAATATAACTGAAATTATAACTTAAATAATAAAATTAAAAATAAGAACTAAACACAGAGTTAATTTTTAAAATGTAAAGGAATGCCAAACAAAAATAATATAACCTAATTTGCTTTAAAAAAAAAAAAATAACGCTGTTGATTGTTTTTATATGTAGAACTGTTTGCTTTGAGAAATAATCAAAATAAATATAATTTAAGACATATATAATATATATTTTACATTATTATTATTATTTTTCTGAAAATAGAGTAATCCATAAATACATTTTTAATTAAAAAGACATATATTGGATCAAAATATAATTTATTTTAGCAATATTTCAGTTGGCTGAACGCCAACCTTTATCAAGGTATTATAATATTTTGATGTTTGTCAACAATAAACTCATGTGGCGCTGTGAGGATAACCTTGAAATACATTTTTAAAAGTGCAATTAAAATAATCAAGATATTGAGCAAATTCAATCTTAACTGGTATAAATATGACTGTAGAAAATGAAACTATTAAAAACTAATTTTGTTAATTTTTATTGTAAGTTTAAAAACTATTCTTTAACATATAACAACTCAAACAACACACACACAAGCCAAAATTATATCTAATATAAATTACATTTTGGTGTTGAGAAAAATATATAATGATTCATTCATATAATCAAAGACGAAATAACCAGTGACTGTAGGAACTAACCAGCATGGTGGCGAGGGTAAATAGCTGTAAATAATACACCAGAAATAAATAAAGCAGACGCCCAATTAGGAAGATAAAGCCGCTGGAGGGAGCTGCATTCATTGGTCTAATCCAATCAATACCTAGACTTAATACCATCTATATATGAAAATAGGATATTTATCATCACTTTGATGATTGAAGAACAAGCGCAATGATATAAGTTTCTCTAATAGAAATATATTGGTAGTTCTATAACACAAGCGCATAAAACATTCATATACACCCATACTTCGCTTTGTGTTGGGGTTACGTTCCAAAAAAACACGACCCAAAGTGAAAATATGTGAAGGCGCAATCAAAAACAAAGGTGTTGCCATATTTTAGGAAAACAAAAATTAAAAAAAAATAATTATTAAAGACTCGAATTCAAAACAACGCAACTTCGAAAATCAAACGACGCACAGTGAAAATCAGTAAAAATTAAGCAGCGACGCAACTTCGAAAAAAACGCAAAACGAAACGACGCAAAGCGAGGTATTGGTGTATTCCTCAGTATTAAATTCTTCAATTCCTTTTTGCATCCTATTTAAATATTGATGTAAATAGACATATATGCAAAGTTATAAATCTTTTTAAATTATGAAATAAGGCATCTCCTTATCGTGCAACTGAAAGTTGCTGATGGCTTGCGCCATCTATTTTAAATTAGACAGGGTGATATGTAGATATAACATGTTTTTTACTATCTCCATCTTATAAAATATGCATAAATAATAGTCATTTATCTTAATTTATCGCACCATTTATTACGAAGCTGAAAACTATATTTTATACAAAATTTATTTGGAATTTTAAATCTTTTCACCGTCCAATTTAAAGCTATCCGCACGGTATATTTATTTAAGGATTTGAGGAAAAGTTTTATCCATTTCTCAAGTAATTAAAGTTTGGATTTAAGTATTTGTAACTTTTTAATGTTTTTAATCTTAAACTCTCTAACTGAAAGAAATATATTTTTGAAACTGAGAAATATTTTTCATAAATAAAATAAATAGAATTGTTAATAATTCAACAGATAGAAGAGATATTTGAAAATGTTATATTTATATAAATACTTTTTATACATTGAGATTCCTATATTTATTTGTATCTCTCTCTGACTTATATATATATCTCTATATATATAAAAATGAATGTTTGTATGTCTGTCTGTATGTCCGGTATACAAATTCGCATTAGTTCACTAATTCAAACCAAAATTTCCATACATAGGTAAAAAAATACGAGGAAGACGATAGGCTATTTTAAAAAATATATAAATCAATTATTAAAACTATATATTTTTATTCAGAAAATGATGATGACGATATTGCTGTATCATGTTTGATTATCAGATACAAAATTATATCGGGAAAAATTCCAAAAAGCAGAGACCACGGGTGAAACCAGTTTATTATTTTGTACGCAGGAACAAAATTCTAACAGAAAAAAATTCATTCGAGCAGAAAACAAAAGCTAGATCATCTTTCTATAAAAATATCGCTTCTCAGACACATGGTTTGGAGCGGAACGTTTCACAAGAGTGACATCCACGGCGCCAATTTATAATTGTAACGAATAGTATTTGAATAAAAACATTTAATTGGGGTAAAACCCGGGCGTTGCCCGGGTCATTCGGCTAGTGTTATATAAAATTGTATTTAATTTTAAAATTATAATTTCCAGATCAAATCACTCTGTTAAGTCTACCGCCAGATGTCGCGTCTTTCCTTATATAAACATATTGTTGTTGTTTCCCGTTGGCCGGCTCAACTCAAAACTTTTGTAAATATGTAAATAAGTCTTTCATTTTCTTCATTCTTACGCCTTAAATCGGCCCCAATACTTTATCAAATTATATATTTTATAAGCTTAATTAAAACAAACTAGCAAATAAGGATTTAAATAGTTTTATTATTTCTACCACGACACTGCAATATAACAAACATACTTATGTATCTAAAAATAATCAGCAAGTAATAATTCTATAACTCTAATTCCAAAATCAACAGCAGAAAATCTTTTTTTGTAATATATATATCATAAATATATAGGAAATATATATATTTGGTATATTTTACAGATAATCAAAACATATTTTTTTCTGTTTAATATATGTAGAATTAATACAGAGCTTAGTTGAAGGTCATCATAAAACAAAATAATAGAATGGAGCATATATATTAAGAGAATATGGATTGATGAAAAAATTTGCCTAAACTAGAATGAATATAAAGAAAACGGTAGAATGAAGAAGAATTAGACTGATGAAATGGCTGGGAAAAGGACATTTGGATGAAGAGCATAGCGCTCTGCTGAAGACGCTCCTCAAGAACATATACACTCATGGACAAAACTTAAGGAAGTTGTACCATTTAACATGTATATCGGGATTCAGATAATAACTCTGAAATATATTACAGTTACCTTTATTGAAGACCCACGAGATAACCAAGTGTGAACAAAATTACCTCTGTCTATTAAACAACAACAACAACAAAAAAAAAACGATCAGAAACATAAAAGACTCTCTTCCTTAGGTTTTGTCTATGAGTGTATGTAAATATGAGGAATGATTTGCATAAGTAACAATTTTCCATATACCTTAAATCGGGGTGCGATCTCCCAGAGAGAGAACATCTGCGAGCCGGCCAAACATCGATACAGGAATAGCTGCAACTCTGAGAACAGGAGTAACAAATCGTGGCCGAGAAAATAATCAAACTTCACTGATGGATGCATACATCTACTGGAAGTTTATATACACACGCTCATTCTAGAGGATTTCTTGTTTACTTACTTCAATGGATTGGGCAACTTTGGCGTGAATTGTTTTCGCAACCTTTCTTTTTGGTAATTTATTTTCAGCAATGGGAATACTTTATCTAATAACGTTAATTCTACACTATATTGTTACGTATAAAATTAGGGAAAGATAAACCTCAGAATGATACAGCATATAAATTCAAGACAACGGCACAAACTATAAACTTATAAAATACAAGACAATATAAGTGATATGAAAAGTTCACAGAGCAGCAAGATAAAAATGTCAAATTTAATAATTTGTACAAAATAATAAATAATTTTCTACAAAGCTCTTCTTTCCTATGGAAGCTGTGATCCAAATTTTGTTGCTACTTGACATGGCTATGACGTGCTTCTGCCAAGGATTCCCTCGAAGTCTTGGAACTTTGTCCCTAGTACTTAAACGTTCTTTCTCTTGCGGCGTGAGGAGCGGCTTTGTCGTTATATCGTTTATAGGGACATCGTCTTAATGTAGGGAAGTCTTGACTTTGACACGGAGGTGGAATCCCGGAGCAAGTCTCGGAGAATGTAGGCCACTGCACCCAAGACCTTGAGATCTTCTCGGCAATCTTCAATATGTCTTCCCTCATCTACCCAGCATGGTTTATCATTTTCTTTTCCTGCTTTCCAAAGTCATCTATTAGGGTTAGCTAATCAGCACTACGCATGCGCGAAGTCATTTCATTTATGTTTGTCATTGACTGAAACACAAAGTAGAGGTGTCATAAAATTCTGCTGGTTTTATAGTTTCTTAAATTAAGTTAAATGGAGTCACCTTTTTAAAATTAATATAAAAGTAATTTGCTTTATTTTTAAAACAAGTTTAGCATTAAAAAAATCCACTTTAAAACTATAGATATATAATAAAACGCAAAAATATATTTTCTATATCATATTATAAGAGATAATTTTTCAATTGATTATTTCTAGTTAAATTGTGTTGAATAGGTTTTAGAAATCTTTCAATAAAAATTAAACAATAATTTAAGAGAGGGACTTTGTTCTTGGAGGTTTACATGTTTTAACAATAAAAATATACTTATAAATAATTGAACAATATTTATTTAAAGCCTTTTATAATGATTGAATATATTTTTGTCTTTTAAATTTATATATATGAACAGCTAAAAACAGGTTCAAGTAATTATTATTAAATATAAGTATTATATTTTTGTTCTAATAGCAATGAGGGGAACAATACTATATTTATTTCATAGAATAACAAGAATGCAATGTCCAGGATAACTGTTCTTTTGGTATTTAATTCGGTGGAAAGGTCCGCTTATGAATAACGTATAATATCCGTTGGCAGACGACACAGATAATTAATGGCGAGAAAATAATCGTCTGCCTCAAGTTTTTTTCCCGCCAAAAACCACAACGCCATCTTCTGTGTTTTCATTCTATTACTTATATTTAGTTTTATTAGATAATATATAGCACAATATAAATAAGTATATGAATAATAAAATTATTTTATATATGTTATATAAATAATTGATAATATATATAATTTTACTTACAAGATTTTTTAATTTATTCTAATAGAAGAAATGATAGCATATAAAAATAAATGAATTTAGTTAATTAGATTCATAATTTTGATATTTAAAAAAATGAGATTCATTTGTATTACTAGCCGAATGACCCGGGCAACGCCCGGGGTTTACCCGAATGCGTTTATATTTTCAAAATGTTTTTATTCAAATACTATTCGTTAAAATTATAAATTGGCGCCGTGGATGTCACTCATGTGAAACGTCCCGCTCCAAACTGTGTGTATTTTAAAAATAAAAAATAAAATGTAAATTTTCACAACGATATTTGAAAATTGAATTATTTCGATTTTTATATGAATATATATTTTAAATCTGATATATACATAAATCTATTTATTTGATGGTAGCAAGAGATTTCTTGCCCTACGCCGTCATTACGTCTATGTCACTCTTGTGAAACGTCCTGCTCCACCCCCTCCACCAATCCCCATCGCGCCGTGGTCACTGCACACGTCCTTAACATAGATGACAGAGTTGCCGCAGTGAGGCGCTGGTTGCGAATTGAATAGGGAAAATTTGTTACTAATATGTTAATAGCTCCAAGGATATTCGAGATAGAAGCTTGAAAATTTGCCTATAGGTTTTTTTCAGATTCAACTCTATATACTGTTAAAATATCAGCCATATTAGTTACGTATTGTAGACGTGTATAGCCGACAAACATACAAACATACATACATACATACATACACTGACTTTTATATATATAGGGATAATTTACATATATTTGTTTGAATCTATTAGAAATTGCTGATATATAAGTCTACAAAGCTAAGCAAAACGATTTTGGTTATCTTTAAAAAGTATATTCAAGTCAGACAGGGAAACCTAGAGACGAGGTAAGCAGGAGCATAATTGGGTATCTCCAAAAACTCTCAAAATTCATCTTCAATGGATACCCTCACACGTTGGCATTGAAGCTGATGATTCTCTAGCAAAAAAAATACGGAAAAATAAACTTACTTTTAAAGAAATAGAGACAGTAGCCAAAACAAAAATAAACATGAAGTGGAGGATCCCACCTAAGCACAGTTGGTACAGTGGAGTGAACCCAGGAGGAGCTCTGAACCTCAGAAATGACAGTATCAAACAACACTAGCAAGATTTAGAACAGGCCACCTCAAGTCATTGAAAAGATAAAAAATAATAAAAAAAACTCTACCCCACTTGCCCAAAATATAGCTTGGTACCTGCAGCTCTAGAACACATTTTGGCTTGCATTAGATGCATTAAATAGGAACTTTGGGAGAGGTCGCTGCTTATCATAAAACAGCTCGAGGAGCAGGAACTCATGGAATTTATATAATCTTTACACAAGAGGGGATAAGAAACAACAAAAAGCAGAAAGAGCAATAAAATATGGCATAAAAGAACTTATAAAATCATACTATTTGAAATAAAGTTCATTATTTTCAATACGATTAAGCCACATTTAACAAGCTAATTAATAAATTGTCAATCTAAAAACTTATCAGGCAAATTTATTAATATTTTTTCTAAAATCAAATTCGGAAAATACGCGTCATATATATGTAATTCATACGTAGTTTATAGCCTAATTAAAGCAAAAATATTATGTTAATGATATAGCGCATTGACGTGGGGTAATAAATATAGTTGCAATATTGATAATAGTGAGATAATTAAAAATCTCTAGAGATGATTGCTTGCAGAGGGGTTAGTTTTTGTTATAATGATAAATTAAAAATAATGAAGAGGCATATCCTGAACAAAAGCACATGTGCTTTTAGATGGCCGAGCGCCATCTAGTGAAGCAAAATAAACTAAACGTTTTTTTAACTTGCTCCTTGATATTTGGCCAACCCAATTTCTTGATAAATCAAGAAAAGCCATCCACGAACGCGTTTCGCGCTGTATGCCTTTAAATAAACGTTTAGTTTATTTTTGCTCCACTAGATGGCGCTCTGCCATATAAAAAGCACATGTGCTTTTGATCAGGATATGCCTTCATTATTTTTAATTTTAATATCAACACCTGACCTTTTATTTTTTATTGTTTTCTCATAATGATAAATATAACACCGGTGAAACCTATGCACATAGGTTCCCTAAATCAACCCTTATCTACCTTCTATAGTAAATACAGGGTATATAAGTAAAACAATCCAATACAATAGTAGAGCGGTCTGGAGGTTAATTTGGTGAAACCACTGAGAGAGGTTCACCACTGATGAGCCAAACCCTCTCATTCAATAACATTCATCATTGCAGTAAGATCTGTAGAGATAATAATTGATGATATATCATAAGAAACATGTTACTAAGAATAATTACATTTTCTATTAAGTCATCTTATGTGTGGTAAGATATATTAACCAAATCCTATCACCGACTCACTATCACCATATTCAAGGTAAAACTTACTAAAACTAGGTCTTGATTTTGTTTATTTTAAAGTCATCCGGAAAAATATGCAAAATAGTTAAACCAATATGTATATTATGAAATAAATAAAGCTTCCAGGGTTAAGTTTCTTGTGCAACTTTTTATTTTCAAGCTTTCGGACTTGTCAGTCCTTCAACAGGATTATCACGTTAACAACTTAATAATAAATACAATTTTTATATACACATTATTATATACACATTTTAAATACTTATTATATATTGAGAGAAAAATATATTTTTTCTGTTTTAGCTTTATTTTGTACAAACTTATTGTTTTCACTATTTTGCATATATGCAAGAACACAAAATTCTCAATATTTATAAATATATTTTAAAATCTAACACAATAAAACAAAATTGTATTTATTCATATGTTCCATTCACTTTAGAGATCTACAAAATAAATAAAAATATATAAAATTGGCAAAAATATATAAAATAGAATAAAGGTTTGTCTTTAAGGTTTTTAAATCTTCTCTTTAAGCATTGATGTATTTTAAATGAAGAGTCTATAATATTTTCTTTATAAGTTCTCATATTAAATTCATAATAATACATCTGGAAAGATTCAAATTAGACAAATATTTGGGGCATATTTTTTTTTTGACATCTAAGAAACAACAGAATGGAGAAACTGCAGTTGCGTAAAATTTGATGCCAAAATGGCTGATTGAGAATACTTTAACTTGTCAGACGAAAGGTTGAGATGAATAATTGGATGGCACAACATTTCCGTCTGCTTAGCTTAAACCTATATGCATTTAATATTTTGTATATGTTTATATAGACAATATTTTAGGCTACGTTAGGAAGATGTTCAGAATAGTTTTACGTTTTTTTATTTAGCAGCGATATTTGATCGATTTTTATAAAAATTCTATTTGATTGATATTGGATGAAAACTTTAATATATATATTTAATATAGGCCGAACTTCTAAAAAACATCCTGGGGTGTCAAAATATTTTAAATTTTAAAAAATGTATACATAACTAGCAAAAAAGTTGCGAGGCTAAAATATGTCATTATATAAAAAATCCACGTAATGTTTTTCTTTGGTTGAGAAATTTTAGAAAGATTAATAGCTATATATTATATTGGCAGGGGGTTTAAATTCAATATTATAATTACCTAAACGAAATTTTCATATTAAAAATCTTAATACACTGCGTGACATTGAAAATGGAACACCAAGAAATAGTGGCCAGAAAGTGATGAAACTCGGCAGACAGAGAGAGACAGGGACGAACAATAAGTGATCTTTATTTCAAAATGATAGTCATAATACAGAGCGAGAACGGCGTCGGCTTAGTAGCAAGTAGGACCACCGCGGACGGCGATGCACGCAGCAACACGTCTAGGTAGAGGGTCAATCAGAGTACGGATGGCGTCCTGAGGGATGGCTCTCCATTCCCTCTCAACCATTTGCCACAGTTCGTCTTCTGAACGCGGCTGTGGCAAGGCATGCAAACGGCGTCCAATGATGTCCCAGACGTTTCTCGATTGGTGAGAGATCAGGAGAGTACGGTGGCCAGGGAAGCATCTGTACATCTTGCAGAGCTTGTTGGCTAATGCGAGCAGTGTGCGGTCGGGCGTTATCCTGCTGATAAAGGGCATTGGGTACCCCCTGAAGGTAGGGGAGTGTCACCGGTCGCAGCACATCATCAACGTATCGTTGGGCCGTCATAGTGCCCTGAATACGAAGTAAAGGTGACCTGGAATCATACTGGAATCAACCATGATTCCACGTTGTCGCACGGTGGGGCGTTCCACAATTGCTGCCGGATTGGACCTTTCTCCACGTCGACGCCACACGCGTACACGGCGACTATCACTGGACAAGCAGAAACGCGACTCATCTGAGAACACGACCCTGTGCCATTCCGTCATCCACGTCGATCTAGCCCGGCACCATTCCAAACGTTGGCGCCTATTCGGTGGGGTCAATGGCAGTCTTCTTAGCGGACGGCATGAGTGCAAGCCATTAGCAACCAATCGACGGGAAATGGTTCTGGTCGAGATGGAATGATCTAGGGTGTCTTGCACATGTTGCAGGATGGCGGTACAAGTGGCTTGTGGGGCCGCCACTGCTTGTCGAAGGATACGCCGATCCACACGTGCTGACGTCACTCTGGTTGCACCGGCATTCCTATAAATTGCCACATTTCCTTGTTCCAACCATCTTCTCCACAGTTGGTGCACCGTGGACGCACCAAGGTGTGTATCAGCTGCGATTTGACGTATGGACCAACCTGCCCTTTTCAGTCCGATCACCATGCCCCTCGTAAAAGCGTCTGTCTGTTTGAACTGCCTCCGTTTACGATGACCTGGCATTCTCTGTTATTACACGTGTCTTTTGACACAAGAACAAAATTTCTACAATGATTTTCCTTGAAGAAATAACGACACGAATACTGTCCTTTCTGCAAGTTCCTTCCCTTATATCTTACTCCATGTGCGCACGAGAGCTGCGCATTTTACATCATTTTCATAACTCGGTTAGGCGCGTCTACCCTGAAATTTGCATAATTTTCTGGCCACTATTTCTTGGTGTTCCATTTTCAATGTCACGCAGTGTATATATATCTTATAAAGTATATTTGCTTGCTATTCAAATTATAACACTCCTTTGAATCATTAAAAACATCTGGCGGTCTAATTCACAGAGTTTTTTCTAGGAAATATAATTCAAAATAAAAATGTTTTGAAAGGTAAACGTAAATATTATAAATTCTGAGTATGTCTATTTTTATCTTATGGTATATGTTTGGGTAAATAAATATTTGCATATATAATTGAGAAGTATGAAAATATAAAGCCTTGGTATATAGAGAAAACCCATTCATTTCAACTCATTACCCACCATGGTCTGGTACTACATGTTTAGACATGTGGTGTACTTACAGTACAAACAGTCACCATGGCCTGGTACTACAGGTGTAGACATGTGGTGTACTTACAGTTCAAGCAGTAACAAGCTCTACCCACCATAGCCTGGTACTACATGTGTAGACATATGGTGTACTTACAGTACGACCAGTCACAACCCTCTACCCACCATGGCCTGGTACTACATGTGTAGACATGTGTTCCAATTTTAGTATATGTACCGCCGAACAAGCGTGTACACATGTGTAGACATGTGGTGTACTTACAGTACAAGCAGTAACAACTCTCTACCCACCATAGCCTGGTACTACATGTGTAGACATGTGGTGTACTTACAGTACAAGCAGTAACAACCCTCTACCCACCATGGCCTGGTACTACATGTGTAGACATGTGACAATTGACAATGAAACAGCCTTTATTGAACAATCAGTCAATGGTACACCCAAGTCAGTGGGGGAAAAAATTAACAATTATTTACAATGAGCGTCACAAGACCGACCTAAATTCCGACAATCGGTCGAGAGTAGATTGATCACCGCCTCGGGCACGCTCGATGATAGAGCCCAAGAAGTTTGCAAGGATGCTCCTTTGGTTTGGATGTGCGCCGAGAATATCATTCCGTTCCTCTCCGGAATGCAGAGCCGCATGAATGATTTGTTCCGGTCTGGTCCAACCAAGTAAGGGTATCAGGAAGGTCTTATAGTTCAATTCCTTGAACAGGTCATATGTAGACATGTGATGTACTTACAGTACAAGCTGTCACAACCTTCTACCCACCATGGCCTGGTACTACATATGTAGACATGTGATGTACTTACAGTACAAGCTGTCACAACCTTCTACCCACCATGGCCTGGTACTACATATGTAGACATGTGATGTACTTACAGTACAAGCTGTCACAACCCTCTACCCACCATGGCCTGGTACTACATATGTAGACATGTGGTGTACTTACAGTACAAGCTGTCACAACCTTCTACCCACCATGGCCTGGTACTACATATGTAGACATGTGATGTACTTACAGTACAAGCTGTCACAACCTTCTACCCACCATGGCCTGGTACTACATATGTAGACATGGGGTGTACTTACAGTACAAGCTGTCACAACCTTCTACCCACCATGGTCTGGTACTACATGTGTAGACATGTGATGTACTTACAGTACAAGCAGTCACAACCCTCTACCCACCATGGCCTGGTACTACATGTGTAGACATGTGGTGTACTTACAGTAAAAGTTGTCACAACCCTCTACCCACCATGGCCTGGTACTACATGTGTAGACATGTGGTGTACTTACAGTACAAGCTGTCACAACCTTCTACCCACCATGGCCTGGTACTACATGTGTAGACATGTGGTGTACTTACAGTACAAGCTGTCACAACCTTCTACCCACCACCACCCTCTGTATTCTATATCTACTCGGGATCAAACCGCCTATAACCAGATATTATTCAAGCTATATAGGCTGAATATTTATTGAAGATAGACGCCTCTATCTTAATAGAAGATCTTAAATTCTACTACAGACAAATCCTAGCAGAAATAAAATATAATAAATTACCATCGTTAGGTATTCATGCGAAAAGATGAAAAAATGGCTTCAATAAATTGGCAAAAGAATTTTTCACCTATCAATTGGTTTATTGATGGAGATGCGCCTCTAACGACTTTTCTATTGGAATGGTTAAATATTCATTTCGGGGCAGACGCTATTAATACTTCTTTAGCGGTCCAATACAATGGAGTACAAAGCAACGTAATAAATATGGCGGGAAGATCTGTTTCATTGTACTACACTTGTACAATGGCGCTCTCTGTTTGCACGATGGATGTTCTATCGTCTGCCATTTTATTTGCATAATTCCATTGTTCTCTTTGTTCGCAAAGTTGGAATCAAATTTTATTAAATCTTTTTGTTGGTATTTTGTGAATACACGGATTTACAATCAATATATGTAAATATATATATATCTTTTTTTCAAGTTAATTATGCAAATTGTCAACTAGAGATATGCAAAAATATATGTGTATATTTTATATAATGTATATTATATATAATTTCTATAGACGACTTTAACATCAATATTTTGAGTACTTTGAATGTTAAATGTTAATCACACTCGCCTTTTCAGTGATACGCCAACCTTGACGTATGTGCGGTGTGGCCATTGGACATGTGTCGGACCTGGAGGCTGTTGGGTTCTGTGCTGCCTGGAATATAAGAGCTCCATCTATTATTTCTTCCTGTGGTGAATCTGTATAAGACCGCTGGTCTTAATAAAGGTTTGTGTGTGTGTTAAATGTTAATTAGTAGGTAAGATAAATACATCGTTAAGTGGTATATTAGTTATGAATGTTCATCAAGTTGACTTTTGGTGACTAAATTGACAATTATTCTCCAATTTGATCTCTTAGTAACCATAACTCCCAGCTCATCTAGTGACCTGGTAGCTTTCTTGACCTCTTCTAGTCAGTTCCTTACATATCTTTCTCTCTTCATTCAATATTTCCCAACATCAACATCTTTTCTAAACCATTTGCTTTCATTATATGTCTGAAGTAAGTCATTCTTTATTTACATATTTGGGGGATATTTACACATTCTAGGGATATACCAGGATTTATTTAATTGAAGATTGAAAAATGTTATATGTGTAGGATGGTTGTTGATGTGCTGTGTTGGTGTGGCTTGTGGAAAGGCTGCTGATAAAATTATAATTAAAATTAATTTATTTAAAGCAAGAAATTATAGAGAGAAAAGAAACAACGGTTGGAGTAACGACCGTTGGAGTTAGCCTACATGTTTACCGCTAAATCCCAGCGTCTCTGATGACGTCCCACGCGCATGCGTAGAGAAGTGTTGACGTCCGCGCATGCGTTGAAGCAAAGTGTAGTCGCCACATATGTATATATGTCCCACATGGGTATATATTGTAACAAAGTATTTATTATTTTTATTAACAGAGTGGTCATTTTTATGTTTATATTTTGCTACTCTGTAAATTTCCCTCGTGGCTTGTCTTTTGTTTTTACCATTCATAGTTTGTTCTTGCCTGAAATATATTGTTGTCTCATTTCGAAGTTGGTCTTTCCTAGTTTTCCACGTGGCAATATATTAAATGCATTATTTGGAAAATCTCACACCTTGGATAAACTTTATTTTATTCTTTCTCAATAAAAGTCTGGCTATAGGAGAACCTTCCTTGGAGAAATTTGTCTTGGGTAGACGTTTTGTAGCTTGCTTATCACGTGGCAGAGCTCTCAAGGCAATTTTAGGATTCACCTGGAAATTTGGAAATATGACCTCAATAAAAACCTTCATGTTTTCAAACACATACTGTGTTTATATATAGGTTTTATATACTAAAATATAGCAAAAATACACAGGAAGAAATATCACTATTGTATTCCCTAGGTGAAAATGTACTTTTATTTTAAATATATTCGTGTTTATATTTCTCATTCTTTTTATTTTTAATATAAAATATATATTCCATATTTTTTATTGTGTGTTTTTGCCTCTCTCTTTCTTATTCTTTAAAACTTTGAAAATTTTGCTTACGAGATAGAAAAATAAAAAGTCAAAACTTTTCCCCAACCAATCCATATTTATTTGAAAATATTTATAAGCGTTGTGAAAAGAATAAAAGCTTTTTGTTGTCAAAGGTTGGTGTGTGGAAAAACTTTCCTAATGTTTTCCCATCTAAATCATTAATGAAATGAAATATTTATAAAGTATGACGTGAAAAAGCTTCTTAAATTAGTTATTTTAAAAGGAATTTAAAGTATTTTCTCAATATTTTTAAATACATTTTTTATTATCCCTAGTACACGTGATACAGGCCATGATAATCATGGTGGGTAGAAGTTGGCGACTGCTTTTAATGTAAGTACACCACATGTCTACACATGTGAAAAGCAATTAGAATTTGAATTTACAAATGTGTCAGAGCCTCGTTTGGTTACTTGCACTCGTTGGTGCGATTTTAAAATATAGAATATAGATATATTGATGTTCTCTGAAAAAGGAGCCTTTATTGTAGAAAAATGTTTTTTTTTTATCTCTGCGTAAAGATTATGGATTCAAATGAAAACCACAACATCAGATTTGAAAAACTCAGACAAAGCTAACAACTTGTATACTATTTGAAAAATAGTACAAAGGTGAAATTGTACTGGGATTAAGTGGATAAATGAAATAGAATCTCCTGATTGTGTAACTAAAAGTTGCTGAAAAAGTTGCGGAATAAATATAAACTATTCGTTGATTTTTTAAATATTCCAAAAAATTTTTACGCTCTGAAATATACACTCATCAGAACAAAACTTGAGAGGAAGTTTAAAGTCTTTAAAGTCTTTAATCACACTTGGCTATCTCGTGTGTCTTCAATAAAGGTTACTGTAATATCTTTCAGAGTTATTGTCCCGATATACATGCTGTATGAATCCCGATATGTTACAGAATTTTGACCTTTATAACAAAGTGTAGAATATACCTTTATTTTGGAATAAATATAAATTATGGAGCGCTTAGCTATTGTTCGTACCGATAGATGGCGCACGCTATCAGCAACGTCCAGTAGCATAATTGATAAAGAGAGAAAGAGATTGAAACTAATTTATTATATTTTTCAAATAAGGTTATATAGGTTTAAATACAAAATTCAATAAATAGGGGGAAATAAATGAATATATAGATGAAATATATATATATATATATATAAAATAATAAAATATAAAATAAAGAAAGAGAGATGTGCCTTTTACTTAATATATATTTGAATAAAAAACAATATTTTTTAAAATAATTTTCAGAACATTTTTGTTCAGATATTTTAATTATTTCGTTCTATTATTCTATTTGTTTTATATATAAAATTATCTTTAAATTTTATTCTGTATAAATACGTCCCTTAAAATTTCTTTCAGAGAAATATCTTTTATAAAATATATAAAATATTTAAGAATATAAAAAATATTTTTATATATTAGCGGGAGAGTTTTTATATAAAAAAACTTCAATTATATATTGATTAGGTTAATTAAATTTTAATATAATTCATAAATATTTTCAAACGATGGTTAAAATAATAGGTACCTATAAAAAAAACTTCTTAAATAACACACACAACGGTTTCTCGAAGATAAAAACACCTAAAAACAACACATTTGACTAAATTTAAAAGCGATGTATAGATTCAAAAAAAATCTCTCAATAACATTATGGTAATATTTTTAATGGCCTTCCGAAGACCTTTTTAAAATAATCCTTCAAGAAATTCTGATAGCTTGGTGAATAAAATTAGCGTTTAAATTGATTCAACTAAATTATTAAAAAAAATCTGTTTAAATTACTTTTATATTAAGATACACTAGCGCGCCATCTGTTATCAAAATTCGAAACTATTTTAAAGGCGTAAGATTATTTTTTGAAATTAAACTGATGAGCCAGGCCCTCCCATTAATTTTTCCATTGCAGTAAGGACAGTAGAAATTGTTTAATTTCAAAAAAGAATCTTACGCCTTTAAAATAGTTTCGAATTTTAAATTACTTTTTGTTAAGAGAGTTTGATATTATTAAATCAAAATATATTTCTATAGATGGGTTACTATATGCAATTAGGATTAAGTATCTTTGTCATAAAAACATATTTACATATTTGTTGATATTCTTTTCTCTAGTAATATGCTTTTAATATATATTATTTTCGACACCAGACATAAATACACTCATGGATAAAACCTAAGGAAATGGAAAGTCTTTTTGTAGCGGTTTGTCTGTTTTTTTTAGAAGGAGACAGAAACAATATTGTTCACACTTGGTTATCTCGGGTGTCTTCAATAAAGATCACTGCAATAAATGCCATTGCTGGGCATGAGAATATGTGGGTAGGTGTTAATTCCACAACAGGACAGTTGTTGCATGTCCTATAGGTTCTTGTGCCATCTGGATGTATTGTCATTCCTTTATAGGGTTTCGTTCCGAGTCTGAGGTTATTTCGCGTCTGATCAATAAAGGTCACTGTAAAACGAAAATTAAAATTATACCGCGAATGTTTCAACATTCGCGGTATAATTTTAATTTTCGTTTTACAATCATCAGCCGCGTTATATTGCATTTTAAATGTTACTTTAAATATAAGTTATGAACGGAAAAATACGTCCAGGGTAGCCGAGTGGACAAGGCACCTGCCCGGTAAGCAGAAGGGTGTGGGTTCGATTCCCGCCCCTGGACACTTTTTATTTTTATTTTTCCGTTCTCCATTACTCTTCATGTTTCACCTTTCCATACCTCATCCTCAAAGTTAGAAATGTCGCTATTTCTCTTTGAAAATAAATTTCGATTTTTAAAAGAAACATTCGCGGTATAATTTTAATTTTCGTTTTACAATCATCAGCCGCGTTATATTGCATTTTAAAGGTCACTGTGTTTCAAATATCAAAGTTATTGTCTGAATACCGATATACATGGTAAAAGGTACAAAATCCTTAAGTTTTGTCCATGAGTGTATATTGGTTATCTAGTGTGTCTTCAATAAAGGTCACTGTAATATCTTTCAGAGTTATTGTCTGAATACTATTATACATGGTAAAAGGTACAACTTCCTTAAGTTTTGTCCATAAGTGTAAATTGGTATTATTTAGATTTATTTTTATAATATAACTAAATGCGAAAATGAAATGAAGAAAACAAAAGGAACATTTTATTTTTTCAGAATAACAAATTAGAAGACAGTTACTAATAGGGTTTGCTGGCTAAAATATATATTTAAACATCCAAACACCAAAATGGTTTGAAAATAACAACAAATATTTATTTTATTTGCATTCAGCAAACTTAATTTCAAACATATTTATTAATTTAATATATATTAATAATGATATATATAGATGGAAATTTTGCCGGGAGGAAATTGATCTAAAGAGACAAGGGTCGCCTCTACCGTCAAAATAGACGTCTAAATAACGTCTAAATAGACTGACGAGGGCCATTAGCCCGAAACCATAGTCTCTAGGTGGACGCTTTTCAGTTTGCCAAAGCTGGTGTTGCGGCTTTGTCACCGACCCGATGCCGCTAGTTGCGGCGACGGTCAATAGATGGCGTCTGGTTTTAGACGTCTATTTTGACGGGAGAGGCGACCCTTGTCTCTTTATATATATAAATACAGTCTGCACCACGTTGACGAGGGCCAACAGCCCGAAACGAGTACGTGGTTGACTTTTCTTGATGAGGTAAAACAACAAATCTTGCATTACTGATGAGCCCGAAAAAAAGATTGAGTTAATAAAAAAACTGATAAAAAACTTATTCTGGATTTGAATCATTTAATTGTGCACATGGAATTAAAATATATTCTATTTTTAATGCTTGTATATTTTTTAAATACCGTATTTAAGATAGAAAACTATTTGATTAGCTGTTTTGGTGTGCATTTAAGTGTAAAGAAACAGGATAAATAGAGAGATAAGTAATATCTGTGCTATATTTTACAAAACAAAAAAACTTTCTCTCTCCAGCAAGTCAACAAATATTTGGAAAACTCGAAGAAAGAAGTAGAGTGGTGTAAACACGAAGTTTGATCAAGTTTATATTGATACAAGTCTTGGAAAAATTCCATATGTGTTGAGATGTTAGCAAGGAAGGGTATAATCTAATTAATCGGATAATTATATTAATGTTTTAACCAGTCTCCCCATTAGCCACATGTTTTCAATGTTAGAACAATCACACTTTAGGATTGTTACATATATATTATTGTAATAAAATCTGAAAACAGGGGCTAAATCAACGTTTAGTTGATTTCTGTTCCACTAGATGGCGCTCTGCCATCTAAAAAGTTCATGTGAATGTAGTCAGGATATGCATTTTTTAGCATTTTAATATCAATACCTAACCTTTTTTTTATTTATTATTATTTTGCACATATTTTATTGTTAATTATTAACATATAATGTAACATAAATTATTATTACCCTGGTAGCTTATTTTATTTTATAATATATTATTTATATCAATTAAGAAGGATCAGAAGATGAGTTTCTTTTATTGTATGAATGCTACGAGCTTTCGGGCAAAAGCCCTTCGACAGGCAAAAATATAACTATACTAATATTAATACTAATACTATAATAAAACTACGTTATCTTTCTTAGTATAGTTATATTTTTGCCTGTCGAAGGGCTTTTGCCCGAAAGCTCGTAGCATTCATACAATAAAAGAAACTCATCTTCTGATCCTTCTTAATTGATATACCTTACTAGAAGAGTCTTTACCTTTAATATATTATTGTTTACTTGATTTAAATCTCATAAATATTGAGTAAAATAATACAACAAGGGTTCCTGGAGAAGTGTTTATTTTTATTAATGTAATCTTAAGCTCTCGGGAATCCCTGTCTTTAACAGGAGTATATAAAACAAATAATAATCTAACAGCGTTAATTATTATTTGTTCTATGTACTCTTCTGTAATTTAAAACTAAAAAATGAAATCACTCACTATATATTTGATTGCTATGCTTTGAAAGAAGTAAGAAGAACCCTTATGCTCAAAACTGGGCAACTCTGTGCTTCACTTCCATCAATAATTGACAATATGACCCAGAATAAGTATATTGCTACGGCATTTTATGGTTTCCACAAGTCCATATCTCAGAAGAAGGCCAAGTGACACTCACTCCTCACTTTCTTACTGCTACTCTTTTTGTGTTGTTTTTCTTGCTTCCCTCTTTCTCTTTCTTGTTTTTTTTCTTCTTCTTCTGTATATATCGTTATTTCCTTTGTCTCACTGCTTTGTTCTTATTCATACCTCTGGTGAATCCTGTATAGGGTCAGTGACCCTAAATAAAGGCTTTTTGTTGTTGTTGTTGTTGTTCTATGTACTCCCGTAGAAGGGAAGAGATGCCCGAAAGCTGAATTTACATAATGTGAAAATGTGATAATGTGAAAATCATCTCCAGAAACATGTTGTGTTACATTATATTTTTGATAAATATTTTCCTTTTGTGCGAAAAATTCTCTTTAAAACCGGTCATCCGAATAATTAATAAATAAATAAATAAAGCTTTTGTGTTTAAGACCTTGATCAGCCAAACCATATAGTATTGGAAACTTGTGTCGAATGCTTAATCTTACCGAATTTAAATATTTTTACAGCTAAGAATTATAGTTTTTAATTGTAATTTAAAACCTTCCCCCAAACCGGTATATTAAATTTTTCATATTAAAAGTGTTTATATAAATTATTATATATTAAAGAATTTTTTAATAGATGGGAATTTTACAAGAAGGATATTGATTTATAAAAACAAAGGCCACTCTCTCTCGTCAAAATACAATTTTATAACAATAGTATAATTTTATAACTAGTCCTCTGTAGTCCTCTTTTGAGACCATACTTGGAACAGCTAAATACAAAAACACGCAAAATATTCTCAAGTTCGTAACATTTTATGGGAATTCTGCTGTCATGATAAATGTGTATTAAAGAATCCAAAATGGAGGTAAATATGTAAATAAGGTTTGAGATAAAGTTGACAGCAGTTGATAGGTTTGATGAGGAGTGTAAACAGTTTTATGACTTTGTTTTTTACTACTGGTGAAACTACATTTTTGGAGTTACCAAGATTCCAGAATGTCATACTGGTTTTTTATATTCCAATAAATAACATTCCTGGGAATATTTGTGTGTGGGGTTCTCATACTTTTAGAAATATTTTTATGAATCAAATTATTACAATTGGAACGTTTTGAAAGAAAATATTTATATAAATTTATTGAAACTGTTTGAAAACATCTCTAGTAGATTAGGGCTAAATAAGCAAGTGGCTTTATGAATCAGGACATGTATTGAGATGTTTTGAAAATAGAGAAATCCATAAATAGATTTTTATAATACCATATAATGCCCCTTATGATTGTAAACGACATTTGACAATTTTATCGCAAATGTTTCTTTTAAATGAAAAATCGTAATTTATTTTAAAAGGAGAAATAACGACTATTTCTATTCTTAGGGATGAAATATGGAAGGATGAATTGTGAAGTTTATCATTACTCTTCACAATTCATCCTATCATACTTCATTCCTAAGGATAGAAATATTCGTTATTTTCCCTTAAAATAAATTACGATTTTCGTTCAAAAGAAACATTTGCGGTAAAATTTGTCAAATGTCGTTTTACAATTTTACGTTTTAGATATTTATTTAAAAAGGCATATATTGGATCAAAATATCATTTATTTTACCAATATTTCAGTTGGCTGAACGCCAACCTTTTTCAAGGTATTATAACATATTGATGTGTGTCAACAACAAACTCATTGCCACATAACGTCAATTGAATTAAGTTTTAAAATATCATAAATAATATTATATTAACATATTATAAATAAAATATTATGTTGAGAGGTGTAAATAAATGTGAAAAAACTCAATTTTCCAATAATTTGTATGTATAAGGAATTGAAGCTATTTTAGACACGTATGTTTATTTTTAACGTACACAATTTTCTACTGCCCTTACTGCAACGATAAATCAATGGGAGGGCCTGGCTCTGGATTGTTTATTGATGTTGTTAAATTGTAAAGGTGTTGCCCGGCCATCCTTGAAACCCTTTATATGGCAGACATCAATCCAGAAGAGGACATTCATACGAACAAGGCATCGTTGTTGGCCGGTATTGTGATCAGGATGCACGGACCGATCTGATCTTCTCCATGGACAAGACACCACCACCTCAGTTGGCCGGTATTGTGATCAGTATGCACGGACCGATCTGATCTTCTCCATGGACAAGACACCACCACCACCTCAGTTGGCCGGTATTGTGATCAGTATGCACGGACCGATCTGCTCCATAGACAAGACACCACCACCACCAAATTATAAAGGTGGCAGGGATGTATTATAGAATCCAATGTAATTCAAGAAGGTAAATAATACACCGTATCAAGTCGAGACTTAGAGACCATTTCATAGGGAATAAAAATTTCTTGGGGCAAGAAGCCATAACCGCCACCGTTAACTGTGAATGGTTGACATTACCTGGTTGTGTGGAGCAATAAACCCAGGCCATTGCCAGAATAAATAAACATTGGCAATATACGCACAACTTCTTTAGTAAGTTTTCTTTTGCTTCTTGGAAATATAAACTCAAAATTGATATTTTTGCAACCACCCTGAATTTAATTTATTTTTATCTTCTCGACATTTTAGCGACTCGATGACGTTTCCATTAAGATATATTTGCTAATGGTTTATCATATTTGATTATTATTTTATAATATAGAATTCTATTTAGTAACTTGGCTAATAAGTCTTAATATATGTATCATTACTTTATATACTATATCTATATATAAATTGAATGTATATATACGCCTTTATTTTCATATTTAAAATATAGATATTTTATAATTACAGTTTTATGACTAGAATTGTTAAATTTATTTGAATATTTACAATAATACAGGGTATGTGTCAAAGTTGTATGTATATAAGGCTTATACAAGAGCATCATTTTAAATTTGAGAAAAAATACAATTTGACTTAATTAAGGAAATTTTGACTTCTCTAATAAGAACAATTTTAATTTTATCCACAATATTTTAAATATTTATAAAATTTATATTGAAATTTATTAGTAAACGGTAGTTACTTGAATGAATATATTATTAACTCGAGCTTTCGGGGCTTGGAATCCTTCTACAAGAGGATTGCTGGTTAAATATAACCTGCTATAGTTAAAGTTAGTCTGAAATTCTCTTATAGAAAAAGCTTCAAAGCTGAAAGTTTGAAATAAAAAAGATTCATACAAGAAACATATCCCTAGAAGTCTTTTATTAAATCATTAAATGTTTTCTTAAATGTTTAAACCTATATAGATAAGAAAAATTAAAAATAGGTCTTTATTAAAATGAAAAATATTCTTATTGGAATCAGAAAAAAACATAATAAAATATAACTTTAGAGTTGAAATTTTAATTACGTCCGTTGAAGAACAATTATCGCTTCAAGTCTTCCATTTAAAAATAAAAATAAACTCTTTGAGATATAAATTTTGTAGTATTAAAATCAGAAAAATTATATAATACATATTATAATTTTAAAGTTTCGAAAAATAAAGTTAGGATAATATTTTAAAAATTTAATTGAATTTCAACTAATATATTTTTAAAATCTCTCTCTCTCTTTCTGAATATGAATATTTAAATTATAAATTATTCCTTAGAGTTTTATTTTTTATCATTTTCTTCTACAAATAATTAATTTCGTCTCTGAAATTTATCTGTTTAAGTAATCTGTGGGATGTTTTTCTTTGCTGCGAGCAACCTTTCTAGAATTGGTTATTAAAAATGTAGAAGTTAATTATTTAAAGAAGAAAATGAATTTTAAAAACTTTACAAAAAATATATTTATTCAAGAAGGGAAAATATTTATGATTAAACTAAATACAAGAAAATATTATGGTAGGCATTCCATAATTTTTATTATATATTTTTTATATTAAATATAAATAAATATATAAAATAATAGATAATCATATAAGAAATTATTACTCACAACACAATATTATATACAAATTAATAAAATTAAGTTAAATATATGGTAAATCTAAGTTTTCTAACAATTAGAAATGTCCTTCAGGACATATTTACCATTGTTAACTCACAATTATTTTAAAATCAAACCATATTCATAATATAATTTACCTAAAAATATTATAAACTATAAGTCATTATTATTCATATATCTCATTCACTCGTCAAACATTACAAATAATGAACATGTACATAACCATTGTTATATTATGCACATTTTCTTTAGAAAATTAAGGAAATTAATTTATTCAACTACAAGATTTTTAATTTGAGTCAAAAGGAGATCCATCAATTAAGTTTATATAAAAGGACGTACCTGAATCTGTAAAGAAAAAAAAACCACTTTTTTTCTCGAAATATTTCAAGAGAATGCTTCCTCTTTATCAAATTATTGCATAGTGATTTTAATGAAATGAATAATATGAAAATATCAATTATAATTAGATTAAATATTAGAAATTATAAGTGTTTAAACTATTTCGAAATATAATAGTTGCTTTTAGATGATATAAAGAATTTCGTTTGAAAAATTTGAATATTTATATAAGAATAAAATATATGTTGATATTATATGAAAAATGATTTATATAAATACAATATATTTTATACAAAAAATAAGTTTATTGACACATATTTTTTTAAAAGCTCGTGAAAAAGAGAACTACTTCAATACAAAATATTAATAAAATAAACACCCAACAAATATTTAATTTACCTCAGGATACAAATAAAAAAAATATATCAGACGATTATTTATTTTTGTGGAAATCTTGTCTGGTATTTTTATCAAGCAAAGTTTCAGGTTTCAAGAAAAATATTTGAGAGTAGATTTTATTATTTTTCTGTTTAATAAACTTATTTCTACGACTGTATAGAATTTCATTTAAGAAATACGTTCTAAATATATTTTAAAAGCAAATATGAAGTTTCAAAATATTTTATATTTTCAAAGTCGAATACTTTCAAAAGGAATTTTTTAAATTGAATATATCCATTTTATAATAAATTGGCTTTTTGAATTATTGTAGAAAACAATGCAATCAAAAAATAAATTTAATGATTTTAACTAATTTTCATATCTTCTTGGCGTGTTGAATGGCTGATTACGATCGTATGACAGGGAACAGCCAATTAGCGAACAAATAAAATGGACACTACATATATATATATATATTATATTGAGGCATATATTATAAGCAATTATATATCGTAAACCTTTAAAAAATAATAATATAAAGAATATCATTTCAAATAACTATGATATTAATATATATAAAACATTTATATAAAACACACACACACTCTCTCTCTATCAATCTTTATAATTATCTCATTAAAAATAAATATAATAATTTAATTATCCACTTAGAATCTTGTTAATATTTTTCCCCGAAAAATAATTTCTATACAAATACTTTTAAGAAAATATTTTATAAGGCGTATTTAGAAATTTTACAGAATAGCTTCGTATTTTCATCCATAATGTATTAAAACAAAAGGACTTACTTAATAATGTTTATTAATATTTTCATATAAAGTGCATTTCATAAAAATCCCTTTCATAAAATGAATAAGATTTTGAAAATATTAAGAATAAAACTCTTTTTAAAAATATTCTAAAAGTAATTAGCACAAAAATAAAATGATTACGTCGTAACTAAATAACCTCTGTATTAAATATCTCTATTCAAAATTTATATATAAAAGAAGTTTTTTAAAAAACAGAAGATGTAATTTCAAACGGATATCACTCTATATTTTAAATTAGATTTTTTGCCTTTTAATTATGAATCTTTTAAAATATTTTGTTTATTTAGATATTTTGAAATAAACTATTCACTTTATATCTCTTTCAATTAAGGTATAAAGTTGCTGTTTTTTGTTTATATTTTCGAAATTCTCATTACCTGGTCTCTCAAAACATGAAAAATAGAAAAATTTATTTAACCATTAAAATGTTTACTATTTCATTCAAAAATCAATTTTATTATTATTTATTTTTGATTAAAAAGGCATATATTGGATGAAAATATCATTTAATATACAAATATTTCAGTTGGCTGAACGCCAACCTTTATCAAGGTGGTATAACATTTTAATACACATTTAACATAACATAATTAACATGTTAATATGTTATAATACCTTGATAAAGGTTGGCGTTCAGCCAACTGAAATATTGGTAAAATAAATGATATTGTGATCCAATATATGCATTTTTAATTAAAGATTTATTTATGGATTGCTATATTTTCAAAATGATTATTTATATATTTTAAAAAATTTTGCACGCCATTTATTTTAGGTATAATCATATTATAATTTATCTATAAAATATCAGTTTTTAAAATAATATGAATTTGACTAAATAAGCATGAAAATGGCTATGATATAGAGTTATAGATATATAATAAAGATTATATGCTGCATTTCCAATAATTAAATAGGACGTAGATATTTTAATGTAGTCTAAACATGTAAATTATTATTTATATATACTCCAAACAATATGCAAATTTATTTCCAATATGTGAATATATTCATATAGACATTGAATATGAATAGAAATGAAATAGAATAACTCTCTAACTCTCAATATATTTAATATAATTTATTTTATTGCCAAGGAGACAATATAAACAAAAGATATTTTCAAAAATATTATTTCGAAATTATTAAAATATTCGTTTTATCACTCATTTTTTAACGTAATCTTATTATCAAAGCTAAAACGATGAAATATCTCCATTTTTACATAATCAACAAGGATGTTTGATAATAAATTGATGGTCAAAAATTACCCAATTTACTAATATACGGAAATATTCTGTGAAAACAGAAATCTTCTAATCTGCGCTGGAAGTCACGTAGCGGATGTTTGCCATTCTGCTTAGAGAGATCGTCTGATTGCGAATGTAATGGAGAATTTCTTATAAAAAAATCCTTTTTTGTAGAGAAATAATATTTTTCCCTCCCCGTGTTCTCATCTAATTCATCCATTATTATTTTTCATTATTTTTACAACACGCTCCGATATCGCTTTATTTATAAATCATTGAGTTTTGTAAAGCAGTTTTCGATTTTTGAAATGATTATTTTCTTGGCGCAATTTTTAAATTTAGATACGAAAATCCCAATAAAATATATTAAAAATTTTATATTTTCAATGAGAATATACAAATTTGTGCTTACCTATTATTATAAATCCTTTTTATATATTATAAAACGAATAATCTTTTTTAATAATTCAATTGAAAATAAATTGATGGTTTAATTAATTCAGCGAGCTTTTTAGAATTTAATTGACGACTGAATTAATTCCTTTTATTTTCTTTATCAAATCAAATTAGAGATTAAGAGATAATAAGCGTAATTCTATTTTAAAATATATGACATGTTGAATATTATTCCTTTTGATTAAAATACATTATTCTTTTTTTTGCTTGGCAGCAGATAGTTGCAGAGTTCGTCTGCCTAACTATACAAACAAGGCTTAATGAACGCGGGAAGGGAGCCATAAGAAATTGGCTATTCCATTAGCGTTAATTCTCATGGGATATCCTTGCTTAGAATTACCTTCTAAAATTAGAAATTAATCTAAAGTAATAATAAAAAATAAGCACGCGTCTAATAAAAACACAATATATAACAAAAAATTAATCCATTCTTTCGAGAAAAATATAAAAGTAATTACATATTTACAAATAAAATATAGATTGATTTTTCAGCATATTTGTTTTATACCTATTTATTTTTTTTGTAATTATGCAGAAAACAGATTTTTATTGATATGAGATTATTAAAAGGTTAAATATATAAACATAAAAAAAACCTTAATGCCATTTTTAGCATAGTTATTAATTCTACGCTTCACGATTGAATTTAAAAATCTCACATTTCATAGAATTATAAAGTGGAAATAAAAGCCATATTTTTACAACAGAAAATAAACGCATTGTTGTTATTGACGGGATGATAATGATATATAAACGTCGCCTTTTTCGTCAAAATAGACGCCAAAACCAGACGCCATCTATTGACCGTCTCCGCAAACTAGCAGAATCAGGTCGGTGACAAAGCCACAACACCAGCTTTGGCAAACTGGGAAGCGTCCACCTGGTGGCCATGGTTTCGGGCTAATGACCCTCGTCAGTCTATGGCGAGATTTGATTTCAAATCCAAAAGGAACCAAACGATATCTAAACAATTTGCTAAAGATTTGTTTTGACAGGAGAGGCGACACCTATATATATGTTGTATGAAAGTGTTATTTTATTTTAAGATTATAATTTCTATAAAAAACTACTCTATAAAGTCGACCACCAAATGTCGCGGCTTTCCTTTTATAAACCCATTGTTGTTGTTTCCCGTTGGCCGGCTCTTTCTGTAGATATGTAAATAAGTCTTTTGTTTTCTCTATTCTACTCGTCTTAAGTCAGGTATTACTTTCTCAAAGTATGTATTCTATATTTTATTAGCACAATTAAAGCAAATTGTGATTCTTTATTATATTTTATTATTCAGATAGGAAAGAGAGAGAGAGAGAGAGAGAGAGAGAAGGCCCGAGAGCCACCCTGGGAACAACTGGTGTCGAGACCATCTCGGTACGAACTACTCTCATTAAAAATACAGGTGGTCTTAAAACTGCTTGAGTAGGATCAATTATCAATCCCCCGGGGGGAACGGGTGAGTGGTGCAGCTCCCTGAAATGTTTGATTTTAGAAGGCTGGACAGTTGGTCACCCACAGGGTTGTTCTGGCCAGGAAATTTCCCTTTCTTCATACTCCCACACAGGCCATCTTTATTTACATATTTATAAATTATTATGACCTACATATTTACACTTGTTTACATATGATAAACATCGTTGAATCATAATTTAAAAAAAATATTTCTCCTAAGCATATCAGGTAGTTGGTGACATCTTTTATAATGAGAACAATTTTTAACGTCTTGCCAAATGCTTTATTTACTTCTCCTGACGAAGACAAAAGATATTTGTCGAAACGTTGAGAAAATAAAAAACCTCTAACTGGCCGAAGTGTCTATTTTTCATAGAATTCTTTTATAACGCCTCAGTTTGAATCGACACTTCTCAACATGTCTTGGTTCAAAGATTTAAATTAGAGTAATGAAATGATGTGAAAATCACAATAATAATTAGGGTGGATAGAATAGGTTGAACTAACATAATATTCTCTAAAACTCCATATTTCGGTAAACATCAATTTTGTTAATGAACAATGGATAAATTACTTCAATCCTTTCGATCATTTTTCAAAAGTGGGATGATGATGATGATGATAAAAACACATAATTAATGTGGTTCACGAGATATCATTAATCATCTGGAAACTTTAAAAATGATATTTTTCACCATTCTACTTGAATAGTTATTGTAAATTCTTTATTCGTATCAATGGATATTACTGTATATAACTAATAATTATTGGCTATATGTTGGTTCCTATTAATCATAATAAACTTTTTCAATATTATAGAAATAAAATTTGAATATGTAAATTAATTAATTTCCCAGAATTATACAACAAGAAAAATATGCAATATAAACACAGAAAATCGAAAATATTAAGACTGAACTATTAGCACGCGCTGTATATATACTGGATGTAATGTTTGATTCACAATTCTTTCGTTGGTCTTGTAGAACGAAACACGCGTGTTCACGTGTTTTAGTTCAAAACATTCTAGATAAATAGAAGGGAGTTGTCCCTCGAAATATTGGAAGAATTAAAATACTTCTAAATCTAATATATACATATTTTCTAAACACAGATGCATATATTTTCTAAACAAAGATGCATATATTGGATTTATAATTTGTTTATTGTTCCAATATTTCGAGGGGCAACTCGCCTCTCTTTATCGAGGATGTTTGTGTTTTTCACTAAAACATGCTAGCACGCGTACACCACTCTCGTTCTACAAGGCCAATGAAAGAATTGTATCTTTGATTTAAATATTACATTCAGTATATATACAGCTAACAATTATATATAATATTACAGATCAATACCATTATTATTGTTTTGTCCACACATTGTGCGTGAAAGAGAGAGAGAGATTTATATACAACAGTGTAAATAATTGTGTGTATACATATTAATTCTAAATTAATGATAACATTTTGAAAGTATATATTTGATAGTAAAAAGGCATATATTGGATTGAATAAAAGATTCATATCCAATATATGCCTTTTTACTATCAATCCAATATATTATTTTTACTATCTAATGATTCAAGTATGGATTGCTCTATTTTCAGAACAATACATCAATACCAACTAACCGTACAAGAAAGCTAAACTAAGACATTAATAATATACAATTCCTGAGTATTCTATAAAAAGCAATATCAACAGACAGAAATAATATCAATTTGATGGAAACAAGACATTCCCAAATTGTTGTTTGGAATTTAATATTCACCATAGCAGAAGAACAGATCTGATCAAATTGTAATAAAGCGTTTCCTTATGTGCTTATTGGTTCTCAGAAAATTGATATTTCATCAGATCTTACTAAATAAATCATTTACTTTCAAAATATAGGGAAATAACTCTTTCTAGCCGAATTGAAGCGATCAAATCATTCTGTCACATTATACTTACAATTTCGTTTTAAAAAGGTTTCATCGAATCAAAAGATATATTTATCGTCATATATATCGGGATTCAAACAATAACTCTGAAATATATTACAGTGACCTTTATTGAAGATATACCAGATAACCAAGTGTCAACAAAATATCCTCTGTCTACTTAAAAAAAAAAAGATGACCGGCGATATCAGAGTTTCCACTTTCTTAAGCTTTGTCCTTGAGTTTACGTTCTTATTTTCACACCTGTAGAAGTTGAGAAATGCACGAAAGCTCGGCTAAATGAAATCCTTAGAAGAAATTCACCATTTTGTTCTTTTGATATATTGTATTTTACCTATATGTAAAAATATAGTCACGTTTATGAATTTTGTAATTAATTATTTTTTTTTCACTGATTTTTGTATATTCTATATACAGTTACGAGCGTCATTCTTCGTCGCCTCTGTCACGGTTTGCTTTTTTTTTTGGAATGGCGCCCTCCTATTGGTCGGCTACGATCACGCCACCTTTGCCTTTGAAGTAGACAGAGGATATTTCGTTCACACTTGGTTTATCTCGTGTGTTTTCAATAAAGATCACTGTGTATCAAATATCTTTCAGAGTTATTGTCTGAATCCCGATATACATGCTCAAAAGTACAACTTTAAGTTTAGTTCACGAGTGTTTAAGAGAATAAATTGTTACATATACATATTTACACACATTTACATATATTAAAATATTTGCATCTAAAGAAATATTTATATATAAACTATGTTTACTTCATAATTTAATGAACAGGAAGGGAGATAAAAACGTAATAATTAAATATTTTAAACAAAATTTAACTTGTGAAACCATTACTTATTCTCACTAAGATAGATTTAATAAAATAATTACAAGTATTTGTGAAGCTAAAAAAGTAATTCTTGGTGTTTAATTCTGAAAGGGATTTGTAATGTGCAGAAAACTCTTGTTTTACAAACAGGCAAGATGGCGACTCCCTCTTATGCAAATTAAGGTGAAATTAACTCTGTGAAACTTGAGCCTAAATTAGTTAGGTTAGATAAAATTAGTACAACCTTTCAAATAAGTTTAAGCTAGATTTTGAAAATTGGAAAAGAGAAAAAACGCTAAATTGTGTAATTTATATTTTTGTGTGTAAAATATATTTTAAAAATTATATGAAAATATTTAATTTAATTTGACCACATACTACAATATATTCGTTGAGGTAAACCCAGATAACCAAACGTGTTCAGTTTGAACATACAAAGATATTGTAGAACGACATTTGAAAAAATTATCCCGCATATGTTTCTTTTGAATAAAAAATCGAAATTTATTTTAAGGAGAAATAACGATTATTTCTAACCTTAGGGATAAAGTATGAAAGGATGAATTGTGAAGAGTAATGATAAACGGAAAAATAAAGTGTCCAGGGATGGGAAAACATGCGGGATAATTTTCAAATGTCGTTCTACAATCGTAAGCCGCATTATATTACATTATAAAGATATTGTGTTTTTAATAGATATTGTCTATCATCCTCACAGCGGGGAAGAAGTTTTCCCCCCCTCTACAATCACTCTAGAGGGGAGTGAGTTGAGAGGCGTCTCTGCGTGTTCGTCCTCCGTCGGGGCGCCACTGGCCGATGTCCAGTGAAGTAAGCTGGCCGTCTGCCCTTGGTTGTCTGACGCGAGGCGCACGTGTCTTGAAACTCTTGGGTCTTCTCTCTGTGTGTGCGTCATTGGGAGCGTCCTTGCCGTGCGCACCATGAAAAACCAAGGGGTGCACTCAGTAGTACCACCCCCCCGCCTCCGCGTTGGTTTCCCCGCGTCAACCTCAGTACCTCAGAGGTCCTTGATTCGACGGCAGATTCAGGGAGTACTGGATAAGGGTTCGAGGGCTAAAGGGGGGGGGAGTCCTATTGGAGCGTAGGACGGGTTTAACTAAGTCCGAACGAGAGGGCTCGGACAGCAACCTTGCCAATGAACTCTCGGAGACGCCTGTGAGTGAGTGGTCAACCCCATTGTAGCCGGACCATACTGGCGGGAGCGAGGGGCCTACCAAAGGCCGCTCGGTGCATGGAGAATGCATCATTCCTTCTGGCTGTGTGACTGCTGAGGGGATGCAAGGGCTTTTGTTGCCTATATCATCCCTGGCTTTGCCGAATTTCTATTCTGTCCCTATCATCCTCACAACACATAAACTTTGTTAGAAATTTGTTAAAAATTGAATCAAAATTTCAGGCGATGATACTAAATGATTTCTTTGATTTATATCGCTTCAATTTGACTCTATAACTAAGACGCTGTATTTTCCAAGGTGTTACATGTATTCTTTTGATTTAAAAGAACAAAAAACCTTTCCTCATTAGGGTTAGTTATATTAAAATATTTGAAATTAAATTAATGAAAAATTCAAAAGAAATAACATTTACATTGTAAAACGATATTTACATAAAATAAATGTCATATCTTGTTATAGTGTAAATCATAGTTGCATATTGGTATTTGATATATAAAACACTTTTGTCAACCTTGTGTGGTAAGTTTTTACTGAGCGACATTTTGAAGACCTACTGTCACCAATCTCAAGGTTAAAAACCTACTGGACAGTAGAATGGTTTTACCTTGAAAGGATGAAAATGAATTGCCGAAACATTGGTTAGTAAAATCTTACCTTATAATGTTGACAATACATCACAATATACACTCATAGACAAAGCTAAAGGAAGTTGTACCTTTTACACCTAACGTGTAGCCATATCTTACACGTGTTTGGTAGATGGCCTAACATTGAGGGACACCTAGGTTTATATCTAGGTGTGTATCTAGGTGGTCTAATCCCGTATGTTACCTGCTATGTCTGAAATAGAGAAGCTGAGTATGTGGGTTGAAAAATAGGTTTAAAATAGAGGAGGCTGAACATGTGGATTGAAAGATAGACCTAAAATAGGAAGGTATTGAAAATGTGGGTTGAAAGTAATGTCTAAATAGAGGGGTATTGAACACTTGGGTTGAAAGATAGGCCTAAAATAGGGGGATATTGGACATAAGGTTGAAAGAAAGGTCTAAATAGAGGGGGTATTGGACATGAAGTTGAAAGACAGGCCTAAAATAGGAGGATATTCAACATGTGGGTTGGAAGATAGGTTTAAAATAGAGAGGTGATAAACATGTGGGTATAGAAGGGTATTGAACATTTGGGTTGGAGGTAATGTCTAAATAGAGGGGTATTGGACATGAAGGTTGAAAGATAGGCCTAAAATATGGGAGATATTTAACATGTATATTAAAAGATAGGTTTAAAATAGGGAGGTTTATACCTGTGTGATTAAAAGTAAGGTCTGAAATAGAGGGATGCTGAATATGTGGGTTGAAATTTAGGTCGAAAATAAAAGGGTAGCAACACGTGATCTGACATACAGGTCTAAAATAGAGGTTTACTGAACACCTGCACTAAGATCCAAGCCTAAATTCCCGCCAATTAGAAGCCAATTACTGAAATAGCGGGAAGCACATTCCTTCAATTTGGCGTCTGGGGATAAAAATATTTTGTTTTATGTGTGAGCTGTTGAAATAAAAGGAGCTAATCTTTTATTAACGAATATTTTTTTTATACGAAGAAAAGTTTCTTTCTTGGTTACTATAGGGTAACTAATTATCTGGGTTATTTATTCTATTTTTTAGTTATCTTTTCTCTATTTGTTGGCTAAACACGTATACGGTGTAAAATAGTATATAATGTATATTTATAACATGAAACTACTCTTCCAACATTAACCTATACAATATAGACTCGTAATCTACACTTCTGTAGGGAATCATATCATTTTATTTCTTATAATTTTAAATAATATTATTTTATTTCATATAATTTTATTTCTTAATATTTTAAATCAATAATTGTAAATACCAAAATAAAAAAACAACAGCTTAATTCTAAAAATATAATCATCATAAATTCTCATGTTATTGTTGTAGACAAAGAACACGCTTGTTTTCGTATAAAAACGATAATAAAATTACTAGCTAAATTTAATGTGATTTAGTAATTAATTCTTGAATTATAAATATATTGTAACACGCCTGCAGCCGCCTCTACACTTCTAATGGCGTCCCTCAGATGTTTATTAGAACTAGACTGAAAATGCACAATATTGTAGCGTAGAAAATTAGTTTTGGAATATTTTGAGATGTAAGCGTATTTATTGATAACGTCACCACGACCAGAGACAAATATTAACAAATTAACCAAACTATCTACAGCTAGAGAATCTTGAACAAGCAAGAAAAGAAATATTTTAAAGATGATTTTACAAATACAGATTAATATATGATAATGATATGGTAATGTAATGCAGTCGTGGTTTAAAAATCTTGAAATAAAAATAATAATGGTTTTGATCAGAGGCTGCTTTAATTGAGCAAAGGAATGTATAAAAGACATAATTTGATAAAAGTAATACCTGGCTTAAGGCGAGTAGAATAAGGAAAAACAAAATATTATTTACATAATGTACAAAAGTTTTGAGCCGGCCATTGGGATAAAACAACAACGAGTTTTTATAGGGGAAGCGTGACCTCTGGCGGTCGATTTAGCAGAGTATTTGAATCTATGAAATTATAATTTAAAATAAAATAATATTTTAATATAACATATATAGTTTTATAATCTGAATTATTTCTTCGCCACAATATTTATAGAAATTCTTTGGAATTCCCCTTAATGCATCACTAATCTTCTGCAACAATAAAATTTGTATTAATTACTTTTAAAAATGTGTTCTTTTCATATATATCATCAAAATATTATCTCTAAAGACTTTACAGAGGGCTGCTTCAATGTAACAAACATAAAATTAATAGGATGTTATAAATTGACAACTAATACTGGATTATTTGAAAAGGGAAACATTATTTTTTTTTTTCAAATAATTCCTGGGTAACTCTTGCTTACATACTGAATTAAATCTAGAAAAAATCTGAATATGAAACGTAGACGAGGATAAACAACATAAATTACTTGCTACTGTACATTTAATTGAAGAAGTAGATTCATCAATTCTCAAAAGGTTTGTTATTTGACCTTTCGGTAACCCACTTTTACTTTTTTCAAGGTAGAAAGCTTTATGCCTCTCCTGGAAAGAACAACAAACCAAAAGAACACATATATAATATGTACATATATGCATACTATCTCATACCTGAGAATTGATCAGCCAACCTGCAGAAAAAACTTGGAATTCCATCAGCTCGCATACCAATAAGTTTACAAACTGTGCAAGGGACCAACGGAACATATGCAATTGGGTAAATATGTAATTATTAAATCTACATTTACAAACTCCGCTATGTAATATAAATTTTGTTGCCTTCTTACAAAAATAAACTTAGATGGAAATATATATTTTGCCGGGAGGAGAAATTGATATATTAAAATGAATATAATAGATGGGGCTTGGTTTTAGCGTCTATTTTGACGGGAGAGGTGACCTTTAGTTTGTATGATAGAAATTAAAATGTATATATATATTTAAAATAGTTTAAATATTTAACACAGTGTAAACATACCTCCCCCAAAATGAATATAGATGATATTCAATTACGCTATTACGAAAATATGGGGAAATGATTTTAACAAAGAAAAAATAAATTAGTGATGACAATGTGCTCTCTCTATTTTCGAATACAAATGAACTAAACGTTCATTTGACCTAACCATTATAGTACCGAATTTTTACTAAGCCCCGGTGTACTAGCTATTTGTAGTAAAAAGATACATGGGTTAGAATGTACGTGCCTTGGGTTACGATTGGGCATTGATCTATCATGTTGTAGTATCTGGAACACTTCTTTATTTTTTTGGACTTGGACAATTTATATTTCTTCTGAAAACTTATAACTTTAGATAAATCTTTGAGATTCAGAGGAACTTGTTATTCTTTTTTACTTGAGAGAATCGGAATTAGCACATTGCCGATTCTGAATTTGTGGAAGACATTGCGCCTTGGAACGTTGTACTTGTAAAGATTCTGAACTTAAAAAACTTGGTACTTATCACGGAGTTAAGATTTATGCCGAGTAAAGGGAATCATTCTTGTCCAAGATATTTCTAGCCATTCTGTCTCTCTTCTCTTACAATCCATGGTACAACAATACTCAGTGATTGTATTCAGCAGTGTGATCTCTATCAAATTCTCTCATCACCCTTGTTGGAATTGTTCAGAACCTCACAACTTACATCTACTGGGAACTATGTGGTAATTTGAACAGCAGCCTATTATATAACCTACCATCTTGGCTTAGTAGCCAGAGCGTTAGTATCAGAGTCCTTATTGCAAGAGTTCGCATTCCGGTTATGACTTTTATTTTACGAATTTGAGTGAATGAGATGAAAGAAACTTTTGAGCGATAACATATATTCAAAAAATGAATAGCTTATTTTGTTTTGATTATTATAATATTCTGTTTGGTAGAATACCGACATTTATCAAGGCGTAGTTGTTAGCTGCATTAAGGTGTAACGACATTGTGCTACACCAGTGCTACATCACGGTAATCATCTAAAACTGCCCTTATTTACCAGTATTAATTCTGTGAATGACAAAAAATATATTTATTACGTAGGCGTCTATTTAAAAAAAGCTTAACGTAATAGTATTGACCTCGTGAGTGAGCAAGTAGTAAACATATTTTTTTAAATAGTCTTTTACGGTGAACGCATCTAATTTTAGATTTCAGTAGAGAAACTATCTAAAGAGAGAACTTGAAAAAGGGTCACAAAAATATATTGAATAAGCGTTTTATTAAAACACATATTTAAAATTTCAGTTAGAAGGAAAAACAAAGTTTTAGGGTTAAACCATTAAGCAATTATATTTATATGACAAAAGTTAAAAATGGCGGAGGCATTGATCAGAACTGGTACAAGCAAGTTTTGATGTTTCACAAATATTTCTACCTATTAAATTTACACTTATATCTCTATACTTATCTACATAATTAATCTATTTAAGAATACTGATGAATATAAAAATCCGAATATAGATAACATAAAGGGGAGCGGGGGGGTGATATTCATGGATTGTTTTAATTCAGAATTCTAATAATTCTAGAATTTTCTAAGAGCATTGTCAGTAATTTTCACTCTTTTTTTTTTTCAATACCCATACATTTTCTTCGAAAAGATGCTCTCTAGATAAAAAAAGTCAGTTTCTCTTGAAGAAAACAAAAAAAGCTTCCCTATATATTAACAGAAATGTTGTTTTTAAACTTGAATGTTAAGTGGTATCGAAATTAAAATTCTCAAGTGTTTTTACTTCTCCAAACAGAGGGAGGTTTTATTGAAGAAATCAATTAAAAAACTAATCGACTAAACTTTCCCGATATAGATTTTATTTTTCTTTCTGTGGATATTAATTTGAAGTATTTATATAGCTGATTGAATTCGTATATAAATATCTATTTTCTATAACTTGACAAATACCTATAATTGTTTGAAATGTTGATTTTCAATTTTATGAAAAACAAATCTATTTTGCAGCTTATTTTCATCTGGAATTTGCTATTGAAGCATATGTCTTCTTCTTCTTTCTTATCTCCACTCAATCATATTAGGGTGTCAAAATTGTAAAGCGAAGCATATGCAAATAGGTATAATTGGTAAATGTAAATTATAATTGATAATTGTCGTTAAATTTATTTCTGGTGAATCAATTCTCAGATTAGTTGACGACGAGTGGTTAAACCGTTGGGTTTCGACCACTTCGACCCGGGATCGGAACCTACACACACATTGGGAACTTTTTTTCTAATTAAAAACATATTTTATTAGTTACGAACGGAGAAATACGTCCAGGGTAGCCTAGTGGACATGGCACCTGCCCGGTAAGCAGAAGGTTGTGGGTTCGATTCCGGTCCTTGGACACTTTTATTTTTCCGTTCGCCATTACTCTTCATATTTTCACCTTTCCATACGTCATCCAATCATATATAGACCATCACTCTTCATATATTCAACCTTTTCATACGTCATCCAAAAAGTTAGAAATATTAGATATTTCTCTTTGAAATTAAAATTGATTTTTCACAAATAAAAGAAACTTATGCGGTTAAACTTTAAGTATTGCTTTAAAAACATATTGTCCAATGACCATCGGTTATTGCGAATGTTCAAGCCCCACCAGCGAATGCAACAAATCAAACTTTGGTACACTTGTACACTTGGCCAGCGCTTTAACGTAACTGGCATATAACCTATATGGAGTCGTGCATATTGTATTGGAAAGAACAAATGATCTCTGTACAAGAGAACCAAGAAGAGTTCTTGAACTTCTTTATGAGCATGAACTCCAAGATCTTGTCTAATTTAGACTAATAAAAGGATAAAAAAAAGGTACACTTGTAAGTTCAAAAGTCTAAATGTGTTTTTCACATATGACATGTGATATACTTACAGTAAAAGCAGTCTCTAACTTCTACCCACCATAATTATCATGGCATGTACCACGTTGTACTAGGGAAAATAATGATGAAAAAATATGTTTTGTGTGAATATTTTTACATAGACGTTTATATAGATAGAAATTCACGGAGCCTTTGGCATTAATGGAAACTGAGGCGATAATGGATGAAGGCAAATGGTAAAAACTCCATACAACTATTTCACCAAACTTCCGCATTCAATTATAACGACAGAACTCCTATTTACCGTTAAATTATCGAGTTGAATTGATTTTTATAATAGTTAATTCTCCCTTTAAACCATAATTATGTTAGGCTAAGTAGGGTTAAATTAGTTTAGTTTACTTGGTTAACCCCCAATTTTCGGGGTAAAATTAGAAAGAATAATACTATTAGTTAGTTAGACGTGAAGAAAACAATTTATAATCCTATTTATTAAAATTACATTTTAGATAACTATACTCATTATTTTGGTTATCAACTAACCAGAGTGTGTTATTTTCTTTAAAAACTCAAATTAGCAGTTTTTAGGAAAACTCACTTTGAATAATTGGGTCAATTTTGTTGTTGGTTCGATTCAACGCTATTTCTACACGGAAAATATGCAAATACAGAAGTTTTAACATTTACATATAAATAATTATATAGAAATATAGGGTCGTACTCCCGGATCTGTAAAGGAAAACATTTTTTTCTCAAAATATTTTGAGGGATTTTTCTCCCTCTTTATCAATCTATTGAACAAAAAACTTTTAAGTTTTTCGTGCAATAAATCGATAAAAAGGGAACAAAACCTCGAAATATTCTGAGAAAAAAATATTTTTTCCTCACATACACGTATGGGCTTTCTCATATAATTATATGTCCGTAAGTTTTGAATGTATTCTTTAACGGAAAGCATAATAGAGCAAAGGAAAAAAGCTTGTTTTATTTTGTTATTTGTAATTTTTATGTTGTTGTTGTCGTGTGTAATTTCATATATTTAATATTGTGTGTTATATTTTAACTATATATTATATATATATTAATTAGATAAATAGTTGAGTGTATGCACATATTATCGGACTATTGTAAATCCTAGTTATGTATATTTACACGGGGATATATGTAAATAGATGTGGCTCCACATAATTGTCCAACACGTCTTATGAGTAAAAGGTTTACATAACAGTCATAAAGACTCCACGTGGCCCGGGTAAATAGTATTTTATTGCATCCACGCTGTATTTTATTTCTCTTTAACTTTGTAAGGGAATTTCTATATTCCTTGGTCATAAATCCTTTCTCTGGTTTTATTACCGCGCGGAGAAAATCCCGATATTAAATTCTTGAAAAGGAAGTTTGATCAAATAACGAGGTTTTGGTAATCACGAGCTAGGGATAAAAGAAACAAGCTCGACTTATAAAAGAAACCAGTTTGTTAACTACTAGATAAAGTATGCAAATAAGAAACGATAAGACTTTCAAGTGCAGAATATATAAACAGACGAACAGACAATAGTTGTAGCTTAGATTTGGTAAATTGGCGAAATCACTGGGAAGGTTCTCTTCTGATGAACCAAGCCTTCACACTATATTTACATATGCAGTAAATAATTGTAAAAAGTTGACACAACACATTAATTAAACAATTCAAGTAATCTTTAAAACGCAATATACCGTTATATATTTTCTAAACTTCTACATTCAGAGATTGATATTGAAACTACTTTTATTACATCGTATTATAAGGCTCTATATGGTTGTTAAAAATAAACAATAGTAAATGTGTGTTACATATGTAAATAAATTATGCTGCTATAAAGGAATATAGCGATTAATATATAACATAAAAAAATATGATAAATAAATATTTTGAAAATAGAGCAATCCATATTTAAATCATTAGATAATAAAAAGGCATATATTGGATTGAATAAAAGATTTATTTGCCAATATTAATAATAAATATATATATACACATAAAATATATACAGTCTTCATTGTGGGCGCCCAACGCGGGTTAGAATCCGTCACCGATGGACTGCAAGAGTTCTTTCCTATAGAGTGGGCAGGTCGATGAGGTAGCTGACGTTACTCAACTCAACCCCAAGATGGTACTTGTAGATGGTAGACTTCGCCAAACTTGTCAGTTACATTGTCTACCTACTGAGTACGTTATGTTTATTGTATATAGTTAAGATATAGTTAACAAAAATATATTTGTAAATTAAATTACCATATATCGTTAAAATTTTACACAAATAAAAGCGCAATTCTTGATGCCTAACATCCACGACAAAGTGACTCGTGAGCTTTATGCTCGAATGGTACACTGTAAATTTGAGAGGAAATAAATAAATAAATAAAAAGCGCATTGCCAGTTAATTTATTTGCGTAAAATATATTTGCATATTAGCATTGATTTTCCAACGATATAAAAAGTAATATTGAAAGCAAAAAAGACTAATCCTGACCGCATACATGAGCATTTTTAGATGGCAGAGCGCCATCTAGTGTAACAAAAATCAACTAAACGTTGATTTAACTTGTTCCATGATATTTGGCCAACCCAATCTTTTGATACGTCTTTCGGGCTGTTTATAGTGTTGTAATTTCAACGGTGAGGAATGTATTTCCAACATAAGGATGATATGAAAATACTACTTTATAATGTGCTTATTTACATTGCTTCTTTTATTCAGTGTGTAGAAGTCTCACTAATTTATCTATTAATGCATTTTTCTATATATAGCTTGTGTGTATAAATGTTTTTAACATTAAAATGTTTTATTTAAATTGCGCATATATTATTTAGGAAAAATATTTGCACGAATGTTTATTTTAAAATTATATATATATAGTTATCTAAAATTGATAAAGGTCGCCTCTCCCGTCAAAGCTGGACTCCATTTATTGGCCGTCGCCGTAAATAGATGACGTCTAGCTTTGACGGGAGAGGCGACCTTTTTCTTTTTTAGATCAATATCCTCTCGGCAAAATTTTCATATATAGTAATATATGGAATTATCGTCCAACTATTTATGCACCTTATCCCAGTACAATATTACATTTGTACTATTTTTTCCACATTGTGTAGCGTTCTCACGCAATTCTGGCCTTAACTACCCGATTCATGATTTTTCCGGATGCCTTAATGACCAATTTATTTTGGTCGTTGAGGTACAGCTTGCACCACGCTGATGAGGGCCAACAGCCCGAAACACGTCCGTGGTTAGCTTTTCTTGATTAATCAAGAATGGGTATTTGGCCAATTCTGGAATAATTAAAAAATCAACGAGAATAGTTGATATTTATTCCGATAGATGGCGCAAGCCATTAGCAACTTTCAGTTGCTCGATAAGAAGATGCCTTTTTCTTAATAGTAATATATATGTCTATATACATTATATTTTCACCATAATTATAAAATGTAGATATAATTCAACGCGCCAGCTTAGTCATCATGTAATCACAATGTAATAAAGATTTATTGAGACAGCTGCACACAAGACAAGGAAAGGTCCAATTTCACCATGATTATGTAAATTTCTCTCGGAGGAACTTCCATAAGTCGTTAGTCAGTTTTACGACCACCGCCGGATGTCAATAAACGGGCCAAACAATAGCAGTCTTCGGCGCTGATCTCTCTTTTAGGTGTGATCCAACCTTCTTCGTCGTTTGAGTTACCCATAGACGCCTGAATCCACTGGGCCCGATGACTGCTAGTGTTACGACATATATGCAATATGGTGCTGGCAGTCGTGGTCACCTAAGTGGTGAGGCACACAGGAGCAAAGGAGAGAAAATTCCAGACTCTAAATTAGACGTGGTGGCTGACAACGAAGGAAATGGGTGTCCTCTCACTACATACGGGAACTACAAACCAACTGATCTATTTATCAAGATGGCGGCTGTTTCTAAGATGAAAGAGACGTTACTGTCGTCCTGGGAGATAAGAACTGACAGTGATCCTGGGAAATAGCGACACCCTCAGTTAGGTATTTAAATACACAGTATATTCGTATTTCACGTCGTACAACTTTTTATATAGAGTCTTATATATTTTTATAATTAAAAAGGCATATATTTAAAGATTTATTTTTATGGTTTGATCTATTTTCAAATACATTTATATATTTTGGAGAATTAAATATTAAATATTTTATATTAATTTTTAAATCACATCGCATATATATATATTTATTCTAAATAAATAAATTACTTCTTTTGTACATAAAAATGCCACTATGTCATACACGTGAAATAATTTTAAGTTCTCAAATAGTTCATTTTGAATTCTTGTGTAAAATACACATTGAAATGTGTCAAATTTAATATAAAATTTGTTATGTAAATTCTACACTATTGTGAAATATTAAATAAATGACAAATATATATATTTTGAAGATTGAGCAATCCATAATTAAAATTATATTTAAAAAAGGATTGGAATAATAAATTCATTAAAAAATCCAATATATGCATCTTTTTTTAAATATATATATATTCACAATATTTATATTTTTAAAAATAGAGTAATCCATAAATAAATCTTTAATTAAAAATACATATATTGGATCAAAATATCATTTATTTTACCAATATTTCAGTTGGCTGAACGCCAACCTTTATCAAGGTATTATAACATATTAATGTGTGTCCACAACAAACTCAGTGCCACATAACGTCAACAGAATTAAGTTTTAAAACTTAATATGTTATAACACCTTCATAAAGGTTGGCGTTCAGCCAACTGAAATATTTGTAAAATAAATGATATTTTGATCCGAAATATGTCTTTTTAATTAAAAATTATATTGTGTTTATGAACTAACTAAAAGAATATCATAAAATAGAATATTGTCAAAATTATATATTATATATAAATAAAAATAATATTTTTATCATTGCAGTTTTGATTGAACAAAAATAATAAACATCTACACAAAAAGGTTCATTTTTCTAACTAGAGATGGCGCGGTGTTTAATATAATTAAATGTATTTTATTGTCGCCATTGTTGTTCTAGCGAATTATAGCAAAATAAATATACTATCTGAATATGTATTAACTAGGTGTATATATATATTTGTGACCAAGCGACTTCCGGTCTCATGTGAGCCAGAACGGAAGGAGGTCGAGGCCACGCTCCATTAATCACCGATCACGTGTCTCGTCTGCTCCCTTATATCACCTAATCTTCTGCCAAAGAAAATAACCGCTGTTGTGAGATAGGAAGGGGTATATCCCTTTTTGTTCTTTGTAGCTCTATTTAGTGGGCACAATAGATTATAAGGATATACTGATAAATTTTGATTATTTATATGATCACATTTTTTAAATCAGTATATGCCGAGAAGCTATTGTGTTTTATATATTATACGAAATATATAAATATAAACACATAAATTATATATTTTTTATAAATTCAATTGTATGCCACTTATCGATAAAATTTTAATATATATTTTTGGCGCGTAATGAATTTCTTTTAAAATATTAATACCACAACCCTATAAAGGAATAACTATATTAAAGTTTAATATATATATAACGGGTAGTAGAGTTTCTTTAATTTAAAACCGGTTTAAAATCGGGTTTTTAAAAAAGAGAATCCGTTTGAAGTTAAAATTTAATTTTGGTGGCAATGGTTTCCAACAATGGGCGAGGCCAAATTACTAAACTTCAGATTTCTATTTCCATCTTTTTTGAAGTGAAGAGTACAAGGCTATTGAATCTGTGTTTTTTAGATAAGAGAGATTGAATGTGATATTTCACTAGGAAGCATAGTGGATCAGCGTGTATGACACAACATCGTTATAATTATACTGAGAAAATATTTCAGGATTGAATCTCTTCGATAGGGAGAATTTTAAAACTATATTTTAAATTCTTTCGTTAATAAAAATAAAATAAATATTTTGCCGATTTTATCTATTTTACCAATAAAGCAACTTTCCTACTGTCCTTGTTGAGATGTAAATATATTGGGAGGGCCTGACTCATCAGGGGCGAACTCTCCTAACTGTAATGTCACAATCTATTAGAACGCACCAATAAACAGTCGTTTATACAACTGATACTTTGGAGGAATTCTCGGTGGAGACAGTATGGACAGTATGGATATAAGGTTGAGAATAATATGTAACGTAGAGAATTAGGACTTCAGGATGACACGGCAAATATTTAAGGCAAGAACAGAGATATATATTTATAACCAGGTTCTTGAAGCTCAGAACACCAACTACCTGAGGGCGAACATAAATTAAAATTGATATAATACAAGAGAAGGGAAGTTTACAAAGTAGAAAAATACAAATATCAAAATTGATTATTGGTTAATACAATAATAAATACTTTGTTACAATGTATAGTAAATTGAAATCGAAACCGCCCCTGTACTAATGAAGGTCCTTGCATGAGAAATATGGTATACAGGCGTATCTGGAACTGTGAAGGAAAAACAAATATTTCTTTCAAATTTTTCTTTTACAAATAGAGGTACGTCTTTTTAATATATAAATATATTCAATATGGATTTGCCTTTAATTCGAACCATGGTATACATGTTGGCCTTTTGCCTGAATTTTCCTAAATTGATGTTGTGACTTATTCCTTATCATCATCATTACGTTCTGTACTGGAATGATGAACCAAATATATTGCTCTAATGCATAATTGAAAGGAGAGGTGCCTCTTTTGGCACAGAAATATATATTATTTTAAAAGAGATTCCTATTCATATATATAGAAAAAAAAATGGCACGCTCTGATATTCTCTAATTAAAATATCAAATATTTATTTTCATTAAAATCATTCTAGCTGATTTAGAGAGAAGAGGATATTTTAAACATTTCTACGATAAAATTTACATATCGGGTGCTTTAAAAATTTATTTACCTTATATATTTATTGGTTATTTTTCGCCTATATATTTTAAATATCCTATTTTAAAACATTTATTTAAAGATCCACTATATTCTTCCCTTCATCAGAATGTTAGTTATGGTTTGTGATCTATTAGCAAAATAAACATTCATATTTGAATCGAAATAAAACAGCGATATAATATTATATTATTGTAGATAAACACTTTCATTGGTTATTATTTAGATGTGTCAAATTTTAAGAATTTAAACACCCTATATAGGTCTTAAATATTCCTTCAAAAATATAAAACTATTCAAAAAAGATTATTTTATATATAGTTTTAAACATATACGGTTCCCTATATCCTATAAAATATTTAGATATAGTAAATCTCTATTTCTACAAAATTAAGCTCGTTTTTTTATTTATTGGAAAAAGTTGAAATTTTTAAAAATAAAGTGTATCAGATGTATTATATGTAAAAGATATTCCAGGGTTTGTTTGAGTTTTAAAACAAATACTTTGAGGCAAGTTTCAGAGTAAAAATTGTTGTTTTATTCTACTTTTTCTCCTTTAGGAACGTTCTATTTTTACATATTTCTCAATAGATAAATGTGAAGAAAACATATTCGCATATATTATATATAAATCATATGCAAATAAGATTATACATTTGATGATTATGTAAATTAAGAATTAAAAAAAGAGAAATATTTTTGGAGCCATATTTAAATTTTAAAAATCCGCACAAACTTATGATATAATGTGAATGAATAATTTTCCGTCATTTCTACGTTTTTTTTTAATTTTTAAAATTTTCTTTGTTCAGCTTCACCAAAGTTAATCCGGTCTTAAATTTGGCTTTCTTAGAATAACTATGCAAATAAGATTCCGCCATCTTGTGAAGAAATGCCAGATTGTGGAAAACACCGTCTGCCTTTTATTATTCCACAAATCCCAGGCGATTCTTGGGAAATTGTCTTTTTACCTATCTCAACTAACACACTATCACTTCCATTCACTCTGTACACTTTATTGCAGTGTAATTAATAAATTCTATTAATTAATAATGTAGGCATATAATTACCGCCTGCCTGTGATGATAAAACTTGATTAATTGATAAAAATATCTTGATAAATTTAGTTTGAATAATTAAATTAATTAAAATTATTAAGTTAGCAGTGAACAAAGTGGGAGAATAATTTTGAAAATAATTTGTTGGTATAGAGAGATATAAAACAAAGGTCACCTCTCCCGTCAAAATAGACGTCAAAACTAGATGCCATATATTGACCGTCGTCACAAACTAGCGGCCTCGGGTCTGTTACAATTCCACAACACCAGCTATGGAAAACTCAGTAGCGTCCACCTAGAGACCATTATTTCGGGCTAATGGCCCTCATCAGTCTAGGGCGGACTTTTTTTTCCATGAGATTCACAAGAGATCAAATGGAATCTTCACAATCAGTTAAAGAGGTGTTTAGCTGGTAAAGTGGCTGGACCAAATCTATGGTCAAAATATAGATGGATATCCTGCTGGGAGGAAATTTATCTATAAAACATAGGTCGCCTCTCCCGTCAAAATAGATGTCAAAACTAGACGCCATCTATTGACCGTTGCCGAAAACTAGCGACCTCGGGTCGGTGACAAAACCACAATACTAGCTTTGGCAAACGCATTCAACGAGAAACTATGGTCTCGGGCGTCTTTCTCACATATTACAAGTTGCCAAAACTAAAAATACCGATGCATCAAGAAAAAAATATACACATATACAGAATTGAACTTTTCAGCCAGATATTTCTTCCGAATGAATCAAATCTCCTACTATAAAATATTCTAATTATAAGTGAGGTGGGGGGTCGGATTTTGGTTATTTCAAGTTGAAGACTTCATCAACCTTTTTAAAAATGTTTATTGTTCTTTGATGTTTCAGCGATCCATCGCATTTTTCCAAAAATAGTTGGAAATCTTGTTACTGGATTATTGTTTCTTCTCTTTATTGAAATGGGCGACACACAGTCGCCGAAACTACAATAAATCTTCATAAAAAGTTGATGAAGTTTAAAACTTGGTTTATATCTCTTACTGTGATGAAAATTCGAAACTATTATAGACGCGTATGATTCTATTAAAAATTAAACAATTCTACTGCCTTTACTGTAATGGAAAAATTAATGGGAGGGCCTGGCTCTTCTACTGTACTTACTGCGATGAAATTATATATTGGAAAGACCTGGCTCATCATCAACCTCTCAGCGGTTTCGCCAGTTTAATCTTCCATACCACTATTTAAAACTCAAGAAGGTTTACCACTGATGAGCTAAGCCCTTTCAATATATCTTTTTTTTTTATCGCGCGCGCGCAAATATATTTATAAAAAATATTTGGAAAAGAACACAGAGCGGTGTTAAGTAGAAATACTAAAATAATACATACTCTTCCAAGACGATATACATCAACGAAAAGTTGCATAAAGGTTTTAATTATTATTTATAATAAATTGAGAATATTATTAAACATTTATATGAAGAAATATGCGTACAAAATATGATACTGCAATATGTATACACACAAGAGGGGAAAGATGCGGGCGACTATATATGTAAAGAATGAATTCCTTGAGATAAAAAGAGAGTTGAAAGATTGTCCATTGTTCTGGAACACAAAGAAGTTCTGTGGAGAACAATACTGGTGATAATTGAAGATCTAATCCATCCGGCCATATTGGATTATCTCAACTACTTTAAATTAATCTCACACCGGATATAAAACCTTCCTTGCTTTATTCCTTTAAATACCGGTTTTTAAACCTCTCAGTTGGAATAGATAGGCCCTATCTGTTATAACGGTTCTTTTCAAAATAGACTCGTTTTTAATTATAAACGAAGGTATATAAAAAATAGGCAAACAAACTATTTTTAGGAAAATTCGAAACTATTAAAGATGCGTATTATTCTTTTAAAAATTAAAAAGTTTCTACTGCCCTTACTGCAATGGAAAAATTAATGGGAGGGCTGGCTCATCAGTGGTGAACCCTTCCAGCGGTTTCGCCAGTTTAATCTACCATACCGCTGTTATATTGCATTTTTAGATTTTCCTTTTATAGTGATACTAATGCTTGACTCTTGGAATGGGTATTTTAGATGAACTATGGACATAAGCTATACTATAATTATGTATAAGAAATAAAATTCTTAAGCACGAATGCTACTTTTACGCATAAAACATTTTTGTACTGATTGCGAAGAAAAATAAGGAGAGGGCTTGGCTTATCAGTGGTTAAACCTCCCAGCGGTTTCGCCAATTTATCTTCTCAAGACCGCTTATTGGAGTTCTAATACTGTATTGGAAGATTCTCCTTATATATGTGACGATAAAAGATGAGTCTTAGATATGGTGTTCTATTAAACTATAGAAATAAGCTTTTGAGACGGAATTACATATATATGTCATAATTTGTATATAATTAAATGCAACCCCGACCCACTATGTATGTACCATGTATGATTTTCAAAGATTTAATAAAAGAATAAGGTAACTGGAGGAAAGAAAGTAACAAAAGACATAGGAAGTAAATCTAGAGGAGAACATATTTATTAATAACGTCGCAGTTAACCTTCTGACCCCGGGTCCCTGCGAGCTAAGTTTAAACCAACACTTCCTGGAAAAACAGGACGTATCTAGTGACCGCAGAAGTTATATTCGTCAAGATGCACACAATACTTCCTGACAAAGCAGGACGTATTTTGATAACGCGGAAGTAAATAAAGTGGAAATGGCACTCGACACTTCCTGTCAGGCAGGCCATATCTTTCATCAAGGAGAGCCGCGGGCCAATCAGAAGACAGCACCTTAAGTAGGTCAACCAATAGGAAAAGATCATGTGACATCTCTCGACCAATCAGAAGACAGCACCTTAAGTAGGTCAACCAATAGGAAAAGATCATGTGACATCTCTCGACCAATCAGAGAGAAACTGAGTCTTGGTGTTAAATCGAAAAGCAAGAATGGTCAGTTACGTTTTCGCTCTCATAGGAACAACACCTACAGTTGTGCAGTTGCTCCTTCGCTTCCAACAAGGTAACATCTACTCTAGAGATCTCTCTCTCTCTCCGCTCATTTCATCCAAATCCCATCATCGCCATGTGATCAACTAATTAATAAGTCAAATCGCTCAACTCTTCTCAAGCTTTCTTCCCTCCAACCCAGTTGCCTTTTATTTTCAAACCCAATCACGTGTCCTGATTATTCCTAACTGTATGCTGCAACTTCCACTCAAACGGCTGCGCTTCAACCAAATCTCACCATTCGCATCCAACAACAAGAAACCCCGCAACGATATTGCCACAGATCGGTTAAGTCGACAGGATAAAGATTATGGAGCTTAAACAGGATAAAGATTATGGAAATTAGCCCAGGCGCCAGCAAAACAAAAGGCAATGACAAACCAAGAGAGAACAAACTGGCAACGAGCGGAAAGAAACTGACAACGAACGAAGCGACAAGACACACCCTGGCGACGGTAATTTTAGAACTGACCGCCGCGCTACAAGGGGCAAGATCCACGCAACTGGAAACGGTCTTCCGGAGCGCCACCCACGGGGCAACCGACGCCCGCACCACCGGTACGTGTCCGAACAACCTGACGCCCACCGAGGAGTCGCCACCCGCCATGCCGTACCCGTGCACCCGGAAGCAATCCACGCGACACGGGCCCAGTGTACCGACAACGCGGTCCACTCGAATGGAAGCAGTACAAATGACTAGATTTCCCTTTCAATCGCACGGACAGTGCAAACAGTCCCGACCCGGTCCAACAGACATTCCAAGCCAGCCATCCCAAGCCGAAGACGCCACAGTGGAGTCCTTTCGAGATTAAGGTAGGCAATCCACCCAATGACACCATCAAATTGACTTTGGACTTGTATCTGACCCAGGACCTACCATGTACCTTTCTAATTGAACCAGACGCAGGTTCGAACATATTGCCGTATCATTTATACAATAGATTAAAAGCACAACTTCCCAACTTAAGTATTAAAAAACCTTCCCTTGATCTATCCACCCTAAATAGTTTTACGAAAATAATAGGACATTTAACTTTCCCTCTGACAATAGGCCAAATAACCCGTAGAGAGAACTTGCACGTGGTAAATGCATCCTTGCCATTTGGAGTTCTTACCTTAAAAACCCTTTATCAGTATAAATTAAAGCTAAATTATAATCGCGGCACTATTTTCCAACTTGGCGTCCCATTATCTAATACTATCTACCACTTTAAACATGTATCAAATGAATGCAAGCACGGGCTAGGCCAAAACCTGTCCCAAAGGACTCGCACAACACCCAAAACTTTCACACATGGAAACCCTTGCCTGCATTCATTGCCAAAACCCCAAATATTTACATGCCACCATTCTAATCTCACACCACACAACTTTTCACTCAACCCAATTACCAGTACTATATGCCCACAACACATAAAGCCACTACGGCTTCAACCTACAATTCCAATAATGCCCAAAAAAGTGTCAGTACACCAACACAGCTCACCCACTTACCACACAAAATCCATACACGCACCCATACGCCACCACGCAACAAACACGCACAACCCGCACAACAAACGCAACACGCACGCCAAAAGACAACAACAACGACAAACAAGCGCATGCACAACCGTTAAGAATAATACAATCATCCCGTCTACACAAAACATAGAAAAAATTCACGCCACCAAACAACCACACAATCGAAAAACATTGCGATCTTTCCTAAAAGCTGTGAACGTCTATAAAGAGTTCATTCCAGACCACGCCCGCTTGCGGACGCCACTTGTCAACCTTCTAAAAAAGGATGTCATGTGGGTCTGGGATGACGAATGCCAGAAAGCGTTCACTAACCTGAAAGAAAACCTTACCACACACCCCACATTACACCTTTACCAGGAAGATCTGCCATGCCAGGTGTACTGTAACACCTCAACATTCAGCATCACAGGCGTTCTTAAACAAGTCTACCCTGATGGGAAGACATACACCGTTCAACATTTCAGCCGATCTCTGCGCAGTCACGAGCGAAATTATTCAGACTTGGAACTACAATGCCTAGCCATTGTGGAAAGTGTGGATAATTTCCGCACCTGTCTAATGGGCAGAAAGTTTACAATATTTTCTGACCATCCCGCATTGCAGTGGTTGAAAGAGATCAAAGCTCCGTCAGGCAGATTGTTTCGATGGAGGTTAAGATTGTCAAGATACGAATATGAGGTCCGTAGCATAAATGGAGTACAACAATATGAAACGGGCGTTGGAACTCGTATCCCATTTTGTGGCTTTCTAGATGCGCCACTCATACAGAGCCCACAGTCTTCTCCACCGGGAAAATCTCGCGTGACAATGGATCACAATAAACTGCGCACCGTCTCCCGAAAAGGAGTACTTAAAACTATAGTCCCAAGTTCACTTACAACCAGACTTCTTAAGTCCGTACACACACAACACCACCACCCAAACATCTCCAAGATGACGAGACTCATCTAATCACAATATTATTGGCAGAACATGACACAAGACATCGCAAAACAGGTAAAAACCTGCCCCACCTGCCGATTCGCTAGAAGAATCGATGAATACAACCAACCTTCACGTAAAAATACCGACACAGGCACCAAAGCAAAACAAAATTCGTACATAAAGCACAGCGTACACACAACACAAACAATGTCAAAATTACCACACCCACGTCAGAGAAACGATCACACATCTCAACCTAAACCAATTACCGCCGACATATCTCTAATAAAACCACTGACGATCAAACAGGAGAACTGTAAACCTGACAACCAGCTCAATCATATCACACCACTCCCTAAAGATATCAAACAGGAGAACTACGAACCTACCAATCATTCAAATTCTACAATTAATAATCAAGCAAATATTTCAGAGTCCCCAGTTACAAAAATGTGGACGAACATGGGGCAATACCCTATTTTTCATCTGATTTTCATCCTTTGTTTGTTAATTCTACCATACAAATGTATACCAATTTTATTCCTTAACTATTTATTTATCTATACTATGTCCGCTCGTAAAATTTTCAAACTACAAGAGGCAGTTTTTAATTTTGGACAAGCAGTTCTTCATTGTGGACAAACATTTATAAAGCTTCTCATAATTTTAGGAACCATCTTCGCAGAAAATCTAAATAAACTCCGAAAAGATAACAGTAACTGAAAAGATGCCCAACCAATGTCGGAGAAGTCGTACTCCAAAAACAAGCCCCGAGCCACACCCCAAAATAAATAGACGGCAGGAAATGAGAATTTGAGACACCACGACAGGAAGTGTAGTCCGCAGCGATAAATTCGGCCTCTGTAAACAAAGCGGAGCGCCTTCGTCCGATCTCCAATTTCATTCCCTCTCGTTTGCCCGACACACCCCACTTCCGTATCTCTAATTACAATGAAAAGATCCCCTATTGAGGTCAACTGGGAACCTCGCTATGCCACCGATTTTTGATTCCAGTTCGAGTCTACATATCGATTTTTACCACCCAATTCCACATCCACGAGACAACACATAGAACTAGCTCACACATTTCTTACACAACAGACTTCTAACATTTTTTCACAACACACACACAAAGACAAAAAATTACACATAAAGGTTATATAGATTTCCATGTCTCCTGTACACACAGCATAAACGCACTTGAGGGCTAGAATCACGTTTTTCACCTAAGTGTCGCTACAGATGAGACAAAAAATTTATAGGGCATAATTGAGCAAGTAAAACATTTATAGGGCAAAATGGAGCAACCAATACATGTAGATCAGGGCATGTAGATACCAAAAGGGTTCCAACCAATACACCTTATTTTTCATATCAATCATTTTCATTATTTTCTCTCAATTAAAATTTAAATATTTAATCAATTTATCAATTTATTCAACTTATTACCACTTTTAATCATTAATTATCATTTTTTTTTCCAATTAGTTTATATTATCATTTTTATTTATCAATTATCCTTCTATTTACCACTTAGCTTAAACTGCCACAACTCAATTATCAACGAAAACTCATTGGTTTTCGATTAAACTAAAAACATTAAATCACCCTTTGTTGTTGAAACCTTTTTATTTTTCATTTTTCTTTTTTTTCCAAGCACTCAACTTTGATTTCGTTCAACTCTTATTTTTATTTTTATTTTGATTTCTCAAAAGACCTAATGAAACCCCCTCGATTTCATTCCCAATCTCAAGTAGGATAGTAATTAGGCAATTCTTTTTTTTTCACCAACGCAACAAAACATTTTCTCTTTTTTCCATACAACAAGGCTTTTTCTTTTTTTTTTTTGTGCAACCAAGCCTTCACTTTGATTTCATTCAACTTTTATTTTTATTTTATTTTATGTTGATTTCTCAAAAGCCCTAATAAAATTCCCTCGGTCTCCATTCCCAATTTCGAGCTAGAATATGGTTAGGCATTTTTCCTTTTTTTTTCACCATTCAACCAAGCACTCAACTTTGATTTCGCTCAAAAAACTTTTATTTTATTTTTATTTTTGATTTCTCAAAAGACCTAATAGAATTCCTTCGATTTCATTCCCAATCTCGAATAGAATATGGTTAGGCATTTTTCCTTTTTTTTTCACCATTCAACCAAGCACTCAACTTTGATTTCGCTCAAAAAACTTTTATTTTATTTTATTTTGATTTCAAAAGACCTTATGAAATTCCCTCGAATTCCTTTCCGAAATTCGAGCAAAAAAGTAACTAGGCATTTTCCCTTATTACCATGCAACAAAACAATTTTTCTTTTTCAACCAAACACATTCAATTTTGATTTCATTCAACTATTTTATATTATTTTATTTTGATTTCAAAAGCCTTAATAGAACTCCCTCGAATTCATTTCTTAACTCGAGTAGAATTCGTTTAGGCGCATTTTCCTTTTTTTTTTGCCCACTATGTACCATAACATTCATTGATTTCTTACAATTAAAAAATTTTTGATTTCTATTAATTATACTCAACCTATATCATCAACACCATTCTATTTTACTTATTATATCGCCACCAATGCTTGTATATAGACTCAATACCCACAACTAATTTTCCCACAAAATTATTTTTCACTTTACAGAATTCTCTCAGGCTAACCCCTTCTTGAATTCTTCACATGTAGGGGGCGCATCTGTCATAATTTGTATATAATTAAATGCAACCCCGACCCACTATGTATGTACCATGTATGATTTTCAAAGATTTAATAAAAGAATAAGGTAACTGGAGGAAAGAAAGTAACAAAAGACATAGGAAGTAAATCTAGAGGAGAACATATTTATTAATAACGTCGCAGTTAACCTTCTGACCCCGGGTCCCTGCGAGCTAAGTTTAAACCAACACTTCCTGGAAAAACAGGACGTATCTAGTGACCGCAGAAGTTATATTCGTCAAGATGCACACAATACTTCCTGACAAAGCAGGACGTATTTTGATAACGCGGAAGTAAATAAAGTGGAAATGGCACTCGACACTTCCTGTCAGGCAGGCCATATCTTTCATCAAGGAGAGCCGCGGGCCAATCAGAAGACAGCACCTTAAGTAGGTCAACCAATAGGAAAAGATCATGTGACATCTCTCGACCAATCAGAAGACAGCACCTTAAGTAGGTCAACCAATAGGAAAAGATCATGTGACATCTCTCGACCAATCAGAGAGAAACTGAGTCTTGGTGTTAAATCGAAAAGCAAGAATGGTCAGTTACGTTTTCGCTCTCATAGGAACAACACCTACAGTTGTGCAGTTGCTCCTTCGCTTCCAACAAGGTAACATCTACTCTAGAGATCTCTCTCTCTCTCCGCTCATTTCATCCAAATCCCATCATCGCCATGTGATCAACTAATTAATAAGTCAAATCGCTCAACTCTTCTCAAGCTTTCTTCCCTCCAACCCAGTTGCCTTTTATTTTCAAACCCAATCACGTGTCCTGATTATTCCTAACTGTATGCTGCAACTTCCACTCAAACGGCTGCGCTTCAACCAAATCTCACCATTCGCATCCAACAACAAGAAACCCCGCAACGATATTGCCACATATATTATAATATTTAAATAAAAAGGCATAAATTGGATCAAAATATCATTTATTTAACCAATATTTCAGTTGGCTGAACGCCAACCTTTATCAAGGTATTATAAAATTATAAAGTGTGTTTTAATATGTTATAATACCTTGATAAAGTTTGGCGTTCAGCCAACTAAAATATTGGTAAAATAAATTTTGATCCAATATATGCCTTTTTATTTAAAGATTTATTTATGGATTGCTCTATTTTAAAAAAATACTATAATATGTATAGAAGTATATTGTACGTTTACTATAACAATAACTATTAGTACTTCTTGAATAGTTTTAAGATGTCAAGAGAACCCTCTATCTTACAGGTGTTACCTTTATAGAAGACAAGGTAAATTCAGGGATATAGTATATATATTTATTATTCGCAAAGAGAGAGAGATTGAGATTGAAACTGATTTATTACAAAGTCCATATAAGATTATATAAGGTTAAATACAGAATAAATATAAAAATGAATAAATAAGAGAGAGAGAGTGGTTATAATATGATTAAAAAAAAGGTGGAAAAAATGTGTTTATTTAATTATATAATAACCCACCTTTTACAATGAATTCTGGGCTCAATATAGGACTTGCCACCTTACCAGTTATAACACTATTAGGATGATTTTATAGCTAGTCCCGTAGGATGTTATGAAATTATAGACGTGTCTATACTGATAAAGACTATAGCACAACACCATTTATTTATTTCAATTCAAAACGCTATGTCCCCCAAGGGACACTTGCGCTAAATGTACATACAAATATAACAAAGAAAATATTCAACATGGAAAGATACAAAAAAAGCGACTTAGAAAGATTCATAAATATTATTTACATATAGAGATATTCTTTGAATTTTATTTACAGTTACATCATTAAATTTAAAAATATATATACATATACACACATATACACACATACACCTATATATTGTTTACAACCACAAGATATGTTCAATATCTCCTTGAGATCGTTACATCAAAGACCATTTTTCTTAATGAAATCAAAAATATATTTACAAAGGAAATTAAATTATATATATGTGTCCTTACTTGAAATTAAATCACTAAGGCCTAAAGCTATTAAACCGTTGTTGACAATTACACCATGGTAAACAGGTAGTTGGTTTGTCCGAATTTGTCAGAATTAGTGTTGCGGAAAATTCAAATGAATTATGGAAGATATTGATGTATTTATCAAAAAGGCGCTCTTCTTTGAACACATAACTAGTTCAATAATACCAACAAACAATCTAGGTTAGGTTTCTTCCACCTGAAACATATAACTTATGTAAATAATATTTAAGTGAAAAAAACCTATATTGAAAATGAAACTATATTCAATAATAAATAGACAAGTGACTATTAACATACTTGTCAATACATTCAAAAGTTTACAGTCTGCACTCTTAATATATTTAATGATAATGATTGGGTTAAAACAATTACATATATGCAACTATGTATACAATATGTCATGGGGCCACCGCTGCAGAGTTTGGTGGAGAATCGCCAGCGGGCCTCGGGTTAAATTAAATATAAAAATTAGGTCACCCAATATATTCTTGTTGGAAATTCAATATTTAGACTGGGCTAGACATCAATCTTCTTTTTAGGAAAATTCATGGAACACGGCGAATTATGGACAAGACACTACCACCACTTGATAGGTTAGAACGGGCAACTTGGTGTAAACAAACCATCTTAGAGAAGTGTTATTTTTTTAGAAATGTTGTTCAATATAACATGGTATTGGAATTATTGTTTTTATTTGCTAATCCCTAGTACACGTGGTACAGGCCACGATAATCATGGTGGGTAGTTAGCGACTGCTTTTACTGTAAGTGCACCACATGTCTACACATGTGAAAAGCAGTTCGACTTTGCACTTATTGGATATATGGAATTATTGTAAAATTTAAGAGTTAAAACGTTGTGTTATAGTTGTGTTTCTATACATAGATAAACTCATTTGCTCTAAAAAGGGTTCAAACTTTTATATTTAAAACATCGTATATGGATTAAGGGATCTCCTTATAGTGCAACTTTCGTTAGGCCTAATGATGAAATAACGCTTGAAAACTTTTACTGTCATTTGAAACTAATCAAGAAATATATTTCAATTCTCCTGATTGATTTATTTTAAATAATTATTTATTTTTCAATAATTATTGTGTTTTATATCAATTTAAAAAAAAATTATTTGATACATCTATTTTACTTGTGAAAAATGTTATTTTAATGCTAAATAAGGGGGATTTCTTATTAGGAAATATGCATATTTTCTGCTTTTATACCTCACCCAAATATCAGCCTGAATATTTCAAAACTATTTTGAAAAATTGAATTAGAGTTACTTTAAAAGAACTTTCGAAGTAAATGTGATTAGGATTTTAAATGCAATTTAAAGATTTATTGAAATAAATTTGAAAATTGCAAATGACATTTTAGAAGATGTGTTAAATATATGTCAAATATTTCTTAATAAAAGCATTCTATGAAATATGAAAAATTGTTTGAAGATTGAAAAAGAGAAAATAAAGATGTGTATGTGTGTTTTATTTTATTGTCTGTGTCTACAATGTTTATAAAATAATCATAAATATTGAAATACACGCAATGAACTAGCATTTCAACAGCTCTTTTCACGCTGGGAGAAAATGTGTAGATAACCAAGGCTCCTATTTTGAAAAAAATATGATGTTTAAATACTATACTATGAATAAATAATTAATAAAAAAAAGGTTCGGGAACCTTTTGTTCCTACCTTGTATACAGAAGTGAGATAATACCAATATATATTAAAGTGGTACTTTTACCTGTACAACAATGTGGTTTTTTTCAATTTTCCCAGCTAATATGCAAATATGTGTATTTGCAATACCTGTGTGTATTCCTTTTCTTGTCTGTATCCAATATGCATAAAATATATTCATATATAGTGTGAAATGTGTGGAGAGAAGTAAGATTATACAAATATATGCAAATACGGTTCCTTTATAATAATGCATTTTTCAATTCTATCTGCCAAGATGCAAATATGTGTATGTGCGATATCTGTGAGTATTATTTCTTGTCTGTGTCCAATATTTATAAAATATTTATATAGAGTGCAAAATGTGTGGAGAAGTGAGATTATAAAAATATAAGCAAAAATGACACCTTTTCCAAATGTAACATTGCATTTTTTTCAATATTCACTGCCAAGATAAAAATGTTCAATAAACAAACTAAAACATTTTATCGGATTCGACTCATTTTATAATTTCTCTAGTAGGATGTTAAAAGAAAGTTGTATATCTATCTCTTAGCTATAGCCACCGTGTTGTGGATCATTCTCAATCACCATTTGTAAAATTCTTTATTAGAATGTTGAACACAATGTTTTGTCTCAGTGTATAATTAATGGAAGAGATGCCTCTTATTTTGAGTATATAGTGTATGATTTATTAATACAAGACAAGACAATACATTTCTAAGATTTGTTTTTAAAGATACATAAATAACAACAAAAACCTTTCAACTTGCAAAAATAGTATTTAAGGAATTTCAAAGATTCAAACCCTGTCGTTTATTTAACACCTCCATGTGTGTTAACACTGTGCTAAGATGACATGTTCATATTGCTAACTTCAACGTGGCTGATTGGCTGGTTATGGTCATGTGACAGTAGAGAAAGAATCAGCGGGTGAATAAACTGGCCTCACGATAAAACCACACACACATATATATATACATATAATATATATAATTTATCAAATACAAAAGAGGGACATAACGCGTTTTCCATATATAAATAAAATTTGAAACTCCTATCAAGAAATTTTATTTTTAAATTATAAAACAGTTTTCTAATGTGTGTTTGTCCTTCTTGTGAACGAAAATATATTGGGAGGGTCAACTGACGAAGCCGTTAGGAGGGTTCACTAATGATGAGCCAGGCCATTTCAATAATTTTACCATTGCAGTAAGAACAGAGTAAGAATTTGTTATATTTTAGAATAATAAAAAAATGTCGTAAATAAAATTGTTTTAAATTTCATTAACAGATAGAAAAAGACTTTGTCCTTGTATTCAATAAAGTATTTAGATGTGTGTCTATACATACTATTCCAAGAAATTTAATGCGATACCGTTTTTGATTGATTACAATTTTTCAAACTGTTACCTTAAAATAAATGTAAGACCGTATAGAAAATTATTCTTAAAATAGAAACTGGTGATTAAAAATAATAATTAACGAAGGATCTCTAATTACTTCCAGGCTTCCACCGCTGTGTGGCGCCCACAACAATGATGGATGCTGGCTGAGCAGCTTTGCTAAATGGCTCGTGAAATTGGTGTGAGTTTTACCAGCAATAATGGTGAAGATTTTGTTCTTAAGATGTTACTAAAAAGAAAAAACGGCCACTTAAGACATGTAAGTAATCCACACTGTAAGTTTTTACTTAATCTCTTCTGATAGTTTTTATATGTTCTGCTTGAAAAGTTCTTTTATCGTTGGGGATAAGTTCATAAAACTCTGTCTTCAATAAATGAAATCTAAGCAATAACAATCTGGTGTTATCCCGGCTCACATTCGAAGAAAAATTCGAGAATATATCTGAACAGAAATCTATGTTTGAAATAAACCAAAGTTTTATTGTGTAACTTCAAATTGTTGTCTAATATTTAGTCTTGTATATCTCTCGGATTGAGAGAGAAATATATTTTATATTGTAAATTATTTATTATACAAGATCCATATAAGTTTATATACGGTTAAATATAAAATAGATATAAATATCAATATAAATAAGATTATATAATGAGAAATATCAATTTAATTAAAAAGGCATATATTAGATCAAAATATCATTTATTTTATCAATATTTCAGTTGGCAGAACGCCAATCTTTTTCAAGGTGTTATAACATTTTTAATGTGTGTCAACAACTGTTGACAACTGTCAACTCACAGAAACTGTCAACAATAATGTTGTTTACACACATATTAATATGTTATATCACCTTGAAAAAGGTTGGCGTTCAGCCATCTAAAGTTTTGGTAAAATAGATTCTATTTTGATCCAACATATGTCTTTTTAATTAAACATATATATATGTATACATATATAGAGAGAGAATAATAAAAATCATAAAAAAGGTTCTGGAAAATTTACATATCGGACCCTATCTATATAGAAACCTTAATCACTGAATAGCTTCTACAAAAAATATCATTAAATCGAAGTGGTCCCACTGTTAGTTCATGTATATGTTTACAATCATATTATATGATGTATGAATTTGAATTGTATAATGAGTTATATTTTTATCAATATTTGTTTATATTTTAACTCGAATAACTCCTCGTTCTCAATATCGTGATAATATAACTGCCTTTTTACTATTTTCATAAAAATAAGAATAAATCATAATGATTAGGAAGATATACAATATGCAAATATGTTCAATATATATTTAATATAAACATTGCAAATGATTGAATTTATTAACATTCCAAATAGGTCGGTTAAAATATAGATATCTAATCAAGGTTTTATACGTATATAAAAATACGAGTATAACTACATATATATATATATATATTTGGTTATTGTCTATAATTTAAAAGTTTTATCTTATTAAAATATTATCTTTATTATCTATATTTATTGAAAAATAGAAAGCTTTAATAACACCGTAAATTTAAATTACTAAAGATTAAAGTAAGAGATGACTGAAGCTATTAAATTTAATGATAATTTATAAAACTGTCGAAAAATAATATTTTTATACTTTAAAGCCCTATAATATGGAAATATTGCCCCAAACATTAAAATAATTAGATATATAAGCCTTCTAAAAACCTAGTCATGGACGTACAAAGAAATAAAATAGATAAAATTGAAACATAACTATAACAGCTAATGGCATATACTTACTTAATTATGTCCAAACTAATAATTTATATGGATAATACTTTGAGATAATTAAATAATAATTTTGGTAGAAAGATGAGAAATTTACGAGGCAATTAGGTTATATTGGCGTTTATGTACACCGTACAAATTGATGGATGGCGAGTAATTGACCACTATCTTCTGCTACGTAAATATATAGCAGTCGGCTGCTTATTTTTCCTGGAAATCTTTGGTATACCTTAATTTGTTAAAATATTAGGAAACGTTAAAATTTACAATATATTTATTAAAATACAACACACAGGCATTGAATTAAATGTTTTATATTGTTTGATTTGTTTATCCAAAGTTATATAATGTTATAATAAGTATATAATATTACACGTATATATATAAAGTGAAATTAATTTTTCCCTATTAAAAAATATAAAATATTAATTTCCATAATTACTTTTAAAGGGACCTTAAAATGTTGGCAATATCTGGATTATATTTATAGAATTAAATTTATTCGTTTGAATTCATAAAAATAATTTTTCAATTATAATTATATATGAGCTTTGAAATATTTTTATATTTTATTATCTATTTATTTTCAGACAAAAATAAATAAAATTTTAAAATAAATTTATTCTAAAACCCGAATTTATTTTGTTTTCTAATACACTCTCTCAATAAGATTATTTATTATTAAATAGAAATAATATATTTGTGAACTAATAGAAACCTTTCTAAAACTATTTTTACAAATTTATATATATTTCAAGATTTGTTATGATAAATTTATGACATATATGGCTTCATTATTATATACTATATGACAATATACAATTTGAAAACCTTATAGAACATTCAAATCAATAATATAATAAAACTCCCCTTACAAATTTTATTATATAAACTATATAAAAAACTGATTAATTTTCAAGAGTCAATTAAATAATATATATTTAAAAAAAGAAAATAAAAATAGCGTCATTCTATGCTGAGAGGAATAATAAAAGGGAAGCCACCTTTTGGTGTTAAAAACTCTAAAAACATTATATAATATATATTTAAATAAAATGACATATTTCGGATCAAAATATAATTTATTTTCTCCAATATAGGCATTTTTATTTAAAGACTTATTTATGGATTGCTCTATTTTTAAAATAATACATATTCATTCAAATATAGAAGCAAGACGCATTGTATTTAAAAAATATGAAATTAAAGAAAGAACCAATCCAAAAATATTTATTAAAAATCTACGCCCTTCAAAAATAATAGAAATACAACAAACAATTCAATTATAATTATAAAATATCACAAAGGATGACTTATAATCAATAATTAACACAAAATATGACAATCTCACTAAAATATTAATCAGAATAGTTAAACTCTAGATATAACTTCTCTAAAAGAGTTCTATTTTAAAATAAGAGAAATGAATAGAAACTCAACAAAAGATTCCAACGAAACCATCCAGAAAAGACGACCAAAAGAAAACAATTCAATGCAGACGACCACCCTGTAACGAGGGTTTAGCACGAAGAACATCAGGGAAATCTAAGGCTTGTGGTTATATCCCTTACCTTGGATTGTTCCTCCATTTTGTGTATTTTATTTCCTTTCTAGGTCCAATTATAATACACGCTGTCGTGAAATTTAGATGATTTCAAAATTAAATAAAATATAATGAGATTTTGAAAATAGAGCAATCCATAAATAAATCTTTAATTAAAAAGTCATATATTGGATCAAAATATCATTTTACCAATATTTCAGTTGGCTAAACGTCAATTTTTATCAAGGTGTTATAATATATTAATATGTTGGCGTTCAGTCAACTGAAATATTGGTAAAATGAAATAACATTTTGATCTAATACCTTTTAAATTAAAGATATAATAATATTTGACCATTAAATCTACATATTGGTATCAAAGAGAGAGAGAGAGAGATATTGAAACTGATTTATTATAACGTTCATATAAGATTATATAAGGTTAATTACATAAATATGAGTATATAAGATTATTTTATTATAAACATAGGAAAAATAGATATAAATAGATAAAAATAATTGATATATATATATATATATATATATTATATAAAGAAAAGATAAGATATCTGTTGTTTTGGATCATATTGATGATTATGCTATGGTGATGCAGTCGTGGTTGAATAATCTTGAAATAAAAATAATAATATGGTTTTGATCAGTAATTGCTTTAATTGTGATAAAGGAGTATATAAAAGAACATAATTTGATAAAAGTGCTGCCTGTCTTAAGGCGAATAAAATAAGGAAAACAAAAGATTATTTACATAATGTACAAATGTTTTGGGTCGACCAATCGGGAAAGAACAACAATGAGTATTTATAGAGAAAGCGCGACCTCTGGCGGTCGATTTAAACAGAGTATTTATATCTATGAAATAATAATTTTAAATAAAATAATACTTTTATATAACATATATATATTTCAAGTGTTGAAATCAATATTAAAAATGGCATATCCTGACCAGGAGCACATGCGCTTTACAGAAGGCAGAGCGCCATCTGGTGGAACAGAAATCAACTAAACATTGATTTAGCCTGTTCCCTGATATTTGGCCAACCCAATTTCTTGATTTATCAGGCTAAATCAATGTTTAGTTGATTTCTGTTCCACCAGATGGCGCTCTGCCTTCTGTAAAGCACATGTGCTTATTCAAGTCGTCATTGGTGACGCGCAACTCGGGAAAGACTCCGCCAAGAGAGAGAAAGAGAGAGAGTAATGTAAAATAAATTAATTATAATAAATAAATAGAAATATTGATTTATATTCTATCACCTCTATATTTTCTTAGCAGTGTAAATCAATATATTATATAAATTTAAAATAAAATACATGTTTAAAATAAATATTTATATTGAAATAAAATATAACCTATTATAAACTAACAGTTGACTCACCAGAAATATTAAAAAAGAAGAATACTTATTAATAATAAATAAATATTTAAAATTATATATAAAAACTCAACATTTGTTTTAAAAATATAGAAAACAGTATAATGACAGCTAATTGGTTTAGATTCCCACATTGTTTAACTTTATTTATTCAACAAACGAGACAAAAAAATTAACAAGTTCAAACAGCTAATTCTCCATTATCTACCTAAACATAGGTAATAACCCTTAATTTATGTTCTACAATGTATAAAATACACTTATAAATACATTTAAACAATATATAAGAATTATTTATAACTAAATGGAAATGTTATATAAAAAAGGCGTATTATATTTTATTATTATATACCTGAATATCGTTTAGATATTTATCTTTATTTATTAAATTATTTTTTATCCAATATGTCTTTTAAATTAAATACCTGAATATATATAGAAGGAAATATTTAAAAATTATTTTAAAGGACTACTCCCTCTTTATAAGTTTGATATATGAAAGTATTTAAAGAACTTTACAAATTTCTGTATAAAATATATAAATATTTAACTCAAAACAAATGAAAGGGATTAATAATTTTTAATTTATAGTTTAAACTTCATACATGAACCAGAATTATGAAATTTATTTAGGACAGGACAGGGAAGGTGTGCAGAGCTGATGAAGTTATGGGGCTACACCAAAGATCCAAATTGTGCCTGCAACGTCCCACAATCAATGTCCCATATACTAGATGACTGCCCACTGTACAAATTCAATGGAGGAATCTCCAATCTCCACTCTGTCACCCCGGAAGCCCTGAACTGGCTGAAGGCCTTGCCTCTCAGACTTTAATGACCGAGAAGTCCTCACTTCTTTTTTCTAGATTTGATTCATTTTGTCTCCTCTCTTATTGTAAAGACGTTGCTGTATCACCTCATAAGCATAAATAAATAAAATGAAATTTATAAATCATTATAAACACTAGAAATATAATTATTTATAATAAATAAATATAAATAAAAGAGAATAAACGAATAGAGGTTTCTAAGAAAGATTAGGCAAACACACATAGAGTTCGTCTGCCTAACAACAGATGTTCTTCCAAGAAAGTAGGCCAGACGTCCATTAAACTTTAAGGCTTTCATCTTCTGCTCTCCTAGGCTTTAGTTTCCTTCCGTTGTTAATTATTCTCTGTATTTAATCCTGCTCTGGGGTTTCTGGGTCATGCCTTATATAGCTGGTACTTCTTTACTTATGGAGGGAGAAAATTCTACTATTTTACATATACACTATATATACATATTACATATATACATATATATATACCTATTACTATATACATATATATATGTTTGAAAAAAATATATACATATTATTATTATATTACATTATAGATTTCTGAAATAAAATGGTTTCCGAAGATGAGTTTCTTGTGTTATTTTATTTATTTTATCTAAATATTCCTATACTCCTGTAGAAGGGTTTCTAACAACCTGAAAGCTTGTGAAGAAAATATAAAAGATAGCAGTATAAAGTTCATCCTTGGTAGTTATTTTATTTATTATTTTATATATGGAAGAGGATTTTACTTTTCCTAAAGTTAATAGATTTGTCTTTATAAAAATGTTATTATGAGTTTGATTAGATTATCATGGGTTTAAAATGTTTCTATTGCATATATTGACGACGGAAATGTTTCCTCTGTTATGGAAGTGTTATTTTGAATATTACTAGAGCATATTAGCCTAAAGTTGCATAATCCACGGATAAATTCGAGTATAGTTTAATCGCAATCATTTTTGAATGTGTATTTAAGAGGTTTGAACTTAAAAAGCTATTTAAAAAATGTAGGAGTAATGTGGAATTTACAAGTAAATTTCTTCAGAAGGAAATATGCAAATTTATTTAGACTTATTCAAATGACAATATATATTTTTAAAAATTGTTTCTGGAAATATTTCTAAAATAAAATTGAGCAAGGTATAGTGAACGGTTTGAATAAATATTTCGTATGAGATTTTAAATTTAGAGATATCTCAATTTAACAAGTTTTTTTTTAAATTTCAAATATTCCAATTTTTAGAAATGCCATCAAAGGAATAGATCCAAGTTGCATATATCTCCCTGTGTACGTCTATACGGGTCCATCGTCAATATTCAAATTATTATTTATTTATCTCAGAGAACAATATTTTAAAAATAATACGAAAAACCAAAGCGCAATCTCTCCATTTTTTTTTATATATATCAAATAGAAATAATGATAAATTCATGGATGGATTAAATAAACTAAAATTTAAAAAATGATATTTAAAAAAACTCGAAAATCAATATTAATATGAAAATGTTAATATCTATTCAAATATATTGTATTTTAAAATATAGAAAAAAGATTTTAAAAACTTCAATGATTTCTATATAAGAAAATACTGTGTGTGTTTAAAATATTAGATATATACATATTTATAAATCAACTTCTGATTCCGAATTGCGCTAATTAATTTTATAGAAAGAATACTAAAATTGGCACATCTCACATTATAAATATATTAAAGCATTGAATCTGGTTTATTACCTCAGTAAAAAACGTAAAGATGTCGTGATAAAAGAATGAGCCACAACGCCAGTTTTGGCAAAACTCAGATAAAAAGCCAACAACCTGTATCATTACTTTTACTACAGTGCAGTCCAGCTCAGAAGTCCTCCTCTACGTGTAAGGCGGGAGAAGCAGCACGAGTAAGGTACTGTCCTGTAGTACGGTGTCGTGAGCCACTACGGTAACCGTGAACAGGGAACTCTGAAATGTGGCTGACTAACGTGGCAATGGCACCCGCCCTGTAGTACGGTGTAGTGAGCCGCTACGGTAACCGTGAACAGGGAACTCTGAAATGTGGCTGACTAACGGGGCAATGGCACCCGCCCTGTAGTACGGTGTAGTGAGCCGCTACGGTAACCGTGAACAGGGAACTCTGAAATGTGGCTGACTAACGTGGCAATGGCACCCGCCCTGTAGTACGGTGTAGTGAGCCGCTACGGTAACCGTGAACAGGGAACTCTGAAATGTGGCTGACTAACGGGGCAATGGTACCCCTCCCCTTTCCAGAGTGTGCAACAAAATCAGAAATTGACAATCCACTACTACAGTGCAGTGCGTCCGGAGTAGCAAGATACAAGAATCTCTTAGATGATAAAGTTGGTTCAACTGTGAACATGGACTGAAGTACAGCAGAAAGGCACAGGATAGTCCAAGTTAGAACAAAGGTTCAGTTCATTGACATCTTAGGTGGGATAGATTGTGTGTACAAACAATCCACAATGAGGGCCTGAAACGCGCATATTTATAGCTTTTCTTGATTAATCAAGAAAGGGTATTTGGCCAATTCTGTAATAATTTAAAATCAACGATTAGTTGATATATTCCGATAAATGGCGCAAGCCATTAATAACCTTTATCTGCACGATGGAGATGCCTTGTTTATTAATTAATATGTGTTTAAAGTCATAATTTTTAATGATCTTAATCAACGCTACTGTGTAGACAGAGAGTGATTGTGTTTTAAAAAGTTCATTTCAAAGTTAAAATCTGAACGTATAATATATCAAGAACTATTTCTTTCTCTCTCTTTGATTCTTATTATTTATATTAAGACCCCAAAGTTAAATAAAATCCTTTAGTTATTTTTGGTAGTACAGTTCGAATATACATGTGTGTTTACATAATATTTTTTTATCTTTATTATTTAATCTCATACTGTAAACTAAGGGTCAATGAGAGGTTTAGAATTGTTCATTCCCGAGGTAAAATCTTAACGTATACTATCTAAATAACTATTTTTGTCTTTTGTTATATTCATGTAACCTTCTGTGGACCCAAAATTACATAGAGACATTAGATTTCTTCGTAACACAGTTTGAATACCAATATGTTCAACGACCATCTTTTTTAACCTTCTTATTTTACCTCATTGTAGACAGAGAGTCAATAAAAGGAGTTTTAAATTGTCCATTATCAAGGTAACATCCGTATATTGTCTCAAGAGCAGTTTGTGTCTTCTGGACAAGGACATATGACAATGTCATCCTACCTGCTAGATTTAGTGGCTCCAACAAAGTTGCATACCATCTGTCAGTTGACCCAGTGGTACTTATATAATGGGGTTATTTATGTAATTATTACTCTTTGAAAATAGAGAAATCCATATTTAAATCATTAGATAATAAAAAGACATATATTGGATTGAATAAAATATTTATTTACCAATATTTCAGTTGGTTGAACACCAACCTTTATAAAGGCATTACATTTTTGTATAAACTATTTTAGCTAGGTTTATACAAAAATTTAATGCCTTGATAAAGGTTGGCGGTCAGCCAGCCGAAATATTGGTAAATAAATCCTTTATTCAATTCAATATATGCCTTTTTATTACATCTGAATATTTATTAAAAATAATGAATTTTTTATTATTTATTTTTTTCTATTGTTTTCTCATATATATGTATATATAAGATATATTATATATATGTATGTAAGGGTAATTACATTTAAGATTAATATGTGGGGTAGTTATATGATGATTACTATTATAATATTACTATTATAATTCCAATGGGAACTCCAAACTTCATAATAAAACCAGTGGAAGAAGTAAATATTTTAGGTATAAAATTTTCCAATCACAGAATTAAGTCAAAAATTAACTTCACACCCCACATTAATGATATTCTTTGTAAAACCAACCGTATGAAAAATCTGTTATTTTCACTCTGTGGGAAAATGTGGGGATTGGATGCTAAAAAAAGATTAATTTTATATAAAACTCTTTTCAGGCCAATACTAACCTATGGATCTGAAATATGGTATAAATTTATTAATAAAAGAAGTAAGCAAAGATTAAACTCTCAGCAATATCAGATTCTTCTTTGGGTAGTGAGAGCCTATAAAACGTCCTCATCAAATTGTATTAATAGTTTGGCAAAAATACCTATTCTCACAGATCACATAGAATCGTTGATAATAAAATACGATTTGGCCAATTTATCAAAAGAAGAAATTAATGTATTCAGCCCGCATGCCCCAACTATAATTCATAACTTCATAGAATCAAGAATGGCTGAAACAATAGCTAACACTAATAAAACATTACGAAATATTTTCCCATTTGGAATTCCTTTTTATTTTCTTCCGAATTTTTATAACTCACAGTTCATCACAAATCATGGTAATTTTGGAGAATTTCTGTCGAAAATCGGGGCAACGGATGATCCTAGCTGTTTCTGTGGAAAAGAAAACCAAGACTCAATGCATTTATTGATGGAATTTCCGATATTTCACAGCTACAGAAGTAATCATTTTTATCCCATCGAAGAAATTTGCGAATTTGTATATAACAAAGACACTTATGTAAAATTCAATAATTTTTGTAAATTCATTTTAGATTTTCTCTTCTGTTTGAGAAAACCATCGTTTCAGTTTTAATTGTGTTTTTAGTCGGTTATTGAGTTGTATATAATGAATTGTATATAGGTTGCTAAAATAATCCATTTTAGATTTTCTCTTCTGTTTTAGAATACCATCGTTTAAGTTTCAATTATGTTTTTAGTCCGGTTATTAAATTGTATAAAATGAATTGTATATAATCTACTAAAATGTATTTAGGCGCAAGTATCCCGAGCTGGGATATCGCGTCCGATATGTCAAATAAAATAAAATATATAAGATATGCATATATTATACATATGTATATAAGGGTAATTACATAAGGAAGTGGAAAACAAAGATTTAAAGAGAGCTGTTGTGAAGAAAATTCAATTCATGGATGTTTTGTCTCCCCTAGATAACTGCATATTTTCCATTCGTATTTCCAATTTAATTTTCTTTTATTTTTCTCATTTGGAAACTTCGGTTACTTTCTTTTAAATTATTTATTTCTTTTGCTATCTCTCTCCCAATTTCCGGTGAAATTCCAAAATTAAAATTTATAATTTTGCTGAACACAACTTAGAAAAGCTTTCATACATCACAGTCTCCCCAAATTCCTAGAGCTTATAGATAGAAGAATCTAAATTATTTTGTTTAGTAAAATAGGTTATTTGAACATATCTCAATTCGATATTGATATATATTTTTTTGAAAAAAGAGCAAACCATAAATAAATCTTTAATTAAAAAGGCATATATTGGATCAAAAAAATCGTTTATTTTATATTCGTTTAGCCAACTGAAATATTGGTAAAATAAACGATTTATTGATTCAATATATGCCTTTTTAATTAAATATTGATATATATTTTTGAATTTTATAATTAATTTTGGGTTCGGAGAACTTTCAAATCCATTCCCTAAATATTCCCATGCACAAGGAAATTGAACAAAGCTAGAACTGCCCAATGTAGACTACCGTTTTATCCTAAAAAATAATGAAGCAAATTTCCTAAAGAAAAAAAGTTTCCCAAAATGTAGGATTCGAAGCCGGGTCTTGGTTACCGATAAACGTGAATGTAACCCCCTTACACCATCTTCCTGTAGATATGCAATTTGTGGTTGTTAATTAATTTGAAATAGGTATGATTGATGAATAATTTTGAATGAAAGTTCCTTTACACCAAACACACACAATGCTACATGGTAATAAGACCAAATCCAAATAAATTAATAGTGTGTAACGTTTCGGTAACAGCATTGTTACGGAAATGTTACACGCTATTAATTTATTTGGATTTGGTCTTATTATCTTGTAGCTATATTATATAATTCAAATTGTGCTTTATCATATACATAAAGCTTTTATTAAGACACCGTTCTTATACAGATTCTCTCATTGCTGGCTTACAATGATACCCTCACGATGATCAATCACCATGATGTAGTGGAGGAAAAAAACGGTGACTCTAAGTTCCTACTTACTGCTTTGTAAAAGTTATATAGGAACAGATTCGACTTGATATGGCGCTGGTTAAAATACTTTGTACTGAGGTAAGTTGGCTGTCGTTTACTTTAGAGAAAAACATCTCTCTTTCTTTACTAATATACTGGTACCCAAAGATATAATGTCTTTATATTAAACAGTTATTTTAAAAGGCCTTCGATTCTTAAGAGAAAAATCATATAACCTCAAATAGTACAGAAATAAATGAGACTACTAATCAAATATATATATTTATATAAATTTGGAGAATAAATTTAATAGTTTATATTCAAATAAGCCATTAAAATAAATATATTTATCTATTTGTAAATTTATTACCAGACAAATTGCTAACTAGTCAATTTAAATATGTTTTCCAATAAGTACACTTTACAACACACAGTCTTTTTATTTATTCACAAATAAGTTTGAGCACGTTAGCTTTTGATTAAATCAGCCACAAATTTAAATTGGATTCTTAAAAAAAAAAGGAAAAAAATTAATTTTCAAATCCAATTCACTCACTTCAATGGTGGAGCAATTTTTGCTGAAGTTGGAATCAAAATATTTACATAAAAATTTGAAGGTTATTGAATATTTTTTAAATGAGAATTTTTTATTAAGAAAATATTTTGGAAACCATTAAATGTTTTCCCATCACTTTAATGTCTACATGTTTATTTAAGATATTACTTTTCATTCTTATAAGCCTTGTGTATGTATTTACATATATGCTAACCGAGTGACCTGGTGTTTTACCGAGTGAATGTTTGCGAAAAAAATATTGTTTTAACAAATGGTAATTTCATCATGGGTTTCTTATAAATATATTTAATGGTATTAGGAATAGAGTGATAGTATATAGAAATCATTAATATATCATTTTTATAACTCCAAAATATACAAATTAGTTGTGTCCAATGAAGAGCCTCAGATATCTCCGTACATCTCTATCACAGCAATTTTCTCTATCTTGGGTGTGTAAAGTTCTGGGTCCATGTCAATTTTCTGTTGTTGTTGTTGTTTTCGTGTTCAATGAAAAGCCTCAGATGTCTCCGTGCATCTCTATCACAGCAGTCACAATATTCTCTATCTTGGGTGTGTAAAGTTCTGGGTCCATGTCAATTTTCTGTTGTTGTTGTTTCGTTTCTAATGAAAAGCCTCAGATGTCTCCATACATCTCTATCACAGCAGTCGCAATGTCCTCTATCTTGGATGTGTAAAGCTGCATTAATGTTTAATGAATATATAAGATGTTTTACAACTCTTACAAAATCATTTAGAATTAATAGAAATAGGACTCCATACATATTGATGTCTTAAGACAATATTCATGCTTAAATAAGCAAACATGCTGACGGTTTAAATAAGTATTTAATGTGGAAATGTGCAATCTATCTGAATAAATATGATCTAAACGTTGAATCAGGTTAATCCAGGACTTTAGAATCAGACTTGTATATATCTATAGAATTATCAATCCATAGCCATAGTCTGCTTGTAAGACTTGTCTATCTTCAGTTGGTTCACAAATGGTGTACGAGCTCGTTCTCATTTCTTGGAATATCAAGGAAATAGAACCGGGTACGCCTTTCGGGATATTGGCCCGATTGTATTATGGACCACGCTTCATATTTAGAACACGTTTCATTAAAGACAACGCCTTATTAAAGTTTACGCCTCATTTAAAACTACGCCCTATTAAATACCGTACCGTATTAAAAAAACCATACCACATAAAAACACGTCTCGTTAAAAACCACGTTTAGTTAAAAATCACTCCTCAATAAAACCCATGCCTTATAAAATACCACGCCTCATTAAAGAAGGTGTTATTAAAAACCACGCTTCATTATAGACCACGCCTAATTAAAGACCAAGTTTCATTAAAAACACGTCTCATTAGAGACCACGCCTCATTAAATATAACGTCCTATTAAAGACCATGATTCTTTAAAAAACGCCTCATTATAGAACCGGTTTAATTGAAAAAAAAAAAAAAGACCACGCCTAATTAAAAACCCGGTTTTATTAGAAACCACGCTTAATTAGAGACCTTAATTTATTTAAAAACCACATTTGACCTGATTAAAGACCTGATGTCAATAAACCACCGCTTCTTTAAAGACCTGGTTTCAGTAAAAATCACGCTTTATTAAATACCATTACCTATTGAATGCCGCATGTTCTCTAATGAAGACCAAACCACCACATTAAACCGCACATCATCAAAGACCCTTATATATTAATTAAAAAGGCATATATCGAATCAAAATATCATTTATTCACCAATATTTCAGTTGGCTGAATGCCAATTATGTGGCACTGAGTTTGTTGTTGACACACATCAATATGTTATAATACCTTGATAAAGGTTGGTGTTCAGCCAACTGAAATATTGGTGAAACAAATATTTTATTCAATCTAATATATACCTTTTTACTATCTAATGATTTAAGTATGGATTTCTCTATTTTCAGAAATATATATATTGGTCTAAGCCATCTTTAAAAATGCACTTACTAGGTACTAGCTGTCATCTCTCCCAGCCATTCTCCATCAATTTCAATTGTGGGAATGAAAGTCTGGTCGAGTCAGCTAACGACACTAATTATTCCAATCAAAGTGGCTAACGACTTCAAACTAACTCTAATGAGTTGGGATTGAATTACTTCAATAGGTAGAAATGACTTTCATTTATTGATAATTTAACAACACACAATTGGGAACCCTATATAGCACTTAGTTATTATCATTATTGAAGAAGTAACAATTCAATGGTTTAATGAAGATATTTCAGAATTTGTCAATATTTATGTTTCTCAAAATTTATAGAAATGTTGGGTTTGCAGGAAAATTTGGGTTAGATAGACATATTCAGATTTTGACAAATATTAGGCATTTAGGTTTTATATATATTATGGGAATCATCCAAACTTCCTCTACAGATCTTATTAACTGTGCGATGAAAGATAATATTAGATGAGAGGGCTTGGTTCATCAGTGAAGAACTCTTTCAGAAGCTTCACCAAATTATTCTCCAGACCGCTATTGTATAAGACTGTTTTTATTATATAAACACTAAAAACGATCAAATAAAAGCTTGAGTACATTTTGATCATTTTCTTTGATGTAAAGGAATCAATACGCTATGAATTCTAGCCAGAGATTCAATCAGCATTGCTGCCAAGATGTGACGTTTGAGAGGAGTTGTAGAACAGATCTATCCGAGATATCAGAAAAAGAAAACTCTTCATGAAACTATAAACACTCATCTACAAAATTAAGAAAGTTGTACCTCTTTTACCATGTATATCAAGATTAAAATAATAACTCTGAAAGATATTACAGTGACCTTTATTGAAGACGCACGAGATAACCAAGTGTGAAAATTATTGCCTCTGTCTCCTTAAAAAATACTTCCCACTTCCTTAAGTTTTGTTCTTGAGTATATTTGGATGAATACAAAATCTCTTTATTTACTAGACACTCTATTCTTCTTGCTGCTGCTGTGATGGAGGTGCATGGAGACATCTGAAGCTCATCATTGGATACGACAACAACAACTCTATTCTTCTGACTTTGAATCTTATGAAAATTTTTCTTTACCCTAAAATAAAAAAAATAGAAGTTTCAGAAGTATTTAGATTTGGCTAAGAAAAAAAAGAAAGAAAATAAGTGTTTTGACTCCCGCACATAAAAAAATGGAACATAAGATAGTAAGAATAAATATTTTCAGAAATTTTGAATAAAATATTATTATACTTTTGTACTTCTTTACATAATAAATATTACTGGATATTATTGTGATCACACGTTTTTATTATATAAATTCACATTTCGAATTAAATCAACTTTAAACTTTATTAAAATTGTGTTAAAACTTATATATGTATATTCACTTATAAAACGAACCCAAAATAAAAATGGATACTATTTTTTAATAGTAAAAAGAATGACGATTTATAGAAATAAAAGACGTATTAAATTGAATTTAGAATATTTTTTCAGTATCACACAAACAATTCCATATAAAAATATTTGAATATATTTACATATTTTTATTCCAACGTTAAGAGTTATAAAATCTATATATAAGAGGATTTTCAAATTCAGACGATTTTATTAAAAAGGCGGGAAACACATTAAATATTAAAATGTTTTCTGTAAAATATTCTCTTCATCGCTAGAAAATAAGATTGTGACTCTGACTGAATATTTAAAATAATACGTCTTGAAGAACGCACACTTATAATCGTATTATACACCATTTTATAACTTATTTTATTAGTATGTGGTTATGCCTTTATATATAACATATTAAAGCAAGAAAACGATTATTCTTTGAGTGTGAAAGCTTGTAAAAAATAGGAACTTACCCTCTATTATTAATTTGTTTATTTTTTCTTTGTCGTCTGTTTTCACAAGTTGAATCTGGTTAGAACGATGTATGTAAATTAGATGATTCTTTTGTTGCCTTAAATACGAGATAATTAACTCGTTTATCTCTCTATATCTAAAAATGTTTAAAGTTTAATAAATTAATTTTATAAATCTGAGAGTTGTTTTCAAAAACGATCCAATACATAAAAATAGAAGTTTCAAAAGTTTAAGGTTTATTATAAAATTAACTCACGGCAAGAGAGAAAATTATTTTTCATTAATAAAAGTATTATAAACTATTTAATAACTTATTTTGTTATTACGGAAACATGGGTTCATATACCCTATTTTTACATATAATTTAAATATTACATTTAAAAGTTTGAGGTGAATAATAAAATGAACTCTACAAGGATTTTATTTTCATTTAAAATAAGTTAGGTTTAGAGAGATATAGAATTTCAAAGCCTATTATAAATAAAATAAAAACCCAGTGCCGAATATTTTCAATTTACTTTGAAATAACGCCCCTGGACAATTTCATATAAATAAATAGTTTAATATTTTAATATATTGAAATGGTTTACAAATATATATTGACACTATATAATATAGAGAAAAATGAAACCTTTTAAATGTATTACCTTAAACTTATTAGTTGATTGAAACTTTTGAGGATTTTATTCAAAGCTTTTAAACATTTAATTGAAACTTCTATTTTTATAAATTTTATCCTATATATATATCTCTTTCTCCCCATTCTACTTAAACAATTTAAACAAAATAAAAACAATATATCTAATGCCAATATTAATCTATTACGTATATTGAATTAAGATCTATTTATTTAGATTCCAGTATATAAATTTAGGAAATTTATTGTTTAAGTTTATATTTCCTTTAGATGAAAATTATATCGGGTTAATATATTTTGAGATATCTTTATACAAAAATATATATTATAGAAATTCTGTGTTATAAACGGTGAATAAATAATTTAAAATGATATAGACGAAGTGTTAGTTCAAAGTTGGATATCTCAACTCTAGTTTACAATTTTATCACATATGTGTATTCAGAAGGCCATTAAAAGAAGATGCCATTTTTTATTAGAACAAAATTGATATCTTCTCAATCTTTCATATATATTAAACTATATTCTCAAATAATACAATAATAATGAAAATAATATTTTTATTTCTGATATAAAATTTATTAAATAAATTTCAGAACTAAGTAAAAAAATGTATTAATGTTGTTATTATTATTATACTAATTGAAATAAATGGCAAATATTTGTGCCTCAATAATTACAGATTCGTTTGATTAAGATTTGAGTATAAACGAAGGCATACATTGTTTGACAACTTTTAAATTAAAGGAAATGAGAATTTTATCGATTTTTCTAAATCACAGAACTTGCAGCACCTTGGAGAAATAATTGCAGATATTGATTGGAAAAGTAATTAGAGTTATTGGGTCGAGTTTTTACAGTAGTGGTGTGTTGAAATATATTTTTTCTCTTTCATTTATTGTTTTTTTTTCTATTAGAAAGAGTTAAGGTCTAGGATTAAGGCACCAAAC
>CP092864.1:3273711-3285812 GCA_030710605.1 Cordylochernes scorpioides | reverse complement strand
TCAGAGGTAGGTGGTACCACTGGTGGTATAGCATGTACTGGGATACGTCTCTGTGACACTCGGTACCATGCCGGTACCAAGCTCTGTTACCCCATACCACCTCGTGCCTTCCAGCAACAAGCTATACAACTAGCCAGAACTAAGCAACACTCATGAACAAAACTTAAGGAAGTTGTACCTTTTAGCATGTATATCGGGACAAAATCTCTGAAATATATTACAGTGACCTTTATTGAAGACACACGAGATAACCAAGTGTGAACAACCTCTGTCTCCTTCAGAAAACAAACAAACAAAAAAATAGACGACCGGCAGGCAACATCATTAAGTTTTGTCCATGAATATATATGCCCTTGTAACATTCAATACCAATGGCCGGTGTATGATCCATACCACATGGCACCCCCTAGTACCAATCTATAACAAGCTGTACTACAATATATCACTTCGTATCATTCAGTACCAAGCTGTACCACTATCAAATACTATGGTATATTCCCCTGTACCATTCCCACCACTGGACGTTACTATTTTATACACTCCTTTAACCTTCCGTACCACTCAGTACCATACTGTATCAGGCTCTACTGCTCTTTACTACCCGTTCATACCGTACCAAGCTGTAGAACTAGTCAATGCTATGTACCGTTATGTACCATTGGTCGGTACTAAGCCCCTACACTCCTGGTACCTTCTAGAGCCATACCGTACCAAGCTGTAGAACTAGTCAATGCTATGTACCATTATGTACCATTGGTCGGTACTAAGCCCCTACACTCCTAGTACCTTCTAGAGCCATACCGTACCAAGCTGTAGAACTAGCCAATGCTATGTACCATTATGTACCATTGGTCGGTACTAAGCCCCTACACTCCTGGTACCTCCTAGAGCCATACCGTACCAAGCGAGACCACTATCCAGTGCTATGTACCATGTACCATTATGTACCACTGGCGGGTACTAAGCCCCTACACTCTTGGTACCCACTAGTGCCATACCGTGCCAAGCTGTACCACTGTCCAGTTCTATGTACCATGTACCATTATGTACCACTGGCCGGTACTAAGCCCTACACTCCTGGTACCCCCTCAAGCCATACCGTACCAAGCTGTACCACTATCTAGCACTACGTTACACGTTCTTATATAGCTGTAAACTATATGATTACAGTGGTACTCGGTATTGGGTCTTGCTATATTTAACCTTGTACATCGGAGTATCACTGATTTCTTGGTACCACGTTGTAAAAATGTTGTATTATTGTTCCATATTGCAGGGACCAATCTGTACCACGTTATGTCAGCCGGTACAACAACTCTGTACCATACAACGAATGAAGATATTAAGACGCGAATTTTTATTTTCCCAAATAAATAAAACTTCTAATGTCCTTACTGCGATGAAAAAAAATATTGGGAAGGCTTGGCTCATCATTGGTGAACCCTTCAAGCGGTTTCGCCAATTTAATCTAACAGACCACTTCTTTAGAGCTCCGATACTGTATTGGATCATTCTGCTTTTATATGCTGCACTGAAGGGTGGAATCTTAGAAATGGTATTTAAGAAAACTATGGACATAAGCTTTTAGGAGAATAGAATTACAATCAAATATTTGCATTGAGCAAGGCTCTTCCGCAAACAATAAGGACAAGTAAGGCATACATTAATACAAAGCAATAACGCGTCATCTATATATAACGAATGAAGACATTAAGACGCGAATGTTTCTTTTCACAAATAAATACAACTTCTACTGTCTTTGTTTGCTTAGACACCATTTCTAAGATTCCACCCTTCATTGCAGCCTATAAAAACAGAATGATCCAATACAGTATTAGAGCTCTAAAGAAGCGGTCTGGTGGATTAAATTGGCGAAACCGCTGGGAGGGTTTACCACTGATGAGTCAATCCCTCCCAATATTTTTTAATCGCAGTAAGGACAGTAGAAGTTTTATTTATTTGTGAAAAGAAACATTCGCGTCTTAATGTCGTCATTTGTTATATATAGATGGCGCGTTATTGCTTTGTATTAACTGTCTACCATGTTATAACGAGGGTATAATGCTCTGGAAACAGAAAGACATGGATAATACAGTTTTAGACAGGGTTACCTTATATGTAATATACACTCATGGACAAAACTGAAGGAAATTTTACCTTTCACCATATATATCGGAATTCAGACAATAACTCTGAAAGATATTATAGTGACCTTTATTGAAGACACACGAGATAACGAAGTGTGAACAACCTCTGTCTCCTTAAATTAAACAGACGACCGGGGACATAAAAGACTTTCCACCACCCAAAGTTTTGTCCATGAGTGTATATACGTATTTTTGTTGTGTGTATGAGAGAGTGAGAGATAGATAAATGGGACTATTTTCATAAAAAAAATACTTTCTTGGTTAAAATATGAAAAAGTTGTACTCCCCACCAAGTACTGATGAAGCCCTAACGTTATTGACCTTGCCGTTTAAAAGAAAGGTTTGTGCCAATAGTTCTTCTGTGTCTTCATCTTACATTTCCCCCTTCCTCAACTATCCCTTGAACAATGGTGTTGTCCAGGCATCCATCTTCTATACAATAGCTCAGAATTAACATTTGGAATTGAGGTATTAATCGGTATTTTATAAATCATTGCCTCATTGAAGACATTGGTTCTCTTTGAGTTCAAGTAGCAAATATATTTAAGACGGATTTTTATTTTTAACCAACCAGCATTGTGTGTGTTTATTATCACAGGATTGCGAATTTCCACAAATCACAAAAAAAAAAAATAAAAAAATAAAAAATATATATAGTGGTTACAGTCTACTCCACGTTGACGAGCACCAACAGCGCGAAACACGTTCGTGGATGGCTTTTCTTGATTTATCAAGAAATTGGGTTGGCCAAATATCACGGAGCAAGCTAAATAAACGTTTAGTTTATTTTTGCTCCACTAGATGGCGCTCTGCCATCTAAAAAGCACATGTGCTCGTGGTCAGGAGATGCCTTATTTATTTTAATATCAACACCTGACCCACTTATCTTTTATTTTTTCTATTGTTTTTTTTTCATATATATATAATTAAAAAAATAATGATATGCCGCAACTTTTTTTATTTACTTGATTAAAGAAGCTTTCGGGAAAGCCTTTCTTCAGTTGGCTAAAACATTTTAGCTAACTGAAGAAGGGCTTGCCACTCGTGTTAATTCTATATCCGTAAAATGGACGTCTTACCCGAAAAACTTGTACCATCGTCCTCTTATAGAAAGAATCTATTCTCCCTGACTTGGGTTTCTTCTTCTAGAGTAGAAATCGGAGGCCATTCGAGCATTATTTTCAATAAGAAAAAAGTGCCCAATGCGGGAATCGAACCCGGGTCGTAGCGGTCGAATACCAACGGTTTAGACCATTCTTCCACCGATGTAGATATAGTAGAAACCTATATAAGTGAAACAGACAATAAAACTATTTTATTCATATAGAAAGTTAGCATCTAGACACCTAATTTACACTAATTAATATATCCTCCCATCGTTTCTAATTTAATTAAATGAAAGATTTATATCACAACTTATTAAACACTAGAGAGTATCTAAAGAGACAAAGGTCGCCTCTCCGTCAAAATAGACGTCAAAACTAGACGCCATCTATTGACCGTCGTCGCAAACTAGCGGCCTCATGTCGGTGACAAAGCCACAACACCAGCTTTGGCAAATTGAAAAGCGTCCACCTTGTCACCGACCCGAGGCCGCTAGTTTGCGGCGACGGTCAATAGATGGCGTCTAGTTTTGACGTCTATTTTGACGGGAGAGGCGACCTTTGTCTCTTTAGATCAATATCCTCCCGGCAAAATTTCCATCTATACTAGAGAGTGTGTCAAACCTCTATTCAATTTTAAGTTATACATATGTATATTGAAATTATTATTCATTTTCTCTTAAACTCTAGTTCAATGTGAAATTTTCAAGAAACAATTTGACTTTAAAATAGGAAGTCTGATATTGTAATTTGCCGTCAATATGTGTGTGGCATCTTTCTAATGAATATTTATTGGAAACCTCCAATATTTGACATGGATTCATCAACGATTTCTGATAGGACCTTATTGGCTTTTGATTTAGCCTTTAACTTTTCATTTTTCAAATCTCCTATACCTTCAGGCAAAACCTGAAGATTGATTTTTTTTTTAAAAGGGTTGAACACTTTCTTTTAGCTGCTTTTAATGAGTGCTCCTGATGGTGATGTCTTTTGCTGCTCCATGGAAAGGGGGGTGCCATTGCCCTGTTAGTCAGCCACATTTAAGAGTTCCCTGTTCACAGTTACCGTAGCGGCTCACGACACTGTACTACAGGGCAGTCCCTTACTTGTGCTGTTTCTCCCGCCCGCCACGTAGAAGAGGACTTCTGAGCAATAATGAGTGCTTCTACTCATCCCACTAGACTTCAGTATATGTACTAAATTAGGCACCTCTCCCATTAGATAGAATACATTGTTTTGATCTATTTTAAACAAAAATAGGTGTTTCTTGGTCTGGAGTTGTGGCTCATTCTTTACCATCATTATATCAGTGATGTATCACTACATCATCACCAGTAAAGTTTTTCACTAGGATGATGAACAGTGCATCGTTCTGCTGCTAATTGAAGGGAGAGGTGTCTCTTTTGGTACATGATATTGTAGTGGTTAATTAACAATAATCCACATAAACATTTCTTGCAAAATCAAGTTTTGTTTTATTGTAAATCACTAAGGTTATACCTTGTTATTGTTATTATATTCAGACAAACAAAAAAAGAATGAATTCGATTAAATAGAAAAAATATATATAAATTAGATAATACAAATTTTGCATATTTACAACAAACAAATATGGATTTTTAAAAACCAAATAAATTTACATAAAATAGAAATACAAAACAATAATTTTTACATGTCCCCTACAATATCATATATATTACACCTATGATATTATTAGATAAGAGGGCTTGTCTCATCAGTGCTGAGCCCTCTCAGCGGTTTCGTTAAATTAATCTCCACACCGCTTTACTATTATATTGGAATGGTTTTCTTATAGACCTTGTATTTACTATGGAAGACAGTTTAGGGGTGTTTAGGGAACTTACTTTATTGTTGTTTATCTCCTGAGGATACACAGAGTATAGACTAGGATAGTCATGGTAGTTGAAGTTTTATTTTTAATATCCATGATTATCATGTATAGATAAAGAATTCTTCCTGAATTGAAATTAGACGAAAAACACATGGTGAAGGAAGATGAGTTTCTTTTATTGATGAATAAGTGCAAGCTTTCGGGTAAAAACCCTTCAACAGGCGGGCAAGCGCGACTTATAAGAACTATGGTACAAATGGTAGGAAGGAATATATATATATAAAAGGAAAGTTTTAAAACTTTTTAAACATATATAAATAGTTTAAAAACTTTCCTTTTATATACGTATATATTCCTTCCTACCATTTGTACCATAGTTCTTATAAGTTGTGCTTCATTGCTCGCCTGTTGAAGGGTTTTTACCCGAAAGCTTGCACTTATTCATCAATAAAAGAAACTCTTCTTCCTTCACCATGTTTTTCGTCTAATAATTATCATGTGTCTATACAATAGTCGTAATTGTTTAAAAGAAGTATAAACACCTTATTTGTGAACACCATAGCTCCGTCTATACAGGTAAGATATCTACCACCCTAGATATCGTGCACATGGACCGATGGTACAGATCACACTGGCTATTGGTCGGAGAGAGATGTGCAAGCTCCCCGGCAAAGTAGTCGCAAATATCTTTCTAAGAAACACAAGTGACGCTATTAAAGAACAAGGTTTCTCTTTATCATAAAACACTAGCGCGACATCTATGTGTGATAAATGACACTATTTTAGCAAGATTTCTTTTTTTTATGAAGAAAACATCTTTTTTCTACTGAAAATACACTCATGGATAAAAATTGAGAAAGTCTCATATTTTGATGTCGCCGGTCATCTGTTTATTTGAAGGAGACAGAGGCAATTTCGTTCACACTTGGTTATCTCGTGTGTCTTCAATAAAGGTCACTGTAATATCTTTCAGAGTTATTGTCTCAATCCCGATATACATGCTAAAAGGTACAACTTCCTCAAGTTTTTGTCCATGAGTGTATATTGGGAGAGCTTGGCTCATCAGTGGTGAACCCTCCCAGCGGTTTCGCCAATTTAATCTACCACATAGCTGTGTGTTCTATTCTGCTTTTATACCCGGCGCACTAAAAACAATTGAATCTGAAAAAAATCTCTAAAAAAGAAAAAATAACATCAACATTTTTAACACACAAAGTAAAAATTCAACGATTAGTTGATATAAAATAAAAGGACTTAAAAGCGCGAATGTTTCTTTTATACATAAAACGAACTTCTACTGTCCTTACTGCGATGAAAAAATATATTGGGAGGGCTTGGCTCATCAGTGCCCTCCCAGCGGTTTCGCCAATTTAATCCACCAGACCGCTTCTAAGAGCTCTAATATTGTATTGGATCATTCTGCTTTTATATGCTACACTGAAGGATGGAATCTTAGAAATGGTTTTCAAGTAAACTATGGACATAAGCTTATAGGACAGTAGAATTACATTCAAATATTTGCTTCGAGCAATGCTCTTCAGCAAACTATAAATACAAGGTCAGGCCCTCCCAATATATTTTTTCATCGCAGTAAGGACAGTAGAAGTTCGTTTTATGTATAAAAGAAACATTCGCGCTTTTAAGTCCTTTTATTTATATGTATAGATGGCGCGTTATTGCTTTGTGTTGATTAGTTGATATATATGCCGACAGATGGCGTAAGCCATCAGCAATTGTCAGTTACACGATCAGTTACAAGATGCCTTTTCCTATAATTTTTTTTTGTTAATTATTTAGTGAGAGAGAGAGAGAGGTTTTTCAAACCTTTAATAATTTTACCAGGTATAATATTTGGCCATTATTTTAAATCTGGAGATGTTCTTTCACCTTCATTTTGGTGCATTAGGCCGCGTTTCTCAAAGTTTAGAAACAAAATTTAAAAATATTTTCGTTGTGAACATGTTTTGTGCATTACCAATATTATTTAAAAACTCCATATAATACCATTAAGATGAGTTCAAAATTTATATATTTGTTAGTTAATTTAAAACATATGTTTTAATATGGTGTCATGGTGGGTAGAAGTAGGCGACTGCTTTTACTGTAAGTGCACCACATGTCTACACATGTGAAAAGCAGTTTGACTTTGCACTTACAGATGTGCCAGAGCCCCGTTTGGTTACTTGCACTCACTGGTGGGGTTGGACTTTTTCAAGAATCGAGGGCCATTGGAGTATTTTTAAAATTAGAACAGAGTAATCAATATTGCTTTAATTGAGGCGTGAAGAGTAAATAAAATAAAATAGTACATATTTACACATCTACAGAAAGATTTGAGCCGGCCAACGGGAAACAACAACAATGGGTTTATATAGTATAAAGCCGCGACATCTGGCGGTCGACCTTACAGAGTAGTTTGATCTAGGAAAATAATTTGAAATTAAATATTTTTTAAACATATATACGAGTATATAGTCGTATATAGTCGAATCACTATACCATTAGTATTCTGATATCTTGTCCCTGAAGTACATTATAAGCGGGATAACCGTATTCCGGCATCTTTTAAAAAGTCAATTTGGGATCTCAACAACAATACAAAGCTGGAGTTTTACAAAAAGTTTTGTAGTAAAGGATTTAGCTTATAAAAGACCTTTGTGAAAGAAAATTCTCTAAGGGATTTAAAGTCAAGGAAAGTTTTCAATAAAATCCGTTTGCATGATCTATTTATTTTAAATAGACTTTAAAAAATCTTCCAAAAAGCTCTTTTAAAAGACAAAATTTCAGTTTTTAATACGTTTTTGCATTTCTCCTTAGTACATGTGGTACATTGGTGATAATAATTAAGATTGATATAGTTTACGAGGTATTGACTCATCCATTGATGAGCTCTACTCTTCCCCGGTAGACACCATCAACAAGCTTTACAAGGTTGATACCTTAATATGATTGAGTTGAGATAAGAAAGAAGAAGAAGATGGATTTTACAATGTAAATAAATTACATGTCTACATTCAACATAAAGTTACGGGAGGATTATACTCATGTATCTATAGAGGCATATCTTCCTTTTTTGACCCTTAACCACTTTATCCACTATTACTAATTAAAGTGATTAGTAAATGACCTGCAATTATATTAGCTGTTAATCGAATTGATAGGGTTACGGGACGAATGATTAAACTATTACTTTCAATTAATACTATTATTGTTATTAAAGCAGACGGAGTCCCTAATGGTACTAAGTGAGCTAATCTTGTCTTAGTTTGATGAACTCAGTTTATGATTATTGTTGAAAGTCAGATTGGTAGAGCAAGACTTAAAGTATAGGTAAAATTTTTCGTCTAAGACTTAAAGTAATTATAATGTTTTTTTTTGCTTATCCCTAGTACACGTGGTACAGGCCATGATAATCATGGTGGGTAGTTAGCGACTGCTTTTTACTGTAAGCGCACCACATGTCTACACATGTGAAAGCAGTTCGACTTTGCACTTACAAATGTGCCAGAGCCCCGTTTGGTTACTTGCACTCGCTGGTGGGGTGGACTTTTTGCATAATGTGACTAGTAGGAGTAAAAACAAATGGAATTAAGCCAAAAGAGTTTATTAGTATGATTAATGTAATTAAGCTTAGTATTAAATACCTGTTTGGTAAATTCGACCGATTTCATTTATCCTATCGTAGAATGTTATGCAATCAAATCCACCCTGTACTGATGAGGGTCATAGCCTGAAACCATAGTATATAGATTGTTGGTTTTTGACTTAATTTATACCAAAAAATGAAGTTGTGACTCATTCTTCATCACTAGTAAAGTATTTTACTGTGGTGATGAATATAATGAATCGTTCTGATGTATAATAAAAGAAAGATATGCCTCTCTGGGTACATGTCTACATATTAAAAAACGAAAGAAAAAAAAAGATAAAAAGATCAGGTGTTGAAATCAATATTAAAAATGGCATATCCTGACCAGGAGCACATGTGCTTTACAGAAGGCAGAGCGCCATCTGGTGGAACAGAAATCAACTAAACATATGTAGAGGGAAGTTTAACTGTTATTGTTACACGGTGCCAGAGCCCCGTTCTAGTTACCTATATTTACTGGAAGAATTGACTTGGGGAACCTAGAGAGACATCTCTCCCTTTCATTATACATCATAACGATGATTTATGTTCATCATTACTAGTAAAATACTTTACTAATGGTGAATTATGAACCACAACATCATTTTTGGTATAAATTAAGTCAACAACCTGTATACTATGGCTTCGGACTATGGCCCTCATCAGTACAGGGACGGCTTTGATTGCATAACATCCAAAGAGAGGAGTTATAAAACCGGTCGAATTTCCCAAACAGGTGTTAAGAGCCATTGAAACAAATTCTTTTTTAAAGAAAAAGTGCCCAACGAGGGATTCGACCTCAGGTCTTAGTTTTAAAATATCGACAGAATGCACCACCATGTCACCAACATCAATGATTTACATAATAATTTCCGTATTTTTTATCTTACATTAAAATAGACAAAAAACTAAGCGCTATCTATTAACCCTATCTCCAAGTCACTTGACTCAGGTCAGATTTGGCAACATCAGATTTGTTAAATTCAGAACTTCCACCCGTAGTTTCAAGCTAAGACTCTTGTCAGTAAGACTTTGGATTTCTTGTGAGATCCACATATAATTCATGATATCTTCAGAAATTTATAAAGAAGTGTTTAGCTGGCAATATAGCTAGGAAAATTCTAAAATATAGATTGAAATTTTACCAATAAAATATTGATTTTACAAAGAACCTCTTTCTCATTATCTCAATATTCTTTCAACAAATTTCTATCTTAGTGTTGAAAATCATAATATATTTGACCGATAGATGGAATTATCCGTGATTTTAACAATAAAGTTGTTAAGTAAACGGTAAAATAGAGTAAACTAAGATTCAAGTTGGCAGTGTGAATAACTCGGTGATCTAGCTCAAGAACACCAGACATGGGATTCCCAGAAGCCCAGGAGTGAGATCTACTTTGATAGGATCAATAACAATGTATTATTGAAATTTTTGAACTATTTTGACGTGTATGATTATCTTAAAAATAAATCAATATTTTACTGCCCTTACTGCAATGATAAAATACTGGGAGGGCCTGGCTCATCAGTTTGGATACAAAGTGAACAATAACAAATACAGTTTTTCATTAATAAGGGCGACAGTGGGTCACCGAACTGAATTGAGGAAATTTCAATTCATAATTTAATTACATAACCATCTACAGCAAAAATGGCATTTTCCACAACATATTCAGTTTAAGCACATGACTTCCCCCTCAGAAACAGACATTATATAACACATTTAAACTTAATCCTCATTTACCCAACATGGGTATGTATTTAAATAACAATGTTGCATATATGTAGGGAGACTTAGAAAATTTGCATATATAAGCAGGTATTCGCATACCAACATAATATTTTGAATAAAGTTTAAATATAAACGGAAAAGGTTAATTTGAACTAAGTGCATATTGGACCTTCTTTCTATGAACAAGCGCTTGTATAAACATTTCATTTGCCAGGTATATTACGTCATTTCGCACCCAAAAACAACAATCTTTTCATAGAAAATCTGTTCATTTAAATTACACCAATGGACAAAACTTAAGGAAGTGGAAAATATTTAATGTCGCCGATAGTCCATTCTTTTAAAAGAGACAGAGGCAATTTTGTCCACACTTGGTTATCTCGTGTGTCTTCAATAAAGGTCACTGTAATATCTTTCAGAGTTATCCTGAAGACAGAGGCTGTCTAGTCGGCATTCATATTTCTGTGAAAAAATAGACACTTCGGCCAGTTAGAGTTTTTTAAATTAAAAACCCTAACTGGCCGAAGTGTCTATTATTCACAGAAAAATCTTTCAGAGTCATTGTCTGAATCCCGATATACATGATAAAAGGTAAAACTTCCTTGAGTTTTGTCAATGCTCACATGTGTATTTATAAGTTATTAGGATGATTATAATAATTAAGAAATAGTTTCCTGCAGTAATAATTCACTGACTAGAGGAATTATCAACAAGATGAAACCTCTTTTTTTTTTGCTTATCCTCAGTACACGTGGTACAGGCCATGATAATCATGGTGGGTAGTTAGCGACTGCTTTTTACTGTAAGCGCACCACATGTATACACATGTGAAAAGCAGTTCGACTTTGCCCTTACAAATATGCCAGAGCCCCGTTTGGTTACTTGCACTCGCTGGTAGGATTGGACTTTTGCAAGAATCGGGGGCCATTGGAGCATTATGAAACCTCTAGATAGATATTGATCGAAGCGCCATAATACAAAGTACTCAGTGTGTAAACAATATTTCACGCTGATATACTACGCCAGAGAACACTACATTACCAGGTGACACGTCGAATGTCCCAGAAGCTAAACGGTTTGTCACAAAAATTTGTCCTTCCAATTTAATAAAGAAGAATTTTCTCGACGGGGCACTGGGTTATTTGATCTGGTCTTCCTGGAAGCGTGGGTGTGGGGGGTTTATGGAATTTGTTTCTTGGAAGTTTGGTTCGCGTCAATGTAGTTTCTGACCGCGGGATTGTAGGTAGATCACATGGGTCTACATATGTATTGTTAGTTCATGGTGGGTAGATAACTGTGACAGGTTGTACTTTAAGTATGCCACATGTCTACACATGATGTACCATGCTTGTACTGTAAGTATACTACATGTCTACACATGTAGTACCATGCTTGTACTGTAAGTACACCACATGTCTACACATGTAGTACCATGCTTGTACTGTAAGTACACCACATGTCTACACATGTAGTACCATGCTTGTACTGTAAGTACACCACATGTCTACAATAATGTACCATGATTGTACTGTAAGTACACCACATGTCTACACATGTAGTACCATGCTTGTACTGTAAGTACACCACATGTCTACACATGTATTGTCAGACCATGGCGGGTAGAGGGTTGTGACAG
>CP092864.1:2961994-3273611 GCA_030710605.1 Cordylochernes scorpioides | reverse complement strand
AAGCTTACATGCACTTTTTAAATGACAATGTTTAGTTGATTTCTGTTCCATTAGATGGCGCTCTGCGATCTTAAAAGACAATTTTCTACCGCGCTTATTGCATTGGTAAAATATTGAGAGGGCCTGGTTCATTAGTGGTGAACCCTTCCAACTGTTTCGCCAGTTTAATATATTTATATATATTTAATGTTAATTTATCTTTTCTTACGAATTATATTTTATTATTTTGCCACAATAAAGATATTGGGTGGATTTAGGTCTCTTACCTGTTTTTTTTTTTTCCAGTTCAATAAATTCTTCTTTTTTTTTTTCTGGGAAAAAGAGAAACAAAGGATAAGTATATCAATAACAGTTTTTAGAGCCTCCGGTTCAAAATCACATTAATAGGTACCGCTCAGCAAGAGCAACCTAGTTCATGATAATTGAAACAGTGAATAATATATGAAGGTTATTCACATATTAAACAAAATTTTAACGCGGAATTCAATCCCGGTTCATGACTGTCGGGAATCGAAGGTGTTACCCACTCGTCCACCGACTTTATTTTTTTAGGGCCTTTATGCTCTTACTTGAGTACTTTTTTTTACTACCTAACTATAAAATTATTAAAGGATTATAGATTTTTAACTGATCCCCTTATTTACATATCTTCCGCACAAGCCATCAGAAATTTTCAGCTATAAGATCAGGAGATGGTTTTTTTTAACGTTAATTTTACCAAGTAAATCCTGTACATTCTTTGTTCTATATTTTCATAAAGAAGAAGTTTTACCGAAATTTTACTACTTTGATAACAATACACATATAGATTTTATATTAGTTATTTTCCTTCAGAATATTACATTTGTATTGTTGACCTTTGAGAGTACTAAAGACACATTTACACTCATGGAAACTCCGCCTTTATCAGTCCCAAGCCCGAATAAAAAGGAGGACGGGCAGCAGTAACAAGCTGCTTAAAAAACCTGGGCTCAGTTGGCCATGCTGATAGCACCTTGTAAGGGCTCCAGGGATACAGGATGTACTCCATGTTAGGAGCGGCTGTACATGGTGTCTGTTCTTCATGTCAGACATTTCATATTGGAGCTAAGTCAGTGGCCTGCTACTGAGTACTGCTCACAGTCTTAATGACAGACGCTTTCTACTTCATCCAGTCATGATGGTTGTCAAAACAGGCTCGATACTCTAATATGATTGGGTGGATATAAGAAAGAAGAACACACACTCATGGAACAAAACTCAAGGAATTGGAAAGTCTCTGATATTGCAGGTCTTTTTTTTAAGGAGACAGAGGCAATTTTATTTACACTTGGTTATCTCGTGTGTCTTCAATAAAGGCCATTGTGTATCAAATATATTTCTGAGTTATTGTATGAATAACGATAAACATTCTAAAAGTTACGACTTTCTCAAGTTTGTCCACGAGCGGATATCTAGAACGAAACTTTCCGTCACCAATTGGTGTTCCATTTCTTTATTTTCTCTTATACTTCAATGAAGCTCTACGCATTTTGACTTACGAGAGAATCAGATTTTCTTTATATTGTTTGAACAAGGAGAAGATGTGTTGTGTTAGTTACCGATGTAAACGACAACAAGTGAGGGAGTGAGGCCCACCACACTGGAAACCGACCAATGACATGTGTTGGCGGGCCAAACACTGGCACGTGACACGCGGAGCATGCGCAGTGGAGCGATGGCTGCACGCTGGATCGTCTGCTTGCTGGTGCTCTGGCGACGAGTCTTCTGTCAGAGGTAGGTGGTACCATTGGTGGTAAAACATGTACTGGGATACGTCTCTGTACCACCTGGCACCATGCCGGTACCACGCTCTACTACCCTTTACCACCTCGTGTCTTCCAGTATCAATCCATGCAACTAGCCAGAACTAAGCTACACTTATGGACAAAACTTAAGGAAGTTATATCTTTTAACATGTATATCGGGATTGAGACAATAACTCTGAAAGATATTACAATGACCTTTATTGAAGACACACGATATAACCAAGTGCAAACAAAATTGTCTCTGTCTCCTTCAGAAAAACAAACAAATCAACAACAACAACAAAAAAATAGACGACCGGCAACATAATAAGTTTTGTCCATGAGTGTATATGTAACATTCTATAACATTCAATGACCGGTGCTATGTTATATGACTCTATACCACATTCAGTACCAAGCTGTACCACTATGAAATACTATGCTATATTCCCCTGTACCATTTCCCACCACTGGACTGTATTAGGCTATTCGACCTCTATAACACCCCGTACCACTCAGTACCGTACTGTACCAAGCTGTACGACCCTTTACCATCCGTTCATACCGTACCAAGCTGTAAAACTAGTCAGTTCTATGTACCATGTACCATTATGTACCACTGGCGGGAACTAAGCCTCTATATTCCTGGCACCCCCTAGAGCCATACCGTACCAAGCTGTACCACGATCCAGTACTACGTACCATGTACCATTATGTACCACTGGCGGGAACTAAGCCTCTATATTCCTGGCACCCCCTCAAGCCATACCGTACCAAGCTGTACCACTATCTAGCACTACGTTACACGTTCTTATATAGCTGTAAACTATATGATTACAGTTGTACTCGGTATTGGGTCTTGCTATATTTAACCTTGTACATCGGAGTATCACTGATTTCTTGGCACCACGTTGTAAAAATGTTGTATTATTGTTCCATATTGCAGGGACCAATCTGTACCACGTTATGTCAGCCGGTACAACAACTCTGTACCATACAACGAATGAAGATATTAAGACGCGAATTTTTCTTTTCCCAAATAAATAAAACTTCTAATGTCCTTACTGCGATGAAAAAATATTGGGAAGGCTTGGCTCATCATTGGTGAACCCTTCAAGCGGTTTCGCCAATTTAATCTAACAGAACACTTCTTTAGAGCTCCGATACTGTATTGGATCATTCTGCTTTTATATGCTGCAATGAAGGGTGTAATCTTAGAAATGGCATTTAAGAAAACTATGGACATAAGCTTTTAGGAGAATAGAATTACATTCAAATATTTGCATTGAGCAAGGCTCTTCCGCAAACAATAAGGACAAGTTAGGCATAAATTAATACATAGCAATAACGCGCCATCTATATATATATATAACGAATAAAGATATTAAGACGCGAATGTTTCTTTTCACAAATAAATACAACTTCTACTGTCTTTGTTTGCTTAGACACCATTTCTAAGATTCCACCCTTCATTGCAGCCTATAAAAACAGAATGATCCAATACAGTATCAGAGCTCTAAAGAAGCGGTCTGGTAGATTAAATTGGCGAAACCGCTGGGAGGGTTCACCACTGATGAGTCAAGCCCTCCCAATATTTTTAAATCGCAGTAAGGACAGTAGAAGTTTTATTTATTTGTGAAAAGAAACATTCACGTCTTAAAGTCTTCATTTGTTATATATAGATGGCGCGTTATTACTTTGTATTAACTGTCTACCATGTTATAACGTGGGTATAGTGCTCTGGAGACAGAAAGACATGGATAATACAGTTTTAGACAGGGTTACCTTATATGTAATATACACTCATGGACAAAACTGAAGGAAGTTTTACCTTTCACCATATATATCGGAATTCAGACAATAACTCTGAAAGATATTACAGTGACCTTTATTGAAGACACACGAGATAACCAAGTGTGAACAACCTCTGTCTCCTTAAATTAAACAGACGACCGGAGAAATAAAAGACTTTCCACCACCCAAAGTTTTGTCCATGAGTGTATATACGTGTTTTTTTTTGTGTGTATGTGAGAGGGAGAGAGAGATAAATGGGACTATTTGCATATAAAATTCACTTTTCTTGGTTAAAATATGAAAAACTTGTACTCCCCACCTTGGACTGATGAAGCCCTAACGTTATTATCCTTGCCGTTCTAAAAGAAAGGTTTGTGCCAATAGTTCTTCTGTGTTCTTATCTTAAATTTCCCCCTTCCTCAACTATCCCTTGAACAATGGTGTTGTCCAGACATCCACCTTCTATACAACAGCTCAGAATTAACATTTGGATTTTAGGTGGGAAACGGTATTTTATGAATCTTTGATGGTTGTCAAATCTCCCCTCATCCATTGATGTGTTCTACTCATCACCGACAGACACCATCAACAAGCTTTACAAGCTTGACACCCTAATATGATTGAGTGGAGATAAGAAAGAAGAAGAGATGAATCTTTGCCTCATTGAAGACATTGATTCTCCTTGAGTTCAAGTAGCAAACATATTTAAGATGGTTTTTTATTTTAGAGCCACCCAGCATTTTGTTATCACAGGATGGCGGATTTCCACAAATTACAAAAAAAAAAAAAATATATATATATATAGTGGTTACAGTGGTTAACTCTAATTAATAGATCCCCCATCGTTTATAATTTAATTAAATGAAATATTACTCTCACAACCACAACTTATTAAACACTAGAGAGTATCTAAAGAGACAAAGGTCGCCTCTCCCGTCAAAATAGACGTCAAAACTAGACGCCATCTATTGACCGTTGTCGCAAACTAGCGGCCTCGGGTCGGTAACAAAGCCACAACACCGGCTTTGGCAAATTGAAAAGCGTCCACCTTGTCACCGACCCGAGGCCGCTAGTTTGCGGCGACGGTAAATAGATGGCGTCTAGTTTTGACGTCTATTTTGACGGGAGAGGCGACCTTTGTCTCTTTAGATCAATATCCTCCCGGCAAAATTTCCATCTATACTAGAGAGTGTGTCAAATCTCTATTCAATTTTAAGTTATACATATGTATATTGAAATTATTATTCATTTTCTCTTAAACTATAGTTCAATGTGAAATTTTCAAGAAGCAATTTGACTTTAAAATAGGAAGTCTGATATTGTAATTTGCCGTCAATATGTGTGTGGCATCTTTCTAATGAATATTTATTGGAAACCTCCAATATTTGACATGAATTCATCAACGATTTCTGATAGGACCTTATTGGCTTTTGATTTACCCTTTAACTTTTCATTTTTCAAATCTCCTATACCTTCAGGCAAAACCTGAAGATTGATTTTTTAAAAGGGTTGAATACTTTCTTTTAGCTGCTTTTAATGAGTGCTCCTGGTGGTGATGTCTTTTGATGCTCCATGGAAAGGTGGGTGCCATTGCCTCGTTAGTCAGCCACATTTCAGAGTTCTCTGTTCACGGTTACCGTAGCGGCTCACGACACCGTACTACAGGGCAGTCCCTTACTTATGCTGCTTCTCCCGCCCGCCACGTAGAGGAGGGGACGAACTTCTGGGCAATAATGAGTGCTTCTACTCATCCCAAAATACTTCAGTATATGTACCAAATTATGCACCTCTCCCATTATATAGAATACATTGTTTTGATATATTTTAAACAAAAAATAGGTGTCTCTTGGTCTGGAGTTTTGGCTCAGTCTTTACCATCATTATATCAGTGATGTATCACTACATCATCACCAGTCAAGTTTTTCACTAGGATGATGAACAGTGCATCGTTCTGCTGTATAATTGAAGGGAGAGGTGTCTCTTTTGGTACATGATATTGTAGTGGTTAATTAACAATAATCCACATAAACATTTCTTGCAAAATCAAGTTTTGTTTTATTGTTATCACTAAGGTTATATACCTTGTAATTGTTATTATATTCAGACAAAAAAAGAGAATGAATCCAATTAAATAGAAAAAAAATATAAATTAGATAATAAAAATTTTGCATATTTGCAACAAACAAATATGGATTTTTAAAAAGCAAATAAAATTTACATAAAATAGAAATACAAAACAATAATTTTTACATGTCCCCTACAATATCATATATTACCCCTATGATATTATTATGATAAGAAGGCTTGGCTCATCAGAGCTGAGCCCTCTCAGCGGTTTCGCTTAATTAATCTCCAGACCGCTTTACTATTGTATATTGGAATGGTTTTCTTATAGACCCTGTATTTACTATGGAAGCCAGCTTAGGGGTGTTTAGGGAACTTACTTTATTGTTATTTATCTCCTGAGGATACACAGAGTATAGACTAGGATAGTCATGGTAGTTGAAGTCTTATTTTTTAATATCCATGATTATCATGTATAGATAAAGAATTCTTCCTGGATTGAAATTAGACGAAAAACATGGTGAAGGAAGACGAGTTTCTTTTATTGATGCATAGGTGCAAGCTTTCGGGTAAAAACCTTTCAACAGGCGAGCAATGAAGCGCGACTTATAAGAACTATGGTACAAATGGTAGGAAGGAATATATATATATACTAGACGAATGGCCCGGGCAACGCCCGTGTTTTACCCGATTGAATGTTTTTATTCAAATACTATTTGTTACAATTATAAATTGGAGCCGTGGATGTCACTCTTGTGAAACGTCCCGCTCCAAACTTTACATGTACATTAGGTCAGCTGGTATTACCCCTCATTTTCACCGCTAGAGGCGCGAGCGAATTGACTTTTTGTAAATATACATAATTATAAAGATAGAAGCTTCTATAGAAGATAATAATCATAATGATGATGCGCGCGCATCCGTGACATGAGGAATTGAGGAAAGACGGTCGTGACTATATATATTAATAATAAAATAATAATAATAATATAATAATAATAATTATTATTATTATCATTAGATAATGATCATAATGATGATGCGCGCGCATCCGTGACATGAGGAATTGAGGAGGAAAGACGGTCGTGACTATATATGTTGATAATAACAATAATAATATAATAATAATAATAATTATTATTATCATTAGATAATGATAATGATCATATTGATGATGCGCGCGCATCCGTGACATGAGGAATTGAGGACAGCGATGAGGAAAGACGGTCGTGACTATATATGTTGATAATAATAATAATAATAATAATATAATAATAATAATAATTATTATTATCATTAGATAATGATAATGATCATAATGATGATGCGCGCGCATCCGTGACATGAGGAATTGAGGAATTGTTGACGGTGGAAAGGCGGTCGTGACTATATATGTTGATATTCCTTCCTACCATTTGTACCATAGTTCTTATAAGTTGCGCTTCATTGCCCGCCTGTTGAAAGGTTTTTACCCGAAAGCTTGCACCTATTCATCAATAAAAGAAACTCGTCTTCCTTCACCATGTTTTTCGTCTAATGATTATTATGTGTCTATACAATAGTCGTAATTGTTTAAATGAAGTATAAACACCGTATTTGTGAACACCATAGCTCCGTATACAGGTAAGATTTCTACCGCCCTACACACCGTGCACATGGACCGATGGTACAGATCACGCTGGCTATTGGTCGGAGAGAGATATGCAAGCTCCCCGGCAAAGTAGTCGCAAATATATTTCTAAGAACCACAAGTGACGCTATTAAAGAACAAGGTTTCTCTATATCATAACACACTAGCGTGGCATCTATGGGTGAAAAATGACAGTATTTTAGCAAGATTTATTTCTTTTATGAATAAAACATCTTTTTCTACTGTCCACATTGCCATGAAAATACACTCATGGATAAAAATTAAGAAAGTCTCATATTTTGATGTCGCCGGTCATCTGTTTATTTGAAGGAGACAGAAGCAATTTCGTTCACACTTGGCTATCTCGTGTGTCTTCAATAAAGGTCACTGTAATATTTTTCAGAGTTATCATCTCAATCCCGATATACATGCTAAAAGGTAAAACTTCCTTAAGTTTTGTCTATGAGTGTATATTGGGAGAGCTAGGCTCATCAGTGGTGAACCCTCCCAGCGGTTTCGCCAATTTAATCTACCACATAGCTGTGTGTTCTATTCTGATTTCATACCCGGCGCACTAGAAACAATTGAATCTGAAAAAAAAAATCTCTAAAAAAAAAAACTAACATCAACATTTTTAACACACAAAGTTAAAAAATTCAACAATTAGTTGATATATATGCCGACAGATGGCGTAAGCCATCAGCAATTCTCAGTTACACGATCAGTTACAAGATGCCTTCTCCTAATCTTTTTGTTAATTCTTTATTGAGAGAGAGAGAGAGAGAGAGGTTTTTCAAACCTTTAATAATTTTACCATATATAATATTTGGCGATTATTTTAAATCGGGAGATGTTCTCTCACCTTTATTTTGGTGCATTAGGCCGCGTTTCTCAAAGTTTAGAAACAAAATTTTAAAATATTTTCGTTGTGAACATGTTTTGTGCATTACCAATATTATTTTAAAACTCCATATAATACCATTAAGATGAGTTCAAAATTTATATATTTGTTAGTTAATTTAAAACATATGTTTTAATATGGTCTCATGGTGGGTAGAAGTAGGCGACTGCTTTTACTGTAAGTGCACCACATGTCTACACATGTGAAAAGCAGTTTGACTTTGCACTTATAGATGTGCCAGAGCCTCGTTTGGTTACTTGCACTCACTGGTGGGGTTGGACTTTTGCAAGAATCGGGGACCATTGGAGTATTTTTAAAATTAGAACAAAGTAATCAATTTTGCTTTAATTGAGGCGTAAAGAATAAATAAAATATTACATATTTACATATCTACAGAAAGATGAGCCGGCCAACGGGAAACAACAACAATGGGTTTATATAGTATAAAGCCGCGACATCTGGCGGTCGACCTTACAGAGTAGTTTGATCTAGGAAAATAATTTGAAATTAAATATTTTTAAAACATATATATATATAGTCGAATCACTATACCATTGGTATTCTGGTATCTTGTCCCTGAAGTACGTTATAAGCGGGATAACGTTATTCCGGCCTCTTTTAAAAAGTCAATTTGGGATCTGAACAACAATAGAAAGTTGGAGTTTTACATAAAGTTTTGTAGTAAAGGAATTTGCTTCTAAAATACCTTCGTGAAAGAAAATTCTCTAAGGGATTTAAAGTCAAGGAAAGTTTTCAATAAAATCCGTTTGCATGATCTATTTATTTTAAATAGACTTTAAGAAATCTTCCAAAAAGCTCTTTTAAAAGGCAAAATTTCAGTTTTTAATACGTTTTTATACTTCTCCTTAGTACATGTGGTACATTGGTGATAATAATTAAGGTTGATATAGTTTACGAGGTATTGACTCATCCATTGATGAGCTCTACTCTTCCCCGGTAGACACCATCAACAAGCTTTACAAGCTTGATACCTTAATATGATTGAGTGGAGATAAGAAAGAAGAAGAAGAAGATGGATTTTATAATGTAAATAAATTACATGTCTACATAAAGTTACGGGAGGATTATGTATCTATAGAGGCATATCTTCCTTTTTTGACCCTTAACCATTTTATCCACTATTACTAATTAAAGTGATTAGTAAATGACCTACAATTATATTAGCTGTTAATCGAATTGATAGGGTTACGGGACGAATGATTAAACTAATACTTTCAATTAATACTATTATTGATATTAAAGTAGAAGGAGTCCCTAATGGTACTAAGTGAGCTAATCTTGTCTTAGTTTGATGAACTCAGTTTATGATTATTGTTGAAAGTCAGATTGGTAGAGCAAGACTTAAAGTATAGGTAAAATTTTTCGTCTAAGACTTAAAGTAATTATAATGTTTTTTTTTGCTTATCCCTAGTACACGTGGTACAGGCCATGATAATCATGGTGGGTAGTTAGCGACTGCTTTTTACTGTAAGCGCACCACATGTCTACACATGTGAAAGCAGTTCGACATTGCACTTACAAATGTGCCAGAGCCCCGTTTGGTTACTTGCACTCGCTGGTGGGGTTGGACTTTTTGCATAATGTGACTAGTAGGAGTAAAAACAAATGGAATTAAGTCAAGAGAGTTTATTAGTATGATTAATGTAATTAAGCTTAGTATTAAACACCTGTTTGGTAAATTCGACCGATTTCATAACTCCTCCCATAGGATGTTATGAAATCGAAGCCGTCCCTGTACTGATCAGGGACATAGCCTGAAACAATAGTATACAGGTTGTTGACTTTTGACTTAATTTATACCAAAAAATGAAGTTGTGACTCATTCTTCATCACTAGTAAAGTATTTTCCAAGGGTGCTGAATATAATGCATAGTTCTGATGTATAATAGAAGAGAGAGTTACCTCTCTGGCTACATGTCTACATATTAAAAAACGAAAGAAAAAAAAAAGATAAAAAGATCAGGTGTTGAAATCAATATTAAAAATGGCATATCCTGACCAGGAGCACATGTGCTTTACAGAAGGCAGAGCGCCATCTGGTGGAACAGAAATCAACTAAACATATGTAGAAGGAAGTTTAACTGTTATTGTTACACGGTATCAGAACCCCGTTCTAGTTACCTATAGTTACTGGTAGAATTGACTTGGGGAACATAGAGAGACATCTCTCCCTTTCATTATACATCATAACGATGATTTATTTTCATCATCACTAGTAAAATACTTTACTAATGGTGAATAATGGTATAAATTAATATCATTTTTGGTATAAATTAAGTCAACACCTGTATACTATGGCTTCAGGCTATGGCCCTCATCAGCACAGGGGCGGCTTTGATTTCGTAACATTTTAGGAGAGGAGTTATAAAACCGTTGAATTTCCCAAACAGGTGTTAAGAGCCATTGAAACAAATTCTTTTTTAAAGAAAAAGTGCCCAACGAGGGATTCGACCTTAGGTCTTAGTTTTAAAATAGCGACCGAATGCACCACTACGCCACCAACATCAATGATTTACATAATAACTTCCGTATTTTTTATCTTACATTAAAATTGACAAAAAACTAGGCGCTATCTATTGACCCTATCTCCAAGTCACTTGATTCAGGTCATCTTTGGCAACATCAGATTTGTTAAATTCAGAACGTCCACCCGTAGTTTCAAGCTAAGACTATTGTCAGTAAGACTTTGGATTTCTTGTGAAATCTACATATAATTGATGATATCTTCAGAAATTTATAAAGAGGTGTTTAGCTGACAATATGGCTAGACAAATTCTAAAATATAGATTGAAATTTTACCAATAAAATATTGATTTTACAAAGAAGCTAGAGATTACCTATTTCTCATTATCTCAATATTCTTTCAACAAATTTCCATCTATAATGTTGAAAATCATAATATTTTTGACAGTGGGTCAACGAAATGTTGGAAATATATATAAAAAAAAAGCTTGAGGAAATTTTAACGAAAAATAAAATTTCTCTTTTTTTAAAGACTTATAAAATGCTAACAAAGTAGAGAAAAAGTTTTCTTTATTAAAATGTATAAGTTACTAGCTTTCGGGCTCCAAGCCCTTCCACAGGTACGAAATTTTAATTTATAATTTAATTACATAACTATCTACTGCAAAAATGGCATTTTCCACAACATATTCAGTTTAAGCACATGACTTCCCCCTCAGAAACAGCCATTATAGAACACATTTAAACTTAATCCTCATTTACACAACTCGGATATGTATTTAAATAACAATGTTGCATATATGTAAGGAGACTTAGAATATTTGCATATATAAGCAGGTATTCGCATACTAACATAATATTTTGAATAAAGTTTATATATAAACGGAAAAAGCTAATTTAAACTTAGTGTATAGTGAACCTTTTTTCTATGAACAAGCACTTGTATACAATTTTCATTTGCCAGGTATATTAACGTGATTTACATACAAAAACAACAATCTTTTCATAGAAAATCTGTTCATTTAAATTACACCAATGGACAAAACTTAAGGAAGTGGAACATATTTAATGTCGCCGATAGTCTATTCTTTTAAAAGAGACAGAGGTTGTTCACACTTGGTTATATCGTGTGTCTTCAATAAAGGTCACTGTAATATCTTTCAGAGTTATCCTGAAGACAGAGGTTGTCTAGCCGGCATTCATTTTTCTGTGAAAAAGAGACACTTCGGCCAGTTAGAGTTTTTAAAATTAAAAACCCTAACTGGCCCAAGTGTCTATTATTCACAGAAAATTCTTTCAGAGTTATTGTCTGAATCCCGATATACATGATAAAAGGTAAAACTTCCTTGAGTTTTGTCAATGTGAGTGTGTATTTTTAAGTTATTAGGATGATTATAATAATTAAGAAATAGTTTCCTGCAGTAATAATTCACTGACTAGAGGAATTATCAACAAGATGAAACCTATTTTTTTTTGCTTTTCCCCAGTACACGTGGTACAGGCCATGATAATCATGGTGGGTAGTTAGCGACTGCTTTTTACTGTAAGTGCACCACATGTCTACACATGTGAAAAGCAGTTCGACTTTGCCCTTACAAATGTACCAGAGCCCCGTTTGATTACTTGCACTCGCTGGTGGGATTGGACTTTTGCAAGAATCGGGGGCCATTGGAGCATTATGAAACCTCTAGATAGATATTCATTGAAGCTCCATAATACAAAGTACTCAGTGTGTAAACAATATTTCACGCTGATGTACTACGCCAGAGAACACTACATTACCAGGTGACACGTCGAGTGTCCCAGAAGCTAAACGGTTTGTCACAAAAATTTGTCCTTCCAATTTGATAAAGAAGAATTTTCTCGACGGGGCGCTGGGTTATTTGATCTGGTCTTCCTGGAAGCGTGGGTGTGGTGGGTTTATGGAATTTATTTCTTGGAAGTTTGGTTCGCGTCAATGTAGTTTCTGACGGCGGGATTGTGAGTAGATCACATGGGTCTACATATGTATTGTTAGTTCATGGTGGGTAGATAACTGTGACAGGTTGTACTTTAAGTACGCCACATGTCTACACATGATGTACCATGCTTGTACTGTAAGCATACTACATGTCTACACATAATGTACCATGCTTGTACTGTAAGTACACCACATGTCTACACATGTAGTACCATGCTTGTACTGTAAGTACACCACATGTCTACACATGTAGTACCATACTTGTACCGTAAGTACACCACATGTCTACACATGTAGTACCATGCTTGTACCGTAAGTACACCACATGTATACACATGTAGTACCATGCTAGTACTGTAAGTACACCACATGTCTACACTCGGCCGTGCGGCCACGCGTCGCGCGAGCTCCTGAGTTTTTCGCCTCTGGCGAGCGGAAGAATGTCGCTGGAAGCGACGAATTTGGTATGGGCTGGAAGCCCTCACCGAGCTGAACATGAGCCTGCAAGGCTCGGCTCCGAAAGTGAAGCCGTTGCGGATTTATCCGCGGAAAACCATTTTCAAGGTGAAGATTCGAGAATGGCTGACGCAAGCGCCAACTATGCAAATCTGCCAATCGACAGAAGCCATGCAAATTTTGCCGCGGCGTGTATCGCTGACGTCACGCCATCAACAAGCGGCGCCTTGGCCGCTGCGACGAACTGGGCCGAGCAAATGGAGGCTGCGGAATCAGGTGAAGATAGCTTCACCGTAGTTAAACACAAGCGAAGACGCAGGGAGTCGCCGAACCGCCCTGTCGAACAACGTTCCAGCGGTGTCGCGGCCTCCAGAAGGACCGGCGCAACCCCGCGAAGACGGCCAACTGCGGGAGGAGCTACGGTGGTCCAGGAAATCAGGGCTACCCGGGCCGACATCGCCGATGCCAGAGTACAACAGCGCTCTTCAACTGAGGATAACTGCGTCTTCGTGGAACACTGCCCAGACTTCGGGTACACCCATTACATACAGGCGGTAGAAGAGCTGGTCGGAGGAGCCGGGAATGTGCTCCAAGTGATGAAAATGGACGGCCACATGCTGGTGGGCCTGTCCACCAAGGCCCTGGCGGAGCGACTTCTAAGGGACGGCCTTGAAATCGGGCATACCCACCTCAGGGACTTCCCCTTTAAGAAAAGGGCGGAGAGGATCACCGTCGCAAACCTGCCCTTTTTCGTAGACGACGCCGCCGTCATCGAGGCCCTCAGGCCCTACGGTGACGTGACTTCCATTGTCCCTATCCGGCTGAGAGCCGGAAGGTATACCTTCACGGATGGCCGACGCGAGGCATTCATCCTCCTAAAGGAGGGCTTTACCCTGGAAAAGATCCCGACCCGCGTCGTCATCAGAAACAAAGGAAACGTCCTCTCGGCCTTCATATCATATGGAGTCAAGTGCTCCAGATGCGGCCGGCAGGGTCACCGTAGGGCCAACTGCCCTATCAATCCTGGGAGAGCCTCCAACAACGGCCAGCCACAACCGGCACCCCTTCCACCTGGTGCATCGTCCACCGTGTCCCGGCAGCAGAGCCGTCCAACACCAGCGGCCCCGGCCTTGCCTATGGAGGAGACGCCTTCTGCCCCACCTGTGACCCCTGCTCCGCCCCTGCAGGCGCCTGAGGGTCCCGTGGGCCCTCGCCCGGCCGGTTCACAACATCCAGAGCCGCCTCCCGCTCGGCCGGACCTCGTTGCCCCGCGTGGCCCTCTGCCCGCTCAGAAGACCCTCGGACCTGCGGCCCCAACACCGGACGTGGAGATGTCCATCGTGGAGGAGACCTCTGCGTCCTCCACGTCATCGGCAAAGAACGCAACGAGAGTCGACCTCGATGCGTTCATCGAGGGGCACCCCAGCGTGTCCTTCGCTGAGACGGACGCCCTTGGTCTTGGGCGGGAGGAGGTCCTGGACCTCCTCTCCTCGAGGACCAAGGCGCAGAGGAAAGGACCCCTCCTGTCGCCTCCGCAGTGCGACGCCCTCGCCGGCCTGATCGGGCAAATCTTAGATCTGAGGCCCGGAGCAGCCAGCAACCTTTACAAAGTGCTCGGACAGGTCAAAGCTGAGCTGAGGACAACACCAGCTGCAGTGCCTACACCTCCACCGCCTGCGCCTCGGCCTGCTGAGACAACATCACCCGCTCTCCACGGGGAAAGGACGTCGCCGGACATCGCGACACCTCCACCTCCACTGTCCTGCCAATTTATCGATGACCGCTGGACGGAAGCAGACGACATACTACATGAATTAAACCAAGAACGCGACTGGGGAGTGGGGATCAGTGAGAGTGACATCACAGAAGCCGTCATATACCCCGAGGATAGGGAGCCTCTAATCAGGCGCCTGTCCACTCGGAGGAGGAGCCTCCTCGCTGGTTTCATCAGCGCCGCCATCGAGCGCGCTCGGGACTCCGATCCCTTTGTGCGTGAGGGCATGTCCGCGCTCAGGGGGATGTTGCCCTCCTGATTGGGCCCAGACGAGCCTCGGTGGGGACACCGCCTGATTTGTTTTAAATTGTAAATATTTGGTTCCTCCTGCTTAACTCTTAGGAGTAATGATTGACTAAGTAGTCAATAAAATATTTTTAATTGTCAATTGTCACATGTCTACACATGTAGTACCATGCTAGTACTGTAAGTACACCACATGTCCACACATGTAGTACCAGACCATGATGGGTAGAGGGTTGTGACTGCTTGTACTGTAAGTACACCAAAATTCTACATACGTAGTACCAGTCTGGGTTGAATAGAGAATTGTGACAGCTTGTTCTGTAAGTACACCACATGTCTACTCATGTAGTACCAGACCATGATGGGCAGAGGATTGTGACTGCTTGTACTGTAAGTACACCAAAATTCTACATACGTAGTACCAGTCTGTGTTGAATAGAGATTTGTGACAGCTTGTTCTGTAAGGACATCACATGTCTACTCATGTAGTACCAGACCATGATGGGCAGAGGATTGTGACTGCTTGTACTGTAAGTACACCAAAATTCTACATACGTAGTACCAGTCTGGGTTGAATAGAGAATTGTGACAGCTTGTTCTGTAAGTACACCACATGTCTACTCATGTAGTACCAGACCATGATGGGCAGAGGATTGTGACTGCTTGTACTGTAAGTACACCAAAATTCTACATACGTAGTACCAGTCTGTGTTGAATAGAGATTTGTGACAGCTTGTTCTGTAAGGACATCACATGTCCACACATGTAGTACCAGACCATGATGGGCAGAGGATTGTGACTGCTTGTACTGTAAGTACACCAAAATTCTACATACGTAGTACCAGTCTGGGTTGAATAGAGAATTGTGACAGCTTGTTCTGTAAGTACACCACATGTCTACTCATGTAGTACCAGACCATGATGGGCAGAGGATTGTGACTGCTTGTACTGTAAGTACACCAAAATTCTACATACGTAGTACCAGTCTGTGTTGAATAGAGATTTGTGACAGCTTGTTCTGTAAGGACATCACAAGATTACTCATTTGAAAATCAGTTTATTTCACATTTACAATAACATGAAACTGCAGAAAGCGTCGGTCACCAATATAACGTCCACACTCGGATTTATTTTTATTTACAATAAGTCACAACAACATAAGATATATTCCATTATATAAATAGCTCCAGGAAATTTAAACTGGATAAATACAGACAGAACAAGAGATATAAGTATAATCCACGTAGAATGGAGTATTCTCACATCCAATCTCTGAGGTAATAACAGGGGTCAGCTCGAGGTAGCAATTTGGATGTCACCCTCACATCATACTGACGTGAAAAACTTTATTGTCATTTTTTATTTCTTGTTGATAATCTATTTAGGGGAGAATATTTATTTCTGATCGTCAAATAGAATTTTGTGATCTAATAAATGCATTTTGGGGAAACTGATTCCTGTAATTTAGTGTAAATTGTGGAAGTGTTTGATTAATCATGTATTAAAGTGAGAAAAAATAAATACGTTTTGAAAATATTCAAATTGATATATTTTAAATATATTGCTTAAAATGGATATACTTTGTAATTTGGAATGTAGAGTTTTATTATTAAATAATATCATATAATATTCGTTGAGATATATAGAAAGAAATCCTGCATGGAATTTTTAAATAAGGAAAAAAAAATCCAAATTCAATATAGAAATTCAAGAAATAAACAAATATATGAAGAAATATTTATTCTTAAACCATTATTCTTTCTTATTTATTATAAAATATAGGAATTCACAGAACTTTTTTCTGGGCCATTTCAATATATTATAAGCCATTATAGATAGCGTGGTTGGAATTTTATAAGAATATATTTCTTAATATATAACTCAGTTGCATATAGGATTCGTCTGCCTAGGTATAAATATTGAATGCAGACGCGAATTTCTTTTGATTTATTTATCTCTGTCGCTCTATGTATATGCATATTTATTTACATACTTACAGGTCATTATAATATATATGGTTTCATAAAATATATTATCTCATATATATATATCATTTTAAAATATAAATATTATATTGGATCAAAATATCATTTAATTTACCAATAATTTATTATTATATTAATGATTTAAAATAAATATTATCTAATTTTAAAATATATGTTCTATTTTTTTACCATAATTTTTTAGAAGACGCCATTTAAATATTATTATAAATATATGTAATTAATTGATCTATTATATGATTCACTAAATATTATTATAATAAATCCTGTATAACTGGAAAATATTTTATATTGCCAAATGTATATATTTATATATACTCAAGTATTTGAAAAAAGGCTATTTTAAAATAAATAATTATTTTTCAATATTTTTATCAAACGACTTGCACTAATGAATCTTATTTAAAATATTATGTAAAAGGGCGTACCTGGATCTGTAAAGAAAAAAAAAACAATATTTTTTCTTAAAATATTTCGAGAGATTGCTCCCTCTTTATCAATTTATTGTACAGTGAATTTAATTTACAAATTATTGTAGATCACATGAAAACAAATTTATCATTGGTCAAAAATAATTATTAACAATAATACATTAAAAAATTTCATAATAATAATAATATAATAAAATATTTTGAAAATTAAAGGATTTTTTTAGTAATGCAGTATTTTATAATGTTTTTGAAACAAAATGTAAGGAAATAAAAATAAATTTGTAAATTAAATTCACTGTGCAATAAATTGATAAAGAGGGAGCAATCTCTCGAAATATTTTAAGAAAAAATATTGTTTTTTTTTTACAGATCCAGGTACGCCCTTTTATATAATCTTAATTAATGGATCGCCTTTTGACTCAAATTATTAAAAATATTCTTAACATTTATTTATATATAACTGATGAAAACACCAGAACGCGATTGTTTCTTTTCACAAATAAATCAAACTTTTACTGTCCTTACTGCGATGAAAAAATATTGGGAGGGCTTGGCTCATCAGTAGTGAACCCTCCCAGCGGTTTCGCCAATTTAATCTACCAGCCCGCTTCTTTAGAGCTCTAATACTGTATTGGATCATTCTGCTTTTATATGCTACACTGAATTGTGGAATCTTAGAAATTGTATTTAAGCAAACAATGGACATAAGCCTTTAGGACAGTAGAATTATATTTAAATATTTGCATCCTAAAATTTGCTGTCCTAAAAGCTTATGTCCATAGTTTGCTTAAATACCATTTCTAAGATTCCAGTTACAGTTACAAATATAAAAATTCTAGAATACCACCTGTAATAGCCGAAACTATAGCAGACCAGTTGCTCTGCCAAGGGCTGAAAGACCTGTACAAAGAAAAATTCCAATGTACGATCTCTGGCAATAAGTACATCATCAAGGCTCAAAATATTTTAGACTTCAAAAAATCAGAGAATACGTTAAAAAAAAAAAACGGCGGCTACTCTTATAGACTCCAAAAAGAGAAACCACTTAAAATGGTATTAAAGGGCGTGACAACAGCCTAAAAGACTGAAGATATAGCAATAGAACTTGCAACAACGGGCTTTACTGAGACTACTGTGAAGAGACTTCATAGACAATCGACTAAAAGGCCTATGAATATAGTACTGGTAGAATTACCAAATAACGAACAAAACAAGAAAATTTCCGGAATAATTGAACTTCTATATTTACCGCTCTAACACTAATGGTTGTTGGCTCTTGTTCAAATTTTCCAAAGCTGGTGCTGTGACTTATTTCTTCACATTCTGAGAAGAGAAAATCGAGACAATTTTCACACACAAAAAGCGTTTATTAAGACACCAGTCTTATACAGATTCTCGTCTCTCATTGTCGGCTTGCAACGATATACTCACGATGATCAATCACCATCATTTTAGAAAGAGGGAATCATATATCGCCACAACTCTTTTTTATTAACGCGATTAAGGAAGCTTTCGGGCAAGCCCTTCTTCAGCTAACTATAGTGTACAAACAAGGATAGATTACATATCGTTTTTAATATAAAAATAAATTATAGTTAGCTGAAGAAGGGCTTGCCCGAAAGCTTCCTTAATCGCGTTAATAAAAAAGAGTTGCGGCGATATATGATTCCCTCTTTCTAAATTGTCGAAATCCGCAAACCGTTTACCATGAATCACCATCATGTAGTGAAGGAGATGAATCCAAGTTCTTTTTCCTATTTACTGCATTGTAAAAGTTGTATAACAATTATCTATTTATTATATTTTAAAAATTAGAGGTATCTTACCACCACTTTATAAATTATTTATGTATCTACATTTTAGTTGAAAATTTGAATTATGGTAGAGGGAATCTTTCCTGAGAGATTAGTTAAAACATGGATACTCTTGGTCTCTCTAGAAGATGGTCTTTTATTGGAGGTTGGATTATGTTGAAGCATCTATGTATTCACACATACAGATAGCGCTTAGCAGAGGTGTTCAGTGATGAGTCGCTCGTTGGAGGTTTTGATATGTATTATAATACGAAAATATGAAAATTTAAGAAATATTTGATAAACCATTCTATTCCTTAATGCATTCTTGCCTCTATGATCGAGTCGCTCTTTGGAGGTTTTGATATGTCTTATAATAGGAAAATATCAAAACTTTAAGAAATATTATTTGATAAACCATTCTATTCCTTAATGCATTCTTGCCTCTATGATCGAGAGAAATTTATTTTGTAAGAAAACTACCCTAAGATCTTCTTTTCACATATGTTAAAAAAAGGTATATTATTATATTTTCTTTCAAAACTTGGGAATATTTGTCTCATATATATATATATATGAAAAAACAATAGAAAAAAAGAAAAGATAAGTGGGTCAGGTGTTGATATTAAAAATAAAGAAGGCATCTCCTGACCACGAGCACATGTGCTTTTTAGATGGCAGAGCGCCATCTAGTGGATCAAAAATAAACTAAATGTTTATTTAGCTTGTTCCGTGATATTTGGCCAGCCCAATTTCTTGATAAATCAAGAAAAGCCATCCACGAACGCGTTTCGCGCTGTTGGCGCTCGTCAGCGTGGAGAAGGATGTAACCACTGCGACCAAAACGATTTTTGGTCCCAATGGCTTCCCGAAAAAATAAGAAATGGGTATTTAAGGCCAAATTTGCGTAAAGACGCTTTACACATGAAAAAACAATAGATTATTTTTTAAATATTAACACCTGACCCAATTATCTTTTTTTTCTATTGTTTTTTTCATGTGTTAAGCGTCTTTACGCAAATTTGGCCTTAAATACCCATTTTTTGATTTTTCGGGAAGCCATTGGGACCAAAAACCTTTTTGGTCGCAGTGGTTACAGCCTTCTCCACGCTGAGGAGCGCCAACAGCGCGAAACGCGTTCGTGAATGGCTTCTCTTGATTTATCAAGAAATTGTATTGGCCAAATATCACGGAGCAAGCTAAATAAACGTTTAGTTTATTTTTGCTCCACTAGATGGCGCTCTGCCATCTGAAAAGCACATGTGCTCGTGGTCAGGAGATGCCTTCTTTATTCTTAATATATATAAAGAGAGAGAGAGATATTTTAATAGAATATTTTTTGTATTATAAGTTAACTTTAATATAAAGTATATAATAAAATAGACAATATATTACCTTATAATACAATGCCATTGTGAAAGTTATAAATAATTAATGATATAGTCTAAGTATATATGATTTGAAACACAATATATATTTTGGCCATAGAATTGGATTATTCATTTCTCCAGTTAAACACCTCTTTGAGAAAATTCAAAATAGTTCATTGATTCTTTGTAGAAAATTATGAACTCAAAGTCCACTTTGGATTAATAAATGCCATAGCCCAAACCTAATTTTCTTGATAACTAAACATGTTTAAAATCCAAGAACTATTTATCCGAATCATTTGTACCATGAAATATCTCGTTAATAAATGCAAGTAAATTCCCGAGAAAAGATATGTAAATAGGCAGGCAGATAGATTAGAATATTTATATGGGGGAATGACATTAATATAGTAATATATAATTAGGTTAGGGATGGATGACAAATCTAATTAATCCTGTAATATCCATGGCAATTCTCTGCTTGATACATGGCCCCATCATTTGTCTTTATTTACATATATACAGGTTTATACAAAAATTTAATGCCTTGATAAAGGTTTGGCGTTCAGCCAGCCGAAATATTAGCAAATAAATTTTTTATTAAATTAAATATAGGCCTTTTTATTATCTAATATATTATATATATACATATTTATTTGAAAAGGCATTGGATCAAAAATAATTTATTCATCAGTATTTTAGTTAGCTGAGCGCCAACCTTTTTCAAGGTACAACAACGTACCTATGTAAAAAACAAACTCAGTGTGTATATGCCACACAACACGTCTCTCTATAGAATATATTTAAAAATATATTTTTTTCCTGAATTTAATGGAAATTTTCCTAAATTAGCAAAATAATATATATATTACTGATAAAATAAATTTTGTATATATATATAGCTGAAATATTGGTAAATAAATTATCTTTTGATCCAATATATGCTCTTTTAATTAAATATATATTTATGGATGGCTTCATTTTCAAAACGATATATACATATGTATAATATGCAAATAGGGTTTAAATAAAAACTTTTCTTTTAGCGATAATAATTTCAAATTTTGTACAAGATGAATTTCTACAATAAATAAATGAAATATTTGAATATATCGTGCCTGGTTGATAAAAAAATCAATAAATGAAAAATGAAGAATTGAGTGTGTAAGGGTTTGGCTTATCAATGATCAACCTTCTCTTGCATCTGATATGGAGATACATATGCATATAAGGTTACATATGTAATTACATGTATGTAGTCGAGTTATTCAATGTAGTTAGACGGGCTATAGTCTTATCTAGGCTTGATAACATATTTCTTTATTTGTTTTGGATTTGTCCGTTGAAGAGCAGGTTTTTCTCGAAAGCTTGCAACACCTCAAAATAAAAAAACTCTTTGTCCTAATTTTAGTCTATTCCGATATTTCTGGATGACTATTGCTCGCATAAGAGTTTGACTGTAGGGGTAAAACCATATCTTAAAACATCCATCTCTTTCTCGTAGAATATATACAATATATTACTCTTATATATCTGCAACAAAGGAGACTCTTTTAAAATTAAACAATCAAAATAATCCTTTATTTGGTATTCTATACGCATACAGATTCAGATTAAAAATATGCTTCAACACTAGTTTTGGAAAATATCAACAAAAATTTGATATCAATTGATTTACATCTCTTGGATATAAATTAAATAATACAATAGGTTTCTCTCTCTCTCTCTCTGGAGATATAAGTTTCTTTTCATTATTAACACAATCCCTAGCTTTCGGGCATTTCTGCCCTTCTACAGGAGTACATGAAAGCGTTTTTATATACATCTGTAGAAGGGTAGAAATGCCCGAAAGCTCGGGATTGTGTTAATAATGAAAAGAAACTTATATCTCCAGAAACCTATTGCATTATTTAATTAAGGATTCGATATTTATATGTATTACGTATTTATACGATTATATGTGATTTTTTTGTTATGATCTTTATTAATACAGAGGCAACTTCGATATTCTAACATTCTCCAGGCGATTTGTTAGCAAATAGATAAAAAAGATTTGTAAAATTACGCTCTGCGTATAGAAAATTTAAAATGCATTATTTGAGGCAGAGTATGAATATTTGCATATAACTCTATATTAAGTTATAAAAAATATTTGCATAATAAATAAATATCAAATACTGATGCAAAATCTATTGTAATTTTAATATGATAAAAATAACTCTCTCTCTCTCTCTAATTATTTATCCAATACGCATAAAAATACATTATTAAGGAAAATATTTATGATATGCAAATTAATAATGGTTTTTATTTAATGTTTGTGTGAGTGTAGAGATAAGTTATCAAAATAAAATAAACTCTCTCACTCTGTAACCTAAAATTATAGGTGAGGCTAAGTTTGACTTTCAGAATTTACCAGAAATGGTGTTGTGGGGGAAATTTACTGAGCTGAATCTGCGAGAATTTAAAATAATGGTCGATAGATGGCGTGAAGTTTTACTTTATTAGAATTGGAGAAATTCTTTTCTTCTTTTTTTCTTTTCCAATTCCTTTCTTATTTCTCTCCTTGAATATCTTTCTAGATGTTTTAGAGAATGTGTTTAGGCTAGTGTAACTCGTGATAATTGTTGAGGTTACCGACTACAGATGGCGTTATAATGCTTTTTTTAATGAAATGTAATAATTAATTAGGTGATATCATGATTATATAGAATTGAAGATTTAATATAACGAATATCAATAAATCGATGCCGTATTTATTGCATAAGAATCTTTCATTAAAACGCTTCAATTTTAGCTTTACAACATGCCTAAGTAGAGCCTCACAACACGTTTTGAATAGGACTTACTTCATAACACATCTTTAATATCTCTCTTTACGACCTACTTCCTAATCTTGATGCTTACAATACGCCTTAAACGGTGCTTCACAATACGCCTTAAACAGGGCTTCACAATACGTTTAAAAATGAGCTTACAATACGCCTTAAATAAGGCTTTACAATCATATACACGAGCTTACAACACGCCTTAAAATGAGCTTCACTACATATCTAAAATGGGCTTCCCAAAACGCTTTAAACAGGGCTTCACAATATGTCTAAAATGAGCTTAAACAGGGCTTCACAATACATAAAAATGAGCTTACAAAACGCCTTAAACAGGGCTTTACAATACGTCTTAATGAGCTTAAAATACGCCTTAAACAGAGTTTCACAATACATATAAAATTAGCTTACAACACGCTGATGTGGATGAACTTAAAAAAATAATTAAATATGAGTGATTGAATATTAGATAATAATTGAATATTAATTAATTTATTTTTCTATTGTTTTTTGACCAAGAAAAGGTAAATTCATTCTATCAAGAGATATGTAAATTTTGTTCGTTCAATTTTAATTTTAGTTTTGCTTGGCTTGCATGTAAATATTCTTAAGGAAGAGAAATAAACTTTTTTTTCTTTTATAAGTGCAGACATCTTTTGTTTGATATAAATTTCTAGAAAATTATTTGAATAGCAAAATAACAATGGCGACGAGACTTTCGTTCGAACCTTATGTAATGAAAGAAGAACCTTTTGAAAATTATATTCAACGATTCAAACAGTACATTTTTGTGAATGAAATTGAAGGTAAGAAGATTGTTCCTTTTTTTATTATGTCTATTGGACCAAATACTTATGGTATTCTGAAAGAATTGATCTCACCTAGAGATGTTTGTGCATTAGAATTCGAAGAAATTGTTAGTGTTTTACTTACTCATTTTACACCTAAGCTAAATATCATTTTTGAAAGATATGAGTTCAGCCAATTGATTCAGGAACATGGCGAAAAAATAGAAGAATATGTCCTTAAATTAAAAAAACAAGCTAATAAATGTAATTTTGGCTTAAATATTGAAGAACACCTAAGGGATAAATTCATTGCAGGAGTTTCTAATCAAGTTATTTTGAAAAGATTACTGCAAGAGCCTGAGCTCACTTTTAATATGGCAGTAAATATTGCTACCACAAGAGAATCGGTAGATTGTAATGTGTTGAAAATGAAGTCTTATGCTGAAACTAAAGAAATAAACAAATTACATTCTAAATGCAAGCATTGTGGAAAGATGAATCATCATTCGGACAGATGTTTTTTTAGAAATTCTTTCTGCTATTCTTGTAAACAATTGGGACATATATCGACTGTTTGTCATTCAAAATCTAAGAATGGATATTTTCAACCAAGAAAGAGAGGAGTGTCTAGTGAAGCGTCTGCCCACGGAGAATCATTTTCGGGAAAGAATGGTGAGTCCATCAATAATATAGAATATCTGACTAATAAATTTGAGAGTATTTTGTATGTCTTCGACATAAAATTCTTAGCAGAAATTGACACTGGTGCGGCTTTAACAGCTATGTCAAAAGATCTATTTTTAAAATATTTTGAACATGTTAAATTATTTCCGTCTGAATGTTATTTAACCGATTATCAAGGAAAGGGCATTTCCTCTATTGGAGAATGTAAAGTAAAAGTAAGATATAAAAATAAAATAGGCCATTTAAACTTAATAGTAACAAATATTGAAAATAATAAATTTCTCATAGGAAAAGACTGGATAGTATATTTTGATATGGTACAAATTAATGTCCAACAAAATAATAATTTTGATACTAATTTTATTTTTAATAAATATTATAAACTTTTCGAAGATATAGTCTTGCCAATAAAAGATATTTCCGTACACATTAATGTAAAAAATAATTTTGCGCCAAAATTTTATAAATTTAGACCTGCTCCCTTTGCTATTAGGACTTTAATTGAAGAAGAACTATTATTTTTATTAAATAATGATATTATTGAAAATGTAGTGGATAGCCCAATAGCTTCACCGCTGGTATGCGTCCCTAAGAAAAACGGCAAAATTAGAATTTGTGCGGACTTTAAAAGAACCTTAAATCCATTTATCGAGGATGTTAAGTATCCGATACCGAACATCGATAATGTTTTACATTCATTTTTTGGTAAAAGTATATTTAGTAAAATTGATCTTTCAAGCGCATATCATCAGATACTTCTAGACGAGGAATCTCAAAAATTGACAGTTATTTCTACCCATAAAGGCCTTTTTAAATATAAAAGGCTGCCCTTCGGTATCAAGTCCGGAGCGACTATTTTCCAAAGAACTATGGACAATATTTTTTCTGGTCTTAAAAATGTAATAATATATTTAGACGATATTCTTATAGCATCGTCTGATGTAAATGAGCATATTTCAGATATTGAAACAGTCATGAATAAATTATCTGATTTTAATTTTTCAATTAATAAAGAAAAATCTTTGTTTTTTGTTGATGAAATCAATTATTTGGGACATAGAATAAATAAAAATGGAATCTATCCCCTTGAGGATAAATTGGACAGTATAAAAAAATGTCCTAAACCAAGTAACATTTCAGAATTGAAATCTTTCTTGGGCATGTTGTCATTCTACAGTAAATTCGTTAGAAATTTATCCATACATGCAAATCCTTTATTCTCTCTATTGAAAAGAAGTTTTAATTGGAATTGGAAAAATGAACATGATCAGGCTTTCGAAAAATGTAAAAATTTGATTAGTACAAAAACTTGTTTGACGCATTATTCGCAAGATTTACCTCTTTATGTTACTTGTGATGCATCAAATTATGGTATTGGAGGATATATTTCCCATATTGTAAACGACATTGAGAAACCAATTACTTTTGTTTCAAGAACACTAAATGACACAGAAAAGAAATATTCCCAGATAGAAAAAGAAGGGTTATCAATATTCTTTACCTTAAACAGGCTAAAACAATTCCTTTACGGAAGAAAATTTATTATTAATACAGATCACAAACCATTACTAGCCATTTTTGGCGATAAAAATAATTTACCAGCCTTAGTGGCAAATAGATTACATAGATGGTCACTCTCAATATCAAATTTTAATTTTGAAATTAAATATACTAAGGGAACTGAAATACCTCTTGCAGATTTTCTTTCAAGATTTCCAAATCCTGAAAAAGGGGAGAAGGAAGAGGAAATGGGAGAAATATTATTAATAGAAAATTCGATATTAGATTACGTCTTGGTATCGTACAAAACCCAAGAAGATCCAACTCTTAGAAAACTATATAAATTAGTCAAGTACGATAAGTATGATGTTGACTCAGAGGTAGATATAAAACCTTATAATAGAATTAAAAACGAGATAACAATAGTAAGAAATTGCCTATTTTTCGGAAATAGAATGATCATCCCCGATTCCTTAAGAGAATATGTTTTGAAAATCATCCATGAAAATCATATTGGAGTAAATAAAATGAAAACTCTGGCCAGAAGTTCTGTCTATTGGCCGGGAATGGATGAGCAAATTGAGAAACTGTCTAAAAGCTGTAGCACTTGTATGGAAAACACATCAAAGCTGCCAAAACAGGAATTTACCGAGTGGACTCCACCAAACAAAGTTTGGAAGAGAATTCATCTTGACTATTTCTATTTTGCGGGAAAAACTTTTTTGATATTGGTGGATGCGCATTCTAATTGGATAGAATGTCAAATGGTTCCAAATACATCGGCGGGATTCTGCATAGACTTTTTGAGAGAATGTTTAGCGAGATATGGTATCCCGGAGGTGGCGGTAATGGATAATGGGCCCCCGTTTAGAAGTTATGAAATAAAGACATTTTTCGAAAGAAATGGCATACATGCGATGTTTAGCCCCGCTTACCATCCGGAGAGCAACGGACTAGCGGAAGTGTCTGTAAGAGAGATAAAAAAAGCTATGAAAAGAATTATTTCGGAGGAAAGAGAATTACCCCTTGAGTTTGCTTTGATTAAGGCTTTATATGCATATAGATTGAGTCCTTTGACTAGAACGGAAAAATCCCCTGCTGGAATATTTTTAAATCGCGAGATTAGAACGAAGATTTCCATGTTGATCAAGAAATCAGTAAGAGTGGGGAGATTGAAAAATAAAAAACAGAACAATAGCTACAAAATAAATGATAGAGTAAGATACAGATGGATGGAAAGAGGAAAACCGAAATGGATGTTTGGGATTGTAAAGAGAATAGTGGGAAGCAACAGCTGTATGATAGAAACTGATGGAATAGAAAGGAAAGTACACACTAACTATATGAGGAGAAGTATGGAGAGAAAGGATGTTTCGTCATCAGAAGAAGGAATAAGCTACCCAAGGCCTCAGACGTCAAGTCCCCTGACTCCTGCTACAATAGTAGCAGAATCTACACCTGGACCACCGACTGAATCTACACCTTCCCGGAGATATCCACTACGAGAGAGGAGACCACCGGATAGATATGTACCTTAATGAGTATTGCTATCTTAAAAAAGGGGGAGTTGATGTGGATGAACTTAAAAAAATAATTACATATGAGTGATTGAATATTAGATAATAATTGAATATTAATTAATTTATTTTTCTATTGTTTTTTGACCAAGAAAAGGTAAATTCATTCTATCAAGAGATATGTAAATTTTGTTCGTTCAATTTTAATTTTAGTTTTGCTTGGCTTGCATGTAAATATTCTTAAGGAAGAGAAATAAACTTTTTTTTCTTTTATAAGTGCAGACATCTTTTGTTTGATATAAATTTCTAGAAAATTATTTAAATAGCAAAATAACACACGCCTTAAACAGGGTTTCACAATACGTCAAATGAGCTTACAATATGCCTTAAACAGGGCTTCACTACATATTAAACTTGGCTTCATATAACACGTTTTAAATTTAGATATCAAAACCCATGGCGCGCCATCTGTTATACGAATTTCAAACTAATTTTGACTCGTATGACCATTTAATATTTTATCATTGCAGTAAGGGCAATAGAAAATTGTTTCAATCCATAAGGAATCATACGCGTCAAAAAGGTTGACTTTCTTATAACAAAACACGTCTAACGTTGACAGTTCACATGTCGTCAACTTGACACTTCACGATGACACTGTACGACATACCTAAACTGGAGCATCTATTCAAGGCTAGAGGGGTAATTCATTTATTATAAAATATTGGACACGTCACCCTGTAATTGGATAACTTTCCAAATTAACAACTTCTTTATCCTCCTGAGACATTGATCAGCTCCTGTGTGGTTATTTATTGGTGTTCCATATCGTGTTTCATCAGTGGATGAAATATTGATTACTTCAACGATAGAAAATTGATGACTTACTGTTTAAAACGTCTTAAAACAAAGATAATTTATCTTTTAAACGATTATCCTATTAGATGTTGAACTTGAGACTTTAAAGAAAGAAGGAGAAAGCTAAATAAATTGGCTAAAATCACTCTTAATTACTATATATAGTGAGATTTGTTAATTAAATTAATTGATCATTATGACATGAAGAATATATATACCCATTTATCTCTTTCCCAGGGTTCTGTTGGTCCATTTTGACCGTGATCTCTTCATTCTGTGGTCAGATGTTTTATTTGATAGCAAAGTGACCAATCATGTGTGATTCAAAAAATAAATCAGATTCTTCTTTTTCCCACCCATCCCACCATCGAAATTTTATTCTGTTATATATATATATATATGTATTACATGAAAAATTGATTTTATGCTGATTTTGGAATATTTTGAAATATATAGAATTATTAGCTGTTGCTGATCATACTGAGAATTGGAATACATGATTGGGATTGCAGTCGTAGTAAAATAACAAAAATCTTCAGATCAATATTGCTTTAATTTAGCTTATGAAAAAAAAAACCATAAATTGAAAAAAGTTCTGCTTGACTTAAGGCGGGGAGAATAAGGAAAACAAAAGAATATTTACATAATTTACAAAAGGTTTGAGCCAGCTAACGGAAAACAACAACAATAGGTTATATAAAGGGAAAGCGTGACCTCTGGTGGTCGATTTAACAGAGTATTTTTTTCTATAAGTTATAATTTAAAAATAAAATAAAATAAAAACGAAGTTAGGCGTATAGCCTATTGAAATATTGGCATTTGTAATAAATAAAATGTTTTGTTTTATTTTAGATCCAAAATATGCCATTTAATTAATATATATCTATAAAATTAGTATATTAATTTTCATATTGAAGACTTCTCATAAATATTTTTATAAAATTTTATTGTCCTTTTGATGTTTTGTCGATCCACTGTCGTACTTTTAAAAAAAGGTGGAAATATTAGTAGTAAAGTATTGAAATAGGCAACAATGGGTCATCGAAGCTTCAAAAAGATAAATGTTCATAAAAACCACTACCAATCGTAATCATCTCTATTCTTTGGATGCTATTCCTCGCTCTTCTTGTAACCGTTGATTCCGACCGCTACGACCCGGGATCTAATCCCACGCATTAGGTACCTTTTTCTAATTAAAAAATACTCCAATGGCCCCCTGAATATTCAAAAAGTCTAACCTTACCAGCGAGTACAAGTAAACAAACGGAGTTCTGACACACTTGTATGTCAAACTTCTTTCTACCTGTGTAGACATGTGGTACACTTACAGTAAAAGCAGTCGCCAATACCACGATTATCATAGCCTATACCACGTGCACTAGAGATAATACAACAACAGACAACAGAAGCCTTTATTGAGGACCTCTCGTCCTATAAAGGATTCGCCATTTTACAGATTGATTGAAGAGAACTAAGAATACAGAGAGAAACCTATATGTAGTAGGTATAGTATAGTATTTTCTACACTGTGTGACTATATTACTAGAGATAATACAACAACAGACAAAAGAAGCCTTTATTGAGGACCTCTCGTCCTATAAAGGATTCGCCATTTTACAGATTGATTGAAGAGAACTAAGAATACAGAGAGAAACCTATATGTAGTAGGTATAGTATAGTATTTTCTACACTGTGTGACTATATTATACTAGAGATAATACAACAACAGACAACAGAAGCCTTTATTGAGGACCTCTCGTCCTATACAGGATTCGCCAGTTTACAGAGTAAGAGAAGAGAACTAAGAATACAGAGAGAAACCTATATGTAGTAGGTATAGTATAGTATTTTCTACACTGTGACTATATTACTAGAGATAATACAATATAAAAAGGAATGACAAAAGAACACTGAAAAAAGACTATTTTTATCTAGGTACAATAAAATAGGTTAAATTGAGAAATAAAATATGTGAAACGATATTTTCAAGTCACGCTTTATGTTGTAAAATGTCACTAGAATAGCGAAGGCTATTTATAAAGATTTATTTCACAGAAACACTGATATATTGGGATTTTCTGGTGTGTGTGTTTTATATATACGCCAGCAATATATTGGCTTTATTTTTATCAAAAGTTATTGGATTGATACTGGAGCATTGCATCATAAACCTTTAATGAAAAATAAGAGTATTTTTCATGGTAAATTAATCTCAAAATCTTTATAAACTCCTCAAAACTTGATATATAGGTTTCAATACGTGTATATTGATTTTATTCGTCGTGGAGAATATAAAAGTCCTTTTCACAAAGAAAGTTTTTTACATATTGGATATAGTGTGAGCTTCTTTAGAAAGTAATTTACAGAAGAGGAAAATAATATATGCAAATATATATATATATAGTATATTTTAAACTGTATAAAAATGACACTTTTAGTATATGTCACATATCTTCTAATTAGTTATAGCCGATACCTTAAAAGATTCTACCCTTCTATTAAAATGTATAGTTTCTATTTGCTACCACCTCCATATTTTGTATATATGCTATATCTTGTATTTAAACTAAAAATGGTGACGTATAAATAAAGATCCAAAGAGCGGTCAGCTGGGGAGAGAGGAGGAAAATGCCAACGCCCATGTGGGGCCGGCCCCCAGGGACTCTTTATAGACGACCCCTGAAAACAAGACAAGTTTTGACAGGGGGTCAGCAGATGCTCTAGAGGGTGTCTCTCGGCAGACGGCTTCTGTCTTGCACACACAGGTTTCTCCCTCCATGTCTCGGTGATAAGCATCCAAGTTTGTGTCATGGCCTCTACCTCTATCCCGTGGGCTGTCCCCGATCCCTCTTTGTGCTAACATCTAGCCCTGCCTCTGCTTCTTGTTGTCCGCGTGTGGGAAGATCATCAACACTCGCCTCACGTACACGACTGCCAGTTCATCCATACGTCGGCACATTGCAACAATATTACATATATATGTGGAATATAATTTATACCATAGTGTTGAAATATCATTTTAAGCTTTCAGTAATTTTTTATCCTCTTTGCTATATAGTAGATGAAAGGATATATTATTAATAATACATAACGGCCGATCTATGCTGGAGTTTTTTCCTATTATATTCTATATATTTATTTGTCATTATATATAGAAAACAAAACCTCTTATGTTTTAAATTAACTAACAAATATATAAAATTTGAACTTATCTTAATGGTTCTTCAAATTAAAAATACTTCGGCCAGTAAATCTTTTTATTACCTCGACGTTTCGACAAAATTCTTTTGTCCTCGTTAGGAGCAAACAAAAATTAAAACATTTGGAGTTAAAAATTATTCAATATAATCTATATTAATAAAATGGAAATTTCATAAGTGGACATCACTAAAAACTTTCGTTACAATGCATCAATTTCAACCAAATTTTCAACATTTATGTAAAACGAGATGGAGCAGGTTTTGCTTAACATCAAAATATATTTCCTAACATTAACATGCATAACTTCGCTGTTATCGATTAAATAAAAAAAAATCAACAGAGTTAATTTTATTTATATATAAATACAAAATTAAATTTCAGCAGAGTTAATTTTTTTACATACTAGCTAATAATCTCAATCTAAAAAATATTCAAAACAAGCAATTTTAAGATAACAACATATGTAAAACAGTCGGCCAAGAAAACAACAACGATATTACATCTTTCTCACATATTCACACACAATCTTGATTAATAATTAAAACTAATCTTTAACATTGTTTATTATACTTCAACTTTTATTTCTACATTTGTTTTTAAATACCCAATTGTTTTATCATGTTTCTAATTTCGGCTAACAAATATACAAATTTATAGTGACCAACATATGCAAATTTTATCTTTGTTTTTATTTAACTTGATATCGTAAACATAACATCCATTGTGAGCATTTTTCTGTTCACCTTCCGTGGTTTCTCTTCTCTCTGATAGTTTTTAGGTGTAGTATATTTTCTTATTACTAGACTACAAACATTCCCTCGAGAAAAACCTGGGCGAAGCCGGGTACATCCGCTAATAATTATATATAAGAATAATTTTGAACGCCAAATGTTTTAATTTTTGTTTGCTCCTGACGAGGACAAAATATTTTTGTCGAAACGTCGAGGTAATAAAAAGATTTACTGGCTGAGGTTTTTTTAATTTTAATAAATATTGCCTTTGTCCTCTTAAAAAAAAAGAGAGACTGGCGACATCAAAGACTTTCTACTTGCTTATGTTTTGTCCATGAGTATATAAAAAAAGAGTTAAATCAAAGAGGACACACTCCATATACTGGTATTTACTTAAATTCAAAGGAATTAGATTTTAAATAAATAGATATTTGAATGCAAATTTGTCCAAGATCAAAACAATTTCTTATAATCACTCCATTCCTTTTCTAAATATATGTAAATAGATGTATGTAGTTATAATTATGATAGTCATTTATATTTCATTAATTTCTGTGAATAAATCTCTAAATAAACTCTAAGCGCAATATAATTAAAGAGTAAAATATTGAATAGAATTCCAATTAACATTTTCCAAATTAAGAGCTGTAATTAAAGATAATAAATATGATATTGTAGATGAAAGGTTTGTGTTGAGGTTAGGTGGAGTGTAAATAAGTAAGAATTTTAATGAGAATTTGTGTCGTTTACTGCAGCTGTTATGTAAATTGGTCAGTAATGGATACACCATTTACATATACACACTGTGTGTTTTGACGGATGTATTTGGAATAAACTGTTACAAATGGAAATGATTTTAAATGATCCATAAAAATAAGAGATCGAAAAATAACTGACGAAAAATATTATAAAATTTGTGACAAATAATTTACTGTGAAAAAATAATACAAATATAATATTGTACTGGGATAAGGTGCATAAATTAAGAAAAAGGCATCTACTTATCGTGCAACTGTAAGTTGCTGATGGCTTGCGCCATCTATCGGAATAAATATCAACTATTCTCGTTGATTTTTAATTATTCCAGAATTGGCCAAATACCCATTCTTGATTAATCAAGAAAAGCTAACCACGGACGCGTTTCGGGCTGTTGGCCCTCATCAGCGTGGTGCAAGCTGTACCTCAACGACTCACTCACGCAATTCTGGCCTTAACTACCCGTTTCATGATTTTTCAGGATGCCTTAATGACCAATTTTTTGGTCGTTGAGGTACAGCTTGCACCACGCTGATGAGGGCCAACAGCCCGAAACGCGTCCGTGGTTAGCTTTTCTTGATTAATCAAGAATAGGTATTTGGCCAATTCTGGAATAATTAAAAATCAACGAGAATAGTTGATATTTATTCCGATAGATGGCGCAAGCCATCAGCAACTTTCAGTTGCACGATAAGTAGATGCCTTTTTCTTAATAAAATAATTTACTGGCAATTTGTTTCTTTTCAATGACATTATTAAATACTATATCTACAGATTTTAAAAATAATTTATTCTGTAGAAATAATATTTGATGATATTATTGAAAAGAAACACTTCGCCAGTAAATTTATTGTTACAAATTTTATCGATAGATGCCAATTGAATTTATTAATTTACTAATCTTTATTATGATATATTGTTGCACCAAGTTGCAGCTTTGCAGGGTCGTCGACCTTGGTTTCTTCCTTCTTGGTGTTATACACCGAGCGGGTTTCTATACTCAAAGAAAATAAATAAAAGTAAATAAAAATAAATTACCTTTTAAAGTTATCGTGTTTATTTATTCGTTGTCTTCCTCGTAGGTCGTGATCCGCAGTCTTTGTCTAGGTCCTCCCTCGCTCCAATAACCAATCAAGATATATGTACAATAAAATATTAAAAAAGGAATGAAACTATAAAAAGGAATGATGATAATCTAAATAATCTGTTTTAAATAAATATTAAATATCATAGAATATTTTGGAAAAATGTAGGGCGCGTTGATGCACCAATATGTTAATCTCAAATTCGGAATTTCTAAAAATAATTAGGTTTTGAATATTTATTGTAGATTGAAAACCAAAATAATTCAGTTTCTATGTAATATATAATACTCCTATTTATTTTATAATATTATTAAAAATGTCAATATATTAGTCTAATGATATTATAAACAGATTTAATAATTTAAAAATATTTTTTATATATCGACATTTCGTGTCAATCTTTGTGTTATGATACCTGCCTTGAAAAAGGCGACAAGTGACTCCTCGAAATGTCAAATGATAAATTTTGACGCTTAATTATGTGTATCTGATGCATTAGTGCAACATCTGTTATAAGATATATAAATTATTTCTGAAAAGTATTTTTCTTTTTAGAATTAAACAATTATCTACTGCCCTTACTGACTTACTGATACTGATAAAAATTGGAAATAGAAAAGCCTGGCTCATCAGTGGCGAACCCTCCCAGCGGTTTCGCCAGTTTAACCTACCAGATAGATATAAATAGCGAAGCCACTGGGAGGGTTCATCACTGATGAGACAGGTTCTTCTATTTCTTATTTTTATCATTGCAGTAAGGGCAGTAGAAATAAAATGTTTTTTTTTTTAAAGAAAAATATGCGTTTCAAAAATAGTTTAAATTTCTTATTAATATATGTATCTCTCTCTCTCTCTCAATATATAATATATTAAAAGTTATATGTGTTTGTTTTTATATAATTTCTTTGTGAATTACATTCTATATTCATGATGGAATGTCTTGTTGTATAAATTCAGTTTCTATATTTGACAAATAAAACAAAGACCGTTTTACACACATAGTTTATAAATAGAACAAGTAATACAAGAACATTTTTGTTTGACGAGGACAAAAGATTTTTTGTCGAAACATCGAGGTAATAAAAAGATTTACTCGCCGAAGTATCTTTATTTTCAAGAAATAATACAAGAACATACTTATAAAATATCAAACATTTATACAAACAAATCGCACGTTTTCTGATCCATTAGGAAGATGAAGTTTGGTGAAAAGATACAAACGGCTCAGCAGACTTCAGCACAAATCTTGGACCAACTCCCAAAGATTTCTCCAGCTAAGTGACAGATCTTGACATAAGCTGACTGAAAAATTTATTTATTTATTTATTTTATAACTTTTTGTCAAATTGGACATACTTTCTCAGCTCTGTTTCGATCGTAAGTTTCCAAATTTACAACAAAGATATCCAATTATATAATAGATTTAATGCTTCTATCTGAAGGCGACAAAAGGATAATATATATATATGTTATATAAAAATTGTATTTTATTTTAGGATTATAATTCAAAGATTATAAAATACTCTGTTAAATCGACCACCAGAGGTCGCCGTTTTCACTATATAAACTCTAATGTTGTTGTTTCCTGATGGCCGGCTCAAAACGTTAGTAAATTATGTAAATAAGTTTATTTTTTTCTTACGCCTTAAGCCAGGCAGTACTTTTATCAAATTATGTTTTTTTAATATATTCCTTTAGCTCAATTAAAGCAATTAATGATCAAAACTATTTTTATTATTTCAAGATTTTTGCCACGACTGCATTACCATAGTATAATTCTCAAGATAATCAAAATCAGTAGAAAATCTTTTTATTTCCTAATATATATTTATAGGTTTTATAAAGATTAAACAAAGACTTAGAATAAATTGCTATCGAATTAAAGATATAATTTCAGTATAACCAGCGATTACTGAACAAAAATATGAGTGTTATATCTATAAGAAATTGGTTTATACCTATTTCTGTTAAAAAAATGTAAATCGACGCAATTATCCCTAGCAGCGATATCGCGTTTTGTGTTTTGAAATAAAAAATATGAAAGAAAATTGGTATAATTTACTCTTATACTATTTTTCTTTCATATATTATAACACTACACACTTCAATATATTGAATGTTGTATAATATTGAAACGGTGCAGCAAAGAAGATGAAGAGAATATGTGGGCAAGCCAGTAAAAAAGGTGCAAGCCCCCCCCCCCCCCCCTCAACAAGGAAGTGTTGATTGACAGAGGGGAGCGGCAGACAAACAGTCCAGCTGGTGCCGTCAAGAAAGAAGGAGCCGAGATAGCGGTCGGCCTAAAGGGGGATTGTGCGCCGAGAGGACATCGCAGTCTGGGGACATCGAGATCTGCGGCAAGGAGAAGACGGCGGCAAGTTACCTCCGGGACGTGTGGATGATCCTACAAGGCGGTGCCAGGAGAGACTGACATCGGGGCGACCTACACGGCGGTGTAGTCCAGGCTGCATGTGTACAGTGTGGAGCGGAACGCTTCATACGAGGACATCCACGGCGCCAACGATTCTTCTGACGGGGAGGTTGAAGGCAAGTCCCACTGTTGTATTCCTTCTGTTCAGTGAGATATAATAAAGCGCTAACTTTAGCTGCATCCCTTCGAACTCACATGTGTATCTTTGTGGCATCCTGAGTAGACAAAGTACACGAATAGCGTCTGGGTACGACGTAACTATATATATATATGTTATGAATATTTTGTTTTGTTGTTGAAAAAGATAGAGAATTGAAGGTGCAGTCGTAAAAAAATAAAGATAGTTATTTACCTTTCAAGTAATTTTTATTTTCAATCATTTGAAAAGATTTACACATTAATTATTTTTCACAGTGATATAGAATTTATAAAACGAATTCTATATTCGTGAATTAAAAAAAAAGGTAGGTTAACTATACATATTTACAACAAATATTCAAAGTGTTATGTTCTAAATCTATGGTTAAAAATAAAAGAATAGTCAATGATGAAAATAAAATACATGTTTTTGAAAAATAAAATATTTGCATTTTGGATAATAATATATATATATATACACCTATCCCCCGATTTACACTGTAGATACGTTCCTGAGAAAAAACATGTAAATCGGGGGATAGGTGTACACAGAAATAAAAATAAAATGCATTGACAGGTTAAAATATGTAGTCAGCACATAAGCTCAGGATTCCTCGTGAGATGTGTACACAGCGCATGTGTTCAATCACAGTAGCATTTAGTATAGTGCGATAAAAACAAAGAAAAACTTATTTGGAAAACCGTGTAAAAGCGAAAACGTGTAAAACAAGTACCGTGTAAATCGGGGGATAGATGTATATATGTTATATAAAGGTATTATTTAAAATGTTATATTAAAAATATTTTATTCAGAAATATATTTCATAGATACAAATACTGCTAAATCGACCGCCAGAGGTCATGCTTCTCCTATAAAAACTCGTTGTTGTTCTATCCCGTTGGCCGGCTCAAAACTTTTGTACATTATGTAAATAATCTTTTGTTTTCCTTATTCTACTCGCCTTAAGCCAGGTAGTGCTTTTACCAAATTATGTTTATTATATAATCCTAAAGCTCAATTAAAACAATCTCATATCAAAACTATTTTCATTATTTTACTTTTCAAGATTTTAGCCACGATTGCATCACCAATACCATATAGTACTAAAAAGAACCAGCAAATAACTCCATTACCATAATCCTCAACATGATCTAAATACAAGCAGAAAATATATATTTTTTATATTATAAGATATATATATATACACACACACACACACATATATATATATATATATTAAAAATGGCATATCCTGACCAGGAGCACATGTGCTTTACAGAAGGCAGAGCGCCATCTGGTGGAACAGAAATCAACTAAACATTGATTTAACCTGTTCCCTGATATTTGGCCAACCCAATTTCTTGATAAATCAAGAAAAGCCATCCACGAACGCGTTTCGCGCTTTTTGGCGCTCGTCAGCGTGGAGTAGGCTGAACCATTGAGACCAAAAAATATTTTTTGATCCCAATGGCTTCCTGAAAAACCAAGAAATGGGTATTTAAGGCCAAACTTGCGTAAATACGCAAGTTTCTTGGTTTTTCAGGAAGCCATTGGGATCAAAAAATATTTTTTGGTCTCAATGGTTCAGCCTACTCCACGCTGACAAGCGCCAAAAAGCGCGAAACGCGTTCGTGGATGGCTTTTCTTGATTTATCAAGAAATTGGGTTGGCCAAATATCAGGGAACAGGTTAAATCAATGTTTAGTTGATTTCTGTTCCACCAGATGGCGCTCTGCCTTCTGTAAAGCACATGTGCTCCTGGTCAGGATATGCCATTTTTAATATTGATTTCAACACCTGATCTTTTTATCTTTTATTTTTTTATTTCGTTTTTTAATATATATATATATATGTGTGTGTATTTATGTGTGTGAAATGAAACCCATTGCTCAAAATAATTATTACTAATTTCATCGATGGATGGTATTGAATTTATAAATGTTCTATATATAAGGCATATCCTAACCGCTCACATGAGCATTTTAGATAACGCTCTGTGATATATCTTCTATATCTTCTATATATATAAATGAATGTTTGTATGTTTGTTTGTATGTCCGGTATACAAATTCGCAGTAGTTCACTAATTCAAACCAAAATTTCCATACATAGGTAAAAAAATACGGGGAAGACGATAGGCTATTTAAAAATATATATAAATCAATTATTAAAACTATATATTTTTAGTCAGAAAATGATTATGACGATATTGCTGTATCATGTTTGATTATCAGATACAAAATTATATCGGGAAAAATTCCAAAAAGCAGAGACCACGGGTGAAACCAGTTCATTATTTTGTACGCAGGAACAAAATTCTAACAGAAAAACATTAATTCGAGCAGAAAACAAAATCCAGATCATCTTTCTATAAAAATATCGCTTCTCAGACACAAAGTTTGGAGCGGGACGTTTCACGGCGCCAATTTATAATTGTAACGAATAGTATTTGAATAAAAACATTTAATCGGGTAAAACCCGGGCGTTGCCCGGGTCATTCGGCTACTATATTATATTTTAAAGATTAAGCAATCCATAATAATATCTATAAATAAATAAAAGTTATATATTGAATCTAAATTTATTATTTAACCAATATTTCTAGGGGCAACACGCCTCTCTTTATCAAGGTTTTGATTTAAACTAAATCACGTGGGATCCACTCATGTTATACAAGATCAAAGTAAGAAACTATCTGATGAAAATTTCACGGTATATAAAATATATGTACAATGGTTATATTAATAATAATTAAAATTTATATATATATATATATACTGACATCTCTAAATAACCATATATTCCACGTTACACAATATAATAAAATATATAGTTAGAGTATATCGAGGCCCAAATTATTGAAATATCATTTAATATTTGAGTGTCTGATCATAAATGTATGGATAATAACTTAGTTATATAATCATGAAATAAAAAAATAATTCAGTGAACATGGACAAAACTTAAAGAGGTTGTACTTTTTACCATGTATATCGGGATACAGACAATAACTATGCAAGATATTACAGTGATCTTTATTGAAGAAACACGAGATAACCAAGTGTGAACAAAATCGCCTCTGTCTCCTTCAAATAAACAGATGACCTGCGACATAAAAGAATTTCCACTTATGTTTTGTCCATGAGTGTATATAGGCGAATATTTATTTCAAGTTTCAGTTAATATTATATTGAAAACATAACAACACAAAAAAGCCTTTCATTGCGACAATTCTACTTAAAGAGACCCGTCCTGGATTCATAAAAAGAAAAAAACAAACAATGTTATGCATCAATATGTAAATATGTAATTAGCTATAAACAAACTTGTTAGAGAGATATAACAAACACTTACGTATCTTCTAATCAACTTCTTTTCAAATTTTCAACGATATTCTAAAGTCATTAACAACGCATACAGTAACACGATGGGAAGATATGTTTTTATAAATATTTACATACTTTAGAACCACGTAGAATTGAATTCATTTAGGTGTTGAGGATAAACAACCCTTCAGTAAAATAAGTAAACAAAAAAAATCTGCGATGAGATCAAAGAGAAATGACACACATTGACAAAAACCTCTTTGATCATATAATTGTTCATTAAACTACAATGTTTTATTTGTACTCGGATATAGAATTTCTAATGTTTATATTTGTCCCGGTAGATCAAGTTAGACTTCTCTACAGCATTTAGCTTTATATGCCAAAGATAATATACAGTTAAACCTGTCTATAGCGCCCACCTCTTGGGACTCACCAAAATAGGGTGCTATAGAGAGGGGGTGCTATAGACAGGTCACTTTTAATGTTAGTCGCATCGTACTAGGTATTTAAAATCGGACGCTATAGAGAGGAAGGCTCTATTTAGAGGGGGCGCTATAGACAGGTTGAACTGTATATATTTATATGAAATAATTTTATTAGAAACGGTTTTATCTGATCCCCCTCCATTTCCACAAATAATTCTTAAAACAGGAGTAATTGCATTTTTTTATTTTTTTTTAGAAATAACTGGGCGAATTCTATTAATGAAACTTGGAAGAGTGAAACCCCCCCTGCTCAAATAACAATAATTTTCAGAAAGGAAAAACAAAAAATAAATTAAAAAGTGGATAATTAAACCAGTCGGTGAGGGGGGAAAAGGAATCCCGCCTGGCACGAATAAAACGACAAAATAATTATCGAATAATAATTTTTTCCAGAATTCCATAAAAAACGCCTAACAAGCAACTAATTAAATGCCGAAATGATTTTTATTAAATATTAGAAGAAATGGCTTTCACGGAGCCATTTCTCTATGTAACGTTCCTTCACGTTTGATAACTTTTGACACATTTTAAACTTTCCTTTGTATATATTTCTTTCGACCATATTTTTTACATTAAACTTGATAATAAAATATTTTAAAAGGTTTCAAAAGGATTTTATTTTCTGGAAAAAAAAAATACTAAAAAACTTTTTTTTTTTTTTTTTTTTAAATATTTAAAGATCTTAATATTACGTGCCCACGAAACCAATCTCTTCTCAATAGAATGTGGAATGTGGAAGATACATTTTAATAAATTTGGAATTTTTAAACCACGTTACGTGAGAGACCCGGGTTCGATCCCGGTCAGAGACTGTTTTTTTTTAAACAATGAATTATAAAATAAGTTTTTTACCTAATTCATAGACACAAGGATGGAATAGTAATTGATTGCTGCTTGCGCTATTCTTAAAGTTTTTTTTAAAACGTCGAACTGGCCTAACTGTACGAGTTACCATTTTGTTATGTTATCTTTGAATAATTTACTTAATTTATTTTATTATTTTGATTAAATGTTGATTATTATAGGGATTTCATGTTCATATAAAAAAAAACACGTTAAAGGAAGTTCAGTCTACCAAACTCTCTCAAGGTGAAGTAACCTATTTCCCTGAGAACAGCTGAATATATTTTATCATTAAATCGTAAATATAATTATTTATATTTTTTTAATTTCTCATTAAATTTTGTAACAATTGACTAAGTTAAGAAAAAGGCATCTCCTTATCGTGCAACTGAAAGTTACTGATGGCTTTCGCCACCTAACAGAATAAATATCAAATATTCACGTTGATATTATTATTAATATTAATTATATTTCTTCAAATATAGCCACTTCGGCCAGTTAAACTTTTATTTTCTCAACGTTACAAAAAATAATATCTTTTGTCTTAGTCAGGAAAAATGAATAAAAATAAAGCATTTGGCAAGGCGTTAAAAATTTTGTTGAAACATTGAGAAAATAAAACTGGCCACACATATTACCTTTGTTATATCTTCCTGAAGATGAGGTTGCCTGGCCGGCATTCATAATTCTGTGAAAAATAGACATTTCGGCCAGTTAGAGTAGAACAATAACACCTTGCCAAATACTTTATTTTTATTTGTTTCTCCTGACGAAAACAAAATATTTTTGTCGAAAGGTTGAGAAATAAAAAAAACTCTAACTGGCCGAAGTATCTATTTTTCACAGAATTTGTTATACCTTGCCATATACATTATAGAGAATAATAGTAATCATGGAACACACGCAATGTGTGCAACAGTGATCATAGTGGTGAGTGACTTTAAAGTTGCCCAACGTTGGGCGACAGTTGTAGAGCGGGGCTACACGTGAGACAGGGATGGGGACACATTAGTGAGAGATGGCGTTAATTTATTCAATTGGTTATACTGAGCTGGGAAATTAAATTGGAATCCCAATTACATTAGAGAACTAATGAGATTGGATAATTTAACTGCCGCTGGGTTATATCTGGTTAATTGTTTCACGTTAGTGGGCGGATTAGTGGATGGATTAGTGGATTAGTATTAGTTTGATACATATGGTGACATCGTGTCACAAGTTGGGTTAACCTGTATTGGACAGGTAATTCCAAAACATTGGGTTCTTGTACCAGCCCAAACTTACTAGTGGGTAAAATAACCAGATAGGTGTCTGACACTTTGTAAGTGCAAAGTTTGGATTGGTTTCTACATTTGTAGACATGTGGTGCATTTACAGTATAAGAAGTCATAACCCTCTAACCACCATGGCATGGTACTACATATGTAGACATGTTATTTATTTATAATAAATGTAGTCACAGCCTTCTACAATTCTAACCTGATACTACATATGTAGACATGTGACATACCTACAATACAAGTATCTAGCGGGACATATGGCTAGAAGGAAAGAAGGCAAGACAAATACAAGACTATATGTATGTATATATATATATGCCAAAAGTGGCACCCATTCTTTAAAAAATGCATCATGTAAAACAATGCATTTTGGCTTATCACCCCAGTACAGAACGTAATGATGGAGATAAGTAATGAGGAAAGTTATGAATTCGGTCGAAATGGCCAAACAGGTGTTTAAATTGGTGGAGTGGCCGAATTTCAGGAATGAATAATATATAGGGTTTCAGGAGGATGGTATTCATGCACCAATAGGGCACCTATTCCTTTAAACTACCTTAAAATTATGTAAATAGGTTTTGTCACATCGGCAGGGCCTATTTCAAGCTAGAATTCAACATAGAGTTGCGGGAGGATGGTATTGATGTACCAAAAGTGGAACCTCTCCCTTTAAAATAACACAAGAAGTATGTAAATATGTTTTGGTAGATGAATACCAACCTCAGCAAATATATATTATACACGACAATGTGGACATCCACGTGAAGAAATTGCCGGAGGGGAGATAGATCAATTCTCCAGGGTGGCCGAGTCAATTTGTGAGAAATGACAAGATGTCAGTCTGTTGACAATTCCAGAATGGAATACAAATCATTTTGGAATCTTTCGGACAATTCCTTCTTCAACTTACAATTTCTGACTTGTAATACAGAACTGTATTGGCAGCATATATCTGAATGTTCTATTTATATCAATATTATATATACGTTACTATAATATTATAAATTAATTGCATATCTTTTAAAATAATTTATTATACACATAAAACATTTTTATATCAACATTTCTCATAGTGCTTATTTTCTAATATACACTCATTAACAAAACTTAAGAAAGTTGTACCTTTTAGCATGTATATATCAGGATTCAGACAATAACTCTGGAAGATATTACAGTGACCTTTATTGAAGACACACGGGATAACCAATTGTGAACAAAACGGTGCCTCTGTCTCTTAAAAAAAAAATAAAAAATAAAATAGGTGACCGGCGACTTCAAAAACTTTCCACTTTATTAAGTCTTGTCTATGAGTGTACGTAAATTCTCCCGTAACTTTATGTATCATATAAATAAGTAATCCAAATAAAACTTATATAAATCTAAACATATTAACATATTTACTATATGGCTGATTATCTGCATATTGGTTGTTTCCATTTGAATAAATATATCGTGTTATCTTATTTTAAAATATGAAATATATCAAAAATTTAAATTTTAAATAAACTTAAAACAAACAAGTGCCGTTTTACATTTATTTTCTCAAGGGGAAAATATAGAAGGTTTTATCACAACGATTTTGCTACCTTGGCATTTAAGCAACTTAAGTTGATACTTTTTTGGAAAACCTTTTAAAAACTTCGGAGTTAAATTTGTGCTATTAAATGGTTTTTTAATATGGGACATTTTGACAAACAAATGGTTTTGTTGATTAAGGTGTTTTTCTTGAAAGTGTGTTTCTCTCGAAGTTTCTTTAATGTTTTTCTAATGGACGTGACTTCCTAGAAAGGATTACGAAAGAGGTCAAATTTAAATAAAAGTGTAAATATATTCATTGAATCTATAATACAACACACGAATTGTGACGATATAGAAGGCTATTTTAGAAAGGTTTAAAAGGTTGGTTATGTTTTAAAGCGCGCGCGCTACAATTACACCGAGTCATAATTTGTTTTTTTTTTATCTTTTTGAAGTAATAGTTTACAATATATTTATTTAATTAAAAAGGCATATATTGGTTTCTAAATTTAATCGATATTTGTTTAGATCATAGTGGCAATTTTTTATTCTGGCATTCAAAAGTTTTTTCCCCGTTTCTAATAATATTTTTCTAGAAAATTTCATGCGAATAGGATCTTTTAGAATTAAAGAAGGTGGAATAATTCCCATTGACAGACATCTGTGGTTGAAATGTAAGTGTCCAACTGTTGATAGAAAGAGTCGAAGTCTTTCTATTGTTCTTGCAAGGCATTCTTTTAATTAAAGATTTATTTATGGATTGCTCTATTTTCAAAATATATTTATTAGAATGAGAATTTAGTTATTGTAAACAATTTGAGTCCTTTTTAAAATATATTAATTATATGGACAAACCAACATTGAGATAGATTTTGAATTTTCTAAAATTTTAGACAGCAATGTACGAAGCAAAAATTGCTAGATTAATACTTAGAGATACCAATACAAACAGCAAACAATAAAAAACACAATAAACAGACATTTTCATCCTATATAGCAATAATTTTGTTTAGCTTAAATGGCACCTCTCCCTTTAAAAATGTATTGAACAATGTAATTGGTTTGATGACTATATAAGGCCCGTAACCATTTTATACTGCTATATAAAATGGGCGTTTTCTGGATCTATGAATGAAAATAAAACAATTACTTTTTCAAATTATTTCAAGGATTGTTCCCTCTTTATCAATTTATTTTACAAAAAACTTAATTTACAGATTCTTGTATATCACATCAATATTCACATCACATTCAATAGATTGACCGTAGCATGTTATACAGGTTGGCTCTTTGTCTGAGTTGACCAAAACTGGTGTTTTAACTACTTCTTCATCACCAAATTTACGTTCTGTACTGAGATGATAACCGAATTCATTGTTTTAAATGTATTTTTAAAGGGAGAGGTGCCATATTTGATACATGAATGCCACCCATCACAACTCTATGTTATATATATATTTATATTTACTTTAATGAAGCAATAAAATCTTTTTAAAAAATGAATTAGTGGAGATTAAACCGAAAACTGTATCCTCATGTCTAAAGTTCGATATTTCCTACCTTTTTCCAAACACATTTCCTCAAAAGTACCCGACATATAAGCAAAACAGCCTAAAACAATATTAGAGTATATTGTACATGAAACTGGCTAAACTACTGGGAGGGTTCCCCACTGATGATCCAGGCCTTTCCAAATTTTTATCATTGCAATAAAGATAATAGAAATTGTCTTATTTCAAAAAGAAACAGTCGCTCTATAATTGTTATCATAGTTAAAAATACAACGAGATAAAATACTATATTCCTGTTTTTTTTTTCACATGAAAAGCGTTTTTACGCAAACTTGGCCTTAAATACCCATTTCTTGATTTCTCAGGACTCTTAGACCAAATATTTGGTGGTAAAGGTACAATATGAACAACGCTGACGAGAACAAACAGCCCGAAATGCGTACGTGGTTGACCTTTATTGATTTATCAAAAGATTGGGTTGGTTAAATATCTTTGGAACAAGTTAAATCAACGTTTAGTTGGTTTTTGTTCCACTAGATGGCGCTCTGCCATCTAAAAATGTTCATGTAAGCGGTCAGAAAATGTCAATTTTGTTTTTAATAAAATCCTCTATTCACTTTATGTTTTATAGATTTGATTCTATAATGGTCCTTTTCGGAAAGGTTGTTTTGTAAATGGCCGCTTCAGAATTCCAATACAACAGACATTCATTTAGGATTTAAAGGGTTTAAAAGTGTTTTATTGGAAAACTCCGCGTGGAAAATTGATTTCCTATGAATTCCCAAGTTGAAATAATAGAAGCCGTGTAGAAGGAAGTTTCTAAATGCCGATTTCATTTCAAATCTGTTTTATAGATAGTCAGAATGTAAGGTCAAATTTTTCTACAGGAAATTTAACATTTCACGGCTCATCACATATTATCGATATGGAATATTTTCACTTGTGGGCAGTTAGCGATTGCTTTTACCGTTTGGTTACTTGCACTCATTGGTGGGGTTGGAATTTTGCAAGAATCGGTTTCCATTAAGTCTTTTTTTCTTTAATAAAGGACATCAATAAATACGTGAGCGTCAATTCTTTTATTATATTTCTTGAAAATAAAGATACTTCAGCCAGTAAATCTTTTTATTACCTCGATGTTTCGACAAAAATCTTTTGTCCTCGTCAGGAGCAAACAAAAATTAAACATCTAACAAGGCGTTAAAAATCGTTCTTTTATATCTTTTATTATAAACGAACTAAAAAAGCAAGCTAAGATATTGGTGATGTCTTCTTAATCTGAAACAAAGAAAGATAACACGACACACTGGGTACCGTATGGGAAATATGCAAAAATGTGACTTACTATGTATATATGATTAAATGAATATTACAACATTTTTAATTATGTACTTACAATCTTTCAGTGACCAGCTGTCAGCTTTATCAAAGAAGTCAAAACTTACAATGTTTATTTTAAAATAAATTTGAACATTTTTTACGCGTAGATTTCTTTTTGAAATAAAAAAACATCCTACTGATCTTACTGCAATATGAAAAAATATTCGGAGGGCTTGACTCATCAGTGGCGAACCCCCTCAGCGCTTTCACCAATTTAATCTACCAGACGGCTTCTTAGATCTCTAATACTGTATTGGATGATTCTGCTTATATATGCTACACTGAAGAGTGGAATCTTAGAAAGGCTATTCAAGCAAACTATGGACATAAACTTTTAGGACAGTAGGATTACATATAAATATTTGCATTGAACAATGATCTTCCGCAAACAATAAAGACAAGGCCAGTTAGGTAAAAATTTGTTTTATTTCAAAAAGAGAAAATAAAACTCCTTATAAAGAAGTTCTATTTCTAAACACAATAACTCAAACTCGTATGTAAACTACATACAAATGGAAATCAAACAACTAAAATAATATTTCCATCTATATTTTTATAGATAAAAGAAATTAAGTTACAATAATGGTCTGGAATACAATACATAGTAAATTCTCTAGATTCACGGGGTAATGGCGCCCATACTAAGTTAGTACTGGTGGTGACTTACTGCGTCTGCTTATAATTTAATTTAATCTTCTGCATTAGATTTCTTGTTTTGGCATTTTCCCCAAGTTTTAAACCAAATGTGTATAATCCCATTATCCAATCACAAAAGACTATTTTGGCAAGGGAATGATAAAAAATAAAACTGGGTCATCATAATTTATTCTCTAAATGTGGTTGTAAATTTAAATATAAAATAAAAATATTATACAAATTTGGTAAATTAGATGTAATGTTTACTACTATATTTCTACCCTAAAGAATGATCTGGCTTCGTCCCTAATTCTTCGAGTTAATGCCTGCTAGATGAATACTTGATTAACAAATACAATATAACGCGGCTGATGGTTGTAAAACGAAAATTAAAATTATACCGCGAATGTTTCTTTTAAAAATCGAAATTTATTTTCAAAGAGAAATAGCGACATTTCTAACTTTGAGGATGAGGTATGGAAAGGTGAAACATGAAGAGTAATGGAGAACGGAAAAATAAAAAGTGTCCAGGGGCGGGAATCGAACCCACACCCTTCTGCTTACCGGGCAGGTGCCTTGTCCACTCGGCTACCCTGGACGTATTTTTCCGTTCATAACTTATATTTAAAGTAACATTTAAAATACAATATAACGCGGCTGATGGTTGTAAAACGAAAATTAAAATTATACCGCGAATGTTTCTTTTAAAAATCGAAATTTATTTTCAAAGAGAAATAGCGACATTTCTAACTTTGAGGATGAGGTATGGAAAGGTGAAACATGAAGAGTAATGGAGAACGGAAAAATAAAAAGTGTCCAGGGGCGGGAATCGAACCCACACCCTTCTGCTTACCGGGCAGGTGCCTTGTCCACTCGGCTACCCTGGACGTATTTTTCCGTTCATAACTTATATTTAAAGTAACATTTAAAATACAATATAACGCGGCTGATGGTTGTAAAACGAAAATTAAAATTATACCGCGAATGTTTCTTTTAAAAATCGAAATTTATTTTCAAAGAGAAATAGCGACATTTCTAACTTTGAGGATGAGGTATGGAAAGGTGAAACATGAAGAGTAATGGAGAACGGAAAAATAAAAAGTGTCCAGGGGCGGGAATCGAACCCACACCCTTCTGCTTACCGGGCAGGTGCCTTGTCCACTCGGCTACCCTGGACGTATTTTTCCGTTCATAACTTATATTTAAAGTAACATTTAAAATACAATATAACGCGGCTGATGGTTGTAAAACGAAAATTAAAATTATACCGCGAATGTTTCTTTTAAAAATCGAAATTTATTTTCAAAGAGAAATAGCGACATTTCTAACTTTGAGGATGAGGTATGGAAAGGTGAAACATGAAGAGTAATGGAGAACGGAAAAAGAAAAAGTGTCCAGGGTAGCCGAGTGGACAAGGCACCTGCCCGGTAAGCAGAAGGGTGTGGGTTCGATTCCCGCCCCTGGACACTTTTTATTTTTCCGTTCTCCATTACTCTTCATGTTTCACCTTTCCATACCTCATCCTCAAAGTTAGAAATGTCGCTATTTCTCTTTGAAAATAAATTTCGATTTTTAAAAGAAACATTCGCGGTATAATTTTAATTTTCGTTTTACAACCATCAGCCGCGTTATATTGTATTTTAAATGTTACTTTAAATATAAGTTATGAACGGAAAAATACGTCCAGGGTAGCCGAGTGGACAAGGCACCTGCCCGGTAAGCAGAAGGGTGTGGGTTCGATTCCCGCCCCTGGACACTTTTTATTTTTCCGTTCTCCATTACTCTTCATGTTTCACCTTTCCATACCTCATCCTCAAAGTTAGAAATGTCGCTATTTCTCTTTGAAAATAAATTTCGATTTTTAAAAGAAACATTCGCGGTATAATTTTAATTTTCGTTTTACCACCATCAGCCGCGTTATATTGTATTTTAAATGTTACTTTAAATATAAGTTATGAACGGAAAAATACGTCCAGGGTAGCCGAGTGGACAAGGCACCTGCCCGGTAAGCAGAAGGGTGTGGGTTCGATTCCCGCCCCTGGACACTTTTTATTTTTCCGTTCTCCATTACTCTTCATGTTTCACCTTTCCATACCTCATCCTCAAAGTTAGAAATGTCGCTATTTCTCTTTGAAAATAAATTTCGATTTTTAAAAGAAACATTCGCGGTATAATTTTAATTTTCGTTTTACTTGATTAACAAATGTTAATTTGTTTCCTGTTCTTCTGTTAGGATTTTTATAAGTTGTTTTTTAATAGATTGATTTATTTATATTTTGACCAGATGACCGGACGACTTTACATGTATATAATTGGTTTTTAAATGATGTAAATTAGTTAGTTATTATAGGAAATTAAAAGTGTTGATTTCCTTAGAGGTGTTGGTGTTTACTCTGCTCGATTGTAGACTAGGAAAGAATTGATTCCTAACATCTTCTAAATTGTGGAAGTCATGATTATAGAAATATATATATTTATGGTCGTAGAGGTACAATCTGCACCACGCTGACGAAAAACAACAGCCCTCGTGGTTCGTGGTTGTCTTCTCTTGATTTATCAAGAAATTGGGTTGGCCAAATATCAGGGAACAATTTAAATCAACGTTTAGTTGATACACAGTGACCTTTATTGAAGATACACGAGATAACCAAGTGTGAATAAAATTGCCTCTGTCTCCTTAAAAAAACATCCTCAGATCGTAAGACCACCCAGAAGACCCATAAGTCGGCACTCGTAAGTGCCACCTAGTTTTCTTTTGGATCGTTTTTGAAGACAACTCTCAGATTTATAAAATTAATTTATTAAACTTCAAACATTTTCAGATATATATATAGAGAGAAACGAGTAAATTACCTCATATTTAGGGCAACAAAAGAATCATCTAATTTACATACATCGTTCTAACCAACTTGTGCAAAACAGACGACAAAGCAAAAATAAACAAAATTAATGGTAGAGGGTAAGTTCATATTTTTACAAGCTTTCACACTCAAAGAATAATCATTTTCTTGCTTCATTTTCCAGCCAGTAGGAATTGATGCATTCTCCATGCACCGAGCGGCCATTTGGTTTGTCCCCTCGCGCCCGCCTTTATGGTTTAGCTCCATGGGGTCGACCAATCAGCCCACAGACGTCTACGAGATCAGACGATCAGCGACATCAAAGACTCTGCTCTCTCTCTCTATATATATAAATATTTTGATTTGCAGTTAACTTTAAGATGACCTTTTTCACACATATCAAATTGTATAATTTATATTTAAATTAATATCTAAATAATCCAAACCAAAATATGTAAATATAGTAATGTATTTTGAAAATAGAGCAATCCATAAATAAATATTTAATTAAAAAAGCATATATTGGATCAAAATATCATTTATTTAACCAATATATCAGTTGGATAAACGCCAACCTTTATCAAGGTGTTATAACATATTTAATGTGTGTTAACAACAAACTCAGCGCCACATAACATAATTCTGTTGACGTTATGTGGCGCTGAGTTTGTTGTTGACACACATTAAATATGTTATAATACCTTGATAAAGGTTGGCTGAACGCCAAGCACATGAAATATTGGTAATAAATGATATTTTGATCCAATATATGTCTTTTTGAATATAGTAATGTATATAAGAAACTACAATACAGCAAAGTTTCCTTTTATAAAACCTTTTACCTGTAGAAGAGCCGTTTAAAAACCCGAAAACTTGTTAAAAGTATAAAAAATAAACTTATCCTCGGATATTTATATTTGATTAATTGATACAGAGGATTATAATTCTGATATATATCATATTATATTATACAAGAAAGTAACAAACAGAGATTTATCCAACAGTCAACAACAGGAAGATGACTTCTGGCCCTCAGCTCCTCCTTCTTGACTGATCCATCCTCAGCTATACTTGGCGCCACACGTGGGGTCGACCCTGCTTACTACCACGGCGATGTCAAACTTTTCTTTCGCCATAACACTATGTTATTAATATACAAATTTGAAACCATATAATATTATATGAAAATTAGTTAAAGTTACGCCCCTCTCTCCTAAAAAGTCAATTTTATAATAAAAATAATGTATTTTCTAAAATATTACATTTAAAATATAAATATTTATTGATTTTTAAATAAAAGAGCATATATTGGATCAAAATATCATTTATTTTACCAATATTTTGATCCAATATATGCATATTTATTTAAAGATTTATTTATGGATTGCTCTATTTTCAAAACAATATTGATGTAAATTTTATTTTACAAAGTCAAATTTATAAACAAGGGAATATTCATTTCTCTTATAATATAAATAAAAATAATGTTTTTATGAAGATGATATATGATTTAGTTTTTGTGTATAAAATATATATATGGTATGTGGTAAAGGTTTCCATATAGTTTTCGCTCGCTAAGCCTATCCGTTAGAAATCGAAATGTCAAGTCGCAGATTTACGGGAGAATTTTGTCTCTAACTACTCGGGCAAATCCTTTAAAATTCTTTAAACTCCCACTGACAGTTTGGATTTATCGTCGTTTTATTTGGGAAACTATCAATAACTATCATTTCATGTTATATCTCAGCCGTCTTCTATATACCTCAGGTCAAAATATCGCAATTCGATTGTAAAATAATTCTTCTTTTTAAAAATTGTAAATATATCATACAACCTATCAACATATTATATAATATATGACATAATAAAAATATGATTTTTATTATTCATTATATAATTAAAATTCTAGAACAAAATAATTACATAACCATAATATTTATTTAAATTGTTTTCCTAATATAACTGAAATTATAACTTAAATAATAAAATTAAAAATAAGAACTAAACACAGAGTTAATTTTTAAAATGTAAAGGAATGCCAAACAAAAATAATATAACCTAATTTGCTTAAAAAAAAAATAATAACGCTGTTGATTGTTTTTATATGTAGAACTGTTTGCTTTGAGAAATAATCAAAATAAATATAATTTAAGACATATATAATATATATTTTACATTATTATTATTATTTTTCTGAAAATAGAGTAATCCATAAATACATTTTTAATTAAAAAGACATATATTGGATCAAAATATAATTTATTTTAGCAATATTTCAGTTGGCTGAACGCCAACCTTTATCAAGGTATTATAATATTTTGATGTTTGTCAACAATAAACTCATGTGGCGCTGTGAGGATAACCTTGAAATACATTTTTAAAAGTGCAATTAAAATAATCAAGATATTGAGCAAATTCAATCTTAACTGGTATAAATATGACTGTAGAAAATGAAACTATTAAAAACTAATTTTGTTAATTTTTATTGTAAGTTTAAAAACTATTCTTTAATATATAACAACTCAAACAACACACACACAAGCCAAAATTATATCTAATATAAATTACATTTTGGTGTTGAGAAAAATATATAATGATTCATTCATATAATCAAAGACAAAATAGCCAGTGACTGTAGGAACTAACCAGCATGGTGGCGAGGGTAAATAGCTGTAAATAATACACCAGAAATAAATAAAGCAGACGCCCAATTAGGAAGATAAAGCCGCTGGAGGGAGCTGCATTCATTGGTCTAATCCAATCAATACCTAGACTTAATACCATCTATATATGAAAATAGGATATTTATCATCACTTTGATGATTGAAGAACAAGCGCAATGATATAAGTTTCTCTAATAGAAATATATTGGTAGTTCTATAACACAAGCGCATAAAACATTCATATACACCCATACTTCGCTTTGTGTTGGGGTTACGTTCCAAAAGAACACGACGCAAAGTGAAAATATGTGAAGGCGCAATCAAAAACAAAGGTGTTGCCATATTTTAGGAAAACAAATTTTAAAAAAATAATTATTAAAGACTCGAATCCAAAACAACGCAACTTCGAAAATCAAACGACGCACAGTGAAAATCAGTAAAAATTAAGCAGCGACGCAACTTCGAAAAAAACGCAAAACGAAACGACGCAAAGCGAGGTATTGGTGTATTCCTCAGTATTAAATTCTTCAATTCCTTTTTGCATCCTATTTAAATATTGATGTAAATAGACATATATGCAAAGTTATAAATCTTTTTATATTATAAAAAATGACATCTCCTTATCGTGCAACTGAAAGTTGCTGATGGCTTGCGCCATCTATTTTGAATTACACAGGGGAAAATGATATTTAGATATAACATGTTTTTTACTATCTCCATCTTATAAAATATGCATAAATAATAGTCATTTATCTTAATTTATCGCACCATTTATTACGAAGCTGAAAACTATATTTTATACAAAATTTATTTGGAATTTTAAATCTTTTCACCGTCCAATTTAAAGCTATCCACACGGTATATTTATTTAAGGATTTAAGGAAAAGTTTCATCCATTTCTCAAGTAATTAAAGTTTGGATTTAAGTATTTGTAACTTTTTAATATTTTTAATCTTAAACTCTCTAACTGAAAGAAACATATTTTTGAAACACTGAGAAATATTTTTCATAAATAAAATAAATAGAATTGTTAATAATTCAACAGATAGAGAAATATTTGAAAATGTCATTTATATAAATACTTTTTATACATTGAGATTCCTATATTTTATTTGTATCTCTCTCTGACCGGCTCAACTCAAAACGTTTGTAATTATATAAATAAGTCTTTCATTTTCTTCATTCTTACGCCTTAAATCGGGCAGTACTTTATCAAATTATATATTTTATAAGCTTAATTAAAACAAACTAGCAAATAATGATTTAAACAGTTTTTATTATTTCTACCACACGACACACTGCAATATAACAAATATACTCATGTATCTAAAAATAATCAGCAAGAAATAAATATATAACTCTAATTCCAAAATCAACAGCAGAAAATCTTTTTTTGTAATATATATATCATAAATATATAGGAAATATATATATTTGATATATTTTACAGATAAACAAAATATATTTTTTCATGTTTAAAATATGTAGAATTAATACAAAGCCTTGTTGAAGGTCATCATAAAACAAAATAATAGAATGGAGCATATATTAAGAGAATATGGATTGATGAAAAAATTTGCATAAACCAGAATGAATATAAAGAAAACGGTAGAATGAAAAAGAATTAGACTGATGGAATGGCTGGGAAAAATACATTTGGATGTGGGGAGCATAGCGCTCTGCTGAAGATATTCCTCAGGAACAGATACACACACACACACTCATGGACAAAACTTAAGAAAGTTGTACCTTTAAGCATGTATATCGGGATTCAGACAATAACTCTGAAAGATACACTCATAGACAAAACTTAAGGAAGTTGTACCTTTAAGCATGTATATCGGGATTGAGACAATAACTCTGAAATATATTACAGTGACCTTTATTGAAGACACACGAGATAACCAAGTGTGAACAAAATTACTTCTGTTCATTTAAAAAAATAAAAGACGATCAGAGACATAAAAGACTCTCTTCCTTAGAATTTGTCTATGAGTGTATGTAAATATGAGGAATGATTTGCATAAGTAACAATTTTACATATACCCTAAATCGTGGTGCGATCTCCCAGAGAGAGAACATATGCGAGCCGGCCAAACATCGATACAGGAATAGCTGCAACTCTGAGAACAGGAGTAACAAATCGTGGCCGAGAAAATAATCAAACTTCACTGATGGATGCATACATCTACTGGAAGTTTATATACACACGCTCATTCTAGAGGATTTCTTGTTTACTTACTTCAATGGATTGGGCAACTTTGGCGTGAATTGTTTTCGCAACCTTTCCTTCTGGTAATTTATTTTCAGCAATGGGAAAACTTTATCTAATAACGTTACAAAAGAATTCTACACTATATTGTTACGTATAAAATTAGGGAAAGACAAACCTCAGAATGACACTGCATATAAATTTAAGACAACGGCACAAACTAAAGTTTATTAAATACAAGACAAGATAAGTGATATGGGAAATTCACAGGGCTGCAAGATAAAAATATCAAAATTAATAATCTGTACAAAAATTAATAAATGATTTGCTATAAAGTTCTCCTTCTCTATGGAAGCTGTGACCCAAATTTCGCAAATATTGTTGCTACTTTTGACATGGATATGACGTGCTTCTGCCAAGGATTCCCTCGGAGTCTTGGAACTTTGTCCCTAGTACTTAAACGTTCTTTCTCTTGCGGCGTGAAGAGCGGCTTTGACGTCGTATCGTCTATAGGGACATCGTCTTAATGTAGGGAAGTCTTGACTTTGACACGGAGGTGGAATCCTGGAGCAAGTCTCGGAGAATTTAGGCCACTGCACCCAAGACCTTGAGATCTTCTCGACAATCTTCAATATGTCTTCCCTCATCTACCCAGCATGGTTTATCATTTTCTTTTCCTGCTTTCCAAAGTCATCTATTAGGGTTAGCTAATCAGCACTACGCATGCGCGAAGTCATTTCATTTATGTTTGTCATTGACTGAAACACAAAGTAGAGGTGTCATAAAATTCTACGGGTTTTATAGTTTTTTAAATAAGTTAAATTGAGTCACCTTTTTTAAATTAATATAAAAATAATTTGCTTTAATTTTAATGCAAGTTTAGCATTAAAAAATTCCACTTTAAAACTATAGATATATAATAAAACGCAAAAATATATTTTCCATATCATAAGAGATAATTTTTCAATTGATTATTTCTAGTTAAAATTAGGTTGAAGAGGTTTTAGAAAACTTTCAATAAAAAAATATAAAAAATTGAAGAGAGGGACTTTGTTCTTGGAGGTTTACATGTTTTAACAATAAAAATATATTTATAAAAATATTGAACAATATTTATTCAAAGCCTTTTATAATAATTGAATATATTTTGTGTTTTAAATTCATATATGAACAGCTAAAACAGGTTCAAGTAATTATTATTAAATATAAGTATTATATTTTTGTTATAATAGCAATGAGGGGAACAATACTATATTTATATCATAGAATAACAAGAATGCAATGTCCAGGATAACTGTTCTTTTGGTATTTAATTCGGTGGAAAGGTCCGCTTATGAATAACGTATAATATCCGTTGGCAGACGACACAGATAATTAATGGCGGGAAAATAATCGTCTGCCTCAAGTTTTTTCCCGCCAAAAACCACAACGCCATCTTCTGTGTTTTCATTCTATTACTTATATTTAGTTTTATTAGATAATATATAACACAATATAAATGGGTATATGAATAATAAAATTATTTTATATATGTTATATATAAATAATTGATAAAATATATAATTTTACTTACAAGTTTTTATGATAATTTATTTTAATAGAGGAAATGATAGCATATAAAAATGAACTAAGTTAATTATATTTATAATTTTGATATTAAAAAAATGAGATTCATTTACATATTATAATCTAGATATATTTGCTTGAATCTATTGCTGATATATAAGTCTACAAAGCTAAGTAAAAAGTTTTTGGTTATCTTTAAAAAGTATTTTTAAGTCAGAGAGGGAAACCTAGAGACAAAGTAAGCAGGAGCATAAATGGTTATCTCCAAAAACTCTCAAAAACCTCAAAATTCATCTTCAATGGATACCCTCACACGTTGCCATTGAAGCTGCTGATACTCTAGCAAAAAAGGCACACGCTAAAAAGAATCCAGCCGCGGAAAAATAAACTTACTTTTAAAGAAATAGAGACAGTAGCCAAAACAAAAATAAGCAAGAACTGGTGGATTCCATCTAAGCACAGCTGGTACAGTGGAGTGGACCCAGGAGGAGCTCTGAACATCAGACAGCATCAAACAACACTAACAAGATTTAGAACAGGCCATCTCAAGCCATTGAAGATAGAAAATAACAAAAAAATCTACCCCACTTGTCCAAAACGTAGCTTGGCACCTGCAGCTCGAGAACACATTTTGGCTTGCATTAGATACACTAAACAGGACCTTTGGGAGAGGCTGCTGCTTATCATAAAACATCTCAAGGAGTCTGGACCCAATGCTTGGATATGCAAAAACACAAACTTCTCAATATTTATAAATATCTTTTAAATATCTAACACACTGTGTGAACACACACAATTGTATATATTTGCATGTTCCATTCACTTGAAAATCTTCAAAGTGGATAAAAATATTATTAATAGGCTAATCTCCTAATAGAATGTTCAAATCAATAAGCTTGAGGGATAAGTATCTTTCAAATAAATTTATTTCAAGCTTTCGGGCACAACCGCCCTTCGACAGGAAAAATATAAAAATATATAAAATGAAAATAAATATGTAAAATGGAATAAACGTTTGTCATAAGGTTTTTAAATCTTCTCTTTAAGCATTGATGTATTTTAAATAAATAGTCTAAAATATTTTCTTTATAAATTCTCATATTCATAATAATACATCTGGAAAAATTCAAATTCTACAAATAATTGGGCATATTGACATCTAAGAAACAACAGAATGGAGAAACTGCAGTTGCGTAAAATTTGATGCCAAAATGGCTGATTGAGAATACTTTAACTTGTCAAACGAAAGGTTGAGATGAATAATTGGATGGCACAACACATTGATCTGCTTAGCTTAAACCTATATGTAAATAATATTTTGTATATGTTTATATAGACAATATTTTAGGCTACGTTAGGAAGATGTTCAGAATATTTTAACGTTTTTTATTTATCAGCTATATTCGATCGAGTTTTATAAAAATTCTATTTGATTGATATTTTGAGTGAAAACTTTAATATATATTTAATATAGGCCGAACTTCTAAAAAACATCCTGGGGTGTCAAAATATTTTAAATTTTAAAAAATGTATACATACCTAGCAAAAAAAGTTGTGAGGCTAAAATATGTCATTATATTAAAAATCCACGTAATGTTTTTCTTTGGTTGAGAAATTTTAGAAAGATTAATAGCTATATACATATTGGTAGGGGATTCAATATTTTAATTACATAAACGAATTTCATTTCAAAATTCCTAATGTATATATGTTATATAGATATTTTATTTTACAATCTCTAAATATTAACCATCTTTTATTTAATCATTAAAAAACATCTGGCGGTCTAATTCACAGAGCTTTTAATAGAAATATAATTAAAAAAAAATGTTTTGAAAGGTAAATCTAAATATTATAAATTCCGAGTATAGTTTGTCTATTTTTATCTTTTGGTATATGTTTGGGTAAATAAATATTTGCATATATAATTGAGAAGTATGAAAATATAAAGCCTTGGTATATAGAGAGAACCCATTCATTTCAACTCATTACCCATCATGGCCTGGTACTACAAGAGGCGCCGTGGCTCGGGGAATTCACCTACGACGGCTGCACCCTCCTCCAATGCCGGAGCTTCCAGGACCATTCGCCGACCTCAATCATCGGCGGGATCAGTGCCCCGAGCCCAAGAAATCAGGGCCACCAGGGCTCACATCGCGGATGCCAGGGCGCGGCAGGCGTCCTCTTCCGAGGAACACTGTGTGTACATCGAACACAGCCCCGAACTTGAGCCCTTCCACTACCTTAGGGCTTTGGATAGGAAACTCGGAGGAACCGCCGGAGTCATCCAGATCACCAAGGTGAACGGCCACCAGCTACTGGGACTAACCAACAGAGGCCTGGCCGAGCGCCTCATAAGTGAGGGCCTCGAGGTTGAGGGAACACTCCTCAGGGCATTCCCTTTCCGCAAAAGAGCGGAAAGGATTACAGTGGGTAACCTCCCCTTCTTTGTGGCGGACTCTGCTGTCATCACCGCCCTCTCTCCATATGGGCGGGTTACGTCCATCGCCCCTAAGCAGATGAAGGCGGGCCCCTACGTCTACGTCGATGGCCGGCGTGACGTCTTCATCACCCTACATGAGGGGATCACCATCGAGAGGCTTCCAACCCGCCTTGACATCAACATCAAAGGCCAAGCCTGGCCTGCGTACCTATCCTCGGGCATCAGGTGTTCCAGGTGCCACGGACAAGGGCATCGGAGGGCCATCTGCCCCCTGCTTGCAGGGCTGGCCAACAACACCAGAACGGCCCCACCGACCACTCCTGCTGGCGTCCCACCACCGACCACCCCTGCACCGCCTCAGCGGTCAGCAGCCCAGCCTCCTGCGCCGACACCCTCCAATCCAGCCATGGAGGTTTGCAGCGCTCCTCCCGTGGCCCGAGCTGCGCTCCACTCATCCGCACCTCGGCCATCTCCACCAGCGGCCCCAGCCTTTCCTATGGAGGAGACGCCTCCTGCCCCTCCACCAGTGACCCCTGCTCCGTCCCTGCAAACACCTGGGAGTCGCGAGCCTGCGGCCCCAACACCGGACGTGGAGATGTCCATCGTGGAGGAGACCTTTGCGTCCTCCACGTCATCGGCAAAAAACGCAACGAGAGTCGACCTCGATGCTTTCATCGAGGGGCTCCCCAGCGTGTCATTCGCTAAGACGGACGCCCTTGGTCTTGGGCGGGAGGAGGTCCTGGACCTCCTCTCCTCGAGGACCAAGGCGCAGAGGAAGGGACCCCTCCTGTCGCCTCCGCAGTGCGACGCCCTCGTCGGCCTGATCGGTCAAATTCTGGACCTGAAGCCCGGACACACCTCTAATTTATATAAGGTCCTCGGACAAGTCAAGGCCGAGCTCAGGACAACACCAGCAGTGCCTCCAACACCCCCACTGCCTGCGCCTCGGCCTGCTGAGACGGCGCCGCCCGCTCCTCAAGGGGAGGAGTCAGCACCAGCTGAAGTGGCATATCCGCCTCCACTGCCAGTCAAGATGACAGACGAGGCCCGTGAGAGGTGGCTCTTCGACCTGTTCAAGGAATTGAACTATAGGACCTTCCTGATACCCTTACTTGGTTGGACCAGACCGGAACAAATCATTCGTGCGGCTCTGCATTCCGGAGAAGAACGGAATGATATTCTCGGCGCACATCCAAACCAAAGGAGCATCCTTGCGAACTTCTTGGGCTCTGTCATCGAGCGTGCTCGAGGCGATGATCAATCTGCTCTCGACCAATTGTCGGACTTTAGTTCAATGTTGTGCCGCTGATGAAACTATTGTAAATAATTGTAATTTTTTCCCCCCCACTGACTTGAGTGTAACAATTGACTGAGTTGTCAATAAATGTGTTTTTAATTGTCAAACCCTCTACCCACCATGACTTGGTACTACATGTGTAGACATGTGGTGCACTTACAGTACAAGCAGTCACAACCCTCTACCCACCATGACTTGGTACTACATGTGTAGACATGTGGTGCACTTACAGTACAAGCAGTCACAACCCTCTACCCACCATGACTTGGTACTACATGTGTAGACATGTGGTGCACTTACAGTACAAGCAGTCACAACCCTCTACCCACCATGACTTGGTACTACATGTGTAGACATGTGGTGCACTTACAGTACAAGCAGTCACAACCCTCTACCCACCATGACTTGGTACTACATGTGTAGACATGTGGTGTACTTACAGTACAAGCAGTCACAACCCTCTACCCACCATGACTTGGTACTACATGTGTAGACATGTGGTGTACTTACAGTACAAGCAGTCACAACCCTCTACCCACCATGGTCTGGTACTACATGTGTAGACATGTGGTGTACTTACAGTACAAGCAGTCACAACCCTCTACCCACCATAGTCTGGTACTACATGTGTAGACATGTGGTGTACTTACAGTACAAGCAGTCACAACCCTCTACCCACCATGACTTGGTACTACATGTGTAGACATGTGGTGTACTTACAGTACAAGCAGTCACAACCCTCTACCCACCATGACTTGGTACTACATGTGTAGACATGTGGTGTACATACAGTACAAGCAGTCACAACCCTCTACCCACCATGACTTGGTACTACATGTGTAGACATGTGGTGTACATACAGTACAAGCAGTCACAACCCTCTATCCACCATGGCCTGGTACTACATGTGTAGACATGTGGTGTACTTACAGTACAAGCAGTCACAACCCTCTACCCACCATGACTTGGTACTACATGTGTAGACATGTGGTGTACTTACAGTACAAGCAGTCACAACCCTCTACCCACCATGACTTGGTACTACATGTGTAGACATGTGGTGTACTTACAGTACAAGCAGTCACAACCCTCTACCCACCATGACTTGGTACTACATGTGTAGACATGTGGTGTACATACAGTACAAGCAGTCACAACCCTCTACCCACCATGACTTGGTACTACATGTGTAGACATGTGGTGTACATACAGTACAAGCAGTCACAACCCTCTATCCACCATGGCCTGGTACTACATGTGTAGACATGTGGTGTACTTACAGTACAAGCAGTCACAACCCTCTACCCACCATGACTTGGTACTACATGTGTAGACATGTGGTGTACATACAGTACAAGCAGTCACAACCCTCTACCCACCATGACTTGGTACTACATGTGTAGACATGTGGTGTACATACAGTACAAGCAGTCACAACCCTCTACCCACCATGACTTGGTACTACATGTGTAGACATGTGGTGTACATACAGTACAAGCAGTCACAACCCTCTACCCACCATGACTTGGTACTACATGTGTAGACATGTGGTGTACATACAGTACAAGCAGTCACAACCTTCTACCCACCATGGCCTGGTACTACATGTGTAGACATGTGGTGTACATACAGTACAAGCAGTCACAACCCTCTACCCACCATGGCCTGGTACTACATGTGTAGACATGTGGTGTACATACAGTACAAGCAGTCACAACCCTCTACCCACCATGGCCTGGTACTACATGTGTAGACATGTGGTGTACATACAGTACAAGCAGTCACAACCCTCTACCCACCATGGCCTGGTACTACATATGTAGACATGTGGTGTACTTACAGTACAAGCTGTTACAACCCTCTACCCACCATGGCCTGGTACTACATATGTAGACATGTGGTGTACTTACAGTACAAGCTGTTACAACCCTCTACCCACCATGGCCTGGTACTACATATGTAGACATGTGGTGTACATACAGTACAAGCAGTCACAACCCTCTACCCACCATGGCCTGGTACTACATATGTAGACATGTGGTGTACTTACAGTACAAGCTGTTACAACCCTCTACCCACCATGGCCTGGTACTACATATGTAGACATGTGGTGTACATACAGTACAAGCAGTCACAACCCTCTACCCACCATGGCCTGGTACTACATATGTAGACATGTGGTGTACTTACAGTACAAGCTGTTACAACCCTCTACCCACCATGGCCTGGTACTACATATGTAGACATGTGGTGTACATACAGTACAAGCAGTCACAACGCTCTATCCACCACCACCATGCTCTGTATTCTATATCTACTCGGGATCACACAACCTATAACCAGATATTATTCAAGCTATATAGGCTGAATATTTATTGAAGCTAGACGCCTCTATCTTAATAGAAGATCTTAAATTCTACTACAGACAAATCCTAGCAGAAATAAAATATAATAAATTACCATCGTTAGGTATTCATGCGAAAATATGAAAAAATAGCTTCAATAAATTGGCAAAAGAATTTTCACCTATCAATTGGTTTATTGATGGAGATGCGCCTCTAACGACTTTTCGATTGGAATGGTTAAATATTCATTTCGGGGCAGACGCTATTAATACTTCTTTAGCGGTCCAATACAATGGAGTACAAAGCAACGTAATAAATATGGCGGGAAGATCTGTTTCATTGTACTACACTTGTACAATGGCGCTCTCTGTTTACACGATGGATGTTCTATCGTCTGCCATTTTATTTGCATAATATCATTGTTCTCTTTGTTCGCAAAGTTGGAATCAAATTTTATTAAATCTTTTTGTTGGTATTTTGTGAATACACGGATTTACAATCATTATATGTGTATAGATATATCTTTTTTTCAAGTTAATTATGCAAATGGTCAACTAGAGATATGCAAAAATAGATGTATATTTTATATAATGTATATTATATATAATTTCTATAGACGACTTTAACATCAATATTTTGAGTACTTTGAATGTTAAATGTTTATCACACTTGTATTTTCAGTGATACGCCAAACTTGACATATGCACGGTGTGGACACTGGACATGTGTAGGACCTGGAAGCTGTTGTTGGGTTCTGTACTGCCTGGAGTACAGGAGCTCTATCTATTATTTCTTCCTGTGGTGAATCTGTATAAGACCGGTGGTCTTAATAAATGTTTGTGTGTGTGTTAAGTGTTAATTAGTAGGTGAGAGGAATATGTCGTTAAGTGGTATATTTGTTATGAATGTCCATCAAGTTGACTTTTGGTGACTAAATTGACAATTATTCTTCAATTTGATCTGTTAGTCACCATCACTCCCAGTTCATCTAGTGACCTTCTGGTAGCTTTCTTGACCTCTTCTAGTCAGCTCATTACAGTTCTTCTTCTCTTCATTCAATATTTCCAACATCAAAATCTTTTCTAAACCATTTGCTTTCATTATATGTCTGAAGTAAGTCATTCTTTATTTACATATTTGGGGGATATTTACACATTCTAGGGATATACCAGGATTTATTTAATTGAAGATTGAAAAATGTTATATGTGTAGGATGGTTGTTGATGTGCTGTGTTGGTGTGGCTTGTGGAAAGGCTGCTGATAAAATTATAATTAAAATTAATTTATTTAAAGCAAGAAATTATAGAGAGAAAAGAAACAACGGTTGGAGTAACGACCGTTGGAGTAAGCCTACATGTTTACCGCTAAATCCCAGCGTCTCTGATGACGTCCCACGCGCATGCGTAGTGAAGTGTTGACGTCCGCGCATGCGTTGAAGCAAAGTGTAGTCGCCACATATGTATATATGTCCCACATGGGTATATATTGTAACAAAATATTTATTATTTTTATTAACAGAATGGTCATTTTTATGTTTATATTTTGCTACTCTGTAAATTTGTTTCCTCGTGGCTTATCTTTTGTTCACCATTCATAGTTTGTTCTTGCCTGAAATAAAATTGTTGTCTCATCTCGAAGTTGGTCTTCCCTAGTTTTCAACGTGGCAATATATTAAATGCATTATTTGGAAAATCTCACACCTTGGATAAACTTTGTTTTATTCTTTCTCAATAAAGGTGTGACTGTAGGAGAACCTTCCTTGGAGAAATATGCCTTGGGTAGACGTTTTGTAGCTTGCTTATCATAAAGACAGCTCTCAAGATAAATTTAGGTTTCACCGGGAAATTTGGGAGTATGACCTCATGAAAATTCTTCATGTTTTCAAACACATACTGTATTTATATATATATATATATATAGGTTTTATAAACTAAAATATAGCAAAAATACACAGGAAAAATATCACTATTGTATTCCCTAGTTGAAAATGTACTTTTATTTAAAATATATTCGTGTTCATATTTCTCATTCTTTTTATTTTTAATATAAAAATATATATTCCATATTTTTATTGTGTGTGTTTTTGCCTCTCTCTTTCTTATTCTTTAAAACTTTGAAAATTTTGCTTACCAGATAGAAAAATAAAAAGTCAAAACCTTTTTCCCAACCAATCCATATTTATTTGAAAATATTTATAAGCGTTGTGAAAAGAATAAAAGCTTTTTGTTGTCAAAGGTTCGTGTGTGGAAAAACTTTCCTAATGTTTTCCCATCTAAATCATTAATGAAATGAAATATTTATAAAGTATGACTTGAAAAGGCTTCTTAAATTAGTTATTTTAAAAGGAATTTAAAGTATTTTCTCAATATTTTTAAATATAATTTTTATTATGCCTAATACAGAGGGTGTTTCCTTTCAAATGAAACGATTTCAAACGTCCGTTAGAACTTTATTTTTCGAACGTGAATTTTTTTCATGTGTTCTATGTGCTTCCCCTTCTTCTTGGCTATCTCCCTGCATCGGACTTTCCAAGCTGCGAACACTTCCTTGACTTTGGAGAGCGAAACATTCGACCACTCCTCTTGTGCGGCTTTCCAAAGTCCGGCCTCAGTTTTGGGACGTCGGTTGAAGAGCCGTTGTTTCAACATACCGAACCCGTAAAAATCCAGTGGGCTGGCGTCGGGAGACTTCACTGGAATGTCCGAGTTCCTGATAAAATTTAGGCCTAGGGTGTCCTTCATTTCTTGTAGGAACTGTTGGGTTTTGTTGGAGGTATGGGAAGAGGCTTTGTCGTGATGAAGGAACACTTTGTCCATTTCCCCTGGGTAAAGGTCCTTCAGTTGTTCGATGACAGGTTTCAGAACGCATTCTATATAGAATTCTGAGTTCACCTTCACCTTCGATGGAACCTTTATGAGCGGAAGGACTCCACGGCCAGTCATTACCCCGACAACCATGAAACCTTTAGGGAAAGTTTCGGAGCATTGGTGAACCCAATTATCCGGGACCTGATTGCCTCTTTTGATGTAACAGATCTTCCGGATTCCATTGCAATACGTCACATACATCCATGCTTCGTCCAATGTTGCAGTATATTCCGATCTGGAACCGGCCAGGTGTTCCTCGTAGAGCTTCCGGGCATTCGTTGCACGGTTTTTCATGTGGAAAGGGGTGAGCTTGTGAACCTTGCCTTTTCGTCGGGTATCCAGTTCCAAATCTTTGTGAATGATGTTATTTATCGTTTTTAGCGATGTTCCACACATTCTGGAAAGTTGGCGCTGAGATGGTGGATTTTCAGTAGTTGCTAGCCGCTTAACCTTGGAAACCGTGGCGGGGTCCGCACCGGACGTGGTCGATCGACTTGAAATTTTTGCCCATTGGATTCAGCTTCCCTTTTCTTTCCGATGCCATTTACTACCCTACATATTGTAGCTTTGCCAACATCTAGTCCTTCTGCTTTTAGCTTTTTCACTATGACGCTATAACTGTTTCCTTCTTTGGAAAGGGTCCGAATTGTTTGTTCGACTTGGAGCGTTAGTCTCTCTCCCCCCATGTTGCAAAAATCATGATACCTGATGAAAATGAATTCTCCAGAAGATTCTAGATCTATTGGAACCAGTGTCGTGTGCAGCATGCCTGCACGTGCAAAACGCGAGCGCTCGAAAATCGTTTCATTTGAAAGGAAACACCCTCCGTACACATGATAGAGGCCATGATAATCATGGTGGGTAGAAGTTGGCGATTGCTTTTAATGTAAGTACACCACATGTCTACATATGTGACAAACAGTTATAATTTACATTTAAAAATGTGCCAGAGCCCTGTTTGGTTACTTGCACTCGCTGGTGCGATTTTAAAATATAGAATATAGATATATTGATGTTCTCCAAAAAAGGAGCCTTTCTTGTAGAAAAATGTTTTTTTTATCTCTGCGTAAAGATTAGGGATTCAAATGAAAACCACAACATCAGATTTGAAAAACTCAGACAAAGCTAACAACCTATATACTATTTGAAAAATAGTACAAAAGTGAAATTGTACTGGGATTAAGTGGATAAATGAAATGGAATCTCCTAACGTGCAACTAATTGTTGCTGATGGCTTACGCCACGTGTCGAAATAAATATAAACTATTCGTTAATTTGTTAAATATTCCAAATTTTTTACGCTCTGAAATATACACTCATCAGAACAAAACTTGAGGAAGTTTAAAATCTTTAATGTCATTTGGGTGGTCTGTTTTCTTCTTCTAAAGGAGACAGAGGTTGTTCACACTTGGTTATCTCGTTGTCTTCAATAAAGGTCGCTGTAATATCTTTCAGAGTTATTGTTTGAATCCCGATATACATGCTAAAAGGTACAACCTTCTTAAGTTTTGTCCATGAGTGTATATATTACAGAACCTTGGTCAAAAACATTTTTTTTTGAAAATGAGAACATAGTAATTAAGTATATTTTGAGTTTGAAGTCAATAAATTGATAAAGAGGAAGCAATCTCTCGATATATTTTGAGAAATAATTGTTTTTTTTCTTTACAGATCCAGGTACGCCCTTTTATATCAACTTATCAAGTATACGTTACGGAATTTTGACCTTTATAACAAAGTGTAGAATATGCCTTTATTTTGGAATAAATAGAAATTATGAAGCGCTCAGCTATTGTTCGTACCGATAGATGGCGCACGCTATCAGCAACGTCCAGTAGCATAATTGATAAAGAGAGAAAGAGATTGAAACTACTTTATTAAAATTTTTAAATAAGGTTATATAGGATTAAATACAGACTTCAATAAATATAAATAAATAAATGAATATTAAAAATAAAGAAGGCATCTCCTGACCACGAGCACATGTGCTTTTTAGATGGCAGAGCGCCATCTAGTGGAGCAAAAATAAACTAAACGTTTTAGGGTTTTCTTGATTTATCAAGAAGTTGGGTTGGCCAAATATTACGGAGCAAGCTAAATAAACGTTTAGTTTATTTTTGCTCCACTAGATGGCGCTCTGCCATCTAAAAAGCACATGTGCTCGTGGTCAGGAGATGTCTTCTTTATTTTTAATATCAACACCTGACTCACCTATCTTTTATTTTTTCTATTGTTTTTTCATAAATGAATATATAGATGCAAAAAATATATATAAATATATAAAATAATAAAATATAAAATAAATAAATAGAGAGATGTGCTTTTTACTTAATATTTATTTGAATAAAAACAATATTTTTAAAACTAAATTTCAGAATATTTTTGTTAAGATATTTAAAAATTTTCGTTCTATTATTCTATTTGTTTTATATATAAAATTATCTTTAAATATTTTATCCTGTATATATATACGTCCCTTAAAATTTCTTTCAGGGAAATATCTTTTATAAAATATAAAATATTTAAGAATATAAAAATTATTTTGATATATTAGCGGGAGTTTTTATATAAACAAACTTCAATTATATATTGATTAGGTTAATTAAATTTTAATATAATTCATAAATATTTTCAGGATGATGGTTAAAATAATAGGTACCTATAAAAAAAAAAACTTTGAACAAAACTTCTTAAATAACACACACAACGGTTTCTCGTAGATAAAAACACCTAAAAACAACACATTTGACTAAATTTAAAAGCGATGTATAGATTCAAAAAAAATCTCTCAATAACATTATGGTAATATTTTTAATGGCCTTCCGAAGACCTTTTTTAAATAATCCTTCAAGAAATTCTGATAGCTCGGTGAATAAAATTAGCGTTTAAATTGATTCAACTAAATTATTTTAAAAAAATCTCTTTAAATTACTTTTATATTATGATGCACTAGCGCGCCATCTGTTATCAAAATTCGAAACTATTTTAAAGGCGTAAGATTCTTTTTTGAAATTAAACTGATGAGCCAGGCCCTCCCATTAATTTTTCCATTGCAGTAAGGGCGGTAGAAATTGTTTAATTTCAAAAACGAATCTTACGCCTTTAAAATAGTTTCGAATTTTAAATTACTATTAGTTAAGAGAGTTTGATATTATTTCTGTATAATATATTTCTGTAGCTGGTTATTATATGCAATTAGGGTTAAGTATCTTTGTCATAAAAACATATTTACATATTTGTTGAAATTCTATTCTCTAGTAATATGCTTTTAATATATATTATTTTCGACACTAGACATAAATACACTCATTTACAGAACTTAAGGAAATGGAAAATCTTTTTGTAGCTGTTTGTCTCTTTTTTTCGAAGTTACAGATACTGTACAATATGGTCCACACTTGGTTATCTCGTGTGACTTCAATAAAGGTCACTGTAATATCTTTCAGAGTTATTGTCTGAATACCGATATACGTGCTAAAAGGTACAACTTCCTTTAGTTTTGTCCATGAGTGTATATTGGTTATCTCGTGTGTCTTCAATAAAGGTCACTGTAATATCTTTCAGAGTTATTGTCCGAATACCATTATACATGGTAAAAGGTACAACTTCCTTAAGTTTTGTCCATGAGTGTATATTGATATTATTTAGATTTTATAATGTAACTATTTGCGAAAATGAAATAAAGGAAACAAAAAGAACCTTTTATTGAATCAAAATGACAAATTAGAAGGAAGTTACTAATAGGGTTTGCTGGCTAAAATATATATGTGACAATATCGTTGCGGAATTTCTTGTTGTTTGATTTGAATGGTGAGGATTGGTTGAAACGCAGTCGTTTGAGTGGAAGTTGAAGCATACAGTTAGGAATAATCAGGACACGTGATGGGGTTTGAAAATAAAAGGCAACTGGGTTGGAGGAAAGAAAGCTTGAGAAGAGCGGAGCGATTTTGATTGTTAATTATCTGATCACATGGTGGTGATTGTACTTAGCTACGGGATGAGCAGAGGGAGAGAGGTCCAGGGCCGATGTCACCTTGTTGGAAGCCAAAACTCTACTGATCTGAACTCGGTGGGAGCCAAGTCGCTACTGTAGGTGTTGTTCCCATGAGAGCCAAATTACTACTGACAATTCTTGTCTTTCGATTTAACACCACGAGTTGTCTTCCTTCCCATTGGTCGAAGGATGGAACGTGCCCGTTTTCCTATTGGTTGACCTACTTAGTGGTTGCTTCCTAATTGGACCGGCGGCTGCTTTGATGGAAGATACGCCCGGCCTGGGTCAGGAAGTATCGTGTTAGTTCGACTCTATTTTACTTCCGCGGTATCAAATACGTCCGGTCTTGTTCCGGAAATTGGGCGTCTCTCAAACTTTTATAACTTCTGGTCACCAGATACGTCCTGTCTTGTCCGGGAATATTGGTTTAAACTTAGCTCGCAGGGTTTCCGGGGTCAGAAGGTTAACTGTGACGTTATTAATAATTATGTTCTCTTCTAGATCTACCTCCTATGTCTTTTTGTTACTTTCTTTCCTCCAGTTACCTCATTCTTTATTAAATCTTTGAAAATCATACATTGTACATGCATAGTGGGTCGGGGGGCATACAATTATATACAAATTATGACAGATGCGCCCCCTACATGTGAAGAATTCAAGAAGGGGTTAGCCTGAGAGAATTCTGTAAAGTAAAAAATAATTTTGTGGGAAAATTAGTTGTGGGTATTGAGTGTCTATATACAAGCATTGGTGGCGATATAAGAAGTAAAATAGAATGGTGTTGATGATATAGGTTGAGTATAATTAATAGAAATCAAAAATTTTTTTAATTGTAAGAAATCAAAATGAATGCTATGGTACATAGTGGATTAAAAAGAAAGGAAAATGCGCCTAACAAATTTCTACTCGAAATTGGAGATAATAACGAGGGAGTTCTATTAGGGCTTTTGAGAAATCAAAAATAAAAATGAAAAGTTGGAAGAAATCAAAGTGAATGCTTGGTGCATGGTGAAAAAAAAAAAGGAAAAATGCCTAACTAATTTTTTGCTCGAATTTTGGGAAAAGAAATCGAGGAAATTTCATAAGGTCTTTTGAGAAATCAAAAATAAAAATAAAAATAAAAAGTTGGAAGAAATCAAAGTGAATGCTTGGTGCATGGTGAAAAAAAAAAGGAAAAATGCCTAACCATATTCTCGCTCGGAATTGGGAATGGAAATCGAGGGAATTTTATTAGGTCTTTTGAAGAAATCAAAAAATAAAAATAAAAATAAAAGTGGGAAGAAATCAAAGTGAATGTTTGATGCATGCTGAAAAAAAAAGGAAAAATTGCCTTACTAATTTTTGCTTGAATTTTGGGAAAAGAAAACGAGGAAATTTCATAAGGTGTTTTGAAGAAATCAAGTAAAATAAAAAGTTGGAAGAAATCAAAAAATAATATAAAAGTTGGAAGACATCAAAGTAAATGTTTGGTTGCATGGTGAGAAAAAGGAAATATGTTTTGTTGCATGGTGGAAAAAGAAATAAAAAAAAGAATGTTTTTGTAAATCAAAATAAAATATAATATCCAATTTTAAAAGAAAACCAATGAGTTCTCGTTGATTTGAAATTATGATAATATAAACTAATTGGTAAAAAAAAAATGATAATTAATGATTAAAAGTGATAATAAGTTGAATAAATTGATAAATTGATTATATATTTAAATTTTAATTGAGAGAAAATAATGAAAATGATTAATATGAAAAATAAGGTGTATTGGTTTGGACCCTTTTGTATCTACATGCCCTATAAAATTTTTTAATTGCTCAATTATGCCCTATAAATTTTTTGTCTTTGTGTGTGTTGTGGAAAATGTTAGAAGTCTGTAAGGTAATTGATTACTTATAATAGGGATGTGAACTCATTTAGAATGTTTATGTGTCGTCTTGTGGATGTGGAATTGGATGGTAAAAATCGATATGTAGACTCGAACTGGAATCCAAAATCGGTGGCATAGAGAGGTTCCCAGTTGACCTCAATTTAGCTGCTGGTCGAGGGGTGGTAATTGGAAACCGGCCAAGGAACGTGGGGGCAGCAAGACTCCCTCTCTATTTGCACGTAATTGAATCCGACAGTGGGGGGACTACGTTTCCTGTCCGCCTGATTGATTTTGTGTGCGGCATATTTTGTGTACGAATTGTTTTGTTTGTAGGTTGGGTCGGTGTTTTACGTAGTGTTGGTCGGATTCATCGATTCTTCTAGCGAATCGGCAGGTGGGGCAGGTTTTCACCTGTTTTGCGATGTCTTGTGTCATGTGTTATGTTCTGCCAATACATTGTGAAGAGATGAGTTGGTGTAAGTTCGACGTTATTTGTATTTTGAAAAGCCGGATGTTGTATCCATTTATTAAATCGAATGGTCGTTGTGACTTTAGTAAAAAATGCTATTCAGTGATATTAGAGTGGAATTGAGTGAAAATGAGGCTTACGACGTGAACACGTGTTGAGTGGAGACGTGTCACAGGCGTGGTGAAAGGCGTCTGTGGCCTGAAATGAAGAGTTTTGTGGGGTGACCTGTGACACGAATCGAGAAAAAAAAAATTGTGAATGAAAAGGTGTCACGCGAAGTCCTTGTTTGTACAAAATCTAACCTGTTCTCACTATGAACAACAAATTTATTAAAGTCATATATCGAAATTTCTATTGTTAGTGTATATGGCACCTTTTAAGGTGAACAATTTTTTAGTGTTTTGGGTAGACGAGATGATTGTTACTAACGACGGTGCATGCGTTTGTTGGTGGTTGTCGTCTTTTGGTGTGAGTGTCGCGCTTGTTGGGCGGGTTGTGCGTGTTTGTTAGCGTGACGACGTATGGTCATGTATGGATTTTGTGTGGTAAGTGTGTGAGCTGTGTTGGTGTACGGACACTTTTTTGGGCATTATTGGAATTGTAGGTTGGAGTCGTGGTGGCTTTATATGTTGTGGGCATGAAAAGTTGCGTGGTGTGAGATTAGAATGGTGGCATGTAAATATTTGAGGTTTGGGCAATGAATGCAGGCAAGGGTTTCCATGTGTGAAAGCTTTGTGTGCTGTACGAGCCCTTTGGGACAGGTTTTGGTCTAGCCCGTGCTTGCATTCATTTGGTACAGGTTTAGATACATGGTTAAAGGGGTAGGTAGGGTTAGGTAAGAGTTCAAAGTCAATTCTTGACGCCATAGGGGGGGTGCCTACCTTAGTCTCGAAAAGTCTGCTCGGCTGGGGTGTCTCTGGCTTGACTTGGTTGTTGTGTACTCGGGACTGGTGATTTTGGGACTGCTTGCACCGTCCGCACTTTTTCGTGGGCCGTCGGGACTGGTCGATGTCGGCATTCGCTGTGCCAGTGCCTCGCGCCGCAGAACTTGCAGTTGGACGGCGGAAGAGGTGTATTCCATGCACCTGGGCGTCGGGGTGTGCTGTGATACGGGTACGGCATGGCGGTGGATGACTCCTCGGTGATCGGTATCCGGTCTCGGTGACACTTGCCTGGGGTGGTGGCACGTGCGTCGGCTGCCGCGCTCATCTCGCCTTTCGGTCGGCGGGGGGTGTGGGCTGCTCCGGGGGTGGCGCTACGGAACGTCGTTTGTAGTTGAGTGGACCTTGCTCCTTGAAGTGCGGCGGTCAGCTGCAAAATTATTGTCGCCAGGGTGTGTTTTGTCGCTTCGCTCGTTGCCAGTTTCTTCCCTCTTTCTTTCGTAGGGTTGTCCGTTTTTACGCCTATGGGGTCCTGATTTAATTCCATCTCTTTATCCTGTCGACTCAATGTAATATAATCCAAAGTTATTACACTGCAATATTTGATGTATTACACTGTTGTAGAATCCTGTCGACTCAACCGTTCTGTGACAATATCGTTGCGGAATTTCTTGTTGTTTGATTTGAATGGTGAGGATTGGTTGAAACGCAGTCGTTTGAGTGGAAGTTGAAGCATACAGTTAGGAATAATCAGGACACGTGATGGGGTTTGAAAATAAAAGGCAATTGGGTTGGAGGAAAGAAAGCTTGAGAAGAGCGGAGCGATTTTGATTGTTAATTATCTGATCACATGGTGGTGATTGTACTTAGCTACGGGATGAGCAGAGGGAGAGAGGTCCAGGGCCGATGTCACCTTGTTGGAAGCCAAAACTCTACTGATCTGAACTCGGTGGGAGCCAAGTCGCTACTGTAGGTGTTGTTCCCATGAGAGCCAAATTACTACTGACAATTCTTGTCTTTCGATTTAACACCACGAGTTGTCTTCCTTCCCATTGGTCGAAGGATGGAACGTGCCCGTTTTCCTATTGGTTGACCTACTTAGTGGTTGCTTCCTAATTGGACCGGCGGCTGCTTTGATGGAAGATACGCCCGGCCTGGGTCAGGAAGTATCGTGTTAGTTCGACTCTATTTTACTTCCGCGGTATCAAATACGTCCGGTCTTGTTCCGGAAATTGGGCGTCTCTCAAACTTTTATAACTTCTGGTCACCAGATACGTCCTGTCTTGTCCGGGAATATTGGTTTAAACTTAGCTCGCAGGGTTTCCGGGGTCAGAAGGTTAACTGTGACGTTATTAATAATTATGTTCTCTTCTAGATCTACCTCCTATGTCTTTTTGTTACTTTCTTTCCTCCAGTTACCTCATTCTTTATTAAATCTTTGAAAATCATACATTGTACATGCATAGTGGGTCGGGGGGCATACAATTATATACAAATTATGACATATATACAAACACCCAAACACCAAAATGGTTGAAAATAACAACAAATATTTATTTTATTTGCATTCAGCAAACTTAATTTCAAACATATTTATTAATTTAATATATATTAATAATGATATATATAGATGGAAATTTTGCCGGGAGGAAATTGAGACAAGGGTCGCCTCTCCCGTCAAAATAGACGTCTAAATAACGTCTAAATAGACTGACGAGGGCCATTAGCCCGAAACCATAGTCTCTAGGTGGACGCTTTTCAGTTTGCCAAAGTTGGTGTTGTGGCTTTGTCACCGACCCGAGGCCGCTAGTTGCGGCGACGGTCAATAAATGGCGTCTGGTTTTAGGCGTCTATTTTGACGGGAGAGGCGACCCTTGTCTCTTTATATATATATATACAGTCTGCACCACGTTGATGAGGGCCAACAGCCCGAAACGCGTACGTGGTTGAATTTTCTTGATGAGGTAAAACAATAACTCTTGCATTACTAATTAGCCCCAAAAAAAGCTTGAGTTAATAAAAAAAAAAACTGATAAAAAAACTTATTCCCGGATTTAATTTATTTAATTGTGCACAGGGAATTAATATATATTATATTTTTAATGCTTATATATATTTTAAAATACTGGATTTAAGACAGAAAACTATTTGGTTACCTGTTTTGGTCTGAATTTAAGTGTAAAGAAACAGGGAAAATAGAGAGTTAAGTAATGTCTGTGCTATATTTTACAAAACAAAAACTTTCTCACTCAGAAAGTCAACATATATTTGGAAAGTAGAAGAAACTAAAAAGGCGTAAACACGAAGTTTGAACAAGTTTCTATTGATACAAGTCTTGGCAAAAGTTCCATATGTGTTGAGATGTAAGCAAGGAAGGGTATAACCTAATTAATGGGATAATTATATTAATGTTTTAACCATTCTACCCATTAGCTACATGTGTTCAATGTTAGAACAATCACATTTTAGGATTGTTACATATATATTATTGTAATAAAATCTGAAAACAGGGGCTAAATCAACGTTTAGTTGATTTCTGTTCCACTAGATGGCGCTCTGCTATCTAAAAAGTTCATGTGAATGTAGTCAGGATATGCATTTTTAAAAATGTTAATATCAATACCTGACCTTTTTTTTTAATTATTATTTTGCACATATATTATTGTTAATTATTAACATATAATGTAGCATAAATTATTGTTACCCTGGTAGCTTAATTTATTTTATAATATATTATTGTTTACTTGATTTAAATCTCCTAAATATATATTAAAATAATACAACAAGGGTTTCTGTCTTTAACAGGAGTATATAAAACAAATAATAATCTAACAGCGTTTATTATTATTTGTTCTATGTACTCTTCTGTAATTCAAAACTAAAAAATGAAATCACTCACTATATTTTTGATTGCTATGTTTTGAAAGAAGAAAAAAGAACCCTTATGCTCAAAACTGGGCAACTCTGTGCTTCACTTCCATCAATAATTGACAATATGACCCAAAATAAGTATATTGCTACGGCGTTTTATGGTTTCCACAAGTCCATATCTCAGAAGAAGGCCAAGTGACACTCACTCCTCACTTTCTTACTGCTACTCTTTTTGTGTTGTTTTTTTTTGCTTCCCTCTTTCTCTTTCTTGTTTTTTTTCTTTTTCTTCTGTATATATCGTTATTTCCTTTGTCTCACTGCTTTGTTCTTATGCATACCTCTGGTGAATCCTGTATAGGGTCAGTGACCTTGAATAATGGCTTTTTTTGTTGTTGTTGTTCTATGTGCTCCTGTAGAAGGGAAGGGATGCCCGAAAGCTGAATTTACATTGATAATGTGAAAATCATATCCAGAAACATGTTGTGTTACATTATATTTTTGATAAATATTTTCCTTTTGTACGAAAAATTCTCTTTGAACCGGTCATCCGAATAATTAATAAATAAATAAAAAAAGCTTTTGTGATTAAGACCTTGATCAAAAAAACCATGCAGCATTACACAAAATTGTGTCAAATGCCGAATCTTACCAAATTTCAATGTTCACAACTATAATTTATAATTTAAAAAAAGTAACTTAAAACCTTTCCTCCAAACCTGTATATTATATTTTCAATTAAGTGGTTAATAAAAAAAATGATTAAACATTTAAGAATTTTATAGATGGAAATTTTATTGGGAGGATATTGATTTATAAAAACAAAGGCCACTCTCTCTCGTCAAAATACAATTTTATAACAATTGTAAAATTTTATAACCAGTCCTCTGTAGTCCTCTTTTGAGACCATACTTGGAACAGCTAAATACAAAAACACGCACAAATTCTCAAGTTCGTAACATTTTATGGGAATTCTGCTGTCATGATAAATGTGTATTAAAGAAGCTAAAATGGAGGTAAATATGTAAATAAAGTTTGAGATAAAGTTGACAGCAGTTGATAGGTTTCTGTTTGATGTAAACAGTTTTATGACTTTGCTTTTTACTACTGGTGAAACTACATTTTTGGATTCTTCAATGTTATACTGGATTTTTATATTCAAATGAATAAAGAACATTCCTAGGAATATTTGTGTGTGGTGTTCTCATGCTTTTAGAAATATTTTTATCAATCATATTATTACAATTGGAACGTTTTAAAAGAAAATATTTATATAAATTTATTGAAACTGTTTGAAAACATCTCTAGTAGATTAGGGCTAAATAAGCAAGTGGCTTTATGAATCAGGACACGTATTGAGATGATTTGAAAATAGAGAAATCCATAAATAGATCTTTATAATACCATATAATGCGACTTATGATTGTAAAACGAAATCTGACAAATTTTATCGCAAATGTTTCTTTTAAATGAAAAATCATAATTTATTTTAAGGAGAAATAACGAATATTTCTAACCTCAGGGATGAAGTATGGAAGGATGAATTGTGAAGAGTAATGATGAACTTCACAATTCATCCTTTCATACTTCATCCCTAAGAATAGAAATATTCGTTATTTTTCCTTAAAACAAATTACAAATTTTCGTTCAAAAGAAACATTTGTGGTAAAATTTGTCAAATTTCGTGCACAAATAGATCTTTAATTAAAAAGGCATATATTGGATCAAAATATCATTTATTTTACCAATATTTCAGTTGGCTGAACGCCAACCTTTATCAAGGTGTTATAACATATTAATGTGTGTCAACAACAAACTCAGCGCCACATAACGTCAATTGAATTAAGTTTTAAAATATCATAAATAATATTATATTATAAATATTATAAATAAATATATTATGTTGAGAGGTGTAAATAAATGTGAAAAAATTCAATTTTCCATTTATTTGTATTGATTTGAAAATAGAGCAATCCATATTTAATTCATTAGATAATAAAAGGCATATATTGGATTTACTAAAATATTTATTTTGCCAATATTTCGGCTGGCTGAACGCCAACCTTTATCGAGGCATTACATTTTTGTACACACAAACTCAGCGCCGCATAGTGTTATAATATCACAGTTGAAATCAATTAAAATACAGAGTAGGTGGGAGAAATTTGTGAATGAAAAAATTATTATAAAAATTGCAATCAAATATGTAAAAAATATTAAAATATTAAAGGAAAAAAAATGAGTTCTATCTTTATATTTAAAAAATTTGTAATAAGTACATAAAAATAATTCATTAAGAGATAAATGTAAAAATATATGTATCTATTAAAACATTTGAAATTAAATTTAAAATGATTTAAACAATAAACTGTATGAACTTTTTTAAAACGTTTAACAAAAAAAAATGTGGGTATTTAAAAAAATTAATTTCAAAATTTAAGGAGATCGATTTATATGTAAGTAAAAAAATTATAAAAATGCATTGAAATGGAAGTTAAAACAATTTAGGATCAATAAATGAGAAAAATTAAATTAAAAAGTGGAAACTAAAAAAGTTTAAAGTATTACATGTAAAATATGTTATATATTTAATGTATCAATACTTTTGCGTTTTGAAGCGATAAATGAAAAAAAATTAAACAAGTGGTAGGTATTAATTACAGGGGATTACTAATGTGTGAAAATATAATTTAAGAAATCGCGGGTATTACAACAAAATTTAAAAATTCATTAAAGCAAAAAAATTAAATAAAGCAAAGTTATGTAATTTTAAAAAAACGGCACCTCTCCCTTTAAAAAGTATAAAATAAGTCAATTTAAAAATAAAAATTAACTAATTGTAATTAAAATGATTAGACAAAAAAATTATGAAGATCTAAATGGTGTGTAGATGTCCGGTAAATCAATTTTTCTATTTATGCTTTCTGTGTCTTCTACAGAGGCCCAGCTTTCTAAGAACAATCGGCAGTGTTTTTCTTTAATGTTCTGGTATAAAACAGCTGTATTTTCGAAATCCGGAGTGTGGTTGTTTTTCAGTGCATGATCTACAAGGAGAGACAGTGGGTTGTAATTCCTTAGTCCTGATTTGTGTTGATTTAAACGATCTTTAAGTGGTTTGCTGGTTTCACCTATATAATTAGCTTGGCAATTGTTACAAGGTATTTTGTAAATTACGTTGGTTTTGTTTTCCATTTTGTTGATTTGTTTAGTGTCTGGATGGCGTAAGGCCTTTTTTAAATTTAAAGATGATTGATAGGTAGTTATGATGTTGTATCTCTTTAGGACTCTGGCGATGCGTTCAGAGCCGTAGCTGTAGGGGAGGGAGCAGTAAAGTTTTTTTGATTGATCAGGGGTGTTATTTAAAGGTGGAGATTTTGGTTTATAAAAATGTTTTTCGACAAATTTGCTAGGGTAATTGTTGTTTTTTAATTCTCTGAAGATTCTATTTCTCTCCACTATATCATTAATATTTGAAGAACAATGTGTATCTAATCTTTTGGAGAGAGATTTAACCACAGCGATTTTATGATGAACTGGGCCAAAAGAATTGAAGTTTAAATAATTTCCTGTGTGGGTTGATTTTCTAAAAATACTAGTTTCTATTTGATTAAACTTTCTTTTAAGCTGTAGATCTAAAAATGCCAGAGAATTATTATTTTCAATTTCATGTGTAAAATTTAAAAATGGTCTTAAATTATTCAAAAATTTTGAAATGACTACAAAATCTGATTCTGTTATGCAAAAAATGTCATCTATGTACCTTTTCCAAAAAATAATTTTGAGTTGTTTTGATTCTGTGACAGCTTGATCAATTTGGTCCATGAAAATGTTGGCTAAAGCCGATGAGATTGGGTTTCCCATCGGTAAGCCTTTGATTTGTCTGTAGAATTTATTTTGGTGGCTAAAATAATTGTGTTCCAAACAAAGTTTAATTAAATCAATCAAAGCCTCTGTGGAGAAAGGGAAATCTAGATTTTGATGGGTTTCTGTAAATTTCCAGAAATTACTTCCCCACACTGTCCCTAATTCTACAGTAGCTGCAAAAACGATCAGAGACCTTTCAATTTCTAATAACAGCCGTATGGTATCTTTCGACGTTGAATCACTCTACACTTCAATCCCACATAATGAAGCTATTCTAGCACTTCAAAAATTTACAGAAACCCATCAAAATCTAGATTTCCCTTTCTCCACAGAGGCTTTGATTGATTTAATTAAACTTTGTTTGGAACACAATTATTTTAGCCACCAAAATATATTCTACAGACAAATCAAAGGCTTACCGATGGGAAACCCAATCTCATCGGCTTTAGCCAACAATTTCATGGACCAAATTGATCAAGCTGTCACAGAATCAAAACAACTCAAAATTATTTTTTGGAAAAGGTACATAGATGACATTTTTTGCATAACAGAATCAGATTTTGTAGTCATTTCAAAATTTTTGAATAATTTAAGACCATTTTTAAATTTTACACATGAAATTGAAAATAATAATTCTCTGGCATTTTTAGATCTACAGCTTAAAAGAAAGTTTAATCAAATAGAAACTAGTATTTTTAGAAAATCAACCCACACAGGAAATTATTTAAACTTCAATTCTTTTGGCCCAGTTCATCATAAAATCGCTGTGGTTAAATCTCTCTCCAAAAGATTAGATACTAATTGTTCTTCAAAATTTAATGATATAGTGGAGAGAAATAGAATCTTCAGAGAATTAAAAAACAACAATTACCCTAGCAAATTTGTCGAAAAACATTTTTATAAACCAAAATCTCCACCTTTAAATAACACCCCTGATCAATCAAAAAAACTTTACTGCTCCCTCCCCTACAGCTACGGCTCTGAACGCATCGCCAGAGTCCTAAAGAGATACAACATCATAACTACCTATCAATCATCTTTAAATTTAAAAAAGGCCTTACGCCATCCAGACACTAAACAAATCAACAAAATGGAAAACAAAACCAACGTAATTTACAAAATACCTTGTAACAATTGCCAAGCTAATTATATAGGTGAAACCAGCAAACCACTTAAAGATCGTTTAAATCAACACAAATCAGGACTAAGGAATTACAACCCACTGTCTCTCCTTGTAGATCATGCACTGAAAAACAACCACACTCCGGATTTCGAAAATACAGCTGTTTTATACCAGAACATTAAAGAAAAACACTGCCGATTGTTCTTAGAAAGCTGGGCCTCTGCAGAAGACACAGAAAGCATAAATAGAAAAATTGATTTACCGGACATCTACACACCATTTAGATCTTCTTAATTTTTTTGTCTAATCATTTTAATTTCAATTAGTTAATTTTTATTTTTAAATTGACTTATTTTATACTTTTTAAAGGGAGAGGTGCCGTTTTTTTAAAATTACATAACTTTGCTTTATTTAATTTTTTTGCTTTAATGAATTTTTAAATTTTGTTATAATACCCGCGATTTCTTAAATTATATTTTCACACATTAGTAATCCCCTGTAATTAATACCTACCACTTGTTTAATTTTTTTTCATTTATCGCTTCAAAACGCAAAAGTATTGATACATTAAATATATAACATATTTTACATGTAATACTTTAAACTTTTTTAGTTTCCACTTTTTAATTTAATTTTTCTCATTTATTGATCCTAAATTGTTTTAACTTCCATTTCAATGCATTTTTATAATTTTTTTACTTACATATAAATCGATCTCCTTAAATTTTGAAATTAATTTTTTTAAATACCCACACACATTTTTTTTGTTAAACGTTTTAAAAAAGTGTTCATACAGTTTATTGTTTAAATCATTTTAAATTTAATTTCAAATGTTTTAATAGATACATATATTTTTACATTTATCTCTTAATGAATTATTTTTATGTACTTATTACAAATTTTTTAAATATAAAGATAGAACTCATTTTTTTTCCTTTAATATTTTAATATTTTTTACATATTTGATTGCAATTTTTATAATAATTTTTTCATTCACAAATTTCTCCCACCTACTCTGTATTTTAATTGATTTCAACTGTGATATTATAACACTATGCGGCGCTGAGTTTGTGTGTACAAAAATGTAATGCCTCGATAAAGGTTGGCGTTCAGCCAGCCGAAATATTGGCAAAATAAATATTTTAGTAAATCCAATATATGCCTTTTATTATCTAATTTATTTGTATGTATAATAAATTGAAGCTATTTTAGGCACGTAGGATTATTTTAAAGTACACAATTTTCTACCACCCTTACTGCAACGATAAATCAATAGGAGGGGTCTGGCTCTGGATTGTTTATTGATGTTGTTAAATTGTAAAGGTGTTGCCCGGTCATCCTTGAAACCCTCTATATGGCAGACATCAATCCAGAAGAGGACATTCATACGAACAAGGCATCTTTGTTGGCCGGTATTGTAAAGAGGGCACACGGACCGATCTGCTCCATGGACACCACCACCACCACCTCAGTTGGCTGGTATTGTGATCAAGATGCACGGACCGATCTGATCTGCTCCATGGACAAGACACCACCACCTCAGTTGGCTGGTATTGTGATCAAGATGCACGGACTGATCTGATCTGCTCCATGGACAAGACACCACCACCTCAGTTGGCTGGTATTGTGATCAAGATGCACGGACTGATCTGATCTGCTCCATGGACAAGACACCACCACCTCAGTTGGCTGGTATTGTGATCAAGATGCACGGACCGATCTGATCTGCTCCATGGACAAGACACCACCACCTCAGTTGGCTGGTATTGTGATCAAGATGCACGGACTGATCTGATCTGCTCCATGGACAAGACACCACCACCTCAGTTGGCCGGTATTGTGATCAGGATGCACGGACTGATCTGATCTGCTCCATGGACAAGACACCACCACCAGTTGGCCGGTATTGTGATCAGGATGCACGGACCGATCTGATCTTCTCCATGGACAAGACACCACCACCTCAGTTGGCTGGTATTGTGATCAGGATGTACGGACCGATCTGATCTTCTCCATGGACAAGACACCACCACCACCTCAGTTGGCTGGTATTGTGATCAGGATGCACGGACCAATCTGCTCCATGGACAAGACACCACCATCTCAGTTGGCCGGTATTGTGATCAGAATGCACGGACCGATCTGATCTTCTCCATGGACAAGACACCACCACCATTGGCCGGTATTGTGATGAGGGTGCACGGACTGATCTGATCTGCTCCATGGACAAGACACCACCACCATTGGCCGGTATTGTGATGAGGGTGCACGGACTGATCTGATCTGCTCCATGGACAAGACACCACCACCACCATTGGCCGGTATTGTGATGAGGGTGCACGGACTGATCTGATCTGCTCCATGGACAAGACACCTCCACCTCAGTTGGCTGGTATTGTGATCAGGATGCACGGACCGATCTGATCTGATCCATGGACAAGACACCTCCACCTCAGTTGGCTGGTATTGTGATCAGGATGCACGGACCGATCTGATCTTCTCCATGGACAAGACACCACCACCTCAGTTGGCCGGTATTGTGATCAGTATGCACGGACCGATCTGCTCCATAGACAAGACACCACCACCACCAAATTATAAAGGTGGCAGGGATGTATTATAGAATCTACTGTAATTCAAGAAGGTAAATAATACACCGTATCAAGTCGAGACTTAGAGACCATTTCATAGGGAATAAAAATTTCTTGGGGCAAGAAGCCATAACCGCCACCGTTAACTGTGAATGGTTGACATTACCTGGTTGTGTGGAGCAATAAACCCAGGCCATTGCCAGAATAAATAAACATTGGCAATATACGCACAACTTCTTTAGTAAGTTTTCTTTTGCTTCTTGGAAATATAAACTCAAAATTGATATTTTTGCAACCACCCTAAATTTAATTTATTTTTATCTTCTCGACATTTTAGCGACTCGATGACGTTTCCATTAAGATATATTTGCTAATGGTTTATCATATTTGATTATTATTTTATAATATAGAATTCTATTTAGTAACTTGGCTAATAAGTCTTAATATATGTATCATTACTTTATATACTATATCTATATATAAATTGAATGTATATATACGCCTTTATTTTCATATTTAAAATATAGATATTTTATAATTACAGTTTTATGACTAGAATTGTTAAATTTATTTGAATATTTACAATAATACAGGGTATGTGTCAAAGTTGTATGTATATAAGGCTTATACAAGAGCATCATTTTAAATTTGAGAAAAAATACAATTTGACTTAATTAAGGAACTTTTGACTTCTCTAATAAGAACAATTTTAATTTTATCCACAATATTTTAAATATTTATAAAATTTATATTGAAATTTATTAGTAAACGGTAGTTACTTGAATGAATATATTATTAACTCGAGCTTTCGGGGCTTGGAATCCTTCTACAAGAGGATTGCTGGTTAAATATAACCTGCTATAGTTAAAGTTAGTCTGAAATTCTCTTATAGAAAAAGCTTCAAAGCTGAAAGTTTGAAATAAAAAAGATTCATACAAGAAACATATCCCTAGAAGTCTTTTATTAAATCATTAAATGTTTTCTTAAATGTTTAAACCTATATAGATAAGAAAAATTAAAAATAGGTCTTTATTAAAATGAAAAATATTCTTATTGGAATCAGAAAAAAACATAATAAAATATAACTTTAGAGTTGAAATTTTAATTACGTCCGTTGAAGAACAATTATCGCTTCAAGTCTTCCATTTAAAAATAAAAATAAACTCTTTGAGATATAAATTTTGTAGTATTAAAATCAGAAAAATTATATAATACATATTATAATTTTAAAGTTTCGAAAAATAAAGTTAGGATAATATTTTAAAAATTTAATTGAATTTCAACTAATATATTTTTAAAATCTCTCTCTCTCTTTCTGAATATGAATATTTAAATTATAAATTATTCCTTAGAGTTTTATTTTTTATCATTTTCTTCTACAAATAATTAATTTCGTCTCTGAAATTTATCTGTTTAAGTAATCTGTGGGATGTTTTTCTTTGCTGCGAGCAACCTTTCTAGAATTGGTTATTAAAAATGTAGAAGTTAATTATTTAAAGAAGAAAATGAATTTTAAAAACTTTACAAAAAATATATTTATTCAAGAAGGGAAAATATTTATGATTAAACTAAATACAAGAAAATATTATGGTAGGCATTCCATAATTTTTATTATATATTTTTTATATTAAATATAAATAAATATATAAAATAATAGATAATCATATAAGAAATTATTACTCACAACACAATATTATATACAAATTAATAAAATTAAGTTAAATATATGGTAAATCTAAGTTTTCTAACAATTAGAAATGTCCTTCAGGACATATTTACCATTGTTAACTCACAATTATTTTAAAATCAAACCATATTCATAATATAATTTACCTAAAAATATTATAAACTATAAGTCATTATTATTCATATATCTCATTCACTCGTCAAACATTACAAATAATTAACATGTACATAACCATTGTTATATTATGCACATTTTCTTTAGAAAATTAAGGAAATTAATTTATTCAACTACAAGATTTTTAATTTGAGTCAAAAGGAGATCCATCAATTAAGTTTATATAAAAGGACGTACCTGAATCTGTAAAGAAAAAAAAAACCACTTTTTTTCTCGAAATATTTCAAGAGAATGCTTCCTCTTTATCAAATTATTGCATAGTGATTTTAATGAAATGAATAATATGAAAATATCAATTATAATTAGATTAAATATTAGAAATTATAAGTGTTTAAACTATTTCGAAATATAATAGTTGCTTTTAGATGATATAAAGAATTTCGTTTGAAAAATTTGAATATTTATATAAGAATAAAATATATGTTGATATTATATGAAAAATGATTTATATAAATACAATATATTTTATACAAAAAATAAGTTTATTGACACATATTTTTTTAAAAGCTCGTGAAAAAGAGAACTACTTCAATACAAAATATTAATAAAATAAACACCCAACAAATATTTAATTTACCTCAGGATACAAATAAAAAATATATATCAGACGATTATTTATTTTTGTGGAAATCTTGTCTGGTATTTTTATCAAGCAAAGTTTCAGGTTTCAAGAAAAATATTTGAGAGTAGATTTTATTATTTTTCTGTTTAATAAACTTATTTCTACGACTGTATAGAATTTCATTTAAGAAATACGTTCTAAATATATTTTAAAAGCAAATATGAAGTTTCAAAATATTTTATATTTTCAAAGTCGAATACTTTCAAAAGGAATTTTTTAAATTGAATATATCCATTTTATAATAAATTGGCTTTTTGAATTATTGTAGAAAACAATGCAATCAAAAAATAAATTTAATGATTTTAACTAATTTTCATATCTTCTTGGCGTGTTGAATGGCTGATTACGATCGTATGACAGGGAACAGCCAATTAGCGAACAAATAAAATGGACACTACATATATATATATATATTATATTGAGGCATATATTATAAGCAATTATATATCGTAAACCTTTAAAAAATAATAATATAAAGAATATCATTTCAAATAACTATGATATTAATATATATAAAACATTTATATAAAACACACACACACACACTCTCTCTCTATCAATCTTTATAATTATCTCATTAAAAATAAATATAATAATTTAATTATCCACTTAGAATCTTGTTAATATTTTTCCCCGAAAAATAATTTCTATACAAATACTTTTAAGAAAATATTTTATAAGGCGTATTTAGAAATTTTACAGAATAGCTTCGTATTTTCATCCATAATGTATTAAAACAAAAGGACTTACTTAATAATGTTTATTAATATTTTCATATAAAGTGCATTTCATAAAAATCCCTTTCATAAAATGAATAAGATTTTGAAAATATTAAGAATAAAACTCTTTTTAAAAATATTCTAAAAGTAATTAGCACAAAAATAAAATGATTACGTCGTAACTAAATAACCTCTGTATTAAATATCTCTATTCAAAATTTATATATAAAAGAAGTTTTTTAAAAAACAGAAGATGTAATTTCAAACGGATATCACTCTATATTTTAAATTAGATTTTTTGCCTTTTAATTATGAATCTTTTAAAATATTTTGTTTATTTAGATATTTTGAAATAAACTATTCACTTTATATCTCTTTCAATTAAGGTATAAAGTTGCTGTTTTTTGTTTATATTTTCGAAATTCTCATTACCTGGTCTCTCAAAACATGAAAAATAGAAAAATTTATTTAACCATTAAAATGTTTACTATTTCATTCAAAAATCAATTTTATTATTATTTATTTTTGATTAAAAAGGCATATATTGGATGAAAATATCATTTAATATACAAATATTTCAGTTGGCTGAACGCCAACCTTTATCAAGGTGGTATAACATTTTAATACACATTTAACATAACATAATTAACATGTTAATATGTTATAATACCTTGATAAAGGTTGGCGTTCAGCCAACTGAAATATTGGTAAAATAAATGATATTGTGATCCAATATATGCATTTTTAATTAAAGATTTATTTATGGATTGCTATATTTTCAAAATGATTATTTATATATTTTAAAAAATTTTGCACGCCATTTATTTTAGGTATAATCATATTATAATTTATCTATAAAATATCAGTTTTTAAAATAATATGAATTTGACTAAATAAGCATGAAAATGGCTATGATATAGAGTTATAGATATATAATAAAGATTATATGCTGCATTTCCAATAATTAAATAGGACGTAGATATTTTAATGTAGTCTAAACATGTAAATTATTATTTATATATACTCCAAACAATATGCAAATTTATTTCCAATATGTGAATATATTCATATAGACATTGAATATGAATAGAAATGAAATAGAATAACTCTCTAACTCTCAATATATTTAATATAATTTATTTTATTGCCAAGGAGACAATATAAACAAAAGATATTTTCAAAAATATTATTTCGAAATTATTAAAATATTCGTTTTATCACTCATTTTTTAACGTAATCTTATTATCAAAGCTAAAACGATGAAATATCTCCATTTTTACATAATCAACAAGGATGTTTGATAATAAATTGATGGTCAAAAATTACCCAATTTACTAATATACGGAAATATTCTGTGAAAACAGAAATCTTCTAATCTGCGCTGGAAGTCACGTAGCGGATGTTTGCCATTCTGCTTAGAGAGATCGTCTGATTGCGAATGTAATGGAGAATTTCTTATAAAAAAATCCTTTTTTGTAGAGAAATAATATTTTTCCCTCCCCGTGTTCTCATCTAATTCATCCATTATTATTTTTCATTATTTTTACAACACGCTCCGATATCGCTTTATTTATAAATCATTGAGTTTTGTAAAGCAGTTTTCGATTTTTGAAATGATTATTTTCTTGGCGCAATTTTTAAATTTAGATACGAAAATCCCAATAAAATATATTAAAAATTTTATATTTTCAATGAGAATATACAAATTTGTGCTTACCTATTATTATAAATCCTTTTTATATATTATAAAACGAATAATCTTTTTTAATAATTCAATTGAAAATAAATTGATGGTTTAATTAATTCAGCGAGCTTTTTAGAATTTAATTGACGACTGAATTAATTCCTTTTATTTTCTTTATCAAATCAAATTAGAGATTAAGAGATAATAAGCGTAATTCTATTTTAAAATATGTGACATGTTGAATATTATTCCTTTTGATTAAAATACATTATTCTTTTTTTTGCTTGGCAGCAGATAGTTGCAGAGTTCGTCTGCCTAACTATACAAACAAGGCTTAATGAACGCGGGAAGGGAGCCATAAGAAATTGGCTATTCCATTAGCGTTAATTCTCATGGGATATCCTTGCTTAGAATTACCTTCTAAAATTAGAAATTAATCTAAAGTAATAATAAAAAATAAGCACGCGTCTAATAAAAACACAATATATAACAAAAAATTAATCCATTCTTTCGAGAAAAATATAAAAGTAATTACATATTTACAAATAAAATATAGATTGATTTTTCAGCATATTTGTTTTATACCTATTTATTTTTTTGTAATTATGCAGAAAACAGATTTTTATTGATATGAGATTATTAAAAGGTTAAATATATAAACATAAAAAAAACCTTAATGCCATTTTTAGCATAGTTATTAATTCTACGCTTCACGATTGAATTTAAAAATCTCACATTTCATAGAATTATAAAGTGGAAATAAAAGCCATATTTTTACAACAGAAAATAAACGCATTGTTGTTATTGACGGGATGATAATGATATATAAACGTCGCCTTTTTCGTCAAAATAGACGCCAAAACCAGACGCCATCTATTGACCGTCTCCGCAAACTAGCAGAATCAGGTCGGTGACAAAGCCACAACACCAGCTTTGGCAAACTGGGAAGCGTCCACCTGGTGGCCATGGTTTCGGGCTAATGACCCTCGTCAGTCTATGGCGAGATTTGATTTCAAATCCAAAAGGAACCAAACGATATCTAAACAATTTGCTAAAGATTTGTTTTGACAGGAGAGGCGACACCTATATATATGTTGTATGAAAGTGTTATTTTATTTTAAGATTATAATTTCTATAAAAAACTACTCTATAAAGTCGACCACCAAATGTCGCGGCTTTCCTTTTATAAACCCATTGTTGTTGTTTCCCGTTGGCCGGCTCTTTCTGTAGATATGTAAATAAGTCTTTTGTTTTCTCTATTCTACTCGTCTTAAGTCAGGTATTACTTTCTCAAAGTATGTATTCTATATTTTATTAGCACAATTAAAGCAAATTGTGATTCTTTATTATATTTTATTATTCAGATAGGAAAGAGAGAGAGAGAGAGAGAGAGAGAGAGAGAGAGAGAGAAGGCCCGAGAGCCACCCTGGGAACAACTGGTGACGAGACCATCTCGGTACGAACTACTCTCATTAAAAATACAGGTGGTCTTAAAACTGCTTGAGTAGGATCAATTATCAATCCCCCGGGGGGAACGGGTGAGTGGTGCAGCTCCCTGAAATGTTTGATTTTAGAAGGCTGGACAGTTGGTCACCCACAGGGTTGTTCTGGCCAGGAAATTTCCCTTTCTTCATACTCCCACACAGGCCATCTTTATTTACATATTTATAAATTATTATGACCTACATATTTACACTTGTTTACATATGATAAACATCGTTGAATCATAATTAAAAAAAAAATATTTCTCCTAAGCATATCAGGTAGTTGGTGACATCTTTTATAATGAGAACAATTTTTAACGTCTTGCCAAATGCTTTATTTACTTCTCCTGACGAAGACAAAAGATATTTGTCGAAACGTTGAGAAAATAAAAAACCTCTAACTGGCCGAAGTGTCTATTTTTCATAGAATTCTTTTATAACGCCTCAGTTTGAATCGACACTTCTCAACATATCTTGGTTCAAAGATTTAAATTAGAGTAATGAAATGATGTGAAAATCACAATAATAATTAGGGTGGATAGAATAGGTTGAACTAACATAATATTCTCTAAAACTCCATATTTCGGTAAACATCAATTTTGTTAATGAACAATGGATAAATTACTTCAATCCTTTCGATCATTTTTCAAAAGTGGGATGATGATGATGATAAAAACACATAATTAATGTGGTTCACGAGATATCATTAATCATCTGGAAACTTTAAAAATGATATTTTTCACCATTCTACTTGAATAGTTATTGTAAATTCTTTATTCGTATCAATGGATATTACTGTATATAACTAATAATTATTGGCTATATGTTGGTTCCTATTAATCATAATAAACTTTTTCAATATTATAGAAATAAAATTTGAATATGTAAATTAATTAATTTCCCAGAATTATACAACAAGAAAAATATGCAATATAAACACAGAAAATCGAAAATATTAAGACTGAACTATTAGCACGCGCTGTATATATACTGGATGTAATGTTTGATTCACAATTCTTTCGTTGGTCTTGTAGAACGAAACACGCGTGTTCACGTGTTTTAGTTCAAAACATTCTAGATAAATAGAAGGGAGTTGTCCCTCGAAATATTGGAAGAATTAAAATACTTCTAAATCTAATATATACATATTTTCTAAACACAGATGCATATATTTTCTAAACAAAGATGCATATATTGGATTTATAATTTGTTTATTGTTCCAATATTTCGAGGGGCAACTCGCCTCTCTTTATCGAGGATGTTTGTGTTTTTCACTAAAACATGCTAGCACGCGTACACCACTCTCGTTCTACAAGGCCAATGAAAGAATTGTATCTTTGATTTAAATATTACATTCAGTATATATACAGCTAACAATTATATATAATATTACAGATCAATACCATTATTATTGTTTTGTCCACACATTGTGCGTGAAAGAGAGAGAGAGATTTATATACAACAGTGTAAATAATTGTGTGTATACATATTAATTCTAAATTAATGATAAAATTTTGAAAGTATATATTTGATAGTAAAAAGGCATATATTGGATTGAATAAAAGATTTATATCCAATATATGCCTTTTTACTATCAATCCAATATATTATTTTTACTATCTATTGATTCAAGTATGGATTGCTCTATTTTCAGAACAATACATCAATACCAACTAACCGTACAAGAAAGCTAAACTAAGACATTAATAATATACAATTCCTGAGTATTCTATAAAAAGCAATATCAACAGACAGAAATAATATCAATTTGATGGAAACAAGACATTCCCAAATTGTTGTTTGGAATTTAATATTCACCATAGCAGAAGAACAGATCTGATCAAAATGTAATAAAGGGTTTCCCTATGTGCATATTGGTTCTTAGAAAATTGATATTTCATCAAATCTTACTAAATATATCATTTACTTCCAAAATACAGGGAAATAACTCTTTCTAGCCGAATTTAAGCGATCAAATCATTCTGTCACATTATACTCAATTTCGTTTTAAAAAGATTTCTTGGAACCAAAAGATATATTTATCGTCATATATATATAGGTATTCAGACAATAACTCTGAAATATATTACAGTAACCTTTATTGAAGATATACGAGAAAACTAAGTGTAAACAAAATATCCTCTGTCTACTTAAAACAAAAAAACGACCGGCGATATCAGAGTTTCCACTTTCTTCAGCTTTGTCTTTTAGTTTACGTTCTTATTTTTACACCTGTAGAAGTTGAGAAATGCACGAAAGCTCGGCTAAATGAAATCCTTAGAAGAAATTCACCATTTTGTTCTTTTGATAATATTGTATTTTACCCATATGTAAAAATATAGACACGTTTATGAATTTTGTAATTAATTATTATTTTTTTCACTGATTTTTGTATATTGATTTATAACAATGAGGTAATTTGTTATCATCATTAGATGAAATGAATATTAAAAAAAAACGATAATAATAAACGACAACAATGGAATTAGCATATCTCTTATTATAAAATAACAACAAACTTAAATTAACAATAGTGAAACATATTTTTAAATTTAAAACAAAACGTTACAATTTGTAATTGTATATAAATGGGTTTCATTATATAGCTTTTAAAAAATATATTCTAGGGTGTATATAACCATTTTTAAAATATAGAATAGAGTAAGTACATGTTGGAGTATCATAAGATGAAGGAAAAATCGCCAGGAGCAGCATTTATTTATTTATTTTATTCAAAGGAAATTAGAAGATTTAGGAGATTTGGGCTCCATTGAAGTACTACACAAATCTCATTTAACTCCGCTTTTGCCGGTCCCAAGCCCGGATGAAAAAGGAGGAGGGGGAGCAGTAACAAGCTCACTAAAAACCTGGACTCAGCTGGCCGGGCTGATAGTACTCTGTAAGGGCTCCTGATCCAGAGATACAGGATGAGCAGCGTTTGTACTCCATGTTAGGAGCGGCTGCACATGGCGTCTGTTCCTCATGTCAGAGGCAGCCATATCTTTTGAAGCTAAGTCGGCCTGCCACTGAGTAGTGCTCCCAGTATTATGACAAAGGCAGATGCATTCTACTTCACTCAATCATGATGGTTGTCAAGTCTCAAGCTCTACAAGCTTGATACCCTAATATGATTGAGTGGAGATAAGAAAGAACAAGAAGAGACAAATCTCATCTAGATGTTTTAATATATATACAATTTGAAAAGTTAACATTAAGTAAGCACATTAATATTAATATATAACTTGTAAAATCAATATGCAATATTGGTATTTACATTAAAGATAAATACAATAAATATTATTAAATTTTATCATATTATCAAAAGATCAAAATTTCTTCTAAGGATTTTATTTAGCCGAGCTTTCGTGCATTTCTCAACTTCTACAGATTTAAAAATAAGAACGTAAACTCAAGGACAAAGCTTAAGAAAGTAGAAACTCCGATATCGATGGTCGTCTTTTTTTGAAGTAGACAGAAGATATTTCGTTCACACTTGGTTTATCTCGTTTGTTTTCAATAAAGATCACTGTGTATCAAATATCTTTCAGAGTTATTGTCTGAATCCTGATATACATACTGAAAGGTACAACTTCCTTTTATCCATGAGTGTATAAGAGAATAAATTGTTACATATACATATTTACACACATTTACATATATTAAAAATTTGCCTCTAAAGAAATATTTATATATAAAATTATTTTTTTTCTCACACAGCGGGGAGTATGTTATTTTTATAATTAAAAAATACGCAACTATGTTTACTTTTTAATTTAATGAACATGGAGGGAGAGAAAAACGTAATAATTGAATATTTTACACAAAATTTAACTTGTGATACCATCACTTCTTCTAACAAAGATATACTTGTATTTAATAAAATAATTACAAGTATTTGTGAAGATAAAAAAGTAATTCTTGGTGTTTAATTCGGAACGGGATTTGTAATGTACAGAAAACTCTTGTTTTACAAACAGGCAAGATGGCGACTCCCTCTTATGCAAATTAAGGTGAAATTAACTCTGTGAAACTTGAGCCTAAATTAGTTAGGTTTAGATAACATTAGTACAACCTTTCAAATAAGTTTAAGGTAGATTTTAAAAATTGGAAAAGAAAAAAACGCTAAATTGTGTAATTTATATTTTTGTGTGTAGAATATATTTTAAAAAATTCTATGAAAATATTTAATTTAATTTGACCACCTACTACAATATATTCGTTGAGGTAAACCCAGATAATCAAAAGTGTTTAGCTTGAATACACAAAGATATTGTAGAACGACATTTGACAATTATCCCGCATGTGTTACTTTTGAACAAAAAATCGAAATTTATTTTAAGGAGAAATAACAATTATTTCTAACCTTAGGGATGAAGTATAAAAGGATGAATTGTGAAGAGTAATGATAAACGGAAAAATAAAGTGTCCAGGGATGGGAATACACGCGGGATAATTTTCAAATGTCGTTCTACAATCATAAGCCGCATTATAAAGATATTGTGTTTTAATAAATATTGTCTATCATCCTCTCAACACATAAACTTTGTTCGAAATTTGTTAAAAATTAAATCAAAATTTCAGTAGACGATACTAAATGATTTCTATCAATTATATCGTTTAATTTGACTATAACTAAGAAGCTGTATTTTCCAAGGTGTTTCATGCATTATTTTGATTGAAAGAACAAAAATGTTTCCTCTCATTAGGGTTAATTATTTAAAAATATTTAAAATTAAATTAATGAAATATTCAAAAGAAATAACATTTACATTGTAAAACGATATTTACATAAAAAAAACTTCATATCTTGTTATAGTGTAAATCATAGTTGCATATTGGCATTTGATATATGGATATATAAAACACTTTTGTCAACTTTGTGTGGTAAGTTTTTATTGAACGACATTTCGAAGACCTACTGTCACCAATCTCAAGGTTAAAAACCTACTGGACAGTAGAATGGTTTTACCTTGAAAGGATGAAAATGAATTGCCGAAACATTGGTTAGTAAAATCTTACCTTATAATGTTGACAATACATCACAATATACACTCACAGACAGAGCTTAAGGAAGTTCTACCTTTTACACCTAACGTGTAGCCATATTCTACACGTGGATTGGTAGATGGCCTAACATTGAGGGGCACTGTTCACCTAGGTATGTATCTAGGTGGTCTAATCTCGTATGTTATCTGCTATGTCTGAAATAGAGAAACTGAGTGTTGAAAGATAGGTTTAAAATAGAGGAGGCTGAACATGTGGGTTGAAAGATAGGCCTAAAATAGAGGGGTATTGGACATGAAAGTTAAAAGTAATGTATAAATAGAGGGGGTATTGGACATGAAGGTTGAAAGAAAGGTCTAATATAGAGGGTTACCAAACATGTGCGCTGAAAGAAAGGTCTAAAATAGGGAGAAATTCAACATGTGGGTTGATAGATAGGTTTAGGGGTGCTGAACATTTGGGTTGAAGGTAATGTCTAAATAGAGGGGTATTGGACATGTGGGTTGAAAGATAGGTCTAAAATAGGATGATATTCAACATGTGGGTTGAAAGATAGGTCTAAAATAGAGGAGGCTGAACATGTAAGTTGGAAGATAGGTTTAAAATAGAGAGGTGATAAACCTGTGTGATTAAAAGTAAGGTCTTAAATAGAGGGATGCTGAATATGTGGGTTGAAAGTTAGATCGAAAATAAAAGTGTAGCAACACGTGATCTGATGTACAGATCTAAAATAGAGGTTTAATGAGCACCTGCACTAAGATCCAAGCCTAAATTCCCGCCAATTAGAAGCCAATTACTGAAATGGCGGGAAGCACATTCCTTCAATTTGGCGTCTGGGGATAAAAATATTTTGTTTTATGTGTGAGCTGTTGAAATAAAAGGAGCTAATCTTTTATTAACGAAGTTTCTTTTTCACGAAGAAAAGTTTCTTTCTTGGTTACTATAGGGTAACTAATTATCTGGGTTATTTATATATATATAGATTTAGTTATCTTTTCTCTATTTGTTGGCTAAACACGTATACGGTGTAAAGATAGAATATAATGTAATTTATAACATGAAAATACTCTTCCAATATTAACCTATACAATATAGACTCGTAATCTGCACTTCTGTAGGGAATCATATCATTTTATTTCTTACTAGCGGACGTACCCGGCTTCACCCGGGTTTTACCCGAGTAAAGGTTTGTCTAACGAATCTCTCGATAAAGTGAACATTTTTTCCCGGTCCCTTGAAAAATACTCGATAAGTTGAATAAAATCAATATTAATTGGCTCCTTCGGTAATTGGAAGTTAAAGGAATAGTATCTTGCCTTGGAATTGTATCATTATTCTTGTCTCAAATAAATTGCCGTGTCATCCTGAATTTTGTCTTTCCTAATTTTCTACATTACAAAATCATCGTATCATCATGATAATATTTAGAGCAGATTGTTGAATTATAACAGATAAATTAGAATATTTATCTTGATTATTTTAAAGCGAAAAGTTATTACAAAAATTTTATTTGCTAGAAACCTTCCCAGTACTATACTAAATAACTTCCCAAAGTTTCATGGCGTTCCAATGAGTGGTTTGGTCAGGCATAAAGGACAAACAGACCACACACACACACCTATCGAGCGGCCACGCAATTTTTTAGCTCCGCCGTTTTTCACCTTTGGCAGGTGTAAAAATGCCGAAAGGTGTGTCGAATGTGACATTGGCTGAAAGCCCTGAACGAGCTGCTCATGAACCTGAAAGGCTCAGCTCGATATCTTCAACCAGTGCTGAGATGTCAGCGAAAATCGCTTTTCAGAAGAATTCTTCTGAAGAAAATCAAGAAAAAACAAAGCATGCAAATCCGCCGGCAGGCGACGTGCATGTAAATCCGGCCGCCGCGCGTGACGTCACCGCGCCACCGACTGCTGCTTCTTCCAGCGCTACAACAGCCAGCCCGGCCTCGCTCAACTGGGCCGACAGCGAGATGGTTGACGTGGACGACAACGAGGGTTTTACCGTTGTCAAGAACAAGAAACGGCGCCGCACTTCAACAACGCCGGAGCGCGCCGCCAAGCAGCCTAGCAGGCCTGCTGAGAAGCCCAGCTCCCAGCAGCTGAGGCGGCCGACAGGGCCGAGAACAGTGCCGCCTAGGGAGATCAAGGCGACACGCGCCAACATCGATGACGCCAAGAAGAGGCAGGCCACAACCAACCACGAGCACTACATCTTCGTGGAGCGGTGCCCAGAGATCCCGGACTACACCTACCTAAAGGCAATGTCCAGGCTGGTCGGGGGGCCGGATAAAATCACACATTTCGGCAAAATGAACGGCCATTTCCTCGTGGGCTTGGCAACCAAAGATCTTGCGCGCCTTCTGGTGGAGAGCGACTTAGAGATCGGGGGAACGACCCTTAGGGTCTTCCCCTACCGAAAAAGGGCCGAATGGATCGTCGTCGCCGGCCTGCCAGGCTTCGTGGACGACTTCACCATCGTGAACGCCCTGGGCCAATACGGGAGGGTCACCTCCATCGCCCCCATCCTGATCAAGCTGGGGGAGTTCGCCTTCAACGACGGCCGCCGGGAGGCGTTCATCCTGCTCCACGAGGGAGTCAGGCTGGAGACCCTGCCCGCCCGACTGACCATACAGTCCAAGGGAGACACCCTATCTGCCTTCCTCTCCTTCGGAATCAAATGTTCCAAATGCGGAAGGCAGGGCCACCGCAGAGCTAGCTGCCCATCGCTCGCCAGGCGGAACTTCGACGCCCCAAAGCGCGTGGACTCCCCCGCCCAGATCCAGGCCTCTTCTCCTTCTCCCACCGTGCCTCAGCGAACTGGTCCACCATCACCCGTTCCCTCTCCACCAGCGCCCCTAGCTCCATCGGAGGAGGCACCTAATAATGCCCCAGTGACGCCAGCTGCTGCTGCTCCGGGTGCCCCAGCGCTCCATCCTGCGCGTCCTCTCCTGCCGCCTGGAGAGGCGCCGAGCTCCACCTGCTCAGCCTCCGACCCGCCCACCACACCAGCCCTGCCTCCACCGGTGCCCGCCGAGCCAATGGAGGTGGCTCAGCTTGAGGAGGAAGGCACAGGCTCCACCCAGGAAGGAAAGAATAAAATCAGGAAAGAGCTAGATGCCTGCCTGCGGCCGGCCCCCTCCACAATCTTTGACAAAACCAACCAAGCGGGTCTCGAAAAGGAGAGGGTTTGTAGCCTCCTCGTCTCCACACCGCACCTCAAAAAGCAACTCCCTGACTTTACACCCGCCCAGAGGACTGCCTTGTACGAGCTGGTCCAGGCCCTCTTACGTAGGAGGCTCGACTCCAGCGGCTCCATCTACAAACGCCTTCGCCAGGCCCTGCCCCTGCTCCATCAAGGGACTTCATCATAGGCTTCACCATCGCCTCCATTAACGCGCGCGGGCTCGCTATTAGGAACAAGAGCCTAAGCCTTTGCCATCTCCTGAGACAACACCGCGTGGACATTGCGCTTGTGCAAGAAACTAACACCCACCACCTCGACGGCGCCCAAGACCTCTGCCTCGGCTACGATGCTATTACTGCCCCACCCGACGCAATATCGGGTTCGGGCCTCGCCTGCATCTACGCGCCGGGCGTCACCGTCTCGCGACACCGCATCCTGTGGCCGGGCCACATCGTCTTGGCCACCTTCAATGTCCACGGCCAGGAGATGACCGTCATAAATGTCCACCTCTCGCACGACCAGCGCGAGCGCATCGAGCAACTCCGAGTCATCGAGGCAGCCGCCGTTGAAGAAGAGGAGGAAGCCTGGGTCCTCGGGAACTTTAATATCAGGGACGACAGGAACCGCGACTCTATCTCCATGGCGGCCCTCGGAGCTCTTTGCGAGTCCGCCGCGCTCCTGGATGCCGCCCCCGAGTTTGACGCCGCCCACCTTCCCACCAGAGTCGCTGCACATGGCGACCTGATCGAGAGCAGTCGCCTCGACAGAATCCTCGCTCCGGCGCGCTTTCTGGAGGTCTCAACATCATATGCGATTGCTCCTTTCCACCTCTCCGATCATCGCATGGTGCTGCTCCGAGTGGGCCCTCCAGCCGCCCCCTCCCAACCTCGCGTGGCTGCTACGCTCCGCTCCGGGCTGGCCCAGGAGCACATGAACAACTACCTGGTGGACATCGCGGAGGAAATATCCCTGCTCGATGCGCCTCAACTGTGGGACCGCTGGACACTAATCAAGGCCGGCATCCTCGCGGAGGCCCGCTCGCTCCACGATCCTCGCCACCACGATCGCGACGACGGCTACATCGGCAGGGCCCAACGCTACATCAGGGTTCAGGTTGAGGCCTCGTCGACGAACGCGGATTACCCATCTCTCCCGGACCTCGCGCGCCACCGCCGCCCAGCTGTCACCACCATCAGGGACGAGAACGGCGAGGTCATCGAGGGCCCCGTCTTGCGGCGAAAGGCCCTGGACATCTTCCGGCCTCGCTTCGCCCGCCCGAGCTGCGACCCGGCGGAGTACGCGGCCTTCATCGGAGCTACGACCACCACTCCTATCGAACTAGGAGAAGAGGATCCACTCCACCGGGCTGAGGTCTCCGAGGCTGAGGTAGCCGCTGCCATCCGCCGCCTCCCTCGCGGAAGAGCCCCCGGCTGGGACGGTCTGCCCTGCGAGGTCCTCAGCACCTTCGAGGAATTCTTCGCGGTCGCCCTGCGACGTGTGCTCGCCGAGTCTCAGCTCCGAGGTGCCCTGCCTCCATCGATGCGCCGGAGCGAGATCTGCCTGGTCCCCAAGGCTCGCGGCGGCGGTCGCGGTCTGGACAGCTACAGACCGATCTCCCTGCCCTCGGCCGACTACAGGGTAATCGGATCGATCCTGCTGGGCCACCTCAGGCCCCACCTGTCAACTCTGGTGCCGGAGTGCCAGACGTACGCCGTCCCCGGAAGGTCCCCCTCCTGGAACATCGCGCGGGTCACAGACGCCGTCGAGGAGGCTACTGCCCGAGGCACGCCGCTGGCCGCGGTTTCCGTGGATCTGCAGTCCGCCTTCGACTCCCTGGACCGCGGGTATCTAACGTCCCTCCTGGTGTCTCACCTGCGCCTCCCACCGGCCTTCGTGGGATGGACTCTTCTACTCTACGCCGGGGCGGACGCCACAATAAAGGTCGGGGGCTTCCAGACCGTCGCCTTCAAACTACTCAACGGCGTGAGACAGGGCTGCGCTCTGAGCGCGGCGCTCTTCAGCATCGCGACGGGACCGCTGCTGCGTCGCCTGGAGACGATCCTCGGCGTGGGCAACGTCATCGCCTACGCCGACGACATCGTCCTCCTGTTCCATCGCGACGAAGAATTCGAGCGGGTGGCGACCGTCCTCGGGGACTTCAAGCGGGCCTCTGGTATCGCCGTCAACCTCGGGAAGAGCGCGGGCCTTTGGTGCGGAGCCTGGCGCAACCGCGGCGACTCCCCTCTCGGCGCCTCCTGGTCGACCACCTCCATCAGGGTCCTCGGGCTCGACATCGCCCCCAGAAGCTCCGTAGCCCATCAGGAGCAGCATCTTCTCGCCCTCCTGGAGTCCGCCTGTCGCAGATGGACGCCCTTCACCCGCGGCCTATCCCTCGTCGGACGAGCTAGAGACTCGCTGGTGGGCTCCACCATCCAGCATCACCTGCACGGGTACCTGCCATCACCCCCGACCATCGCCAAGCTGCAGGCCAGACTAGCGAGGTTCGTCTGGGGGCCCGAGCACACGGCGTGGCTTCCCGCCGCCGTCATGGCGAGGCCCGTAGCCATCGGAGGCCTCGGCCTCCTCGACCTGGCAACCCAACTCCAGCTCGCCTGCCTCAAGGGTGTGCAGGTCGCGCTACGCGGGGGCAGGAACGGCTTCTCCTGGCTGGTGACTAGCGAGGCCTGGCTCAGACCTCCACCGGACGGCACCACACTCCAGCCCCGGCGCCTCCGGCTGCTGAAGCTCTGGGAGGAGGCCTCCAACATCCTGGGCCTCAACCACCGGGCGGTCCCCACTGCTCAGCTGCTGGACCTCCCCATCATCGGCGGCTGCAAGTTCCTCCGCCCTCCCGACCTCCTGGCCCCCGCCCGCTGGCGCGGAGCCCGAGTCCGGGACCTCATCGAGGAGGAACACCTCATCGCCCACCCTACGCGCTCGGCCCTGGCCGACGCCGCGACCCTGGGCGCCTTCTGTCGGAGGCTGACCTCCGAGAACGCCGTGGGCTTCGGGGGGGAGTCTCCATCTTCTTCCTCATCTTCATTAGCTGCGGCTGTGGTGCTGCGCGGGACGGCCACGCCGTTCCTCAACGGCCTCACGACGCGCTTGGCTCGACGGGCCTTGGATCGTCCACGCCTCGCGGCCACGCCGATCTCCCGATTCCTGGCGAGATGGGCACCCACCATCAGCCCACCATCCAGGATCGACTGGGCCTCGCTCCGGCGCTGCGCCTTCTCGGGGCATGAGGCCGATGCCGCCTTCAAATTGGCCCTCCACGCGCTACCCCATCCGGCCCATCCTGCCTCGGCCGTCCCCTCGTGTCCTGCCTGTGAGTCCGTCGACCGCTCCCTCGGCCACCGCTACTGGAGCTGCTCTTCCATCAGGCCCCTCATCAGAGAGGCCTTCAACATCATCGGGCGGCCCCCTGACCTGCAGGCCTGGATCTTCGGCGGGTCCGGCTTTGAGGACGACGCCCTGACCATCCTGGCGTCGGCAAAGCTGCGCGTCTATCGCCACTTTGTCCAGGTTGGGCTCGGTGGAGTGGAGGACCCGCTCATCGCCTGGACGAGGACCCTCGTGCGCAGGGGATGCCTTCCTTCATCCTCCATCATCACTTTGTAAAAATTATGTTTTTTATTTTTCATTCTCCTGTATATATTTCTCTTGTTCTCTCTCGCTGAATTGTAAAATTGTCTAGATGACAATAAATATTTTTCAATTGTCAAATTGTCACACACACACACACACATACATTCATTTTTATATATATAGATAATTTTAAATAATATTATTTTATTTCATATAATTTTATTTCTTATTATTTTAAATCAACAATTGTAAATTTTATTTCTTATTATTTTAAATCAACATTTGTAAATACCAAAATAAAAAACAACAGCTTAATTCTAAAAATATAATCATCATAAATTCTCATGTTATTGTTGTAGACAAAGAACACGCTTGTTTCCGTATAAAAACGATAATAAAATTACTAGCTAAATTTAAAATGTGATTTAGCAATTAATTCTTGAATTATAAATATATTGTAACATAGTATTTATTAATTTTATTTATGTAACATGGTATTTCTTAATTTTATTATTTTTTATTTAACAGAGTGGTCATTTTTATGTTTTATATCTTGCGACTCTGTAAATTTCCCTCGTGGCTTATCTTTTGTTTTTACCTTTGATAGCTTGTCCTTCCCTGAAATAAATTTTGTTTCCTCCTGAAGTTTTTGTCTTCTCTAATTTTCCACGTGGCAGTATTGTAACACGCCTGCAGCCGCCTCTACACTTCTAATGGCGTTTTTCAGATGTTTATTAGAACTAGACTGAAAATGCACAATATTGTAGCGTAGAAATCAGGTCTTGGAATATTTTGAGATGTAAGCGTATTTATTGATAACCTCACCACGACCAATCGACAAATATTAACAAATCAACCAAACTATCTACAGCTAGAGAATCTTAAACAAGCAAACAAAGAAATATTTTAAAGATGATTTTACAAATACAGAGTAGTATATATTTTTATAATCTGTTGAATATTTTCATTGAATAATCATCTTAAATTAAATAATAAATTATTTCTTCGCCACAATATTTATAGAAATTCTTTGGAATTCCCCTTAATGCATCGCTAATCTTCTGCTTCAATAAAATTTGTAATAATTACTTTTTTAAAAATGTGTTCTTTTCATATATATAGCATCAAATATGATCTCTACAGACTTTACAGAGGGCTGCTTCAATGTAAAAAAACACAAAATTAATTGTATATTATAAATTGACAACTAATACTGGATTATTTGAAAAGGGAAACATTATTTTTTTTTTCAAATAATTCCTGGGTAACTCTTGCTTACATACTGAATTAAATCTAGAAAAAATCTGAATATGAAACGTAGACGAGGATAAACAACATAAATTACTTGCTACTGTACATTTAATTGAAGAAGTAGATTCATCAATTCTCAAAAGGTTTGTTATTTGACCTTTCGGTAACCCACTTTTACTTTTTTCAAGGTAGAAAGCTTTATGCCTCTCCTGGAAAGAACAACAAACCAAAAGAACACATATATAATATGTACATATATGCATACTATCTCATACCTGAGAATTGATCAGCCAACCTGCAGAAAAAACTTGGAATTCCATCAGCTCGCATACCAATAAGTTTACAAACTGTGCAAGGGACCAACGGAACATATGCAATTGGGTAAATATGTAATTATTAAATCTACATTTACAAACTCCGCTATGTAATATAAATTTTGTTGCCTTCTTACAAAAATAAACTTAGATGGAAATATATATTTTGCCGGGAGGAAATTGATATATTAAAATTAATATAATAGATGGGGCATGGTTTTATCGTCTATTTTGACGGGAGAGGTGACCTTTAGTTCATATGATAGAAATAAAAATGTATATATATATTTAAAATAGTTTAAATATTTAACACAGTGTAAACATACCTCCCCCAAAATGAATATAGATGATATTCAATTACGCTAATTCGAAAATATGGGGCAATGATTTTAACAAAGTAAAAATAAATTAGTGATGTCAGAGTGCTCTATTTTCGAATACAAATGAACTAAACGTTCATTTGACCTAACCCTTATAGTACCGAATTTTTACTAAGCCCCGGTGTACTAGCTATTTGTAGTAAAAAGATACATAGGCTAGAATGTACGTGCCTTGGGTTACGATAGTGTATTGATCTATCATGTTGTAGTATCTGGAACACTTCTCTAATATTTTAGACTTGGACAATTTGTATTTATTTTGAAAAGCCAAAACTTTAGGAAAATCTTTGAGACTCGGAGGAACTTGTTATTCCATTTTACTTGAGAGAATCGGAATTAGCACAATGCCGATTCTGGATTTGTGGAAGACATTGCGCTTTCGAACGTTGTACTTGTAAAGAATATGGACTTGAAAAACTTTGTACTTATCACGGAGTTAAGATTTATGCCGAGTAATGGGAATCATTCTTGTCCAAGATATTTATAGCCATTCTGTCTTTCTTCTCTTACAATCCATGGTACAACAATACTCAGTGATTGTATTCAGCAGTGTGATCTCTATCAAATTCTCTCATCACCCTTGTTGGAATTGTTCAGAACCTCAAAACTTACATCTACTGGGAACTATGTGGTAATTTGAACAGCAGCCTATTATATAACCTACCATCTTGGCTTAGTAGCCAGAGCGTTAGTATCAGAGTCCTTATTGCAAGAGTTCGCATTCCGGTTATGACTTTTATTTTACGAATTTGAGTGAATGAGATGAAAGAAGTAGTTGTTAGCTGCATTAAGGTGTAACGACATTGTGCTACACCAGTGCTACATCACGGTAATCATCTAAAACTGCCCTTATTTACCAGTATTAATTCAGTGAATGACAAAAAAATATATTTATTACGTAGGCGTCTATTTAAAAAAAGCTTAACGTAATAGTATTGACCTCGTGAGTGAGCAAGTAGTAAACATATTTTTTTAAATAGTCTTTTACGGTGAACGCATCTAATTTTAGATTTCAGTAGAGAAACTATCTAAAGAGAGAACTTGAAAAAGGGCCACAAAAATACACTGCGTGACATTGAAAATGGAACACCAAGAAATAGTGGCCAGAAAGTGATGAAACTCGGCAGACAGAGAGAGACAGGGACGAACAATAAGTGATCTTTATTTCAAAATGATAGTCATAATACAGAGCGAGAACGGCGTCGGCTTAGTAGCAAGTAGGACCACCGCGGACGGCGATGCACGCAGAAACACGTCTAGGTAGAGAGTCAATCAGAGTACGGATGGCGTCCTGAGGGATGGCTCTCCATTCCCTCTCAACCATTTGCCACAGTTCGTCTTCTGAACGCGGCTGTGGCAAGGCATGCAAACGGCGTCCAATGATGTCCCAGACGTGCTCGATTGGTGAGAGATCAGGAGAGTACGGTGGCCAGGGAAGCATCTGTACATCTTGCAGAGCTTGTTGGCTAATGCGAGCAGTGTGCGGTCGGGCGTTATCCTGCTGATAAAGGGCATTGGGTACCCCCTGAAGGTAGGGGAGTGTCACCGGTCGCAGCACATCATCAACGTATCGTTGGGCCGTCATAGTGCCCTGAATACGAAGTAAAGGTGACCTGGAATCATACGCGATTGCGCCCCAAACCATGATTCCACGTTGTCGCACGGTGGGGCGTTCCACAATTGCTGCCGGATTGGACCTTTCTCCACGTCGACGCCACACGCGTACACGGCGACTATCACTGGACAAGCAGAAACGCGACTCATCTGAGAACACGACCCTGTGCCATTCCGTCATCCACGTCGATCTAGCCCGGCACCATTCCAAACGTTGGCGCCTATTCGGTGGGGTCAATGGCAGTCTTCTTAGCGGACGGCATGAGTGCAAGCCATTAGCAACCAATCGACGGGAAATGGTTCTGGTCGAGAGATGGAATGATCTAGGGTGTCTTGCACATGTTGCAGGATGGCGGTACAAGTGGCTTGTGGGGCCGCCACTGCTTGTCGAAGGATACGCCGATCCACACGTGCTGACGTCACTCTGGTTGCACCGACATTCCTATAAATTGTCACATTTCCTTGTTCCAACCATCTTCTTCACAGTCGGTGCACCGTGGACGCACCAAGGTGTGTATCAGCTGCGATTTGACGTATGGACCAACCTGCCCTTTTCAGTCCGATCACCATGCCCCTCGTAAAAGCGTCTGTCTGCTTGAACTGCCTCCGTTTACGATGACCTGGCATTCTCTGTTATTACACGTGTCTTTTGATACAAGAACAAAATTTCTACAATGATTTTCCTTGAAGAAATAACGACACGAATACTGTCCTTTCTGCAAGTTCCTTCCCTTATATCTTACTCCATGTGCGCACGAGAGCTGCGCATTTTACATCATTTGCATAACTCGGTTAGGCGCGTCTACCCTGAAATTTGCATAATTTTCTGGCCAATATTTCTTGGTGTTCCATTTTCAATGTCACGCAGTGTATATTGAATAAGCGTTTTATTAAAACACATATTTAAAATTTCAGTTAGAAGGAAAAACAAAGTTTTAGGGTTAAACCATTAAGCAATTATATTTATATGACAAAAGTTAAAAATGGCGGAGGCATTGATCAGAACTGGTACAAGCAAGTTTTGATGTTTCACAAATATTTCTACCTATTAAATTTACACTTATATCTCTATACTTATCTACATAATTAATCTATTTAAGAAATACTGATGAATATACAAATCCGAATATAGATAACATAAAGGGGAGCGGGGGGATGATATTCATGGATTGTTTTAATTCGGAATTCTAATAATTCTAGAATTTTCTAAGAGCATTGTCAGTAATTTTCACTCTTTTTTTTTCAATACCCATACATTTTCTTCGAAAAGATGCTCTCTAGATAAAAAAAGTCAGTTTCTCTTGAAGAAAACAAAAAAAGCTTCCCTATATATTAACAGAAATGTTGTTTTTAAACTTGAATGTTAAATGGAATCGAAATTAAAATTCTCAAGTGTTTTTACTTCTCCAAACAGAGGGAGGTTTTATTGAAGAGAAATCAATTAAAAAACTAATCAACTAAACTTTCCCGATATAGATTTTATTTTTCTTTCTGTGGATATTAATTTGAAGTATTTATATAGCTGATTGAATTCGTATATAAATATCTATTTTCTATAACTTGACAAATACCTATAATTGTTTGAAATGTTGATTTTCAATTTTATGAAAAACAAATCTATTTTGCAGCTTATTTTCATCTGGAATTTGCCATTGAAGCATATGTCTTCTTCTTCTTTCTTATCTCCACTCAATCATATTAGGGTGTCAAAATTGTAAAGCGAAGCATATGTAAATAGGTATAATTGGTAAATGTAAATTATAATTGATAATTGTCGTTAAATTTATTTCTGGTGAATCAATTCTCAGATTAGTTGACGACGAGTGGTTAAACCGCTGGGTTTCGACCACTTCGACCCGGGATCGGAACCTACACACACATTGGGAACTTTTTTTTCTAATTAAAAACATATTGTCCAATGACCATCGGTTATTGCGAATGTTCAAGCCCCACCAGCGAATGCAACAAATCAAACTTTGGTACACTTGTACACTTGGCCAGCGCTTTAACGTAACTGGCATATAACCTATATGGAGTCGTGCATATTGTATTGGAAAGAACAAATGATCTCTGTACAAGAGAACCAAGAAGAGTTCTTGAACTTCTTTATGAGCATGAACTCCAAGATCTTGTCTAATTTAGACTAATAAAAAGATAAAAAAAAGGTACACTTGTAAGTTCAAAAGTCTAAATGTGTTTTTCACATATGACATGTGATATACTTACAGTAAAAGCAGTCGCTAACTTCTACCCACCATAATTATCATGGCATGTACCACGTTGTACTAGGGAAAATAATGATGAAAAATATGTTTTGTGTGAATATTTTTACCTAGACGTTTATATAAGTAGAAATTCACGGAACCTTTGGCATTATTGGAAACTGAGATGATCATGGATGAAGACAAATGGTAAAAACTCCATACAACTATTTCACCAAACTTCCGCATTCAATTATAACGACAGAACTCCTATTTACCGTTAAATTATCGAGTTGAATTGATTTTTGTAATAGTTAGTTCTCCCTCTTCAAACCATAATTATGTAGGGTTAAATTAGTTTAGTTTACTTGGTTAACCCCCAATTTTCGGGGGAAATTTAGAAAAAATAATACTATTACGTAGTTAGACCTAAAGAAAACAATTAATAATCCTCTTATTAAAATTACATTTTAGATAACTATACTAATTATTTTGGTTATCAACTAACCAGAGTGTGTCATTTTCTTTAGAAACCCAAATTAGTAGTTTTTAGGAAAACTAACTTTGAATAATTGGGTCAATTTTGTTGTTGGTTCGATTCAACGCTATTTATACACGGAAAATATGCAAATACAGCGTTTTAACATTTACATACAGGGTCCATTATGAAAGTAATGAGCATTTACTGGCAAAATACATTTATTGATCGTAATTTGTGCAAATGTTCAATATTATTCAAAATGCATTCCTCCTGCATCAATACACTTGCAGAGACGCGTTTGCCACGCCTGAAAGGAACCCTGAAACTCCTCGACAGGAATGCTTCTCAGGAACGTTGTAACATGGTGTTGGATGTTTTCCACGGTTTCCCAATGTTTTCCTTTCATCTCTCTCTTGAGTCGCGGAAACAAAAAGAAGTCACATGGAACTAAGTCGGGACTGTAAGGGGGGTGAGAGAGGGATCACCGGGGTGATGCTCCGGGCCAGGAAGTTGGTAATGATGAAGTCTGTGTGGCTGGTGGCATTGTCATGGTGGAGCTTGACCGTGTCTTTAATGTCAGTCCTCACGCGTGCGATCTGGCGTTTCAATCTCCTGAGCACCTCCAGGTAAAAGGCTGAATTTACAGTTTGTCCCTGCGGTACAAACTCACAATGGACTATTCCTCGGATGTCAAAGAAGACAATGATCATCGTTTTGATGCGCTACTTGCTCATTCGCTCTTTCTTGGGACGTGGGGATGATTTTGTGTGTCATGCACAGCTCTGCCTTTTCGACTCTGGGTCGTATTCAAACATCCAGGATTCGTCCCCGGTTACTACAGAGTTCAGAAAATCCGGTTCATTTTCAATCAAATCCAACAATTCTTGACAGCGCAAAACTCTAAGTTCTTTCTGGCCTTGCGTCAACACTTTCGGTACAAGCTTCGCACAGACCTTACGCATTTGCAGATCCTCGGTTACTATCCCATGTACCACAAATGTGGACATGTGTAATGTGTCAGCAATTTTCTGGATGCTTAATCGACGGCCGGTACGCAAAACTTCGAGCACACGATCCACGTACTTGTCAGTTCTGGCCGTTGTTGGGCGTCCTGAACGGGGTTCGTCGACGACCTCCTCCCGGCCCACCTTGAACGCCTTGTGCCACTTCCTAGACTGTGATCTTGAAATGCAATCGTCCTTGAAGGCTTTTTGCAGCATCTGGAATGTTTCGGTTGCATTTATTCCAAGCCTCACGCAAAACTTTATGGCGTATCGTTGTTCAAGCGAACGCTCCATACGCTCCAAAAGTTGAAAACACACTTCAAGCGGAGGCATGTATCTCCCCTCACACTGCTCGAACTCAACTGACGACCGGATGGATTGAAAGGGCATATCCCTCCACCACATTTCCCACGGTTTTACCGTGCTGCCATCTATAGTCGAGTCACAATAACATTATGCTCATTACTTTCATAATGGACCCTGTATAACATTATATACAAACATAGGGTCGTACCCCCGGATCTGTGAAGGAAAACATTTTTTTCTCAAAATATTTTGAGGAATTTTTCTCCCTCTTTACCAATCTATTGAACAAAAAACTTTTAAGTTTTTCGTGCAATAAATCGATAAAAAGGGAACAAACCCTCGAAATATTCTGAGAAAAAATATTGTGTTTCACACATCCAGGTATGATCTTTCTCATAATTATATGTCTGTAAGTTTTGAATGTATTTTTTAACGGAAAGCATAATAGAGCAAAGGAAAAAAGCTTGTTTTATTTTGTTATTTGTAATTTTTATGTTGTTGTTGTCGTGTGTAATTCTATATTTTCAATAATGTATATAATATTTTAATTATATAATATATATATATTAATTAGGTAAATAGTTTAGAAGTGTATGCACATATTATCGGACTATTGTAAATCCTAGTTATGTATATTTACACGGGAATATATGTAAATAGGTAGGGAGAAGTGGTGCCACATGATTGTCCAACACGTCCTATGAGTAAAAGGTTTACATAACAGTCATAAAGACTCCACGTGGCCCGGGTAAATAGTATTTTATTGCATCCACGCTGTATTTTATTTCTCTTTAACTTTGTAAGGGAATTTCTATATTCCTTGGTCATAAATCCTTTCTCTGGTTTTATTACCGCGGAGCAAATCCCGATATTAAATTCTTGAAAAGGAAGTTTGATAAAATAACGAGGTTTTGGTAATCACGGGCTAGGAATAAAAGTAACTAGCTCGACTTAGAAAGAAACCAGTTTGTTAACTACTAGCTAAATTATGCAAATATGAAACGATAAGACTTTCAAGTGCAGAATATATAGACAGACGAACAGACAATAGTTGTAGCTTAGATTTGGTAAATTGGCGAAATCGCTGGGAAGGTTCTCTTCTGATGAGCCAAGCCTTCACACTATATTTACATATGCCGTTAAATACTTGTATGAAAAGTTGACACAAAACATTAATTAAACAATTCAAGTAAATTTGAGAACTCAATATACCGTTATATATTTTCTAAACCTCTACATTCAGAGATTGATATTGAAACTACTTTTATTACATCGTATTATAAGGCTATAGATGGTTGTTAAAAATAAACAATAATAAATATATGTTACATATGTGAATAAATTAGGCTGCTATAAAGGAATATAGCGATAAAATATAATATATAACATATAAAAAATATGATAAATAAATATTTTGAAAATAGAGCAATCCATATTTAAATCATTAGATAATAAAAAGGCATATATTGGATTGAATAAAAGATTTATTTGCCAATATTAATAATAAATATATATACATATAAAATATATACAGTCTTCATTGTGGGCGCCCAACGAGGGATTCCGTCACCGATGGACTGCGAGAGTTCACAGAGTGGGCAGGTCGATGAGGTAGCTGGCGTTACTCAACTCAAGACTAAGATGGTACTTGTAGATGGTAGCCACACTTGTCAGTTACATTGTTTACCTACTGAGTACGCTATGTTCATTGTATAGTTAAGATATAGATAACAAAAATATATTTGCATATTAGCATTAATTCTTCAACGATATAAAGAGTAATTTAAAATACAATATATAACGCGGCTTATGATTGTAAAACGAAAATTGCAATTATACTGCGAATGTTTCTTTTAAACGAAAAATCGAAATTTATTTTAAAGAGAAATAGCGATTATTTCTAACTTTAAGGATGAAGTATGATAGGATGAACCGTGAAGAGCAATGATAAACGGAAAAACAAAATTTTCCGTTTATCATTGCTCTTCACGGTTCATCCTATCATACTTCATCCTTAAAGTTAGAAATAATCGCTATTTCTCTTTAAAATAAACTTCGAATTTTCGTTTAAAAGAAACATTCGCAGTATAATTGCAATTTTCGTTTTATAAAGAGTAATATTGAAAGCAAAAAAGACTAATCCTGACCGCATACATGAACATTTTTAGATGGCAGAGCGCCATCTAGTGTAACAAAAATCAACTAAACGTTGATTTAACTTGTTCCATTATATTTGGCCAACCCAATCTTTTGATACGTCTTTCGGGCTGTTTATAGTGTTGTAATTTCAACGGTGAGGAATGTATTTCCAACATAAGGATGATATCAAAATAATACTTCACAATGTGCGTATTTACATAGCTTCTTTTATTCAGTGTGTAGAAGTCTCACTAATTTATCTATTAATGCATTTTTCTATATATAGCTTGTGTGTATAAATGTTTTTAACATTAAAACATTTTATTTAAATTGCGCACTATATATATATTATTTAGGAAAAATATTTGCACGAATGTTTATTTTAAAATTATATATATAGTTATCTAAAATTGATAAAGGTCGCCTCTCCCGTCAAAGCTGGACTCCATTTATTGGCCGTCGCCGCAAATAGATGGCGTGTAGCTTTGAAGGGAGAGGCGACCCTTTTCTTTTTTAGATCAATATCCTCTCGGCAAAATTTCCATATATAGTATTTTTCAAATAAAGAAACTTATCCTTTTTGAATCTTTTCGTTATTATATATATAGTAATATATGAAAAAATAGTACAAATGTAATATTGTACTGGGATAAGGTGCATAAATAAAAAAAAAGGCATCTCCTTATCGTGCAACTGAAAGTTGCTAATGGCTTGCGCCATCTATCGGAATAAATATCAACTATTCTCGTTGATTTTTTAATTATTCCAGAATTGGCCAAACACCGATTCTTGATTAATCAAGAAAAGCTAACCACGGACGCGTTTCGGGCTGTTGGCCCTCATCAGCGTGGTGCAAGCTGTACCTCAACGACCAAAAAATTGGTCATTAAGGCATCCTGAAAAATCATGAATCGGATAGTTAAGGCCAGAATTGCGTGAGAACGCTACACAATGTGAAAAAATAGTACAAATGTAATATTGTACTGGGATAAGATGCATAAATTAAGAAAAAGGCATTTCCTTATCGTCCAACTATTTATGCACCTTATCCCAGTACAATATTACATTTGTACTATTTTTTCCACATTGTGTAGCGTCCTCACGCAATTCTGGCCTTAACTACCCGATTCATGATTTTTCCGGATGCCTTAATGACCAATTTATTTTGGTCGTTGAGGTACAGCTTGCACCACGCTGATGAGGGCCAACAGCCCGAAACGCGTCCGTGGTTAGCTTTTCTTGATTAATCAAGAATGGGTATTTGGCCAATTCTGGAATAATTACAAAATCAACGTGAATAGTTGATATTTATTCCGATAGATGGCGCAAGCCATTAGCAACTTTCAGTTGCACGATAAGGAGATGCCTTTTTCTTAATAGTAATATATATGTCTATATACATTATATTTTCACCATAATTATAAAATGTAGATATAATTCAACGCGCCAGCTTAGTCATCATGTAATCACAATGTAATAAAGATTTATTGAGACAGCTGCACACAAGACAAGGAAAGGTCCAATTTCACCACGATTATGTAAATTTCTCTCGGAGGAACTTCCATAAGTCGTTAGTCAGTTTTACGACCACCGCCGGATGTCAATAAACGGGCCAAACAATAGCAGTCTTCGGCGCTGATCTCTCCTCTAGGTGTCATCCAACCTGCCTCGTCGTTTGAGTTACCCGTAGACGCCTGATTACACTGGGCCCGATGACTGCTAGTGTTACGACATATATGCAAAATGGTGCTGCCAGTCGTGGTCACCTAAGTGGTGAGGCACACAGGAGCAAAGGAGAGAAAATTCCAGACTCTAAATTAGACGTGGTGGCTGACAACGAAGGAAATAGGTGTCCTCTCACTATACACGAGAACTACAAACCAAGCTGATCTATTTATCAAGATGGCGGCTGTTTCTAAGATGAAAGAGACGTTACTGTCGTCCTGGGAGATAAGAACTGACAGTGATCCTGGGAAATAGCGACACCCTCGGTTAGGTATTTAAATACACAGAATATTCATATTTTACGTGGTACAACTTTTTATATTGAGTTTATACACTTTTATAAATAAAAAGGCATATATTTAAATATTTATTTTATGGTTTGATCAATTTCAAATACATTTTTATATTTTGGAGAATTAAATATTAATTATTTTATATTAATTTATAAACCATCACATATATTAATTTTATTCTAAAAAAATATATTACTTTTTTTGTAGATAAAAAGGCCTCTATGTCATACATGTAAAATCATTTTATTATCTCAAATAGTTCATTTTGAACTCTTGTGTAAAATACACATTGAAATGTGTCACATTTAATATAAAATTTGTTATGTAAATTCTACAACATTGTGAAATATTAAATAAATGACAAATATATATATTTAAAAAAATAGAGCAATCCATAAATAACTCTTTAATTAAAAAGACATATATTGGATCAAAATATCATTTATTTTACCAATATTTCAGTTGGCTGAACACCAACCTTTATGAAGGTATTATAACATATTGATGTGTGTCAACAACAAACTCAGCGCCACATAACCTCAACAGAATTAAGTTTTAAAACTTAAAATGTTATAATACCTTGATAAAAGTTGGCGTTCAGCCAACTGAAATATTGGTAAAATAAATTATATTTTGATCCAATATATGTCTTTTTAATTAAATATTTATATTTTATTTATGAACTAACTAAAAGAATATGATAAAATAGAGTATTGTCAAAATTATACATTATATATAAATAAAAGTAATTTTTTTATCATTGCAGTTTTGATTGAACAAAAATAATAAACATCTACACAAAAAGTTTATTTTTCTAACTAGAGATGGCGCAGTGTTTAATATAATTAAATGTATTTGATTGTCGCCATTGGTGTTCTAGCGAATTGTAGCAAAATAAATAAACTATCTGAATATGTATTAACTAGGTGTATATATATTTGTGACCAAGCGACTTCCGGTCTCATGTGAGCCAGAACGGAAGGAGGTCGAGGCCACGCTCCATTAATCACCGATCACGTGTCTCGTCTGCTCCCTTATCTCACCTAATCTTCTGCCAAAGAAAATAACCGCTGTTGTGAGATAGGAAGGGGTATATCCCTTTTTGTTCTTTGTAGCTCTATTTAGTGGGTACAATAGATTATAGGGATATACTGATAAATTTTTGATTATTTATATGATCACATTTTTTTATCAGTATATGCCGAGAAGCTATTGTGTTTTATATATTATACGAAATATATAAATATAAACACATAAATTATATTTTTTTTCTAAATTCAATTGTATGCCACTTATTGATAAAGTTTTAATATTTTATTTTGGCGCGTAATGAATTTCTTTTAAAATATTAATACCTAAACCCTATAAAGGAATAACTATATTAAAGTTTAATATATATATATAACGGGTAGTAGAGTTTCTTTAATTTAAAACTGGTTTAAAATCGTTTTTTTTTAAAAGAGAATCCGTTTGAAGTTAAAATTTAATTTTGGTGGCAATGGTTTCCAACAATGGGCGAGGCCAAATTACTAAACTTCAGATTTCTATTTCCATCCTTTTTTGAAGTGAAGAATACAAAACTATTGAATTTATGTTTTTAGATAAGAAAGATTGTGATATTTCACTAGGTAACATCGTGGATCAGCGTGTTTGACAAAACATCGGTATAATTATACTGCGAAAATTCTTCAGGATCGAATCTCTTCGATAGGGAGAATTTTAAAACTATATTTAAAATTATTTCATTAATAAAGAAAACAAATATTTTGCCGATTTTGTTAATTTTTACAAAAAAGGAACTTTCCTACTGTCCTTGTTGAGATGTAAATATATTGGGAGGGCCTGACTCATCAGGGGCGAACCCTCCTAACTATAATGTCACAATCTGTTAGAACGCACCAATATATACAGCCGTTTATACAACTGATACTTTGGAGCAATTCTCGGTAAAAGCAGTTTGGACAGTATGGATATAAGGTTGAGAACAATATGTAACGTAGAGAATTAGGAAAGACAAACTTCAGGATGACACGGCAAATATTTAAGGCAAGAACAGAGATATTTATAACCCAGGTTCCTGGATCTCAGAACACCAACTACCCGGGGACAAACACAAATTAAAAATGATATAATACACGAGAAGGGAAGTTTACAAAGTAGAAAAATACAAATATCAAATTTGATAATCGCTTAATACAATAATAAATACTTTTATAATATGATGCAATAGCGCGCCATCTGTTATCAAAATTCAAAACTATTTTAAAGGCGTATGATTCTTTTCGATATTAAACAATTTCTACTGCCCTTACTGCAATGGATTAATTTTTCCATTGCAGTAAGGGCAGTAGAAATTGTTTAATATCGAAAAGAATCTTACGCCTTTAAAATAGTTTTGAATTTTAATAAATACTTTGCTACAAAATATAGCAAATTGAAATCGAAGCCGCCCTTGTACTGATGAAGGCGCATGCACGAGAAATATGGTACACAGGCGTATCTGGAACTGTGAAAGAAAAACAAATATTTCTTTCAAATTTTTCTTTTACAAATATAGGTACGTCTTTTTAATATATAAATATATTCAATATGGATTTGCTTTTAACTCAAACCATGGTATACATGTTGGCCTTTTGCCTGAATTTTCCTAAATTGATGTTGTGACTTATTCCTAATCATTTCTTACGTTTAGTACTGAGATGATGAGCCATATGCATTGTTCTAAGGATCTCTATTTATGATAGAATTGTGGAAAAAGTATTAAAATTACAAATATATTCTCACAATGAGTATCTTTTTTATTTAAAAAACGCTATCTTTCAAGTGTTAATCGCTCTTCAACGGGATTACTATAATATCGACTTTATCCCACCAGAAATATTTACAAAAATAAATAAATATAAAAAAAGGTTTTTGTAAATATTTCTGGTGGGATAAAGTCGATATTATAGTAACCCCGTTGAAGAGCGATTAACACTTGAAAGCTAGCGTTTTTTTAAATGAAAAAGATACTCATTGTGAGAATATATTTGTAATTTTATAATTATTCTAATGCATATTTAAAGGGAGAGGTGCCAGCATTGGTACAGAAGTATATACATATTTTATGTTAAAATATATTCCTTTTATATTTACATTGTATATATGGCACATTCAGATATTCTCTAATTAAAATTTCACATATTATTTTCATTAAAAATCATTCTAACTGATTTAGAGAGATGATATTTCCAACATTTTTACAAAAAAATATACATATAGGGTGTATGAGAACATAATATACCTTATATATTTATTTTCACCTATATATTTTAAATATCCTCTAATTCAAAACATATTTTAGGGGGTCGGTGGAAGGCTGGTAAACCATTTGGTTTTCGACCACTTTGACCCGGGTTCGATTCCCGCATTGGACACTTTTTCTGTTTAAAAAAATGCTCCAATGGCCCTCGATTCTTGCAAAAGTCCAACCTCACCAGCGAGTGCAAGTAACCAAACGGGGCTCTGGCATTTGTAAGTGCAAAGTCGAACTGCTTTACACATGTGTAGACATGTGGTGCGCTTACAGTAAAAAGCAGTCGCTAACTACCCACCATGATTATCATGGCCTGTACCACGTGTACTAGGGATAAGCAAAAAAAAAACATATTTTTATAGGTTCACTATATGCCTTTCTTTAACAAAATGTTATAGTTTATCACCAAAATAAACATTTATTTTTAAATCGAAATACAACAGCGCTATAATCTTATATTGGTTTTATATAAACTTTCATTGGTTATTATTTAGATGTAGCAATATAATTATAAGAATTAAAACACCCTATATAAATCTTAAATATTCCTTCAAAAATATAAAACTATTCAAAAAAAAAGATCATTTTATATAAAGTTTTAAACATATACGGTTTCCTATATCCTATAAAATATTTAGATTTAGTAAATCTCTATTTCAACAAAATTAAGCTCGTTTTTTTATTTGTTGGAAAAAGTTGAAATTTTTAAAAATAAAGTGTATCAGATGTAATATATGTGAAAGATATTCAAGGGTTTGTTTGAGTTTTAAAACAAATACTTTGAGGCAAGTTTCCGAGTAAAAATTGTTGTTTTATTCAACTTTTTCTCCTCTAGGAACGTTCTATTTTTACATATTTCTCAATAGATAAATGTGAAGAAAACATATTTGCATATATTATATATAAATCATATGCAAATAAGATTATACATTTGATGATTATGTAAATTAAGAATTAAAAAAAGAGAAATATTTTTGGAGCCATATTTAAATTTTAAAAATCCGCACAAACTTATGATATAATGTGAATGAATAATTTTCCGTCATTTCTACGTTTTTTTTTTAATTTTTAAAATTTTCTTTGTTCAGCTTCACCAAAGTTAATCCGGTCTTAAATTTGGCTTTCTTAGAATAACTATGCAAATAAGATTCCACCATCTTGTGAAGAAATGCCAGATTGTGGAAAACACCGTCTGCCTTTTATTATTTCACAAATCCCAGGCGATTCTTGGGAAATTGTCTTTTTACCTAACTCAACCAACCTCTATCATTCACAATGTACACTTTATTGTAGTTTAATTAATAAATTCTATTAATTAATAATGTAGGCATATAATTACCGCCTGCCTGTGATGATAAAACTTGATTAATTGATAAAAATATCTTGACAAATTTAGTTTGAATAATTAAATTAATTAAAATTATTAAGTTAGCAGTGAACAGAGTGGGAGAATAATTTTGAAAATAATTTGTTGGTATAGAGAGATATAAAACAAAGGTCACCTCTCCCGTCAAAATAGACGTCAAAACTAGATGCCATCTATTGACCGTCGTCGCAAACTAGCGGCCTCGGGTCTGTTACAATTCCACAACACCAGCTATGGGAAAACTCAGTAGCGTCCACCTAGAGACCATTATTTCGGGCTAATGGCCCTCGTCAGTCTAGGGCGGACTTTTTTTTCCCATGAGTTTCACAAGAGATCAAATGGAATCTTCACAATCAGCTAAAAAGGTGCTTAGCTGGTAAAGTGGCTGGACCAAATCTATGGTCAAAATATAGATGGATATCCTGCTGGGAGGAAATTGATCTATAAAACCAAGGTCGCCTCTCCCGTCAAAATAAACTAAACGTCACTATTGACCGAAAACTAGCGACCTCGGGTCGGTGACAAAGCCACAATACCAGCTTTGCCAAACGCATTCAACGAGAAACTATGGTCTCGGGCGTCTTTCTCATAGATTACAAGTTGACACATAACCTAGAATAACAAGGCACCAAGCAAGAAAGATACAGAATTGAACTTTTCAGCCAGATATTTCTTCCGAAAAAATGAATCAAATCTCCTACTATAAAAATATTCTAATTATAAGTGAGGTGAGGGGTCGGATTTTGGTTATTTCAAGTTGAAGAGTTCACCAACCTTTTAAAAAATGTTTATTGGCTTTAAACGTTTCAGCGACTTTTCTTCACTTTTCCAAAAAGGTGGAAATCTCGTTACTGGATTATTGCTTCTGCCCTTTATTGAAATGGGCGGCAGTAGCCGAAACTACAATAAATCTTTATAAAAAGTTGATGAAGTGTAAAACTTGGTTTAAATATCCTATTGTGATGGAAATTCGAAACTATTATAGACGCGTATGATTCTTTTAAAAATGAAACAATTCCTACTGCCCTTACTGTAATGGAAAAATTAATGGGAGGGCCTGGCTCTCATACTGTACTTACTGCGATGAAATTATATAATGGAAAGACCTGGCTCATCAGTGGTAAAACCTCTCAGCGGTTTCGCCAGTTCAATCTTCCATACCGTAATTTAGAACTCAAGAGGGTTTACCCCATTGATGAGCCAGGCCCTTTCAATATATCCTTTTTTTTATCGCGCGCGCGCAAATATATTTATAAAAAATATTTGGAAAAGAACACAGAGCGGTGTTAAGTAGAATTACTGAAATAATACATACTCTGCCAAAACGATATATACCAACGAAAAGTTGTATGAAGGTTTTAATTAATATTTACAATAAATTGAGAATATTATTAAACATTTATATGAAGAAATATGCGTACAAAACATGATACTGCAATATGTATACACACAAGAGGAAAGATATGCGGGCGACTATATATGTAAAGAATGAATTCCTTGAGATAAAAAGAGAGTTGAAAGATTGTCCATTGTTCTGGAACACAAAGAAGTTCTGTGGAGAACAATACTGGTGATAATTGAAGATCTAATCCATCCAGCCATATTGGATTATCTCAACTATTTTAAATTAATCTCACACCGGATATAAACCTTCCTTGCTTTATTCCTTTAAATACCGTAATCCATTTTTTAAACCTCTCAGTTGGAATAGATAGGCCCTATCTGTTATAACGGTCCACTTCAAAATAGACTCGTTTTTAATTATAAACGAAGGTATATAAAAAATAGGCAAACAAACTATTTTTAGGAAAATTCGAAACTATTAAAGATGCGTATTATTCCTTTAAAAAATTAAACAATTTATACTGCCCTTACTGCAATGGAAAAATTAATAGGATGGCCTGGCTCATCAGTGGTGAACCCTTCCAGCGGTTTCGCCAGTTATATCTATCATACCGCTGTTATATTGCATTTTTCGATCTTCCTTTTATAGTGATACTGATGCTAGACTCTTGGAATGGCTATTTTAGATGATCTATGGACATAAGCTTTGAGGACATTACTAACTATACTATAATTATATATATATATATATAATATATTAATCCCGAATGCTACTTTTACGTATAAAACACTTTCTACTGACCATATTGCGATGTAAAATAGGGAGAGGGATTGGCTTGTCAGTGGTAGAAGCTCCTAACGTTTTCGCCAATTTAATCTACCAGACCGCCTTTTAGAGCTCTAATACCTTATTTGAAGATTCTGCTTATATATGCGACAATTGAGGATGAGTCTTAGATATGGTGTTCTATTAAACTATAGACATAAGATATTGAGACAGTGGAATTACATATATATTATAATGTGTATAATTATATATATATAAGTATATATTGTACGTTTACTATAACAATAACTATTAGTACTTCTTGAATAGGTTTAAGATGTCGAGAGAACCCTGTATATTACAAGTGTTACCTTTAGAAAAGACAAGGTAAATTCAGGGTTATAGTATGTGTTTTTATATTCGCAAAGAGTGGTTATAATATGTTGAAAAAGGTGAAAAAGTGTTTTTATATACAATGAATTCTGGGCTCAATATAGGACTTGCCACTTTACCAGTTATAACATTATTAGGATGATTTTATAGCTCTTCCCGTAGGATGTTGTGAAATCGTAGATGTGTCTATATACTGATAAAGACTATAGCACGACACCATGGTAAACAGGTTTTTGGTTTGTCTAAATTTGTCAGAATTGGTGTTGCGGAAAATTCATTTATATAGATGTTTCCGTTCTGAGATGGCGTGAAATGAATTATTGAAGATATTGAGGTATTTATCAAAAAGGCGCTCTTCTTTGAACATATAACTGGTTTAATAATACCAACAAGCAATATAGGTTAGGTTTCTTCCACCTGAAACATATAACATATGTAAATAATATTTAGGTGAATAAAAAACCTATATTGAAAATAAAACTATATTCAATAATAAATAGACAATTGAATATTAACATTCTTTTTTTAACATACTTGTCAATACATTCAAAGGTGCACAGTCTGCACTCTTAATTTACTTGATGATAATGATTGGGTTAAAACAATTACATATATGCAACTATGTATACAATATGTCATGGAGCCACCGCTGCAGAATTTGGTGGAGAATCGCCAGCGGGCCTCGGGCTAAATTAAATATAAAAATTAGGTCACCCAATATATTCTTGTTGGAAATTCGATATTTAGACTGGGCTAGACATCAATCTTCTTTTCAGGAGAATTCTTAGAAACTTTGTATTGGCATGGAACACGGCGAATTATGTTCAAGACACTACCAATGTTATATAGGTTAGTTCAGGCAACCTGGAGTGAAAAAAAAAACAATGGTTGCCTGTAAAGTCGGTTTTACGGGCGAAGATTTTACGTGACAACGGTAGAATATTTATTGATATGAATATAATTAAATTGCACAATAGGAACAAGGAATTGAATGAAAATAAAGTTTTCTTATATCTGCCACTTTTTCTTAATATTTGTAATTTTAAAGAATCAATTCGAAAATCAAAACATTTATTCAGATCGAAGGTTCAAATTTTTGCTAAATAAATTTGAAACTATTTAAAATTTGTAAAATAATAATTAATTAATTAATTAATTTTAAACTAATAATTTACTTAACACTATCAACATTTATCAATAGTATGACATAACCTATAAACTCAGTTTCTCAACTTTTGTGTCAATCTAACAATTAATCAATCAATCATAGTTTACGATAATGAAATATCAGTGTACAATTATTTACCTTTATTGTTGTAGTTGTTGTAAATGACGAATCTAAGCACTCCACATTTTCACTACAGACACAGCTGACGATACTTTAACCACACGTGTGAACTTGTATTATGACGCTTTCTTGTTTTTCCAACGCCAAGAACGTTCGAGAAAGACAAAGACAGAGACAAGCATGCGCCGATTCAATGCGCCTAATTCTCTAGCGCTGCGCGCGCAGCACTCTCGTTCGGTGACTCATCGTAACGTTACCGGGCGTTACACTTTTTCATAAGTGACTCCCAGCCGCAACCTAATTTAAGACGTTGTCACGTCAAAACATCTTATAGAACTGTTGTTTCTTTAGAAATGTTGTTCACTATAACATGATATTGGAATTATTGTTTTTTGCTGATCCCTAGTACACGTGGTACAGGCCACGATAATCATGGTGGGTAGTTAGCGACTGCTTCTACTGTAAGTGCACCACATGTCTACACATGTGAAAAGCAGTTCGACTTTGCACTTATTGGATATATGAAATTATTGTAAAATTTAAGAGTTAAAACGTTGTTCCAGTTGTGTTTCTATACATAGATAAACTCATTTTCTCTAAAAAGGGTTCAAACTTTTATATTTAAAACATCGTATATGGAGTAAGGGATCTCCTTATCGTGTAACTTTCGTCAGGCCTGATGACGCTTGAAAACCTTTGCTGTCATTTGAAACTAATCAAGAAATATATTGCAATTCTCCTGATTGATTTATTTTAAATAATTATAATTGTTTATTTTTCAATAATCAATGTATTTTTTATCAAATTTTAAAAATTCATTTCATTCATCTATTTTTCTTGTGAAAAATGTTTTTTTAATGCTAAATAAGGGGGATTTCTTTAGGAAATATGCAATTTTTCTATATGCTTTTATACGTCACCCAAATATCAGCCTGAATATTTCAAAACTATTTTGAAAAATTAAATTAGAGTTACTTTAAAAGAACTTTCGAAGTAAATGTGATTAGGGGTTTAAATGCAATTTAAAGATTTATTAAAATAAATTTGAAAATTGCAAATGACATTTTAGAAGACGTGTTAAATTTATATCAAATATTTCTTAATAAAAGCATTCTATGAAATATGAAAAATTATTTGAAGATTGAAAAAGAGAAAATAAAGATTTGTATGTTTGTTTTCTTTTATTGTCTGTTTCTACAATATTTATAAAATAATCATAAATATTGAAATACACGCAATGGACTAGCATTTCAACAGCTCTTTTCACGCTGGAAGAAAATATGTAGATAACCAAGGCTTCTATTTTGAAAAAATATGATGTTTAAATTACAACTATGAATAAAAAATTTATTTAAAAAAAGTTCGGGAACCTTTTGATCCTACCTTGTATATAGACGTGAGATAATACCAATATATATTAAAGTGGTACTTTTACCTGTACAACAATGTGTTTTTTTCAATTTTCTCAGCTAATATGCAAATATGTGTATTTGCAATACCTGTGTGTATTCCTTCTTGTCCGTATCCAATATGTATAAAATAATTAAAGGTATTGAAATATGAAAGTGAGATTATACAAATTTATGCAAAAATAGTACATTTTCCTGTATAACAATGTATTTTTAAATTTTCTCTGCCAAGATAAAATTGTTCAATACACCATTTCACCAACTAAAACAACATTTGATCGGATTCGATTCATTTTCTAATTTCTCTCGTAGGATGTTAAAAATAAGTCGTGTCTCCCTCTATCCACCATAGCCACCGAAAACTTGAGTTTTGGATCATTCTCAATCACTACTGCTAAAGTTATTTAGCAGAATGTTTTGTCTCAATGTATAATTAATGGAAGAGATGCCTTCTTTTTTGGGTATATATAGTATGATTTATTAATACAAATATAGAAATAAGATCTATAGTAGAATAATTCTTCCTGGAGTAAACTTATACGATAATAAAAAGGCGAAGGAAGACGAGTATCTTTATTGGTGCATAAGAGCGAGCTTTCGGGAAAAATCCCTTCGACGGGCAAGATATAACGACACTGTGAGCGATATCGATGGCTGTAGCGAATTAGTGAAAACACAATAAAATTCGCTACAGCCATCGATATCGCTCACAGTGTCGTTATATCTTGCCCGTCGAAGGGATTTTTCCCGAAAGCTCGCTCTTATGCACCAATAAAGATACTCGTCTTCCTTCGCCTTGTTATTATCGTATAAGAAATAAGATCTGTTTTTAAAGATACATAAATAACAACAAAAACATTTATCTTACAAAATTAGTATTTAAGGAAATTCAAAGATTCAAACCCTGTCGTTTATTTAACACCTCCATGTGTGTCAACACTGTGCAAAGATGACATGTTCATATTGCTAACTTCAACGTGGCTGATTGGCTGGTTATGGTCATGTGACAGTAGAGAATGAATCAGCGGGTGAATAAACCAGCCTCACAATAAAACTACATATATACATTCAATCTATATAATTAATTAAATATACAAAGAAAGACATAGCACGTTTTCAATTAATACAATTTGGAACTCTTATTGAAATTTTATTTATAAAATTATAAAAACAGTTTTCTAATGTGTGTTTGTCCTTTCTGTGAACGAAAATATATTGGGAGGGTCTGGTACAACTGACGAAACCGTTAGGAGGGTTCACTAATGATGAGCCAGGCCCTTTCAATAATTTTACCATTGCAGTAAGAACAGAGTAAGAATTTGTTATATTTTACAATAATAAAAATATCGTCTGATGAAATAGTTTTAAATTTCATTAACAGATGGAGAAAACACGCTTTCCTTGTATTCAATAAAGTTTATAGATGTGTCTATACATACTATTTCAAGATTTTGAAGCGATACAGTTTTTGATTGATTACAAATTCTCAAACTTTTATCTTAAATATTTGTAAAAGGGTAAAGAAAATTATTCTTAAAATAGAAACTGGTGATTAAAAATAATAATTAAAGAAGGAGAGAATCCATAATTACTTCCAGGCTTCCACCGCTGTGTGGCGCCCACAACAATGATGGATGCTGGCTGGGGAGCTTTGCTAAATGGCTCGTGAAATTGGTGTGAGTTTTACCAGCAATAATGTTGAAGATTTTGTTCTTAAGATGTTACTAAAAAGAGAAACGGCCACTTAAGACATGTAAGTAATCCACACTGTAAGTTTTTACTTAATCTCTTTTGATAGTTTTTATATGTTCTGCTTGAAAAGTTCTTTTATCGTTGGGGATAAGTTCATAAAACTCTGTCTTCAATAAATGAAATCTAAGCAATAACAATCTGGTGTTATCCCGGCTCACATTCGAAGAGAAATTCGAGAATATATCTAAACAGAACTCTATGTTTGAAATAAACCAAAGTTTTTATTGTGTAACTTCAAATTGTTGTCTAATATTTAGAGTCTTGTATATCTCTCGGATTGAGAGAGAAATATATTTTATATTGAAAATTATTTATTATACAAGATCCATATAAGTTTAAATATAAAATAAATATAAATAAGATTATATAATGATAAATATATGAATAATTAAATATGAATATATAAAATAATTTATAAATACACAGACACATATATCCTTTTTAATTAAACAGTCATATATTGGATCAAAATATAATTTATTTTACCAATATTTCAGTTGGCTGAACGCCAACCTTTTTCAAGGTATTATAACCTATTAATGCCTTTTTAATTGAAGATATATTTATGGATTGCTTTAGTTTCAAAACGGCATATATATATAGAAGCATGGGGATTTTCCATATATATATATAGTGAGAGAGAACAAAAAATTTCATGAAAAAAAGTCCTGGGAAATTTACATATCGGACCCTATCTATATAGAAACCTCAATCACTGAATAGCTAATACAAAAAATACCATATAATCGAAGCTGTCCCACTGTTATATATGTATATGTTTATAATTATATTATATCATGGATAAATTTGAATTGTATAATGAGTTATCTTTTTATCAATATTTGTTTATCTTTTAATTTGAATAACTCATCGTTTACAATATCGTGATAGTATAACTGCCTTTTTCCTTTTTCTATATTAATAAAAATACGAATAAATTATAATAATTAGAAAGATATAAAATATGCAAATATGTTCAATATATCTATATATATATAAATGAATGTTTGTATGTTTGTTGGTTTGTATGTCCGGTATACAAATTCGCAGTAGTTCACTAATTCAAACAAAAATTTCCATAGATAGGTAAAAAATAACGGGGATGACGATAGATTATTTTAAAAAATATATAAATCAATTATTAAAACCATATATTCAAATTATTCTACTTAGCTCACGAGCAGCGCCCTCTAGAACGCTCAGGCGACCTGCCGGCAGCCAACGGGCGCGCGCCGCCGGCAGGTCGCCTGAGCGTTCTAGACGAGAAGCTTTTTCTTAATTACAATGCAAGCCTTAACTATATTTACAGGTTTTCTAATTTATAACTATTTCACATATTTACATATATATTTTCATTTTTTGCTATAACTGATCTAATTCGCCGTTTAAAATAACGGCTCTTGCTATATTTGCTATGTTTTATTTTCCTATGTTTTATGTGTTTGAATAATACATTTAATCGTGTAAACCCGGGCGTTACCCGGGTCATTCGTCTAGTATTTAATATAAACACTGCAAATTATTGAATTCATTAACATTCCAAATAGGTCGGTTAAAATATAGATATCTAATCAAGGTTTTATACGTATATAAAAATACGAGTATAACTTCATATATATATTTGGTTATTGTCTATAATTTAAAAGTTTTATCTTATTAAAATATTATCTTTATTAACCTATAAACCTTTATTGAAAAATAGAAAGCTTTAATAACACCGTAAATTTAAATTACTAAAGATTAAAATAAGAGATGACTAAAGCTATTAAATTTAATGATAATTTATAAAACTGTCGAAAAATAATATTTTTATAGTTTAAAGCCCTATAATATGAAAATATTGCCCCAAACATTAAAATAATTAGATATATAAGCCTTCTAAAAACCTAGTCATGGACGTACAAAGAAATAAAATAGATAAAATTGAAACATAACTATAACAGCTAATGGCATATACTTACTTAATTATGTCCACACTAATAATTTATATGGATAATACTTTGAGATAATTAAATAATAATTTTGGTAGAAAGATGAGAAATTTACGAGGCAATTAGGTTATATTGGCGTTTATGTACACCGTACAAATTGATGGATGGCGAGTAATTGACTGCTATCTTCTGCTACGTAAATATATAGCAGACGGCTGCTTATTTTTCCTGGAAATCTTTGGTATACCTTAATTTGTTAAAATATTAGGAAACGTTATAATTTACAATATTCTTATTAAAATACAACACACGAGCTTTGAATTATATGTTTTATATTGTTTGATTTGTCTTATCAAAAGTTATATAATGGTATAATAAGCATATAATATTACACGTATACATATATACACATATGTTTTTTTTAATTAAAAGGCATATATTGGATCATATATTTGATCCAATATATGCCTTTTTAATTAAAGATTTATTTATGGATTGCTCTATTTTCAAAACATATATACCTTATATAAAGAAAGGAGATGATTTTCTGCTTGTATTTAATTATCTAGAGGATTATACTATGTTAGTTATTTGCTGGTTCTTTTTGGTACTAAATGGTATTGGTAATGCAGTCGTGGCATAAGTATTGAAAGAATAATAATTTTGATAAGTATTTGCTTTAATTGATTTAAAGGAATTTAATAAAAAAACATAGTTTGATAAAAGCACTGCCTAGCTTAAGGCGTAAGAATAAATAAAACAAACTATTATTTTCATAATGTACAAAGTTTTGAGCCGACCAACGGAGAAGAACAGCAACGAGTTTTTATAGGGGAAGAGTGACCTCTGGCGGTCGATTTAGCAGTATTTGAATCTATGATATATATTTGATAAACATATTTTTATATAACATATATATATAATGTGAAATTAATTTTTCCCTATTAAAATATAAAATATTAATTTCTATAATTACTTTTAAATGGAGCTTAAAATATTGACAATATCTGGATTATAGTTATAGAATTAAATTTATTCGTTTAAATTTATAAAAATAATTTATCAAATATAATTATATATGCGCTTTGAAATATTTATATTTTATTATCTATTTATTTTCAGACAAAAATAAATAAAATTTTAAAATAAATTTATTCTAAAACCCGAATTTATTTTCTTTCCTAATACACTCTCTCAATCAGATTATTTATTATTAAATAGAAATAATATATTTGTGAACTAATAGAAACCTTTCTGAAACTATTTTTACAAATTTATATATATTTCAAGATTTGTTATGATAAATTTATGACATATATGGCTTCATTATTATATACTATATGACAATATACAATTTGAAAACCTTATAGAACATTCTCTCAAATCAATAATATAATAAAACTCCCCTTACAAAATTTATTATATAAACTATAAAATACTGATTAATTTTCAAGAGTCAAATAATATATATTTAAAAAAAGAAAATAAAAATAGCGTCATTCTATGCTGAGAGGAATAATAAAAGGGAAGCCACCTTTTGGTGTTAAAAAAACTCTAAAAACTTTATATAATACATATTTAAATAAAATGGCATATTTCGGATCAAAAAATAATTTATTTTATCCAATATAGGCATTTTTATTTAAAGAATTATTTATGGATTGCTCTATTTTTAAAATAATACATATTAATTCAAATATAGAAGCAAGACGCATTGTATTTAAAAAAATATGAAATTAAAGAAAGAACCAATCCTAAAATATATATTAAAAATCTACGCCCTTCAAAAATAATAGAAATACAACAAACAATTCAATTATAATTATAAAATATCACAAAGGATGACTTATAATCAATAATTAACACAAAATATGACAATCTCACTAAAATATTAATCAGAATAGTTAAACTCTAGATATAACTTCTCTAAAAGAGTTCCATTTTAAAATAAGAGAAATGAATAGAAACTCAACAAAAGATTTCAACGAAACCATCCAGAAAAGACGACCAAAAGAAAACAATTCAATGCAGACGACCACCCTGTAACGAGGGTTTAGCACGAAGAACATCAGGGAAATCTAAGGCTTGTGGTTATATCCGTTACCTTGGATTGTTCCTCCATTTTGTGTATTTTATTTCCTTTCTAGGTCCAATTATAATACAACGCTGTCGTGAAATTTAGATGATTTCAAAATTAAATAAAATATAATGAGATTTTAAAAATAGAGCAATCCATAAATAAATCTTTAATTAAAAAGTCATATATTGGATCAAAATATTATTTTACCAATATTTCAGTTGGCTAAACGTCAAATTTTACCAAGATGTTATAATATATTAATATGTTGGCGTTCAGCCAACTGAAATATTGGTAAAATGAAATAACATTTTGATCCAATACCTTTTTAATTAAAGATATAATAAATTATGACCATTAAATCTACATATTAGTATCAAAGAGAGAGAGAGAGAGAGATATTGAAACTGATTTATTATAACGTTCATATAAGATTATATAAGGTTAATTACATAAATATGAGTATATAAGATTATGTTATTATAAACATAGGAAAAATAGATATAAATAGATAAAAATAATTGATAAATATACACATATATATGTGGCAATATAGTGGTAATAATGTGGTGAGGAGAGAAATAATCACACGACGAGTTGGTAGAGCAATAACCCAGGCAGCCAGCCGAGAGAGAGAGGGAGCGAGGTTCTATCTCCGCTGAACGACCGTTTGTCGTGTGTGTACCACCCCCCGACTATCCAAAAATAGTCCTCAGGTGTTGACGGGCGGGCCACATTTGCCGCCCCTTTGGAATGTCGCTGCTTTCTCAATTGACCGGACTTTACATCCCATCTCTCTCTGGGATGGCTCTAGGTTTGTTTTATTATTCCTGGAAGAGTATATATTATGACATATATATATTAAAAAACGAAAGAAAAAATAAAAGATAAAAAGATCAAGTGTTGAAATCAATATTAAAAATGGCATATCCTGACCAGGCGCACATGTGCTTTACAGAAGGCAGAGCGCCATCTGGTGGAACAGAAATCAACTAAACATTGATTTAGCCTGTTCCCTGATATTTGGCCAACCCAATTTCTTGATTTATCAGGCTAAATCAATGTTTAGTTGATTTCTGTTCCACCAGATGGCGCTCTGCCTTCTGTAAAGCACATGTGCTTATACAAGTCGTCATTGGTGACGCCCACCTCAGGAAAGACTCCGCCAAGAGAGAGATTATATTCTATCACCTCTATAATTTCTTAGCAGTGTAAATCAATATATTATATAAATTTAAAATAAAATACATGTTTAAAATAAATGTTCATATTGAAATAAAATATAACCTATTATACCCTAATATAAACTAACAGTTGACTCACTATTGACTTTGCTTAGAATATTTAATGAAACTGATTCCAAGATATTATTAATTAAACATTATATATATATAGATTTACAAGAGAGAGAACAAAATATAAAAGGGAAACTAATATTGAAAAAAGGAACTTTTTTCTTTCGGTTAGCGCCTATTTAACTGTGAATTTACACACACTCTGTGGAACAATTAATTAATATATATACAACACTCACCAGAAATATTGAAAGGAGGATACTTCTTCTTAATAAATAAATATTTAAAATTATATGTAAATAACCAACATTTGTTTTAAAAATATAGAAAATATAATGACAGCTAATTGGTTTAGAGTCTCCCTCTTGTTTAACTTTATTTAATCAACAAACGAGACAACAAAATTGTCAAGTTTAAACAGCTAATTCTCAATTATCTACCTAATCATAGGTATAATAACCCTTAATTTATGTTCTACAACGTATAATACTTAAAAATAAAAATGGCATATCCTGACCAGGAGCACATGTGCTTTACAGAAGGCAGAGCGCCATCTGGTGGAACAGAAATCAACTAAACATTGATTTAGCCTGCTCCCTGATATTTGGCCAACCCAATTTCTTGATAAATCAAGAAAAGCCATCCACGAACGCGTTTCGCGCTTTTGGCGCTCGTCAGCGTGGAGTAGGCTCTACCACTGCGACCAAAAAGATTTTTGGTCCCAGAGGATTCTTGAAAAACCAAGAAATGGGTATTTAAGGCCAAACCTACGTAAATACTCTTAACACACGAAAGAATGATAGAAAAAAAATAAATAAAAAGGTCAGGTGTTGATTACGTATAATGCTTATAAATAAATATTAACTATATACACTGGTCCGCAAAATTAAAGAAACAACATATTTATTTCATTTATCTCAAGTTTTATTGAACATTAATCAATGAAATTTTATACACAAATTTATTATTCCATTATTGATTAGAATACCCGAAATCAAAGAAATCGAACACGTATTTTATGTAAATTAGCCGGTCAAGCAATGATCTTCTTGCAGTCAGTGTATAAATATCTTGGAAATTGTTGTTAATATGGGGTGTGATCACCTTTAACTGATAGACAGGCTCTACATCGGCGACCCATTCTAAGAATTAGGGAGATTATCAGCTCCTGTGGAATCAACGCCCACTCTTTTTTAAAAGTGTGTTTCTAGCTCATGAGTGTTTCTAGGAGGGGGTTGGAGGGATGAGATCCGTCGTCCTAGATTGTTCTATACATGCTCAATGGGATTTAGGTCTGGAGATCGAGCTGGCCAATTCATCCGAGCAATTGCATGGTTTTGGAAAAAAGTGTCGACCACATCAGCCCTATGTGGACGGGCATTATCATCCATTAGAAGAAAGTTTTCTCCCATTTCAACTGATACAATACGCAGAAGGCTTCACATGAAGGGCCTCTATGCTCGACGACCCATAATTTATGTGCCGTTGACACCACCTCAAAAGAGAGCAAGGGAAATTTGGTGCAGACAACATGTCGCCTGGAATCCAGATGAATGGATGAATGTTTACTGATGAATCCAGATTCTCTCTAAACAGCTATTTTCGTCATGTCTTTGTCTGGAGAGAGGTAGGAACCAGAAATAACCCCCGAAATATGGTTGAAAGGGATCCCTACAGAAGCCAATGTTTTATGGTCTGGGCTGGAATCTTCTTGGGCGGTCACACAGCACTCCACATTTTTCGGCAAGGAACCCTAACTGGACAGAGGTATCGGGACGAGATCTTGGCAGCATATGTGATGCCTCAAGCATTGGAAATGGGAGAAAACTTTCTTCTAATGAAAGATAATGCCCGTCCACATAGGGCTGATGTGGTCGACACTTTTCTCCAAAACCATGCAATTGCTCGGATGAATTGGCCAGCTCGATCCCCAGACCTAAATCCCATTGAGCATGTATGGGACAACCTAGGACGGCGGATTTCATCCCTCCAACCCCCTCCTAGAAACACTCATGAGCTAGAAACAGCCTTAACACAAGAGTGGGCGGTGATTCCACAGGAGCTGATAAACTCCCTAATTCTAAGTATGGGTCACCGATGTAGAGCCTGTCTATCAGTTAAAGGTGATCACACCCCATATTAACAACAATTTCCAAGATATTTATACACTGACTGCAAGAAGATCATTGCTTGACCGGATAATTTGCATAAAATACGTGTTCGATTTCTTTGATTTCGGGTATTCTAATCAATAATGGAATAATAAATTTGTGTATAAAATTTCATTGATAAATGTTCAATAATATTTGAGATAAATGAAAAAATATGTTGTTCCTTTAATTTTGCGGACCAGTGTATAATAATTGTTTATAACTAAATGAAAAGGTTATATAAAAAAGACGTTCCTGAATCCGTGAAAGAAAAATATTTGAAAAAATATTTTTGTGGGATTGCTCTCTCTTTATTACACAATTTGATATATAAAAAAATTAAAAAAGTATAAATATTTGTATAAAACATGGAAAAGTTTAACATACAACTACGTAAATTGAAGGGATCAATAATTATATTTTCAATTATATTTCAGATATTTCACGTGAAAATTTTATATTCGTTGAATTGGAATTATATTTTCAATTATAGTTTAAACTTCATACATGAACATAAAATATAGCATTTATAAATCAATATGAAAACTATAAAAAGGATAATTTATAATAAATAAATAAAAATAAAAGAGGATAAACGAATAGAGGTTTCTAAGAAAGATTAGGCCAACACACATAGAGTTCGTCTGCCCAACAACAGATGTTCTTCCAAGAAAGTAGGCCAGACGTCCATTAAACTTTAAGGCTTTCATCTTCTGCTCTCCTAGGCTTTAGTTTCCTTCCGTTGTTAATTATTCTCTGTATTTAATCCTGCTCTGGGGTTTCTGGGTCACGCTTTATATAGCTGGTACTTCTTTACTTATGGAGAAAATTCTACTATTTTACATATATGTGTTATGATTATTTTGTTTTGTTGTTAAAAAAATATAGAATTGAAGGTGCAGTCGTGAAGATAGGAAAGATAATTATTTACCCATAAAGTAGTTTTTATTTTGAATTACTTGAAGCAAATTATACATAAAATTATTTTTCACAATAATATAGAATTTATAAAATGAATTCTATATTCGTGAATTAAAAAAATAGGTAGGTTAACTATACATATTTACAACAATCACAAAGTGTTATGTTCTAAAATCTATGGTCAAAAATAAAATAGTCAATGATGAAAATAAAATACATGTTTTTAAATAATAAAATATTTACATTTTAGGTTTTATAATATATACATATTTGGTTTAGGTATATAGGGTTGAACTTAATATATAGCTATTAAAAAACTGTAGGAGTAAAATGTGGAATTCATAAGTAAATTTCTTCAGAAGGAGATATGCAAATTTATTTAAACTTATTCAAATAACAATATATTTAAAAAAATGTTTATGTAAATATTTCTAAAATAAAATTGAGGAAGGTATAGTGAACGTTTGAATAAATATTTCATATGAGAATTTAAATTTAGAGATATCTCAATTTAACAAGCTTTTTTTAAATTTCAAATATTCCAAATTTTGAGAAATGCCATCAAAGGAATAGATCCAAGTTGCATATATCTCCCTATGTGCGGGCCCATCGTCAATATTCAAATTATTATTTATTTATCTCAGAGAACAATATTTTAAAAATAATACAAAAACCAAAGCGCAATCTCTCCATTTTTAAATAATTTTTTTACTTGTATATATCAAATAGAAATAATGATAAATTCATGGATGGTTTAAATAAACTAAAAATTAAAAAATGATATTTTAAAAAATTCGAAAATCAATATTAATATTAAAATGTAAATATCTATTCGAATATATTGTATTTTAAAATATAGAAAAAAGATTTTAAAAACTTCAATGATTTCTATATAAGAAATTACTGTGTGTATGTTTAAAATATTAGATATATACATATTTATAAATCTAATATACTTCTAATTCCGAATTGAGCAAATTAATATTTTAGAGAGAGCACCAAAATTGACACATCTCTCATTATAAATATATTAAAACAATAAATCTGGTTTATCACTCCAGTACAAAACATAAAGGTGTCGTTATAAAAGAATGAGCCACAACACCAGTTTGGCAAAACTCAGATGAAAGGCCAACAATCTATATCACCACCTTTAATACAGTGCAGTGCTGCAGCTGTAATAGAGATGTATGTGGACATCTGAGGCTCTTCATTGGACACGATAACAACAACTACAGAAAATCAACATGGACCCAGAACAACAGCTTTACACACCCAAGATAGAGGACATTGCGACTGCTGTGATAGAGATGTATGGAGACATCTGAGGTTCTTCATTGGACACGATAACAACAACTACAGAAAATTGACATGGACCCAGAGCAGCAGCTTTACACACCCAAGATAGAGAACATTGCTGCTGCTGTGATAGAGATGTATGGAGACATCTGAGGTTCTTCATTGGACACGATAACAACAACTACAGAAAATTGACATGGACCCAGAACAGCAGTTTTACACACCCAAGATAGAGGACATTGCTGCTGCTGTGATAGAGATGTATGGAGACATCTGAGGTTCTTCATTGGACACGATAACAACAACTACAGAAAATTGACATGGACCCAGAACAGCAGTTTTATACACCCAAGATAGAGGACATTGCTGCTGCTGTGATAGAGATGTATGGAGACATCTGAGGCTCTTCATTGGACACGACAACAACAGAAAATTGACATGGACCCAGAGCAGCAGCTTTACACACTCAAGATAGAGGACATTGCTGCTGCTGTGATAGAGATGTATGGAGACATCTGAGGCTCTTCATTGGACACGACAACAACAGAAAATTGACATGGACCCAGAGCAGCAGCTTTACACACTCAAGATAGAGGACATTGCTGCTGCTGTGATAGAGATGTATGGAGACATCTGAGGCTCTTCATTGGACACGACAACAACAGAAAATTGACATGGACCCAGAGCAGCAGCTTTACACACTCAAGATAGAGGACATTGCGGCTGCTGTGATAGAGATGTATGGAGACATCTGAGGCTCTTCATTGGACACGACAACAACAGAAAATTGACATGGACCCGGAGCAGCAGCTTTACACACCAAGATAGAGGACATTGCTGCTGCTGTGATAGAGATGTATGGAGACATCTGAGGTTCTTCATTGGACACGATAACAACAACTACAGAAAATTGACATGGACCCAGAACAGCAGTTTTACACACCCAAGATAGAGGACATTGCTGCTGCTGTGATAGAGATGTATGGAGACATCTGAGGTTCTTCATTGGACACGATAACAACAACTACAGAAAATTGACATGGACCCAGAACAGCAGTTTTATACACCCAAGATAGAGGACATTGCTGCTGCTGTGATAGAGATGTATGGAGACATCTGAGGCTCTTCATTGGACACGACAACAACAGAAAATTGACATGGACCCAGAGCAGCAGCTTTACACACTCAAGATAGAGGACATTGCTGCTGCTGTGATAGAGATGCATGGAGACATCTGAGGCTCTTCATTGGACACGACAACAACAGAAAATTGACATGGACCCAGAGCAGCAGCTTTACACACTCAAGATAGAGGACATTGCTGCTGCTGTGATAGAGATGTATGGAGACATCTGAGGTTCTTCATTGGACACGATAACAACAACTACAGAAAATTGACATGGACCCAGAACAGCAGTTTTATACACCCAAGATAGAGGACATTGCTGCTGCTGTGATAGAGATGTATGGAGACATCTGAGGTTCTTCATTGGACACGATAACAACAACTACAGAAAATTGACATGGACCCAGAACAGCAGTTTTACACACCCAAGATAGAGGACATTGCTGCTGCTGTGATAGAGATGTATGGAGACATCTGAGGTTCTTCATTGGACACGATAACAACAACTACAGAAAATTGACATGGACCCAGAACAGCAGTTTTATACACCCAAGATAGAGGACATTGCTGCTGCTGTGATAGAGATGTATGGAGACATCTGAGGCTCTTCATTGGACACGACAACAACAGAAAATTGACATGGACCCAGAGCAGCAGCTTTACACACTCAAGATAGAGGACATTGCTGCTGCTGTGATAGAGATGTATGGAGACATCTGAGGCTCTTCATTGGACACGACAACAACAGAAAATTGACATGGACCCAGAGCAGCAGCTTTACACACTCAAGATAGAGGACATTGCTGCTGCTGTGATAGAGATGTATGGAGACATCTGAGGCTCTTCATTGGACACGACAACAACAGAAAATTGACATGGACCCAGAGCAGCAGCTTTACACACTCAAGATAGAGGACATTGCTGCTGCTGTGATAGAGATGTATGGAGACATCTGAGGCTCTTCATTGGACACGACAACAACAGAAAATTGACATGGACCCAGAGCAGCAGCTTTACACACCAAGATAGAGGACATTGCTGCTGCTGTGATAGAGATGTATGGAGACATCTGAGACTTATTGGACACGACAACAACAGAAAATTGACATGGACCCAGAGCAGCAGCTTTACACACCAAGATAGAGGACATTGCTGCTGCTGTGATAGAGATGTATGGAGACATCTGAGGTTCTTCATTGGACACGATAACAACAACAACAGAAAATTGACATGGACCCAGAGCAGCAGCTTTACACACCAAGATAGAGGACATTGCTGCTGCTGTGATAGAGATGTATGGAGACATCTGAGGCTCTTCATTGGACACGATAACAACAACAACAGAAAATTGACATGGACCCAGAGCAGCAGCTTTACACACCAAGATAGAGGACATTGCTGCTGCTGTGATAGAGATGTATGGAGACATCTGAGGCTCTTCATTGGACACGACAACAACAGAAAATTGACATGGACCCAGAGCAGCAGCTTTACACACCAAGATAGAGGACATTGCTGCTGCTGTGATAGAGATGTATGGAGACATCTGAGGTTCTTCATTGGACACGATAACAACAACTACAGAAAATTGACATGGACCCAGAACAGCAGTTTTACACACCCAAGATAGAGGACATTGCTGCTGCTGTGATAGAGATGTATGGAGACATCTGAGGTTCTTCATTGGACACGATAACAACAACTACAGAAAATTGACATGGACCCAGAACAGCAGTTTTATACACCCAAGATAGAGGACATTGCTGCTGCTGTGATAGAGATGTATGGAGACATCTGAGGCTCTTCATTGGACACGACAACAACAGAAAATTGACATGGACCCAGAGCAGCAGCTTTACACACTCAAGATAGAGGACATTGCTGCTGCTGTGATAGAGATGCATGGAGACATCTGAGGCTCTTCATTGGACACGACAACAACAGAAAATTGACATGGACCCAGAGCAGCAGCTTTACACACTCAAGATAGAGGACATTGCTGCTGCTGTGATAGAGATGTATGGAGACATCTGAGGTTCTTCATTGGACACGATAACAACAACTACAGAAAATTGACATGGACCCAGAACAGCAGTTTTATACACCCAAGATAGAGGACATTGCTGCTGCTGTGATAGAGATGTATGGAGACATCTGAGGTTCTTCATTGGACACGATAACAACAACTACAGAAAATTGACATGGACCCAGAACAGCAGTTTTACACACCCAAGATAGAGGACATTGCTGCTGCTGTGATAGAGATGTATGGAGACATCTGAGGTTCTTCATTGGACACGATAACAACAACTACAGAAAATTGACATGGACCCAGAACAGCAGTTTTATACACCCAAGATAGAGGACATTGCTGCTGCTGTGATAGAGATGTATGGAGACATCTGAGGCTCTTCATTGGACACGACAACAACAGAAAATTGACATGGACCCAGAGCAGCAGCTTTACACACCAAGATAGAGGACATTGCTGCTGCTGTGATAGAGATGTATGGAGACATCTGAGGTTCTTCATTGGACACGATAACAACAACTACAGAAAATTGACATGGACCCAGAACAGCAGTTTTATACACCCAAGATAGAGGACATTGCTGCTGCTGTGATAGAGATGTATGGAGACATCTGAGGTTCTTCATTGGACACGATAACAACAACTACAGAAAATTGACATGGACCCAGAACAGCAGTTTTACACACCCAAGATAGAGGACATTGCTGCTGCTGTGATAGAGATGTATGGAGACATCTGAGGTTCTTCATTGGACACGATAACAACAACTACAGAAAATTGACATGGACCCAGAACAGCAGTTTTATACACCCAAGATAGAGGACATTGCTGCTGCTGTGATAGAGATGTATGGAGACATCTGAGGCTCTTCATTGGACACGACAACAACAGAAAATTGACATGGACCCAGAGCAGCAGCTTTACACACTCAAGATAGAGGACATTGCTGCTGCTGTGATAGAGATGTATGGAGACATCTGAGGCTCTTCATTGGACACGACAACAACAGAAAATTGACATGGACCCAGAGCAGCAGCTTTACACACTCAAGATAGAGGACATTGCTGCTGCTGTGATAGAGATGTATGGAGACATCTGAGGTTCTTCATTGGACACGACAACAACAGAAAATTGACATGGACCCAGAGCAGCAGCTTTACACACTCAAGATAGAGGACATTGCTGCTGCTGTGATAGAGATGTATGGAGACATCTGAGACTTATTGGACACGGTAACAACAACAACAGTGCAGTGTGTTCACCTGACAAAGTTACATACAATCTGTTAGTTTGCCTGGTGGTACAGTTTGAAGATAAAGATGAATTTAACGTCATCATTTTAAAATCCTTTTTCTCCAATCTTAATGTTAGCTAAGGGTCAATTGTCCATTTCCAAGCCAAAATCTTAACGTATACTATCTCAATAACTATTTATGTATTTTGTTATTATCATGTAACCTTTTGTACCCAAAATTACATACAAGGCCATTTGATTTCTTGGTAACACAGTTAGAATATCAATATGTGTTCAACCACCATCTTTTTTAACCATCTTATTTTACCTCATTGTAGACAGAGAGTCAATAAAAGGAGTTTTAAATTGTCCATTATCAAGGCAATATCCGTATATTGTCTAAAGAGCTGTTTCTATTTCTTTGGACAAAGACATATGACTTTGTTATCTGTCTTGCTAGATCTTAGTGGATCCAACAAATTTGCATACCATCTGTTAGTTGACTCAGTGGTACTTATATAATGGAGGTATTTATGTAATTATTACTCTATTAGATAAATATAAGATATATATATTGAAAATAGAGCAATCCATATTTAAATCATTAGATAATAAAAATACATATATTGGATTGAATAAAAGATATATTTGCCAATATTTCAGTTGGTTGAACACCAACCTTTATAAAGGCATTACATTTTTGTATAAACTATTTTAGCTAGGTTTATACAAAAATATAATGCCCTAATAAAAGTTGGCGGTCAGCCAGCCGAAATATTGGCAAATAAATCCTTTATTCAATTCAATATATGCCTTTTTATTACATCTGAATATTTATTAAAAATTAATATGTGGGGTAGTTATATAATGATTACTATTATAATATTACTATTATAATTCCAATGGGAACTCCAAACTTCATAATAAAACCAGTGGAAGAAGTAAATATTTTAGGTATAAAATTTTCCAATCACAGAATTAAGTCAAAAATTAACTTCACACCCCACATTAATGATATTCTTTGTAAAACCAACCGTATGAAAAATCTGTTATTTTCACTCTGTGGGAAAATGTGGGGATTGGATGCTAAAAAAAGATTAATTTTATATAAAACTCTTTTCAGGCCAATACTAACCTATGGATCTGAAATATGGTATAAATATATTAATAAAAGAAGTAAGCAAAGATTAAACTCTCAGCAATATCAGATTCTTCTTTGGGTAGTGAGAGCCTATAAAACGTCCTCATCAAATTGTATTAATAGTTTGGCAAAAATACCTATTCTCACAGATCACATAGAATCGTTGATAATAAAATACGATTTGGCCAATTTATCAAAAAAAGAAATTAATGTATTCAGCCCGCATGCCCCAACTATAATTCATAACTTCATAGAATCAAGAATGGCTGAAACAATAGCTAACACTAATAAAACATTCCGAAATATTTTCCCATTTGGAATTCCTTTTTATTTTCGTCCGAATTTTTATAACTCACAGTTCATCACAAATCATGGTAATTTTGGAGAATTTCTGTCGAAAATCGGGGCAACGGATGATCCTAGCTGCTTCTGTGGAAAATAAAACCAAGATTCAATACATTTATTAATAGAATGTCCGATATTTCACAGCTACAGAAGTAATCATTTTTATCCCATCGAAGAAATTTGCGAATTTGTATATAACAAAGACACTTATGTAAAATTCAATAATTTTTGTAAATTCATTTTAGATTTTCTCATCTGTTTGAGAAAACCATCGTTTCAGTTTTAATTGTGTTTTTAGTCGGGTATTGAGTTGTATATAATGAATTGTATATAGGTTGCTAAAATAATCCATTTTAGATTTTCTCTTCTGTTTTAGAATACCATCGTTTAAGTTTCAATTATGTTTTTAGTCCGGTTATTAAATTGTATAAAATTAATTGTATATAATCTACTAAAATGTATTTAGGCGCAAGTATCCCGAGCTGGGATATCGCGTCCGATATGTCAAATAAAATAAAATATATAAGATATGCATATATTATACGTATGTATATAAGGGTAATTACATAAGGAAGTGGAAAACAAAGAGTTATAGAGAGCTGTTGTGAAGAAAATTCAATTCATGGATGTTTTGTCTCCCCTAGATAACTGCATATTTTCCATTCGTATTTCCAATTTAATTTTCTTTTATTTTTCTCATTTGGAAACTTCGGTTACTTTCTTTTAAATTATTTATTTCTTTTGCTATCTCTCTCGCAATTTCCGGTGAAATTCCAAAATTAAAATTTATAATTTTGCTGAACACAACTTAGAAAAGTTTTCATACATCACAGTCTCCCAAATTCCTAGAGCTTATAGATAGAAGAATCTAAATTATTTTATTTAGTAAAATAGGTTGTTTGAACATATCTCAATTCGATATTGATATAAATTTTTGAAAATATAGCAATCCATAAAAAAATCTTTAATTAAAAAGGCATATATTGGATCAAAAAATCGTTTATTTTATATTCGTTTAGCCAACTGAAATATTGGTAAAATAAACGATTTATTGATCCAATATATGCCTTTTTAATTAAATATTGATATATATTTTTGAATATTATAATTAATTTTGGGTTCGGAGAACTTTCAAATCCATTCCCTAAATATTCCCATGCACAAGGAAATTGAACAAAGCTAGAACTGCCCAATGTAGACTACCGTTTTATCTTAAAAAATAATGAAGCAAATTTCCTAAACAAAAAAAGTTTCCCAAAATGTAGGATTCGAAGCAGGGTCTTGATTACCGATAATCGTAAATGTAATCTCCATGTAGATATGCAATTTGTAGTTGTTAATTAATATTTGATATAGATATGATTGATGAAGAACTTTGTATGAAAGTTTCTTTACATTAAACACACACAAAACTACATGCTAATAAGACCAAATCCAAATAAATTGATAGTATATAACGTTTCGGTAACAGCATTGTTACGGAAATGTTATACGCTATTAATTTATTTGGATTTGGTCTTATTATCTTGTAGCTATATTCTATAAATCAAATAGTGCTTTATCATACACAAAAGGTCTTTATTAAGACACCAGTCAGATTCTCCTCTCTCATTGCTGGCTTACAATGATACCCTCACGATGATCAATCACCATCATGTAGTGGAGAAGATAAATCCAAGTTCCTACTTACTGATTTGTAAAAGTTATATAAGGACAGATTTTACTTGATATAGCGCTGGTTAAAATACTTTGTACTGAGGTTAGTTGGCTGTCGTTTACCTTTGAGAAGAACATCTCTCTTTCTTCGCTAATATACTGGCACCCAAAGATGTAATGTCTTTATATTAAACATTTATTCTAAAAGACCTTCAATTCGTAAGAGAAAAATCATATACCCTCAATCAGTGTAGAAATAATCGAGACTACTCATCAAATATATATGTATATAAATTTGAAGAATAAGTTTATTAGTTTATATTCAAATAAGCCATTAAAAATAAATATATTTATCTATTTGTAAATTTATTACCAGACAAATTGCTAACTAGTCAATTTAAATATGTTTTCCAATAAGTACACTTTACAACACACAGTCTTTTTATTTATTCACAAATAAGTTTGAGCACGTTAGCTTTTGATTAAATCAGCCACAAATTTAAATTGGATTCTTTAAAAAAAAAGGAAAAAATTTAATTTTCAAATCCAATTCACTCACTTCAATAGTGGAGCAATTTTTGTTCAAGTAGTTGGAGTCAAAATATTTACATAAAAATTTGAAGGTTATTGAATATTTTTTAAATGAGAATTTTTTATTAAGAAAATATTTTGGAAACCATTAAATGTTTTCCCATCACTTTAATGTCTACATGTTTATTTAAGATATTACTTCTCATTCTTTAAAGCTTTGTGTATGTATTTACATATATGCTAACCGAGTGACCTGGTGTTTTACCGAGGGAATGTTTGCGCAGCAAATATTGTTTTAACAAATGATAAATTTATCCTGGTTTTATTATAATTATTATTATTGGTATTAGAAATAGAGTGATGGTATATAGAAATCATTAATATATCATTTTTATAACTCCAAAATATACAAATTAGTTGTGTCCAATGAAGAGCCTCAGATATCTCCGTACATCTCTATCACAGCAATTTTCTCTATCTTGGGTGTGTAAAGTTCTGGGTCCATGTCAATTTTCTGTTGTTGTTGTTGTTTTCGTGTTCAATGAAAAGCCTCAGATGTCTCCGTGTATCTCTATCACAGCAGTCACAATATTCTCTATCTTGGGTGTGTAAAGTTCTGGGTCCATGTCAATTTTCTGTTGTTGTTGTTTCGTTTCTAATGAAAAGCCTCAGATGTCTCCATACATCTCTATCACAGCAGTCGCAATGTCCTCTATCTTGGATGTGTAAAGCTGCATTAATGTTTAATGAATATATAAGATGTTTTACAACTCTTACAAAATCATTTAGAATTAATAGAAATAGGACTCCATACATATTGATGTCTTAAGACAATATTCATGCTTAAATAAGCAAACATGCTGACGGTTTAAATAAGTATTTAATGTGGAAATGTGCAATCTATCTGAATAAATATGATGTAAACGCTGATTTAGGTTAATCCAGGACTTTAGAATCAGACTTGTATATATCTATAGAATTATCAATCCATAGCCATAGTCTGGTTATAAGACTTGTCCATCGTGAGTTGGTTCACAAATGATGTACGAGCTCGTTCTCTATTCTTGAAATATCAAGGAAATAGAACCGGGTACGCCTTTCGGGATATTGGCCCGATTGTATTATGGACCACGCTTCATATTTAGAACACGTTTCATTAAAGACAACGCCTTATTAAAGATTACTTTTAAAACTACGCCCTATTAAATACCGTACCGTGTATAAAAATCATGCCACATAAAAACACGCCTCATTAAAGACCACGTTTAGTTAAAAACCACTCCTCAATAAAACCCATGCCTTATAAAAGACCACGCCTCATTAAAGGAGGTGTTATTAAAAACCACGCTTCATTATAGACCACGCCTAATTAAAGACCAAGTTTCATTAAAAACACGTCTCATTAGAGACCACGCCTCATTAAATATAACGTCCTATTAAAGACCATGATTCTTTAAAAAACGCCTCATTATAGAACCGGTTTAATTGAAAAAAAAAGACCACGCCTAATTAAAAAACCTGGTTTTATTAGAAACCACGCTTAATTAGAGACCTTAATTTATTTAAAAACCACATTTGACCCGATTAAAGACCTGATGTCAATAAACCACCGCTTCTTTAAAGACCTGGTTTCAGTAAAAATCACGCTTTATTAAATACCATTACCTATTGAATGCCACGCGTTCTCATTCAAAGACCAAACCACAACATTAAAATCGCAAATAATCAAAGACCCCTATATATATATTAAATTAAAAAGGCATATATTTGATCAAAATATCATTTATTTTACCAATATTTCAGTTGGCTGAACACCAACCTTTATCAAGGTGTTATAACATTTTAATGTGTGTCAACAACAAACTCAGCGCCACATAATTGGCGTTCAGCCAACTGAAATATTGGTAAAATAAATGATATTTTGATCCAATGTATGTCTTTTTAATTGAAGATTTATTTACGGATTGCTCTATTTTCAAGAAAATTTTTTTATATAAAATAAGTATTTTCTGCTGTTGATTTTGTAATATTTGAGATAAGGATATGCTGTTGTATACATGAATATTTTAAGATATTGTTTTGGTATCGTTATACAGTCCTGAACAGAATGATAAAAATAGTTTAGATATATTAGAATTAGCTTTTAATTTAGCTTATGGAAAAAAAAAAAAACATAAATTGAGAAAAGTTATGCCTGATTTAAGGCTTAAGAATGAGGAAAACAAAATAATATTTACATAATTACAAAATGCACTTACTAGGTACTAGCTGTCATCTCTCCCAGCAAATCTCCATCAATTTCAATTGTGGGAATGAAAGTCTGGTCGAGTCAGCTAACGACACTAATTATTCCAATCAAAGTGGCTAACGACTTCAAACTAACTCTAATGAGTTGGGATTGAATTACTTCAATAGGTAGAAATGACTTTCATTTATTGATAATTTAACAACATACACAATTGGGAACCCTATATAGCACTTAGTTATTATCATTATTGAAGGAGTAACAATTCAATGGTTTAATGAAGATATTTCAGAATTTGTCAATATTTATGTTTCTCAAAATTTATCGAAATGTTGGATTGCAGGAAAAGTGGGATTATATGAAGATTTACAGATTTTGACATATTTTAGTCATTCAAGTTTTATATATATGATGGGAATCATCCAAACTTCCTCTGCAGATCTTATTAACTGTGCGATGGAAGATAATATTAGATAAAAAGGCTTGGTTCATCAGTAAAGAACACTTCCAAAAGTTTCACCAAATTATTCTCCAGACCGCTATTGTATAAGACTGGTTTTATTATATAAACACTAAAAACGATCAAATAAAAGCTTAAGTACATTTTGATCATTTTCTTTGATGTAAAGGAATCGGTACGCATGGAATTCTAGCTAGAAATTCAAACAGCATTGTTACCAAGATGTTTTGGGACGTTTGATAGAAGTTGTAGGTCAGAACTATCCGATATATCAGAAAAAAAAACTCTTGCATCATGAAACTATAAACATTCATTGACAAAATTATGTGAGTTGTACCTCTTTTAACATGTATATCAAGATTCAGACACTAACTCTGAAAGATATTACAGGGACTTTTATTGAAGACACACGAGATAACCAAGTGTGAAAATTATTGCCTCTGTCTCCTTAAAAATACTTTGTCCATTAGTGTATTTGACTAAATACAAAATCTCTTTATTTACTAGACAGTCTATTATTCTTGCTGTTGCTGTGATAGAGATGTATGGAAACATCTGAGGCTCTTCATTGGATACGACAACAACAACTCTATTCTTCTGACTTTGAATCTTATGACATTTTTCTTTACCCTAAAATAAAAAATAAAAGTTTCAGAAGTATTTAGATTTGGCTAAAAAAAAAAAAAGAAAATAAGTGTTTTGACCCCAGCACATAAAAAATGGAACATAAGATAGTAAGAATAGATATTTTCAGAAATTTTGAATAAAATATTATTATACTCTTTTGTACTTCTTTACATAATAAATATTACTGGATATTATTGTGATCACACGTTTTTATTATATAAATACACATTTCGAATTAAATCAACTTTAAACTTTATTAAAATTGTGTTAAAACTTTTAGATGTATATTCACTTATAAAACGAACCCAAAATAAAAATGGATACTCTTTTTTAATAGTAAAAAGAATGACGATTTATAGAAATAAAAGACGTATTAAATTGAATTTAGAATATTTTTCTGTATCACACAAACAATTCCATATAAAAATATTTGAATATATTTACATATTTATTCCAACGTTAAGAGTTATAAAATCTATATATAAGAGGATTTTCAAATTCAGACGATTTTATTAAAAAGGCGGGAAACACATTAAATATTAAAATGTTTTCTGTAAAATATTCTCTTCATCGCTAGAAAATAAGATTGTGACTCACTCTGAATATTTAAAATAATACGTCTTGAAGATAGCGCACACTTATAATCGCATTATAAACCATTTTATAACTTATTTTATTAGTACGTGGTTATGCTTTTATATATATCATATTAAAGCAAGAAAATGATTATTCTTTGAGTGCGAAAGCTTGTGAAAAATAGGAACTTACCCTCTATTATTAATTTGTTTTTTTATTATTTGTCGTCTGTTTTGCACAAGTTGGTTAGAACGATGTATGTAAATTAGATGATTCTTTTGTTGCCTTAAATACGAGATAATTAACACGTTTATCTCTCTAAATCTAAAATTGTTTAAAGTTTAATAAATTAATTTCATAAACCTGAGAGTTGTTTTCAAAAACGATCCAACACATAAAAATGGAATTTTCAAAAGTTTAAGGTTTATTATAAATTTAACTCACGGCAAGAGAGAAAATTATTTTTCATTTATAAAAGTATTATAAACTATTTAATAACTTATTTTGTTATTACGGAAACATGGGTTCATATACCCTATTTTACATATAATTTAAATATTACATTTCAAAGTTAGAGGTGAATAATAAAACGAACTCTACAATGATTTTACTTATTTTTTAAAAAAAGGTTAGGTTTAGAGAGATAGAATTTCAAAGCCTATTATAAATAAAATGAAAACCCAGTGCCGAATATTTTCAATTTACTTTGAAATAACGCCTGGACAATTTCATATAAATATATTTTTAAATATTTTAATATATTGAAATGGTTTACAAATATATATTGAAACTATTAAGTAGAGAAATGACACCTTTTCAATATTTTACCTTAAACTTATTAGTTGATTGACACTTTTGAAGATTTTATTCAAAGCCTTTAAAAATATAATTGAAACTTTTATTTTTAAAAATATATTTCTTCTATATATTATATGTCTTTGTCCCCATTTAATTTATAAATAAAAAATAATTTAATGCCAATATATTATATATTAAGCTATTACGTATATTGAATTAAGAGAGAGAGAGAGAGAGAGAGAGAGAGAGAGATAGAAGTAACCCGGGCTCCTGGAGCGCAAAACGCCAACTACCCGGGCTGTCCAGCAGTCTAGTTTAGAATACTAGTCACGTCCTGTACGGGTTGCTGAGCTAAACCAGTCCACCAGGAAGTTCCATGCAGGCAGAGTTACTGGTAGGGGGGCAGTGATGAGGAATCGAAGTCTGCCTGTCCAAGCAGTAAAGCCGTTTGCGTCCTGTGCCTCAGAAAGTTTGAAAGCCCGGAGACGGCCAGTAGAAACGAGCGGGGAGTTCTTGAAGAAGCACGATGTCAGCTTGAGTCGTATTGGCAAGATCAGCAAGCTACAAGATGGCGGAAGGAGACCTGTGGGCATTGGCCTGCAAGATTCTTAGGGGTCTAGACATGATTCTTGGATTGTGCGATTTTCGCCTTCACAAATGGACACAAGGAAGATGTAGCCAGATGGTTGATGGCAGCACCAGCTTTTTTACTGCAGAGGCAGCAGCGTGCCTGGCTTGCCTCGACGGCGCACTGTTTGCCTTCGTGCTCAGTAGACCCGCATTTGTAGCAAGTCGGATGGGCAGCAGTGCAGTAAGGGGCTCGGTGTCCAAATCCGCAGCAGCGGAAGCACTGTTTCAGGGAGTGACTCATCTCAAACCTATGCATTAAGCCCGCTATCGGAATCCGTCCTTGTTGTCCCAGAATTTCAGCTACCTTGTTATCCACCTCCACGAACACTGTAGCAGCGCCCCATGCATTGTTTACAGAACGGTGCACCACCTTGATGGAGCGAAGACCTGGCAGGGATTGGATGGCGTGGTTGGAGGAAAGACCAGTACAAATCTCCTCATCGGACACATTGTTATCGACACTGAATAGGCAGTATCTCGGTAGAATGGTAGGGCGCTCATGGCAGGACAGGCTAGATGGGAGTGTGGCCAATTTAGATGCCAGGTTTTTGGCCACTTCGTCCGTGCTGGTATGAAGTACCACTTTGCCACTGGAGTTGATGGAGGCTACCATGTCCTTGGAGGTTGTGAGTGAAGGGTCAGCCTTTTGAATTTCCTTCAGAATATCCCTCGGGTTCGCTTTGGGATCGACCGACCTCACGACGACATGAGATTTGAAGGAGGGGGCTAGATTTACAAAGGCGGGCTTTGATTTGGTTATTGGAGGTGCAGTCATACCCGGCTTGGCTTCAACTGCCGCAACAGAGGCGAAAGATGTGGAGGGAGAAGGAGCGCTTTCTGTAGGCTGAGGTCTGCTATAGCTAGCACCCTTGAAGGCATCTTCAAGTAGAAGTTCAGCTTTTTGAGCGACGCTTAACAAGAGACCCCTGGTAGCCATGTTTTTCTTGGAAGGCGAGTCAAGGCTGGAGTCAGCAAGAATGGCCTCAAGAGTGCGGCAGGCGAAGTCGAAAAGATTTGCCGTGCTGTTAAACTTGAACTTGTGCTGAGAAGATGGGGGAGACTCATCATATTCGGGGCGGGGCCGCTTGTTGGAATTTAGCAGGCTCCCATCACCGCCGCCATGTTTGTTCAACACCATGACGGAAAAAGAAAGGATTTTTACAAAATATGTGCCAGTAATTGATAAAATTAAATGAATATATGAAATTAGAAGAGACATTAAATATATTTAAAATACAATATAACGCGGCTGATGATTGTAAAACGAAAATTAAAATTATACCGCGAATGTTTCTCTTTAAAAATCGAAATTTATTTTCAAAGAGAAATAGCGACATTTCCAACTTTGAGGATGAGGTATGGAAAGGTGAAACATGAAGAGTAATGGAGAACGGAAAAATAAAAAGTGTCCAGGGGCGGGAATCGAACCCACACCCTTCTGCTTACCGGGCAGGTGCCTTGTCCACTCGGCTACCCTGGACGTATTTTTCCGTTCATAACTTATATTTAAAGTAACATTTAAAATACAATATAACGCGGCTGATGATTGTAAAACGAAAATTAAAATTATACCGCGAATGTTTCTCTTTAAAAATCGAAATTTATTTTCAAAGAGAAATAGCGACATTTCCAACTTTGAGGATGAGGTATGGAAAGGTGAAACATGAAGAGTAATGGAGAACGGAAAAATAAAAAGTGTCCAGGGGCGGGAATCGAACCCACACCCTTCTGCTTACCGGGCATTTCGATTTTTAAAGAGAAACATTCGCGGTATAATTTTAATTTTCGTTTTACAATCATCAGCCGCGTTATATTGTATTTTAAATGTTACTTTAAATATAAGTTATGAACGGAAAAATACGTCCAGGGTAGCCGAGTGGACAAGGCACCTGCCCGGTAAGCAGAAGGGTGTGGGTTCGATTCCCGCCCCTGGACACTTTTTATTTTTCCGTTCTCCATTACTCTTCATGTTTCACCTTTCCATACCTCATCCTCAAAGTTGGAAATGTCGCTATTTCTCTTTGAAAATAAATTTCGATTTTTAAAGAGAAACATTCGCGGTATAATTTTAATTTTCGTTTTACAATCATCAGCCGCGTTATATTGTATTTTAAATGTTACTTTAAATATAAGTTATGAACGGAAAAATACGTCCAGGGTAGCCGAGTGGACAAGGCACCTGCCCGGTAAGCAGAAGGGTGTGGGTTCGATTCCCGCCCCTGGACACTTTTTATTTTTCCGTTCTCCATTACTCTTCATGTTTCAACTTTCCATACCTCATCCTCAAAGTTGGAAATGTCGCTATTTCTCTTTGAAAATAAATTTCGATTTTTAAAGAGAAACATTCGCGGTATAATTTTAATTTTCGTTTTACATTAAATATATAAGAGTAAATTTAAAGAAAGAAAACCGTTAAATATAATATTAAAGAGATTTGTTTACCGGAACTAAATAAAACGCACGTAACTCAAGAACCGGTGGTGCCGGATTGTTGAATTAAGATCTATTTATTTCGATTCCGGTATATAATTTTAGGAAATTTATTGTTTAAGTTTATATTTCCGCGGATGGTAAAAATTAAATTAGAAAAATAAAGAAAGGAAAATATTTTGATATTAATAGGATCATTTCTTTAGATAAAAATTATATTAAGCTTATATATTTTGAGATAAGTTTATACAAAAATATATATTATAGAAATTTTGTGTTATAAACGGTGAATAAATATTTTAAAATGATATAAGCGAAGTGTTAGTTCAAAGTTGGATATCAACTCTAGTTTAAGATTTTATCACATATGTATTCAGGAGGCCCTTTAAAGAAGATGTCATTTTTTTATTAGAACGAAATTGATATCTTCTCAATCTTTCATATATATTAAATTATATTCTCAATTAATACAATAATAATGAAGCTAATATTTTTATTTCTGTAATAAAATTTATTAAATAAATTTCAGAACTAAGTAAAAAATGTATTGATGTTTTTATTATTATACTAATTGAAATAAATGCCAAATATTTGTGTCTAATAATTACAGGTTCGTTTGATTAATATTTGAGTAGAAACAAAGGCATACATTGTTTGACAACTTTTAAATTAAAGGAAATGAGAATTTTATCGATTTTTCTAAATCAAAGAACTTGCAGCACCTTGGTGAAATAATTGCAGATATTGATTGGAAAAGTAATTAGAGTTATTGGGTCGAGTTCCTACAGTAGTGGTGTTTTGAAATATATTTTTCTCTTTCATTTAATTGTTTTTTATATTAGAAAAAGTTAAGTTCTAGGATTAAGGCACCAACATCTATAAACTTCTATCTTTCTTTTCCACGCACAAACTAGGACTTTATTTACATATTTTATAACAATGGAAAAGTATCATTTTTTTCTTCGATTTATTTATTTCCTCTGAGATAGGTTGACTAATACGGAAGCTTGTATTCTAAGTAAAATACAATGTCTAAATACATTTGTAGTACCAAGCCATGGTGAGTTGTGTACTGTAAGTACACCACAAGTCTACACATGTAGTACCAGACCATGGTGGGTAGAGGGTTGTGACAGCTTGTACTGTAAGTACATCACATGTCTACATATCAAAAGAAGTTAACATAAACAATTCCAACATGCAAGAGTTCAATCTATATAAAGATACTAGAGGATGTACCCGGCTTCGCCCAGGTTTTACCCGAGTAAAGGTTTGTCTAACGAAAATTTGTTAAAACAATTCTCTATAAACTTATTTAAAAAATAATAGATATATTTTGATAATTTGAAACTCGTAAATTTGAATCTCTCGATAAAGTGAACATTTTTTCCCGGTCCCTGTGTGCCGTGTCATCCTGAATTTTGTCTTTCCTAATTTTCTACATTACAAAATCATCGTTTTATCTAGTGAACATTTTTCCCGGCCCCTTGAAAAATACTCGATAAGTTGAATAAAATCAATATTAATTGGTTCCCTCGGTAATTGAGTGTTAAAGGAATAGTATCTTTGCCTTGGAATTGTATCATTATTCTTGTCTCAAATAAATTGCCGTGTCATCCTGAGATAATCTTACCTTTGATAAATAATCTTTAAGATAATAAACTTAGTGATAATAAAACTTATAGATGAAAAACTTGTTATCATCGTCGCAATGGTGGCGCTGCTTGCGAGTTAAATCTACAAATCTGCAAATAACTCTAAGGATATTCAAGATATTCAAAAATATATTTTTCAGAAACCTTCCCAGTACTATACTAAATAACTTTCCAAAGTTTCATGGCGTTCCAATGAGTGGTTTGGTCAGGCATAAAGGACACACATACATTCATTTTTATATATATACTAACCGAGTGACCCGGGCAACGCCCGTGTTTTACCCGATTGAATGTTTTGATTCAAATACTATTTGTTACAATTATAAATTGGCGCCTTAAATAAATGCATATTCAGTTAATAACTATAGCCTATGTGCTTTATCTGTCTATGTACTGTTGGCTTCCGTAGGCGTCTCTTACTGGGATAAAGAAAGAGAGGAATACATTTGGTTATTAACTAATATATGCATTTATTTAAGTAGCGACCCGCTCCAACACAATAGTTACAGAAATGGAGGGGGGGGGGGGGCATAGGTGGCGTGATCGTAGCCGACCAATAGGAGGGCGCCATTCAAAAAAAAAAAAAACAAACCGTGACAGAGGCCACGCATGACGCTCGTAACTGTATATAGAATATAGATTATCTGTATATATATATATATTAAAAATGGCATATCCTGACCAGGAGCACATGTGCTTTACAGAAGGCAGAGCGCCATCTGGTGGAACAGAAATCAACTAAACATTGATTTAGCCTGTTCCCTGATATTTGGGCAACCCAATTTCTTGATAAATCAAGAAAAGCCATCCACGAACGCGTTTCGCGCTTTTGGCGCTCGTCAGCGTGGAGTAGGCTGAACCATTGCGACCAAACAATATTTTTTGATCCCAATGGCTTCCCGAAAAACCAAGAAATGGGTATTTAAGGCCAAACTTGCGTAAATACGCTTAGCACATTAAAAAACGAAAGAAAAAATAATAGATAAAAAGATCAGGTGTTGAAATCAATATTAAAAATGGCATATCCTGACCAGTAGCACATGTGCTTTACAGAAGGCAGAGCGCCATCTGGTGGAACAGAAATCAACTAAACATTGATTTAGCCTGTTCCCTGATATTTGGCCAACCCAATTTCTTGATAAATCAAGAAAAGCCATCCACGATTTATTGATTTATCAAGAAATTGGGTTGGCCAAATATCAGGGAACAGGCTAATCAATGTTTAGTTGATTTCTGTTCCACCAGATGGCGCTCTGCCTTCTATAAAGCACATGTGCTCCTGGTCAGGATATGCCATTTTTAATATTGATTTCAACACCTGATCTTTTTATCTTTTATTTTTTTCTTTCGTTTTTTAATATATATGTACAACGCACAAACAATAATAGCAAAAATAAAAACGCAATTTAACCTATTATATATAATAAATATGTTTTATAACTCCCCATTTAAAGATGGTGATTTATCTGGTAAACCATTCCATTCTGCTAAATAAGCAGACAATACAGACATCACACTAAACAATAAACAAATTACTTCCTAGACACAAATTATTATGAAAGAATTCCAACAAACATTCATTTAGAATATTTATTGACGTCGTTAAATAAAATATAAAATTTAAATTATTATCTCAAAGATAAAACTTAAAAATTTGAAGAAAATTAATTTCAAAAGATTATACCAATTTTCGTGAATAGCCTATTTTTACAGCTGGTAATTGTCGGATCTATTTTCTTTACTGGATGCTATTTTATTTTATCCTTCCTATATAATTAATTGAAGAATTCGAAGACAATAACAATAAAAAGATAATATTCGGAACTATTTTAAACGCGTAAGATTCTTTTTTAAATTAAACAATTTCTACTGCCCTTACTGCAATGGAAAAATTAATGGAAGGGCCTGGTTCATCAGTGGTGAGCCAGGCCCTTCCATTAATTTTTCCATTGCAGTAAGGGCAGTAGAAATTGTTTAATTTAAAAAAGAATCTTACGCGTTTAAAATAGTTTTGAATTTTCATAACAGATGGCGCGCTAGTGTATCATAATATAAAAAATATACTATTGTTTAACACTATTCACTCTATATAAAATATCAATGAAAAAAGATATGTACCATTGTTAAAATTAATATGTACTTCAAATAGAGAGATTGATGTTTATAAATTTAAATATATTATAAAGCCAAATATGTTTTTAAATATAAAGGCATTGAATATCAAAATATTAAGGATATATATATTCTTCGTGAAATTATATAGGCATACACAATAATATAATATATTTTTACATATATAAACTTTGGCATCAATACTGCACAATAATATAATATATAATGATATGATTGTTTATATTTTACTTTAACATAATTATATTTATTCTATAAATATACTATTACTATCTTTTATCACTTTTTATCCGTCGTATTGTATAACAAGACTCTAGTTGACCAAATAAAATGGATGCAGAATTTTTAAATTTTTCTTGAGTAAATTCATAGGTTTCTTAGAGAATAGAAACATAAAGCACGAATGTGTTTTTTTTTATATAAAATAAACTTCTACTGTCTTTACTGCGATGGAAATTATTGGGAGGGCTTGGCTCATCAGTGGTGAACCCTTCCAGCGGTTTCGCCAATTCTCATTCTACCAGACCGCTTTTGTAACGTATACTATATTGGATGATTCTGCCTAAATATATACTGAACTGAAGGATGAAATCCTAGTTGTTATGGTATTCAAGCAAACTATGGACAAGAGCTTTAAGAGAGAGAGTACAGTAGAATTACATATAATATTTGTATCGAGCAATGCTCTTCCGAAAACAAGAAAGACAAGGACAACTGGCCTAGGCATAAATTGGCGAAATCGCTGCGAAGGTTTACCGGATGGCTTGGCTCATTAGTGGTGAACCCTCTTAGCGGTTTCGCCAAAGGTAAACTACTGATTAGCCAAACTCTCTCATTCAATAACTTTTATTCATTATAGTGAGGTCTGTAGAGATAATATTTAATGATATATGGGAGAAGAACATTTTACCTAATATAATTATTAACCAACCCCTCTCATTCAATAAAATTTATTAAATTTAGTAAGGTCTGTGTAGAGATAATATCTGATGGTGTATTTGGAAAGAAACACATTGCCTGGTGCTATTATTATAGATTTCATTATTGAATAAATAATTATTTATAAACAAAGTTTTTTTTTGCGTAGTGATCAGAATATGGAAAGATTTTCAAGGGCTCCACGTTGTACCTGAAAATAAAATGAATACTATTAAATATTTGTTTCAAAAATAAAAATTATGAGACAGGGTTTTATTTTTTGATAAGTGTCTGTATGACAGGGCTATACCATACATAAAAGATGTGTTGTCAGTTAATCTTGGCTATATCCCAATATTTAATCCTGGAGAATTGTGGAAATCTTTTGGCAACATTTATACCTCTGACGTGTGGAGGAAACAGGTTTTCTATTTAGACCTCTGAGCACGTTTTCACAAATTTGATATATTTGGTAGTTGGGGGTAAAATATAAAGTTTTTTTAAATACCTCAGATTGATGACAGAGGGCTATATAAACTGGTCACGTGAGCGATCAGGATACGCCATAAATATATATATACTAGACGGGTGACACGGGCTTCGCCCCGGGATTGACCCGTGTGCATATCTACCCGAGTGATATATATTTAGATAAGATTTTTTTTTATAATTGTTTGTTATTAGCATTATCTATTTGTTTGCATCAGCACAATTTAATCTAATCTTTGATAGAGGGCGCTGTTCGTGAGCTAAGTAGAATAATTTGAATATATAGTTTTAATAATTGATTTATATATTTCTTAAAATAGCCTATCGTCTTCCCCGTATTTTTTACCTATGTATGGAAATTTTGGTTTGAATTAGTGAACTACTGCGAATTTGTATACCGGACATAAAAACAAACAAACAAACATACAAACATTAATTTTTATATATATAGAGATATATATATAGAGAGAGAAATTGTGGTATTGATTTTGAAGGTAGAACTTGATGGGTTTTAAGCCGATTTATAAACTTGGTTCCGTTGTTAAATCTTGCCGTTTATTGATACATTCAGAATATTCACTTCAAATAATAATATAAACTTATTTCACTCATTTTGTTTATCTTTTACTTTTCATTATATATGTGTGTGTGAAAAATAGTACAAAAGTGAATTTGTACTTGAATCAGGTAGATAAATTAAGAAAAAAGGCATTTCCTGATCGTGCAACTGTAAGTTGCTGATGGCTTGCACCACGCTGACGAGGGCCAACAGCCCGAAACGCGTACATGGTTAGCTTTTCTTGATTAATCAAGAAACGGTATTTGGCCAATTCTGGAATAATTAAATATCAACGATTAGTTGATATTTATTCCGATAGATGGCGCAAGCCAGCAGCAACTTTCAGTTGAAAAATCAGGAAATGCCTTCTTTCTTAATTTACTCGTATATATATTTATTTATTTAATTCCATATATATGTTCCACTAGATGGCGCTCTGCCTTCTAAAAAGCACATGTGCATCTGGTCAGGATATACCTTAGTTATTTTTAATATCAACACCTGACCTTTTTATTATTTTTTCTATTGTTTTTTTTCCATCTACTTATATATTTGCCTTATTCTGTCTGTTTATCTGTTTGTCTGTTTGTCTGAAGCTCACGGATAGAATGCGCGCTCATTGGCTGCCAGGGAACACGTGTTCTCCCTGCCCCCCTCTAGACAACCCTGTTATTCAAAAACCATACATCCAATCGCCATGAAATTCTGGGATGTTATTAGGTATATCCCCGGAAAGGTTTCCGAGAAATAATTTCTTGAATATCTTGAATATCCTTAGAGTTATTTGCAGAATTGTAGATATAACTCGCAAGCAGCGCCGCCATTGCGGCGACGGAGATAGGCTTAAGTTTGCTACTCCACCCCTGTTGACCTTGGGTCATCGTGTGAGTCACAGCATGATGCAACAAAATTTGAACCTTCAACCCCGCCGACCAAGAATAGAGGTGAGTGACTACCTCTATAGAACTTAGATCGTCGTCACAACACAGAGTAGCGGTGAAATCGCAATAATATTATATTTATATATATATTATAATAAGGCAATTATATATATAGATTTGAACGATAGGCTATTGCACAAATATTTAATCATTCTTGCATAAAGTACAATACTTAAATGAAAATATGTTTCTTATACAATCCAATACTATAAAATAGACCTTTATATCGGTAACCTTTATATATTATATATAATATATATATATATAAAACAATATTGTAAAGGCACTATATATATATATAAAACGATATGGTGCCTTTACAATATTATCTTTATTACTATGCAGTTTTCTATTTAGTCAATATACCTAGGTTCATGTTGCAAATGTAATTATCTCTATCGATTTAGTAGGTGAAATGCAAAAATAAAAATAGACATGATGATATCTTTATGAAAATCCACATTTCTAATTTTATATTTTCAAGACACACACAGTTTGGGGCGGGACGTTTCACAAGAGAGACATCCACGGCGCCAATTTATAATTGTAACGAATAGTATTTGAATTAAAACATTACTAAAATATATACGCACTCGGGTAAAACCCGGGCGTTGCCCGGGCCATTCGTCTAGTATATATATATGCGAAAAAATAATAAAATTAAAATGATTTATATATATATTTAATTAAAAGGCATATATTGGAACAAAATATCATTTATTTTACCAATATATGCCTTTTTATTTAAAGATTTATTTATGGATTGCTCTATTTAAAAAAAAAATACTAATAAAAATATATTTTTTCTAAATCAAAAAGGCTTATCCTGACCGCTCATATGAGCATTTTAGATGGCAGAGTGCCATCTAGTGGAACAAAAATGAACTAAAAGTTTATTTTTATTATTTTAAATATATATAAATGTATTATATTACATTCAAGCCTGAAAATCGGCCCTTGCCACTTCACAAGTTCAAACACCTGTTTGGTGATTTCGACCGATTTTATAACCTCTCTTATAGATGTTATGACATCGAAGCCGTCCCTGTACTGATGAGGGCCATAGCCTGAAACCATGGTATACAGGTTGTTGGCTTTTGTCTGAATTCTCCTAAACTGGTGTTGTGGCTCATCATTTATCATCACTAGTAAATATTTTACTGAGGTAATGAAATTAATGCATCGTTTGGATGCTTTATTAAAAGGAGAGGTGTCCCTCTAGGTACATGGATATCTTCCTCACGCAACTTTATAATATATATATATATATTAGATAATAAAGGCATATATTAGATTTAATAAAATATTTATTTTGCCAATATTTCGGCTGGCTGAATACCAACCTTTATCGAAGCATTACATTTTTGTATACACTTGTATTATACCTTTACAAGTGTACTTGTATACAAATATGTAATGCCTCGATAAAGGTTGGTGTTCAGCCAACCGAAATATTGGCAAAATAAATATTTTATTAAATCCAATATATGCCTTTTTATTATCTAATGAATTAAATATGGATTGCTCTATTTTCAGAACGATATACAAATATACCTAAAAATTAGTGTTTAAACGTTACAATTATAATTACGAGATAACGCTGTTATAATAATGGTGATTTTAATATAAAATATACATAGCACGATACATTCTCTTGGTAGAACTTTTATTTGCATAAAACAAAGATACGCCATTGTAATTTATTTTACATAATATAGTGATCAATAAAATATATCTTCTGGTATAGTGTTATACAAATATTTGTATTATATCTGTTTTTATATCTCACTCAATGTGCACAATGTTTATCTAATTAAATTGGCTGAAAATATTAATTAATTTTTACCAGAGGCCGTTATTTTCATACTTATTTTTTATTGTGTTTGAAAATATAAAATATTTGAAATACATTTTTATATATTCAACGTATTGTTGAAAGAATAGAAATTCTGGAATAAAGAAATACACTTAGACTCGGAAAACTAAAAAACTATATTTTTAATATTTTAGAAAACAGAATAATATAATTTTGTTATCTTCTATAAATATATATAAATCAAAAACTAATATATTACAAATTCTTTATTTATTCCTTATTATATTTTACGAGAATAATATTTTTTTAAATATTAATAAATATATGGGCTTTTTTTTTCATATTTATATTCTCCAGAAGGAAATGCGAAGAATACATATTTTCACAGCGTAGTTCACTAGATAATAAATGATAAACAAAATATCTAAATAAAATATTCACGCCTGTAAATTGTGCTTCTCGGATAGGTATATTGTAACAATTAGTACAATGTACTATGTGAATAGGTATTTAAAATGTGTAAACAATATTTTATATAATAAATTATTGTGTATATGTGAATTAATAAATCTCAAACTTGTAAATAGATACAGTGGATATATTTATGAATGAGTACAGTAAATATATTTATGGATCCATATTATAGCCATGTGTAAAAAGAATAGTATATATATATATTAGTAGATATGTAAATATATATGGTAAATATGTAGATAGGTTTGTGTTAATATATATAAAAAGGAAGAGAAAATAGGTGAATTAATATTGTAAATGGGTAAATATGTATATATATATGTTATATATAAAAAATTTATTTTATTTTAAAATATTATAACTTTTATAACCAACTACTCTGTAAAGACGACCGCCTGATGTCGCGGCTTTCCCTATATAAACACATTGTTGTTGTTTCCCGCTGGCCGGCTCAAATCTTTCCTTAGATATGTAAATATGTAATCCTTTATTTCTTTTATTCTACTCGACTTAAGTCAGATAGCACTTTCAAAAATTATGTATTTTATATATTCTTCATTAAAACAATTAAAACTAATATTGATTCAAAACTGTTTTTCTGTTCACGACTGCATACCAATATCATATAATAGATATATACTGCAATATCACAAACACACTCATGTTTCCTAAAACAACCTAAGAAATTTCTATATCAAAAAGTATTTAAAAATATAAAGATTAGTGAATTTGAAAATATAGGATGTAAACCATCAAATAAGTGTGGTAAATAATAGAAAAGGTTTTATGATTATTGAAACAGTTTTAGCCAATTATGGACTAATTGAGAAAATACGATTAGTTGATATTTATTCCGACAGATGGCGCAAGCCATCAGCAACCTTTAGTTGCGCGACTAGGAGATGTCTTTCTCTTTAAAAAGGTTTTATGATTATGTAAATCATATTAGTGAATATTGGAAATTGTGAGTATTTCTAAAGCAATACAAATGTAGAGTGAATATTTTTGAAAATGATTTTCAAATATTTAGTTAAGTAGAGCAGTGATCAATTTTTCTTTTAATAATTTGAATAGTAAATAGAAACTGAGATTTTTGGTTAATTCCCCTTCATGTATAATTACATATTAACGGATTATTAAGATAATTTATGAATATTTTTGTGTGAATTCATATTCTATAATAATCTATTCAGATGAAATTCTAGGATGTGTTAGAGGTGAAAAATGATTGATATTATTTATTCATTTTAATAGAAAATATTTGTGAGAGAGAGAGAGATATATAAAATGGAGAGAGAGAGAATCAATGCTTTAACTGAAATTCTTATGGAAAAAAAAGTTAAAATTTTCGGGTTAATTATAATACATGTAAACCTATATGTAAATAGTAATTGGAATAAATTTTAATTAGAATTCTCTCAGTTTATAATTTGAATAAAAATATCGTATGTTCATGTAAATATCGTCTGCTCTAATATATTTCGGCGGGAAAATTACACATCAGGAAATGGTAGGAATATATGAGAAAAAGAACAACTAATTAAGAATAGCTAATTATTCTTCTATTTAGTAATAAATTACCCAAATTCTCACCTCAGGCTGTCACGTTTAAGAAAGCTAATTCTTATTCGAAGCGAATTCGGAAATTGGATTGAATTATCTGCGTGTCCCAATTATCGGCCTTTTAATTGGCACAAAGATGATTTACCTACTTAATTAAAATCCGTGGGGAAATTCCCAATGAAATCTTCTGTTTGTTCCATTAACGAATCTCTTCTCAACACCTGGAAAAAATCTCAGAAATTAAATACACTTGGTGGAAAAAACAGCCAAGAAATTCTCATAAAGATATCCTTGCGAGTTAATTATATCCCGAGGATTAGTATTTGAGTAAATTGGAATGGAGATAATTAATAGTTAATGAATAGTTAGTGAGACTCAAGCTGTGTGCGTGTGTCAAATTGGCAACGCGCTGCTGAATTTAGTCCTATGTTGCTGGATTAATTTGCATAAGTAGATTTTAGAAAGCTCGGGTTAGATGCACTTAATATTACAGATAGTAAATATGCAGATTATGTATTTATATATGCAAATATTTATATTTGCAAATACTCGTGCATATAATTATTTATGTATATATATGCAATTAATTATATATATATATTATAATTGTATATATGAAAATACTTGAATATGTAATTATTCATATATGCAATTACTTAAAGATATTCAATAAAATCAAACATTATACATAGGTCGGTGGATGAATGATTTAAATCTTCGGATTTCAACAGCCACGGACAGGTTCGAATTTCTTATTTTGGCACTTTTACTAATAAAAATAATCTCCCCAATAGCCCCCGATTCTTGCAAAGGTCCAAATACACCAGTAGCCGTAAGTAACCAAACGGACTCTGGAACCTTTGTAATTGCAAAAGACGAACTACTTTTCACAAGTGTAGATACATGTGTACTTACAAGTGTAGATACATGTGTACTTACAAGTGTAGATACATGTGTACTTACAAGTGTAGATGCATGTGTACTTACAAGTGTAGATACATGTGTACTTACAAGTGTAGATACATGTGTACTTACAAGTGTAGATACATGTGTACTTACAAGTGTAGATACATGTGTACTTACAAGTGTAGATACATGTGTACTTACAAGTGTAGATACATGTGTACTTACAAGTGTAGATACATGTGTACTTACAAGTGTAGATACATGTGTACTTACAAGTGTAGATACATGTGTACTTACAAGTGTAGATACATGTGTACTTACAAGTGTAGATACATGTGTACTTACAAGTGTAGATACATGTGTACTTACAAGTGTAGATACATGTGTACTTACAAGTGTAGATACATGTGTACTTACAAGTGTAGATACATGTGTGCTTACAGTAAGATCAATCGCTAACTTTAATTCGAAATGAGTATCATGGCCTGTACTAGGGATAATAATAAAAACGTTATTTCTTTAAATTTCTTCAAGTATTTCTGTAAATGTGAAATGAATAGTCTATTTACATATACCTATTTACAACATCGAAATAATAACAGTAAAAGTAAACAAAGATATTTACATTTGCTATCTTGACTCCTGGTCAGTGCTGTGGCCCTCGCAGATATGGTCCCCTGATGTCCTGCAGCTCTCCAGCAGTCTTTCTATGACTGGTGGCTCCTCGATAAAATGGTCCCCTGGCCTTGATCCATTCTTGTCTGTCAGGTCTCCAGTCATCTGCTCTAGGTCGTTCTCCTGGATCTCTTCTATGGTCGTCTTGTGGTCCATGTCCGGTGTTCCTCGTCTTCACACGCCAGCTCCCTACATCGTTCCAACAATCTATCCATGGTTTCCCTTTCTTTATTTTTTTTCTGAAAATTAATAATGATATATTCTAAAATTTACTATAGGATAACCTTCAATAATGATATTCTTAAAAGTTATTTTACTGTATATGCAAATTATATGTATATGCAAATAGAGTTGTATATGCCAATATAAAAATTGTATATGCCAATTACCTGTATATATACACTTGCTTGTATACACGAATGAGAATTGTATATGCAAATACATTTTTATTAAACATTTTACGTGCCAATATTCTTGTACCTGTGCATAATAAAGAAAACTAAATATATTCCTAATGTAGAAAAAGTATTTCGCAAACTAACAATTATATAAATTGATTATATATACAGGCTGTTTTATAAAATTATAATAAATAGTATAATGGAAGTAGTTATATGGAAATTTGTATGTCAGAATGTAAATAGGAAATCCGCTTTGATCGAGATTTTTCAAACACTTGTTGAGTCAGAGTGGGGGTAATGTTATGGAGGAAGACAAGTGGACGATTGTGATTTGCCAGATAAAAATGCATCTGAATATTTTAGAATTATTTTTAAATTGTCAGAATATTTTTACACAACTCATTTAAAACTCTTCAAAGATTTAATATGGTTTTGTTTACTCAAAGTTGGAATCTGTTTGGATAGCACTCATCTTTCTTGCAAAAAACAACAATTTTACCAGAAATTACTTTTTTCTTGAGAATATATATTTATATTCATGAGCCTTTTCTATCTAATGGATACTTCAAGGATTCAAAAACTGGCAAATTTATTTTTCATTTTTCTCATTTTTGTTATCTCTGCCTTCCTAGAAAGTGGCAAATTACGAATACATTCTTATTAGATTAAGAAAAAGGCATCTCCTTATCGTGCAACTGAAATTTGCTGATGACTGTCGACATCTATCGGAATAAATATCAAATATCAACGAATAATTGATATTTATTCCGATAAATGGCGCCAGCCATCAGCAACTTTTATTTTCACGATAAGGAGATGCCTTTTTCTTAATTTATTCACCTTATCCCAGTACAATTTCACATTTGTACTATTCTTTCACAATATTGTGGCGAAGAAATATTTTATTATTTAATTTAATATTATTCAATGAAAATATATTCAACAGATTATAAAAATATATATTAATCTGTTTTTGTGAAATCATCTTAAAATATTTCTTTGCTTACTTGCTTAAGATTCTCTAGCTGTAGAGAGTTCAGCTGACCTGTTAATAATTGTCGACACGTCGCTGTGACGTCATCAATAAATACTTTTACATCTTAGGATATTTCAAGGCTTGATTTCTACGTTACAACTGGTGGAGAAGCTGGATCGATACCCATTCAGAAAAAAACGGAAAATTGACTCGGTTGAGCAAGAAGAAAAAACCATGAACATCAAGAAAGAAGCAACTACTCAGGTGGGTTCATTTTTTGTCCAACATCTACCTAGAAACCCCTCAATGTTCTCTGGTGAGGGTGTTGAAGATCCCCGTAGCTGGTTAAAAGGGTATGAACGTGTGGCGAAGCACAACCAATGGGATGAAACCCTTTGTCTCGCTAACGTTTATTTCTATCTTACTGGCACTGCTCTCAAATGGTATGAAAACAACGAGGAAAGCATCCAGACATGGACGGAGTTCATGTCACAATTAGAAAATGTATTTGGAAAAAATGAAAGCTCAAGACTGCGAGCTGAGAAAATACTCAAAACTCGCGCACAATTAAAAGGAGAAAGCACCGAATATTACATCCAAGACGTCCTGCGCCTTTGCAAAGAGGTAGATCCACAAATGAATGAGGAAGATAAAATATCCCATCTGATGAAAGGGATAGCTGAGGAGCTCTACCAGGCACTTATCCCAAGGGATGTGCATAACACTGAGCAATTCGTCACCGAATGTCGCCGCATTGAAAGCATACACTGTAAGCGAGTGACCCCTACCAAATACGAGCGACTACCAAATGTGGCATCTCTCAGTGATCATGATGACAGGGCAGATCTGTCATCTATGATCAGGCAAATTGTTCGTGAGGAGGTACAGCGGGCATTAGGCTCTACTCGAGAGGAACCAAAAATTTCTACCATCGAAGATATGGTAAAGGAGGAGATTGGAAGAACCCTGGCGCCAATCTCAAAGCCTAGGAGAAGTTCCCCACAGAAGGAAAGACCCCGAGAGTTTTATAATAATAGATATGTGGCCCAAACGATAAGACCGCAGCAGCCAAAACAAGTAAACGGAAGACGCGATACCAACGAATGGCGAACCACGGAAGGTAAGCCAATCTGTTTCCACTGCGGACGCCCTGGCCACGTCGTGCGCTACTGCCGTGACAAGAGGAGAGAATATGAAGGAGAACAAACTTGGAATTACAAGCAGAGAGATAGGCTAGAGCCTAGAACATTCTATAATTCTCGGAGCAGCCAAGAGCCCAACGACGACCTGCCAAGAGAAAATAGACCGAAGCCCCTCTCCTTACACTGGCCGAAAAGGACAATATTCGTCTCCTGATAGAAGACCCAGCCAGTCGCCTCGCCGTTCCCGTCAGGAAAACTAGAAGATGCGTCCTATTTTGGAGGTAAGGCCGCAAAATTTATAAATCCTCCCTTGTCGACCACATTAGAATTAAAAGAAAATTACATAGACATTAAAATAGAAGGAAAAATGACGCGTGCCCTCGTCGACTCAGGAGCCTCATATTCTGTCATTTCTGAGAGGTTCAGACTCAAACTAAGAAAAATAATGTTTGCCGAAACTGACGTCACATTACGAGTAGCCAACGGTAAAATTGTAAGACCAAAAGGACGCTGCACACTGAAACTGGACTTGAATGGACTACAGGAAAGCTTTGAATTTGTCGTTATGGAAGACTGTAGTCACGAAGTTATTCTTGGTTGGAACTTTTTGAAGTTATCTAGGGCGATAATTGATTCAGCTGACGACACACTCTTCTTAGAAAAATGCCTTTTTGAGGATACCCCTAAGAACAGCTCACCTCTCTACTCGGAATTGGAATATAGAATCGAACCCGCCTCTATTCAGTTAATAGAAGTAGCAAGTCGTGACATTCCTAATGACGCAATTGTGGTGGCAGAATGTCGAAAAGAGCTATTGCTGGAAAGAGAACTAACGGCTCCCTCTTCTGTCATTTCACTTACCAATAACCGAGGTAAACTTTGGGTGGTGAATTGGAGTCCATATCCGAAACTAATCCCACAAGGGATGCATGTAGCCGATAGTGCTGTCATCGAAGATAGTCAATTATGTACTCTAGCTGATTGTAACCAAGTTGAAACAGAGGCGGAACATTCTGAAGACCCAAAAATCTCGGAATTTTTTATAGATGATTCACTTGTTGAATCTCAAAAAGAAAAATTAAGAAATTTGTTAAAAAACTATACGGATATTTTCGAATTTAGTAAAAGAAAACAATTCAAGGACGTCAATGTTAAACACCGAATTAACACTGGAGACCACCTACCGACCAAACAAAGACCTTACCGAGTTGCACCAAGAGAACGCCAAATTATTCAGGATGAGGTAAACAAGATGGAAAAACTTGACATCATTCAGCCCTCTGAAAGTCCGTGGGCCTCGCCTGTAGTATTGATAAGAAAAAAGGATGGAAGCTGGAGATTCTGCGTCGATTACCGCCGCCTTAACAAAATAACAAAAAAGGATGTCTACCCTCTCCCAAGGATCGACGACACTTTAGACTGCTTACGGGGAGCTAGATTTTATTCTTCCATGGACCTCCAATCAGGGTACTGGCAAATCGACGTAGAAGAATCGGACCGTGAGAAGACAGCATTCATAACTCCAGATGGACTGTACGAGTTCAAAGTAATGCCATTTGGGCTATGTAATGCTCCAGCTACCTTCGAACGAATGATAGATAATCTTCTGAAGGGTCTTAAGTGGACCATTTGCTTGTGTTACCTCGATGACATCATCGTTTTTTCAGATGGCTTTGAAGAACACCTAAGACGCCTTCAACTTGTATTAAATTGCCTTAAGAAAGCCGGATTATGTCTCAATTCCAAGAAATGCAAGTTTGGTGCAAAAACTATCACGGTTCTTGGACATGAGGTGAGTGAAAATGGAATTCGTCCCGACCAAGAAAAGATTCGAGCAGTCCGCGACTTCGCTACGCCAAGGTCATTGAAGGAAGTTAGAAGTTTTCTTGGCCTTTCATCCTACTACCGCCGCTTCATACCCAATTATGCCCACGTAGCCCAACCCTTGAATGACCTTTTGAAGAAAGACTCAGCATTTAATTGGAACCAGGAAGAGCAAAATGCATTTGAAGCTCTTAAGTCAGCGTTAATTTCCGAACCCGCTCTTGGACATTTTGATTACTCATCCCCAACCGAAATACACACTGACGCAAGCAACTACGGAATAGGAGCAGTATTAGTGCAGATACAAAAGGGAAAGGAAAGAGCCATTGCTTATGCATCCAGAACCTTAAATAAGGCAGAAAAAAATTATTCAACCACAGAAAGAGAATGCCTTGCCATCATTTGGGCTATCAATAAATTCCGACCATATGTCTTTGGACAGCCGTTCACTATTGTTACAGACCACCACTCTTTGTGCTGGCTGACCAACCTCAAAGACCCATGTGGGAGGTTAGCAAGATGGGCACTTCGGCTGCAAGAGTTTGACGTCACTGTCGTGTATAAGAGCGGAAGGAAACATCAGGACGCAGACTGCTTATCAAGAAGTCCATTAGAATACAGTGAAGATATGGAGGAAGATATTCCAAGCATAGTGACTTTGCAGAACTTTAGCGAAGAGCAGATGAATGATCAAGCTATTAGAAAAATCGCTGACAAATTACAAAGTTCTCCTAATAATTCCTTTGTAAAAATCGATAACACGCTCTACAGAAAAAATTATGATCCAATGGGGAAACCATGGCTTTTGGTGGTTCCACGCCATTTAAGGCAGGAATTACTGAAAAATTTCCATGATTCACCCACGGCTGGTCACCTCGGATTTACTAAAACCTATGACCGAATAAGAAAAAAGTATTACTGGCCCGGAATGTATAGAACAGTTAGAAGGTATGTGGCACACTGTTCAGATTGTCAGAGGCGTAAACATCAGCCCCAACTCCCCTCAGGGCACTTACAGCCAATACCTGTTCCTAAAGTTGCCTTTGAAAAGGTAGGAATGGATCTCCTGGGGAGATTTCCAACATCAGAAGGTGGAAACCGTTGGATTATTGTATGTACGGACTACCTAACAAAATATGCGATAACTAAAGCTCTACCCACAAGTGAATCCATGGAAGTCGCCAAATTCTTCATTGAAGATGTCATCTTAAAGCACGGCGCGCCGAGGGAATTAATCACGGATAGAGGAAGGAACTTCACATCTTCAATGATAAGTGATCTGAACAACCAGTGCAGAATTACCCATCGGAAGACGACCGCCTATCACCCCCAGACAAACGGACTCACGGAGAGGTTGAATAAGACCATAGCAGACATGCTGTCCATGTATGTAGATGTCAACCATAAAGATTGGGACAGGATTCTTCCATTCGTTACATTTGCATACAACACAGCAAAACAAGAGTCTACTGGGTTCACCCCATTTTTCCTTGTACACGGGCGTGAAGCCGAGACTCCACTTGACGTGTTATTCCCCAAGTTATTGCCAGAAGACGACGATTTCATCCAAACTCTAGGGGCAAGAGCCGAAGAAGCACGAAAACTGGCACGTATCCACTCCATGAGATCTCAAGGTAGCAATAAACATCGCTATGACGCCCATCACAGAAATATAATTTATCAGCCTGGAGATCTTGTATGGATCTTTATTCCTGTGCGTAAAGTGGGATATTCGGAAAAACTAATGAGACGTTACTTCGGCCCATACAAAGTAACCCGAAAAATATCTGATGTGACCTATGAAGTTGAAACATTCGGAAACCAGCTGGGTCGTCGTAAAACAAAAGATTTAGTTCACATTGGTAGGATGAAACCTTATTTAAACCCAGAGGACCAGGAGGACCAGCTAGAAGAGGACCCAGAAGATGACTCGACAAACTTCCAGGAAGAAGACATCCCCACTGAACGAACACAACAACCACAGACCCGCGAAGAGATCTCAGGCCCTATCACCCGTTCTCGAGCCTTGAGACTGAGGATGTAAGTCTCCTTCTGAGCATCGGGTCGATGCTCTTTATAGGAGGAGGCTATGTGGCGAAGAAATATTTTATTATTTAATTTAATATTATTCAATGAAAATATATTCAACAGATTATAAAAATATATATTAATCTGTTTTTGTGAAATCATCTTAAAATATTTCTTTGCTTACTTGCTTAAGATTCTCTAGCTGTAGAGAGTTCAGCTGACCTGTTAATAATTGTCGACACGTCGCTGTGACGTCATCAATAAATACTTTTACATCTTAGGATATTTCAAGGCTTGATTTCTACGTTACAATATTATTAGAGTTATCATTTATATTTAAAATATTTTAATGATATAAACATGAAATATAGATTATATTACGATATTTGTAAAAGGAATTGATTTTTAGGAAGGTTTTCTTACTAAGTGTAGCCGTTTGTTTTGAAAAAAAAAAAGAATATATACAGTAGAACCTTCCTTTATCGAACACCTCTCTACCAGGACAGTTTTCATTTGCAAAATGATCATTTCTACAATTTAGCAACTCTCCGGTAAGAGGACACCTCTCCCTAAAGGACACTTTGGCTCTGTAACTAGGTGTTATCCTTTATAGAGAGTTAGTTGCACTGTATTTGTTATCCGGTAATTTATTTTTTTTAACTCTTGAGAGAGAGAGAGAGAGAGAGAGAGTGAAATACACAATTAAATATCCCAAAATTATATAGAAAGTGTAAATATATTTCTATATTACTATGAATGATGGAAATAAGGACAATTATATTTACATATATATTGATTCACGTCCAAATATTTGAACAGAACAAACTTTTAAATTCATAAAATAATCATTAATTTCTACCAAAGTTGATAACTTTTCAAAACAAGCTGTTGTCTGAATGGATTTTAAAAAAAAAAAAATGGAAAATCAAACTGACAAAAACAAATATTCTGATAAGATTAAACTTTAATTCCAATAAAAATAAAAATTGATTTTTAATTTATCAAATCTGTGAAAGAATATTGATTTGATTTAAAATAAATATAATATTTAAATTGGATTTAGTATAAAATGACATTTTCTGAATTTCGCGTCAAAAGAATTTAACAAATGTTGATATTTCCTGTTAAAGAAAAGATTTATGTTTTTGTAAACAAAATGTGAAGTCATTTTAAAAGACATGGAATGACCTTGAACTTTATCAAATCCACTTAGATACATTTAAAAAGCGTTAAAAAAGTAAATATGCACTTAAGAATATTTGTACCAAAAGACGTACTTCTATCTTTAAATGTGCACCAGAACGATTCTTTAAAACTTTACTGATGATGATGATGAGCCACAACACTAGTTTTGTCAAATTCTTTGTTGGGGCTCATATCTTATCATCAATAGCAATGTTTTTTACTAGAGTGATGCATAGTTCCATCGTTCTGATACACATTTAAAGGGAGAGGTGCCTATTCTGGTACATGAATATCATCTTCCCGTAACCTTATGCAACTTCATATTGATAATAATATATGCAAATATAAAATATTGAAAATATATGTAATTGTGGCATAAAATACATATATATGAAGTATTACCCTATTTATTTACTTATTTATTTCAATTTAAAGCGCTATGGCCCCCTAGGGACACTTGCGCTGTCAAACATGTATGCCTTTACATTTGTCCATATATATTTACAATAATTTTAGACCGTAAAGAATATTCTCATATGATTATTTAGAAATAAATTTCACTATAGGCCTGTTGTATATTCACAATTTGACATAGTAAGAATACAAAAAAGGACTAATGACCAATACGATACCAAGAGAAGAATACTAAGACTATGTAGGGTACGTGGTATATGTAGGACTTCCACAGAGTTATTCACACAGGGTTGCCAGATAAAACAATGAATATTGAAACATCGACTGCCAACCAAATTGGTTTGACATCGCTGTCCCATCTAATGACTAAAAGCTGGATAGAAGGCTAAGAGGATTTGTCAGGTCGGCATTGGTTGCGGAAAAAACAATATTTATATATATTGGAGGGAAATGGATTATATTTAAACATATATCATATATTTATCATATAATCCACCACTTTATATTGACTTGTGTCGTTATTTAAGTTGTATTGTGTCCTGTAAACGATGGATTGTGGTTCGATGCAGTTCACTTAAAGTATGCTAGTTGTGAACCCAAAATGAAAATTTTGATAACATCAAATATAAAGTCTTCTCATTTAATAACTTTTATCATTGTAATGAGGTCTGTAGAGATATATAATTTGATATCGTTTTGAAAATAGAGCAATCCATACTTAATTCATTAGATAATAAAAGGCATATATTGCATATATGAGTTTGTGTATACAAAAAATATAATGCCTCGATAAAGGTTGGCGTTCAGCCAGCTGAATATTGGCAAAATAAATCTTTTATTTAATCCAATATATGCCTTTTATTATCTATAATTATTTGATATGTGAAAAGAACCAATTACAAACAGTAATTATTACAAAATTTTAACCTTAGATGGCAATTGAATTTTAAATGTGTAATTTGAAAATAATAGCTTTGATAAGAAATTATTTTTGCGGAGGAACATTGCTCGATGCAATACCTTATAATTATATGCATATACCTCTACAGACCTATAAGATTATGTCCATAGGTTCCCTAAACACCCGTAAACTACCTTGTATAGTAAATGAAGAGGTTGTCTAAGAAAACCAAATTAATACAATAGTAGAACGTTCTGGAGATTAATTTGGCAAATCCGCTAAGAGAGTTCACCACTGATGAGCCAAGCCCTCTCATTTAATAACTTTGTCATTGCAGTAAGGTTTGTATAGATTTGATATCAGAAAGAATCAATTCACCAAAAACAATTATTAAAAAATTTTAATAAAGGTTTTTAAACGAGTTTTTTTCGTATTTTCGAACCTGGAAAACGACCATCGTGTAAATTTGAACGATCAAACAGAACAAGCTAGATAATACAAATACGTATAAGAGTAACGACCAAATATTAGAACACAAATCTGAGAATTTTTCTTGATCATAAATTCAAGGAGGTTTGAGATATAGAAAGAGAAAACTTTATAGTATTAAGATCTTCACATAATAACCCCATCTCGTCAAATTAATGTCTTAACTTAAAACGAGCTCGAAGTTGAAATGTCAAATTAACAGACCTTAAATCAATAAACTAGGAGATGATAACATAAGATACTATTTTACACAAATAAATTTACTGGCAATGCGTTTCTTTTAAATTCAACAACTCATATCATTGCAGTAAGGTCTGTAGAGATAATATTTGATGATATTTAAAAGAAACGCATTGCCAGTAAATTTATTTGTGTAAAATATTAACGATAGATGGCAATTAAATTTAATTTACTAATATATATTGATTATGAAAACATATTTTGCGGAAGAGCTTTGCTCGATGCAATACCTTGAAATTATATGTATGTACCTCTACAGACCTATAAGCTTATGTCCATAGTTCACTAAACACCCCTAAGCTGCCTTCCATATAAAATACAGGGTATACTCCAAACCAATCCAATACAATAGTAGAGGGGTCTAGAGATTAATTTAGCGAAACCGCTGATAGGGTTCACTACTGATGAGCCAAGCTCTCTCATTCAACAACTCATATCATTGCAGTAAGGTCTGTAGAGATAATATTTGATGATATTTAAAAGAAACGCATTGCCAGTAAATTTATTTGTGTAAAATATTAACGATAGATGGCAATTAAATTTAATTTACTAATAAGATACTATATAGAATGAAAAGATATGCAATATTTCTCGCGTTCTCATGCCCTTCCGGCCTAAATACCTGTTTCATAATTTTTCAGCTAAAAGACCAGCTTTTTTTGTCGTTGAGGTACGGCTTGCACCACACCGATAAGAGCCAAAAGTCCGAAAAACGTACTTAATTAGCTTTTATTGATTAATAAAGAATGGGTATTTGGTCAATTCTGGAATGAATTAAAATCAACATACAAACATACAGTTGATATTTATTCAAACAGAAGCGTAAGACCTCAGCAACCTTTATTTGCATGATCAGGAGATCCCTTTTTATTTATAAGAATATAAATATTATTAATTAATTATATAGATGGTAAATTACGATTATATATCCAATTATTCATGGGCTAAATGAATAATAGAAGATAATTGTTCAATTCGATCGAGTTTTGTATGTTGAATGGTTACTTTGAAAGATATTCAATGTATACGGGAGTCTATCAACTAAGAATCAAAACATAGAAATCAATGAAGTAACCTAATTAAATGGAATGTAAATATTTATTTATCAAATAAATGAATAATTGAAACTGAATAATAATTTAATTGAAATCAAACATTCAAGTTCTCCAAACAAGTCGTTTTCTAAAAGATCATTTCTGAATGTTTGTTTTAAATCAACGAAACCAATTATTTTATTCTCGTTAATGTAAAATTATATTTTTTAAAAATAAAAATAAAAGAGGCATATCCAGACCAGGCTCACATAAACATTTCTAGACTGCAGACCGCCACCTAGTGAAACAAAAATAAACCTAACGTTTATTTAACTTGTTCCGTGATTAGCCAACCCAATTTCTTGATAAATCAAGAAAAGTCAACTACGAACGCGTTTCGGGCTGTTGGCCCTCGTCAGCGTGGTGTAGACTGTATTTCAACGACCAAAATTTGGTCGCAAAGGCTTCCTGGAGAATCAAGAAATGGGTATTTAAAGCCAAATTTCCGTAAATATGCTTTTCAGGTGAAAAAAAAAACAATAAAAAATAGGAAAAGGGTCAGGTGTTGATTTTATATATTTTATTTTTTATTGTTTTTTTTTCACATTGTTTAATATATGTTTTTGTATTGTTGAGTTTTCTCTCTCTTTCTCTATCTATCTGTGCTGTGTGCCTGGAGTATAGGAGCTCCATCTATGCATCTTTCCTATAGTGAGAATCTGTATAAGACCTGTGGTATTAATAAAACTGTATGTGTGTTTTATATAAATGTCAATTCGGATAATCGGATGATTACTATACTCACTGTTAACATAACACGAGCACCATACAAATATCTTCAGGATCTCCGAATTGAATGAATATCTCGACAATAGGTCAACATCAAAGGTAACAAACCAAAATCAGCTCTTTGTGATGTTTCATTATTTGTCTTTAGCTGCACTTATCTAGTCTCTCTATATTGCGGTTTATCAGAGAAATATTTATAACAAATATTAATTTCTACTGAATCTTTCTACTGAATTTCCGAAATGCCCCAAATGCGATTCCCAACCAGCCAGTCCTGAACATCTATTGAATTGTATCAAATCCTCAAAAAAAGACCTCTGGGAAACCCCCAGGACTATAATAGAAAAGATGAGACAATGGAACCTAATGGAGATCGTTTAAACGACTTGAGGAATAACAACAACAATAACACCACCACATCATTAGAATATTTGAATTAAAAATTATATAAATATATATATATTATATATTAATGATATATTATATATACGTCAAAAATAGTTTAAATTTATTAATTATGAAGTACTTATTTTTGGATCAAATATTTCACAGATGTACCATATTTTCAATTAAAAATGCATTAAAACAATGCATTTCGGGTTATTACCTCAGTATAAAATCATGGTATGCAAATTGTCTGTTTTTTTTTAATTTGCCAAAACTGCCATATCGAAGTGTCATTATGTTCATTTTGTTATGAATAGACTTTTGTATCAGGTAGAAAATAAGCCTTATACTTGATAAAATATGAAATAATCATATAAAATACTTCTAAAATTGATTGCAACATTTAGTTTTGTTGTGAAAGACAGGAGAGCTGTCTAGAAAGTCCCAAACCAAGGGATTCCAATTTTGTGGATTCTCCCGACAGATCTCAAATATTTGCTGAGCTTCTTCATTAGCGACCCACCAACACATCTATTCCCTTGAGGCAATTAATTTCAGTCGGATGCAATATTACGTAATGGGGGTCTAACCAAGATTACGTCATTATGGTCTAATTGACAACACAATATACTGCTCTAAGTACGGTATATTGCACCATCTTCTCCTATTTACACAATGAAATAAGAAATGAGAATGATGGGTTCATTTACAATATGCAAATATGTATTTACAAAGGTATCGTCAGTATAAATAGATGAAATGATAACACTAAATATATTATATGAAGGGAATAAAGCAATTGGTGCATAAAACAGTCGTACAATGTGATAATAAAGTATTTACCATGGATAACAATACAACAATTACCTCACACTAAAATGACTATAAAAGTACTATGGGCACCAATGTAACAATGGAAAATACAAGACAAGCCATGGAATTTCCTATTGGTGACATACCAGAATGACCATTACCCCGCATAACTATCAAACAAGAGTCACATAACAGACTGATCAAATATTACCACGGACAACTATAAAACAATTATAACCCACCGAAATTGCAATAAATTTCCACGGACAACAAATAAAAAAATATTCATATATCACCTAGTTGACATAGTTGACAATAAAACATTATACAAACTTCAGATTTTCCAAAGAATTACTATGGCCAACAATTAAACAATGGTTACACGCCAGATTGACCATAACAATTACCATGTGAAAAATAATCAAATAATAGTGTAAACACCATTATAACCATAGAAATACTGTGGACAACAATTAAACAATGGTATTACTCCAGATTGACTATAACAATTACCTGTAAATAATAATGAAATAATGGGGGGTAAACACTATTCTAACCATAGAATTACTATAGATTACTATTAAACAATGGTTAGAAACATGATTGAATATAACAATTACCACGTAAATAATAATGAAACAATTGTTAAACACCAGTCTAATCACAGAATCACTGTGAATAACTAATTAACAATGTTTATATATCAGATTCATCACAAACATAACAATTACAGTGAATAATAATGACACGAAACAACAGTATAACTAAAGAATTAATGTGGACCTACTTTCAAACAATGTCTATCTATCAGATTCACCACAAACACATAAAAATAACCGGGAATAATAATGAAACACTGGTAAAACACTAATCTAACCACAGAAACACTATGGACAACAATTAAACAATGTCTATATATCAGATTCACCACAAACACATAACAATAACCGTGAATAATAACGAAACAATGGTAAAACAATAATCTAACCATAGAATTACTGTGGCCAACTAATAAACAATGTCTATATATCAGATATTCACCACAAACCCATAACAACAACCATGAATAATAATGAAACAATGGTAAACACAAGTCTAAATAAAAAATTACTATGATCATCTATATGAACAATGTTTATACACATCACTAACTAGAGAGTCTCCTATTTGTGTGTTGATATCTACAGAACAATCTATGGAAGATACCTTTGGGAGAGTATGGAAATTTATTCACAGACATTACGAATATCTTCTACTTTCCCAGATAACTCTCCGATTGGAGGAGATTTTCTCGCATTTTTGCCTTAAACTGGCAATAACATTACCTCAGGAACACATTTATTTTCCAAGTTCAGAAAATATTTTGTGAGATTGCATCTATCTCTTGATTTGAAAGATCCATAGGCTAAAATTACTTTCCGAGTTTGTTAAAACTGATGTTGCTTCATATTTCCTAATCCAATTTGCCAAATTTCAACGTCCTTCATTAGATGACCGAATGGGTTTCCTTCTATTTTGAAGAGAGAGGTTTATATTTAAATAATTGAATCATCGCTGCATGCAGCAGCTTTCGAAGTTTTCGTTGGCCTTTTAAATTATTTATATAGAAAACACATATTCAAATTTCATAATGAGAAGAGAAGTGAGATATTGAAACTAATTTTATTATATCTTTCATATAAGGTTACATACAGTAATGATTAAAATTTTACACAAATAAATTTATGTTTGAACAAATAGATTTACTGGCAAAGCGTTTCTTTTAAATATCATCAAATATTATCTCTACAGACCTTACTGCAATGATATAAGTTATTGAATGAGCCCTCTCATTCAATAACTCATATCATTGCAGTAAGGTCTGTAGAGATAATATTTGATGATATTTAATAGAAGCGCATTGCCAGCAAATTTATTTGTGTAAAATATTAATGTAAATTTTGTGTAAAATAGATAGTAATTAAATTTAATTTACAGTAATGATTAAATACGAATAAAAGAAAGAAAGATATATATATAAATATTATTATCTAAGTAACTGATTTAAAAAATAGTATATATGCAAATAATCATATATATAACTACAGGCTAGACTTGGCGTGACTCACCTTCCTCAGAGGAATGAGGTGAATATTTTTTCAATCAAACTTCCAGTCAACAAATGATCTTAAAACTATGTTTTTATTTCTTTGAGTGAATGATATCTCAATATATATTAATATAATATATTGAAAAAATACCGTAAATACACTGAGAATATTAAATATCGTACCTTTATGAATGGTATTTGAGAAGAAATTTTCAAAACCATAATAAACTTTAGGGAAAATCTCTATTTCCATAAAGCGATATCAACAAGCTGTGTCTCCAGATTGCCATCTAGCCTGAACTAAGCTGGGAGTTTATTGTTTCATTCCAAATATTGCCTATAATTTGTTTCTTCATTTATTGTGGCATCCAGGTTGGAGCTCTCAAATGCATCAGATTGTATTCTTAAGGTTTTATTAAATGTTTTTTATTTTATTTTAATTTGAAGCGCTATGTACCCTTAGGGATACTTGCGCTGTCATACATGTATGTCTTTACATTTGTCTATATATATATATATATAATAATTTTAGTCCGTGAATAGAATAGTCATATGATGTTAACAATGAGAAAGAGGGGAAAACGAGAAAAAATAACTGTGTACAAAAGAAATAAGTATCTGGCAATATGTACAATGAGCATAATATAAATATTATAATATTAATTTATAGGTTTTAATAAATATTCAGTCATATATTCCTTATTAAAATATATAATTATAAATATATATCACCTTCGGCATAAATGTATTTCGTAATGCATTTCTGATCTCTGTATTACATATATTCTATTTGATTTGCATATATAAACTTTTTATTGCATTTATATTCCATTTGTATTGCATATATAGACTTTGTAGTACATATAATCCCCTTATATTGCATATATAGACTTTATTTTACATATATGCTCCCTATATTGCATATATAGACTTTGTTTTACATATATTCCATTTGAATTGTATATATCGACTTTGTATTGCATATATGCCTGTATATTGCATATATAGACTTTGGTTTATATATTTTCCATTTGAATTGTATATATCGACTTAGTATTGCATATATGCCCCATATATTGCATTTATAGACTTTGTATTGCATATGTGACTCCAGTATCGAATTATAATTTAAAATATTTATTGAAAAGGTAAGAAAATATTTGATTTAAGATTGTTATTTTACTCCCAACTTAGATTGATAAATTTCAACTAAAGGTTCAAAGTGTGTGAAACAGATTTGAGGCAGCGAATTATTAAACTTTTATCTGAAATATTTTATTAAATTTTTCCAATCGATAACCTTTTTCAATAGTTCTACTCAATAGCTTTGAAGATAATTGAGAAAAAAATACTTTAGATTAATTAAAATTTCTTCTTGAAAAAGATTTTACAATAACCAAAAGACGCTGGTGAGAAATTTATAATTATATTATTTTATACTTGTGAAAAAATTATAAATCTCGACAAGCTAAACATTTCAAAATATTAATTTAGAAAATTACTTGCAATATCTTCTTCATTTAATAATAAAGAAATTTCTCTTACAAGTAAAGAGGGCATATCCTGACCCGCCTAATGAGGAATATAGATTGCAGAGCGCCATCTAGTGGAACAAATTCAACAAAACGTTTATTTAACTTTTTCCTTGATTTTATCAAACACAATTCCCTGCAGTTTCTACTACAATGGAAATAAATATGTTAGGGTGTTGCCTGGCAAATCCTCCCAGCGGTTTCGCCAGTTCAATCTACCAGACCGCACTGATATAATAATCATCCGATTTACATATATAGCCATCAAACTATGAAGACTTTCATGATGAGAATTCCAGATATAATATACAGCTATTGGCATAATCTTTAAGAAGGAATATATAAACATATATATATATGCAGTGTCATATATATATATATATGTAAACCTTTTAGACGCGTATAATTCTTTTTTATTTAGAACAATTTTATACTGTCCTTACTGCAATGATAAATTATATTTTACCATTTATAATTAACGCTGCAGTAAGTGCAGTAGAAAACTGCGCTATTTCAAAAATAACCATACGCGTCAAAAATATAGATGGAAGTTTTGCCGGGAGGATATTGATCTATAGAGACAAAACCTAAAGTTGTTGATGTTAATTATTTAAAATGTTAATTTTCATTCTGTGATTGAATTAATCTGTTATTTAATTTATTCTGTGGTGTTGAGTGTATATAAATATATGTATTTCTTTGAGAGGAGTGTGGGAGAGAGTATATGTGGAGACGTTTAGGTGTAAGAGTTATTTAGTTTTATTATAGAAATTTATATTCATAGTTTTTTTTTGCCTTCAATAAAAAAGTTTTATGTTTTAATAGAGAGTATTTATTACGATTCTCCCAACAATTGGTAGCAGAGAGCGGTTGAATTTAAATTGATGCAAATCAAGATTGATTGAATAATTTTTAGAGAAAGCAAAGATGCAAAATTTTATTAACTTATCTCAAATAGAAAATTTATCAGACCAAAACTACTTGATCTGGGCAAACAGAATAGAAAGCGAATTGAGAAGTTTGAAATTATGGAGACGTATCATAGAAGGAGAAGTAATTGAAAAGCCTATAGAAACAGACAAAAAATTTGAACAAAAAGGGAAAATCTGGGATGACTGGGATGATGACAATGCTATAGCAAGAAATGTGATGAATAAAACAATGAATGACACTCAAGTGCTAAAATACTCGAGCGAAAAAAGTGCAAAACGATTGTGGTATAGCATTAAGGAAGAAATGGCATCTAAAAATGAAGATATGCAAATGAAAAATAAAATATAATTATCTCAATTAAAAATGAAGGAAGATGAAACAGTAGATGATTACTTGAATAGAGCAGTGATTATAAAGAGCAAAAGCATACAAGCAGGAGATGAAATAAGAGATAGAGAATTGATTGGCTTCGTTTTAGAAGGTTTAAGAATAGAATTTGATTTTGACGTAAAAATTATCAAATCTGATAAAGAAAAGAATATGAACAAAATAAGACAAATCCTGAAGGAAACTGAAGAAAAATTAAAACATAGAAAAGAAGAAAAACGGCAAACAGAAATTGCATCAAAAGCTAGAGAAGGCTGGACGGAAAGAAGAAAATTTCTTAAATGTTATGACTGTGGAAAGATGGGTCATATTTCTAAAGAGTGTAGAAACAAGATTAAATGTTTTAATTGTGGAGGATTTGGACATAAGTCGACAATTAGTAAAAATAAAAGAAATAATCATACAAAACATAACTATAATGGGCCTAAATGTAGATATAATGAGGCTACAACTCGTGTGATGGAGACAATCGAGGCAAATTACGAGGAGGAAGATCAAGGGGAAGAAATAATAATATGATGGACAATGGATTCAGGAGCCTCTAGTCATATGGTCAGTAACAGGAAACTATTTATAGAATATGAAGAGGAAGAAAGAAATATAGCGACAGCTGAAAAGGATGCAACAATAAAATCTTCAGGAATTGGATCTATAAGAATGAAGTCGAATGTAAATGAAAGATTCTTAAAAGTTGAAAATGTTTTACACGTGCCAAATTTAAGAGAAAATCTATTATCAGTTTCAAAAATTGTGAATCATGATTTAAATGTATTATTTAGTAAATATAAAGCTGAAGTAATAGACAAAAATGGTGAGATTTTATATGAAGCAAAAAGATTAGGAGATAAATTTGAAGTTGAAGGAATCCTAAATATGGAAATTATAGGAAAAGCAGAAGTAAGTGATATTTTATGGCATCAAAGACTTGCTCATGTTTATTTTCAGAAATTGAAAGAAATGTATGATAATTCAACTGTATTAGGATTGAAAAATTTACATAATATCAAAGGGAATTGCGAGTCTTTTACATTAGGAAAAATACATAGAAAATCTTACAAAAGTATTCAATATAAACAATCTGAAAATATTTTGGATCTATGGCATACCGACATAGTTGGACCTTTGAATGATCCTTTTGTATATAAGTATTTCATTACTATTGTTGATGATTATAGTAATTTTACTTTCGTTATACCAATTGCTAACAAATCTCAAACCGCAGATTCCATAATAAACTTGATTATGCAAGAAGAAAGACAGACTGGAAAGAAAGTAAAGAGGTTTCGAAATGATAATGGAGGAGAATATGTTTCAAATTATTTGAAGAGATGGTTATCTAGTAAAGGCATCAAACAAGAATTCACCACTGCTTATACTCCTGAAAGTAATGGAAAAGCCGAAAGATTTAATAGAACCATAGTTGAGTCAGCAAGAACCATGCTAATTGATTCTAAATTACCTATAAAATTTTGGAGTGAAAGTGTTAAAGTGGCTGTTCATATAAATAACAGAATTAAAATCAATGAAATGAATACAACTCCTTTCGAGATATACAAGGGATGGAAACCAAACATTGTTTACTTAAAAAGGTTCGGAAGCGAAGCTTATGTTCATATAAGAAAAGAAAAGAGAAAGATGGAACAAAAAGCTCATAAAGGGATTATGATGGGCTATAGTATGATAAGAAAAGGTTATAGAATATATTTACCAGAAATGGATGAAATACATGAAGTATCAGATGTTAATTTTAATGAATCTAAACTAGGATATTATTTGATGAATAATAGTGGAATAAATCTCGATGAAAATGTACTTTTCTTTTTTAGTAGAGAAGACCAAAATTTGATTTCTCACGGGAATGAAGACTCTGGTGGTGATATTTATAATAGAGAAGACCAGGTAGAAAACTTTAACATCGATGATGAGCATATTCCTCAAGATTGTAATGATGTAGATTTGAATGATATAGAAGAAATACCTCCTGATAAAATAATTACTCCACGTAGAAGAGGACCAGAACCAGGAATGACCAGGATTTCAATTAAGAAAAATAGTGATGGATCAATTAAAAACTTCAAAGCAAGGCTAGTAGCTACAGGGTATGATCAAATATTGGGTAGTGGTTACCACGAAATTTATTCTCCAACTATAAGACCTGAAACCATAAGAATTCTAATAAAAATAGCTGCAATAAAAAATGTTATTCCTCAACAAAAGGACGTTCAAACAGCTTTTTATATGGTAATTTAGAGGAGGAAATATTTATGATTCAACCTCCTGGATTTGAAAAGGGAAACAATAAGATTTGTTATCTGATGAAGAGTATTTATGGCCTAAAACAAGCAAGTAGAATGTGGAATAAGAAACTAGATGAATTATTAACCAATGCCGGAATGAAACAATCTGCGAATGATCCATGTTTATATTATAGCAATTTTGAAAGTCATTTCTTATATCTGGGAATTCATGTGGATGATATACTTAGTGTAGGATCTGGTGACGAATTTGAGGAAAATATTTGGAAAAAAAATAAAAAGAGAGATTGATATCATGGATTTAGGAGCTGCGAAAAACTTTCTTGGAATGGAATTTGAGTATAGGGATGATAGCATTTTTATAAATCAAAAGTAATATATAGAAGAAATATTGGAAGCCTATAATTTGCATTATTGCAATCCTTCGAAAACTCCGTTATGCATTTCTACAAATTATGATTTATTTGAGAATAGTAAGTCGATTGATCAAAAATACTATCAAGAAATTGTTGGAAATTTGATTTACATAGCAACTAGAACAAGACCGGACATATGTTATGCTATAAGCAATATGAGTAGATTTAATAAAGATCCTAGAGAGGTTCACATGAATGGATTGAAGAAAATATTAAGATATTTAAAGGGAACTATGAACTATGAATTGATTTACTCTAGGGGAGATTCAAGTATTGTGACTTATACTGATGCGAGTTGGGACAGAACAGCTGATGCGAGATCGTATTCTGGTTTTGTTATAGAAATGGGAAACAATTTACTTAATTGGAAGAGTAATAAACAAAGATCTGTTGCCTTGTCAACTGCAGAGAGTGAATTAGAAGCCTTATCTGAAGGAATTAAAGAATTAATTTGGACACGTAACATCATTAGAGAAATGAAGATTAATTTGAAAGAACAAATTACTGTTTATTGTGACAGCCAGAATGCCATTTCAATGATTAAGTAAAAAAATATTAAAGCAAGTACGAAGTACTTGAATAGAAAGTGTCACTTCATTAGACAAATTGTGGAAGATGAAGAAATTGAAGTTTTGCATATCCCTTCAGAAGAAATGAAAGCGGACCATCTCACCAAGACTGTGGATGCTGTCAAGCTTAAGAACTGCATAAGTGGTGGAGTTATTTTTGAAAAATGAAAATTGAAAATTTGAAGGGGAGATTTGTTGATGTTAATTATTTAAAATGTTAATTTTCATTCTGTGATTGAATTAATCTGTGATTTAATTTATTCTCTCTCTCTCTCTGTGGTGTTGAGTGTATATAAATATATGTATTTCTTTGAGAGGAGTGTGGGAGAGAGTATATGTGGAGACGTTTAGGTGTAAGAGTTATTTAGTTTTATTATAGAAATTTATATTCATAGTTTTTTTTTTGCCTTCAATAAAGAAGTTTTATGTTTTAATAGAGAGTATTTATTACGATTCTCCCAACAAAAGTCCGCCCTAAGCTGACGAGGGCCATTTGCCCGAAACCATGGTCTCTAGGTAAGCACTTTTCAGTTTGCCAAAGCTGGTGTTGTGGCTTTGTCACCGACCCGAGGCCGCTAGTTTGCGGCGACGGTCAATAGATGGCGTCTAGTTTTAACGTCTACTTTGACGGGAGAGGCGACCTTTGTCTCTTTAACTTTAAAAATAGTTTGAATTTTTAATAAAAGATGGCGGGCTAATGCAAAATGTTAATATATATAAGGGACAAAAATAGAACATTTTTATTAAATGCGTTAATTGAATGCATTTATTAAATCCACATAAAATCAATGATTTATTTAATCTTTATTTACCACAAATCCCATCAAACAAATGCTTTTTAATGCATTTGCTAAATAAGAAAAGCGCTTTTATAAATAATCCAAGGTTAGTATTTGGTTTGCTTGTTTCAGTAAATTAATGGACAAAGAATTTAGTTTTAATAAATATATTGACCAAGGAATTATAGAGTTTATTAAAGATGAGGAAAATATTTACCAAATGTCAGACGAGTCATAAAATATTAATATATTTATTCTTCTTAAAACCTTTATATACACACCTTGTATATCTTCAAATATTCGATATAACAAAGAATATAATTCAAATATGACTATATAAGCGCTCGGTGTATTTGATTATATTTTAATTCTTTTTTTATATGGAAGATTTATTGTAGAGTGTTTCTCCTGTAGATGGGCTTCAGTGTATGAAAGCTAGAAATTTGTGAATTGAAATGTTTTAAAAGAAATCTGATATATTCAGATTAATAACATGTTCCGTTTTGTTTCTGCTCTCCAATAGAAAGGATTTGTTCTTAAAATTATATATACAATATCTTCTGTATTAAAAGCTTTTGTTTTCCTATCTGAAACGGTAAAGCTGGCATAACATGCATGTGCACAACCCCAAGGTGGTCAATGCGCCAATTTATTATTTTTTAAATGTATTTACACTGAATTTCTGACAGCCTCCAATTTTGTACATATTAATATTTTCCTTTCTCACTTTTAGAATATATATTATATAATTGCATTTGATTAGATATATAATTAAAATATATATCAGATTACTATCATTAATATAATATCTTATATTGGATTTCTTTAGATTATACCAGATTGTAGTATGTATAAGTATATAAAATATTGATTAAAATATATTTTGAATACCAATTGTCATCATCTCTTTTCTCGAGAGAGATTATAGGCAAACCTATTTTTCTTTCTCCATTTCCGTTTGTATTTATATATTGGAAAATTATAATTATGTCTTTGCTCTTTTTATAAATTTCTCTCTTCACTTATTTCTTTTTCTACCCAGCATATGACGTGTAACTGCCGAAACTCCGCTGGAGATTTTTTTATGTTTTAACTGAACTAATTATTTTAAATATAGATATAAATAAACCTCTCAGGTTTTAAATTTTCTAACTAAATATATTTCTATTCTAAATCAATCTTAATTGAATTATATGTAATTTTACGACTGCATTACAGAAACATGAGTCCATATTTAAGTCATCAATAAATTTCGTGATTATATGTTTTATTTAGTGGTATATATGTAAATAACAGAGAATTTCGTCTGCCAGTTTTAATACATATGAGAAAACCCTTAAAAGAACGTTGTTGGAGACCCTCACGAACTGCGCATGTCCGATAATCGATCATGCTGTATCGATGGAAACACCTGTTGCTTGGTCATCTTGTCCATAGTCTGTAACCTTCGTGTCTTTGTCTGTACACTTCCATAAACCTGTTCATATATACCTTTGATACATGGTAGATACCTTAGCAATTATATCTCGGTTGGATAAGTTATTTGGGAATTTGAACAAAAACCCTCATGCATTTTTTATGAAAATACATAATTATCAGGTTGAATTTATATATAAATATCATATTAAAGAATTTTATGGATTATAATATATATAAAGGATTGGTCACCATAACATTTAAAAAATTAAAATTAAAAGTTGAAATCCTTTATTAATGATTTTTATTATTTATTTCAACCTGCAAAACGCGATATTCCGGCTAGGGATAATTGCGTCGATTTAAATTATTTTAACAGAAACAGTCATTAACATATTATACAAGAAAAAGTAATTGAAATAAAAAGAGAAACAATAATATATATGAAATAAGATGAGTTACTGTTAACTCTTGTAGAATCCTGTCGACTAATGTAATGAGTTGAGGTCTGGTAGCCTCTTGTATAGAGAATCCTGTCGACTAACTGTAATAAGTTGAGTTACTGTAGCCTCTTGTAGAATCCTGTCGATTAACTTTGTGGTGATGAAGAGTTGACTCTCGCTATACTGTGTTAACCGAGAGGAACAGCCAGGATGGGGAGTTTTCCAGTACCTCTCTGCACCTTGTAAGTCCTTTAAAAGTCCTCACAGAGTACAGGCAGTCGTGGTCGAGGCAGAGTGGAAAGCTTGGGAATGTCCACACAAAAAACGAAGACACAGTTGCACTAAGAAAGTTCCGTTAACAGATAAAAGTTGAGCTAGGAGCGAAAGATGGAGATAGAAGTTTCTTACTCGTCTACATGATGGATGAGATCGACATGAGGTACGACCAACGCGGGCTTGCACTGAGGGTGAACTAACTGTATTTTTGGCTAAAGACGGGGGCCTTTATATACCTTTTCTGAGAAAGGGGGTATTGCATTTCAGCACATGCGAGAGGGGGCGTGGCTCGTCTGGCGAAACTGTACACTGGCGCCGTGGCCGTTTCCATCTTTAGACTTTGTTGTTTTGGCAATACTATATGCTCGATCTCTGCTTTAGCTCAACTCTTAATCAATTACAGAAGTATTTATTTATCCTGTTTGTACAAATTGCATTACATATGATGATGTGAAGACACATGTCAATAATACGTATAATCATTAACAGATGTGTTTCTATTATACAAAATTAAAATCTTGTTATAAGTTATTTACAATATGGGTTTGTTGGCTTAAATTACCATATATATTAGGAACTGAACCTTTCAGGTTTGAAAAATAATCATAAATATATTTACAAAAATAGTTAAACCTATGATAATATTTATTAATGATAATTATATATCCTTTTGTAAGAAAAAAAGGTCGACCAGGTTTTCAATTTATTTTATGATATTAAAACCCACTCTCTGTCCTTAAATATGTTTTCATCTATTTATCAAGAAATCTCTACGAACATTTTGTCTAATTGTTGAGAGGTCTCTCGTTGGAGTTTGAATTCTGTCAGTTCAAGTTCTTTTTAGATTGTACAGAGGTGGTTGCATATGGGAGGTGGTCGCTTATTAGAGGAACTACAATTTATTATAATAATTTAGATTTGACACTATTTATAGGTCATTCTACTTTCATCGTGTAAGATAGTGTGCTATTGTAATAAGTGAAATAGTATTTTCTCATTGTGATATAAACCTAGTACACCTACACAAAATCAGAAGAATTGACACAGGATCTAAGAAACAGGCACAGTGTCAAGAGGATTATTGAAATTACAGGATATTTCCATCCTATCAATAATTTTATACAACCATCACGTAGCTCACATTCATTCTTGTCTCAATATTCTGCTTGTTGAAGAACATAAACTCGAAAGCTCATATATAAAGCTAATAAAGGTAACTTTACCGCCTAATTATCATCTGTTTTATAAATCTTTAAATAACTCATTTTTAATTTAGGATTATTCTAAATATTTTAAAATTAAAGAGACAATTATTATATGCGCTTTTTATTTTTATAATAAAGAGCTTTCGAAATATTTTCCTTTTTTTTTGTTTATCCCTAGTACACGTGGTACAGACCATGATAATCATGGTGGGTAGAGGTAGGCGACTGCTTTTACTGTAAGTGTACCACATGTCTACACATGTGAAAAGCAGTTCGTCTTTACACTTACAAATGTACCAGAGCCCTGTTTGGTTACTTGCACTCGCTGGTGGTGTTGGACTTTTGCAAGAATCAGGAGTCACATTGGAGCATTTTTTTTTAATCTAAAAAAGTACCCAATGCGGAAATCGAACCCGGGCCGTACGGGCGAAAACCAACGGTTTAGGCCATCCTTCCACCGACCCCCATATTTTCCTTTATTTTATATACAGTTACGAACGTCATCTCTGTCACCGTTTGCTTTTTTTTTTGGAATGGCGCTATCCTATTGGTTGGCTACGATCACGTGGCTACGATGGCGCCGCCACTACGCGAGACACTTTGTTTTTGACTTTGCCCCCCCCCCCCCCCCCCCCCACTCGCTTTTTGGTTTTTGTAACTATTGTGTTTGAGCGGGTCGCTCCTTAAATAAATGCATATATTAGTTAATAACTAAATGGAATCCTCTCTTTCTTTTTCCCAGTAAGAGACGCCTACGGAAGCCAACAGTACATAGACAGATAAAGCACATAGGCTATAGTTATTAACTAATATATGCATTTATTTAAGGCGCCAATTTATAATTGTAACAAATAGTATTTGAATCAAAACATTCAATCGGGTAAAACACGGGCGTTGCCCGGGTCATTCGGCTAGTCTGCTATAAGGTACAAAGCTATATAGCTGAATCAATAGCTTTGTACTATTGAGCACAAATGAAGAAAATTATTCCGAAAGCTTCTCATTATTCAAATAAAAATAAATAGCGCGTGAAAATGTGTCTTCATTTTAAGCACAATTTAAATATGCGCTAATTTAGAATCTAGTCATATTGTACATTCTATTAGCTTGCGTGTTTGTGAGTGATATTGAAAACATACCTTTTTTCCAAAGCACCAAACACATAAAATTCAATAAACAGTTAGAGAGAGAGAGAGAAAACTAAAATTTCTAACTATCTATAAATATTTTTTTACCTTTTAAAAAAATTATATTGGAATCTCTTTCTCTTTTTTACTATTTCTTGTAATATATTTAATTGCATATAATAAACTTTAAGAAAATATTTTTATATATATATATGTGATACCATATATATATGTGGTATATGATTATATATTAGTCAGCCAAAAGAAGAAAAAAAGGAAAGTATATATATAATAAGAAGAAATGAAATATATTTTCCCATCCATAAATTCAATATTGATAAAAGAAGAAGGAATAGATATTTTTTCCCATAAAAAGAGGAATCAATATGAATACAGAAATTCGAATGCATCTTGGAATATTTGTGAGGAATAAATTTATCAGAAATTTGACCCACGGTATGTGGACAACTCCTCTATTTATTCGATGGAAGTAAATCTTAGCGCATATGTAAATAGGTATGAAAAATAGATATGCAACTCTATTTACTCGCATATATAAGATACTCTATAATATGCATGGAAATTATTATTTGATTCTATTATATTTGTCTGCGGTTGGCTTATATGTTGTGATATAGATTTTTTTATGTTATAATTTGGTCCTTCTCTTATATCATTTCTCTGGAATTATCTCTCTATTAAAAAAAAAAACAATAGAAAGTATAGAAGTTGATTTATTACCAATTTACATATATGTCTATGTACCTAGAGTGACATCTCTTCCTTCAATTCTGCATTGAAACGTTGCATTATGTTCATTACCCTAGTAAAACACCAGCGGTATTTAAAAATGAGTCACAAAACCAGTTTTGGAAAATTCACAACAAATTCCAACCTGTATACCATGGTTTGGATTATCCTTGTTAAAGGTGTTCAGTGTACTTCTGACCTAAACATTGGAATAAAATCATATAACTAAGAAAAGCCTCCATTATTGAATATGAACTTGAAATTATGATTTGTAAAAATTATAATCTGTATGCCCAATATATAAATATATAATAGTTTTTGTGTACAAAGGTATGTGAATTCATACAACATGAAAAGTTTCGGGAAAATATTATTCATGCACCAAAGGAGGCACCTCTCCCTTCAAATTTACATTTTGTTGGAATTTGCCAAAACCGGTGTTGTGCCTCATTTCTTATTGTTGAAAGTGAAAATTACAGGATATTTCAACGATATGCATATTCTGATTTGCATATTGTTGTGATATTTACAACAATATGCAAATCAGAATATGTATATTGTTGAAATATCCTGGAATTTCCACTTTCAACTATAAGCAATGAGCCACAACACCGGTATATATTTACATATCTACCTATATATAGAAGCTTTGTTAGCTTGGTTGTTGTGTTGGCTAGCGGTTCTTGGATAGAGCAGGCCGCTGATTGGCTGCTGGTGTGTGTACACAATTTGATCTAGTTCTTTAATCTCTTGTCCTTCCTTATTGTTTATAAAACACCTTTAGGTAATAAAGGATCTTATCAGCCTTCTTTCTCTTCTATGAATGTATTTCCCAACACTTATCTTCACTAGTACATTTTTTATTAGACTTATAAAAGTAATGCACACTTGTTCTAATGCATATTTAAAGGGAGAAGTGCCTATTTTGGTGAATATATATGTTATAAATAAAAGATGAATGAGATTTTCTGTTGTATTCTTGATCATGTTGAGGATTATGGTAATGTAATGCAGTCGTGGTTGAAATAATAATCTTGAAAATATAAAGTCTTTATAAGAGATTTCTTTATTTGAGCTAAGGAATATATATATGAAAAACATAATTTGATAAAAGCAATGCCTGGCTTAAGGCGAGTAGAATAAGGAAAACAAAATATTATTTACATAATGTACAAAAGTTTTGAGCCGGCCATCGGAATACAATAACAACGAGTTTTTATATGCAAAGCGTGACCTCTGACGGTCGATTTAGCAGAGTATTTGTATCTATGAAATATATTATTTCTTTTAAATAAAATAATATTTTTATATAACATATATATATATATTAGATGGTTTATCACCCAATAAGCTTGTGAGACGTCTGTGGCTCACCTGAAGCACGCGACCTGCTGTGTGCTTCATAGCAAAAACCCTCGTGAAAGATGGACGATTGGTCCATCGAAATATTGGATCAATAAATAATCTTATTGAAATCCAAAATAGGCCTTATTTATATATATATATATATATATATATACACCTTAGCACGCCATCTATTATAGACGCGTATGATTCTTTTAAAAATCAAACAATTTTCTACTGCCCATATTATGATAAAAAATTAATGGGAGGGCCCCTGGATCATCAGTAGTGAACCCTCCCAACTAAACTGGCGGAACCGCTGGGAGGGTTCATCACTGATGAGCCAAGCCCTTCCATTAATATTTCATTACAGTAAAGGCAGTAGAAAATTGTTTAATTTTTAAAAGAATCATACGCGTCTATAACAGTTTCGCCTACACATGTATATATGTTATAAATAAAAAAAAATAGATTTTCTGCTTGAATTTAGATTATCTTGAGGATTATGCTATGGAGTTATTTGCTGGCTCTTTTTAGTGCTAAATGGTATTGGTAATGCAGTCGTGGAAAAATCTTGAAAGTATAATACTAAAAATAGTTTTGATAAGATATTTCTTTAATTGAACTAAAGGAATATATAAAAACATGGTTTGATAAAAGTACTGCCTGGCTTAAGGCGTAAGAATAAAAAATAAAATACCTATTTACATAATGTACAAAGGTTTTGAGCCGGCCAACGGAAAACAACAACAACGAGTTTTTATAGGGGAACCCTGACCTCTGGCGGTTGATTTAACAGAATATTTGTATCTATGATAAATATTTTTAAATAAAATAATATTTTAATATAACATATATATAACTGAGAAAGTAAGAATGAAAAAAATATAATTATTAATATGGTGTTTTTTCATAAATTAAATTCTACAAAGACATCAATGGTAATGTAGAAAGAGTTGATTATCGATTGGTAATAAAGAAATACGAGATCTAAATGGAAGGATTGAGAAACTAAACAAGAGAGAGAGAGAGAACAGAGAAAATGAAAAACGAAATTGATTAAAATTTCTTTTTTGTTTTTTTTTTTCTATATTAAACGGCTTACTAAATTTGAAAGAAATTGGTTTAACAGCAATTTAATTAAAATATTACAGAAGGATTTAATTTATAGAAATATATTCACATTTGTTTTTAATCTTTATAATCACACACACACAAAAAGAGATATTAGATTTGAAGAATAAAAATTACTATTGGAATTGTGTTGTTTTTTTTATTAAAAAAAGTGAAAAGAATTAACTTGTGTTAATAAATTGTAATGAAAAAAATAGAAATATATTTAATAAATGAAAATATTATAAAACATGATTGTTAAATCAAATTTAAAAGCCCGATATATAAAAATAAATTGTATTTTTTCTAATAATATATATTTTATAATAAAACACCAATGAACACAATTAGTGGTAATTTAAGAAAAACATTTATAAATAAAATTTCAACATACACAAAAATAGCAAGTCGGATTGTTGCTTAGAGTGTTGATTTATTCTAAAATGTAATATTTATGTTTAAAAACAATAAACAATTAAACTCTTCAACCTGTATTATGTATTTCCATCAGTCCTCAAATCTCGTCTAGGCAGTTGAATCGAGAGGAGAGAGATAGAAATAAATATAAGAGGGCTTATAAATTACATATACCAAATATATTACAAATATATAAATAGCATATTACCTAATTTTTCTGTCGAGATATGCATCTAAGTATACTATATGCAAATATTCTCTGGCCCTGAACTAGGCCTAACTGGATATCGGCCACAATTACCGCCATCTGACACAATTAATCTCAGAGATAGATGAGCTCCCGGATAAAAAGGAATTCGCCTCCATCTAAGAACAATTATGAGATGGGACACGTGACTGGAATCTGTCCTTAGGTCAAGCTGATTACAATGGAGAAGAGACTTTACTTCTCGAACTGTATGCAAATATGTAATTGGTTGTTATATGTAATTATGTTATCACCACAATTTGATATATATACTTCTCTATCCATGTAATTTATACAATAGAATACTCACATATAAATAAATAAATTTTCAGAACTTTTTTACAATTATTTTATTTTAGATTTTTCAGACGTATATAATAAGTTGGATAAAAATAAATATTTTTTGAATGAATGAAAAAAATATATATTTCTGAGTGTATATATATATATTTTTAAATATCTGTTTGCACACACAATATCAATTCCAAATTTATTAAAACAAATATAAATACATATATCAGCATTAATAGTTGCAAGTTCTTGTCAATAAAAAATAAATAAATAACATATATATAACAAACAGAAGGAATATCTCACTTTGAAAATGCATTTGGAAAAATTGATTTTATTTTTTATCGTTCCAGTCATATATATAAGGTAAAAATCATGTAGTTACTTAAAAATAAACGATATTATAAATAAAGCTCAATATTTTAAAACAACCCCTATATAAGTCTATATATAAATTTAACTTAATTTCTATATTTATTTGTAACTTTCCTTATCTAGTAAACTAAATAAAATATTTGAAATGTCAATATTTACATTTTCTCACCTACGATGAAATGTTAAAAATCAACTTTCAATATTACACATTGATTTAATGCTTCTTTAGAAAGTCTTTCTATTATATTAGATTCCAAATAGAAGATTTGTTAAAAGAATTCTCTTTGAGAAACAAGAACGTACTCCAGGGAAATTTGCATAAATGGGATCAACAAGATCTATTTACATAAGAAATAATTAAATGGAATTGTGGAGGACTTGAAATTGTAAGATTGTATAGAGGGTTTCAGAATTGAGACACATTTGTTATAAATACACAATGTTTGAATTTATTCCTATAAGCTATATATAAAGTTTCTATAACTTTTATTATAAATTATAGTTATTTGGTATTGACTCGTGATTTAGATGTTGTACGATAAGGCACAATTTGGATTATAGATTATAAACACACGGTAATAATATTAAATCCAAATAAATAAGTGTGTGACGTTTAAGTAACAACGCTGTTACAGAAACGTCACACACAATTTATTTATTTGGATTTGGTCTTATTACCGTGTGTTTAGATGGTTTACTAAATTTGAAAGATTACGTGAGAACGCCATTATAACTTCAGAATGATTTTTAGCGTCTTTACAAATGTTTTAATTTTATTTCACCTAACTTCTTTAAAATAAAAATTTAACTGGCCGAAGTGTCTATTATTTTAGAATAGGACATTTGAAAAAATATATAGAATAGTTTTATTTAATTTTTTATTTTATTATTACAGAAGCACGAAGTCTATCAGACCATTGTGGTATATTAGAATTATTTACATATATATCTTTAATTATTTACACGATATATTAGTAGTGATTTATAAATCTGTGTACAAATTGCTCTAAACTTGTAAAAGTTTTCATAAGATTGAGTATACAATTGAGTTATATAAAGAAAGATGATTTGGCATTATGTCAAAGTAAGCAAGTACAATTTGTTTAGTCAGAGGGCAAGCCAACAAAAGATAGTGTTTCAACATCTAGACAGATGTTGAATCATTTATAACTCTCAAGTCAAAGAGAAAACTTAAAAAGGGTCTTTTGCCTGTGAAGATCAACGTAGTGTATATGGAATATAGAATAGATTGATGGAACCGTGATTTCAGAATGAGTTTCACACTTCTGCAGGTCATAATATGACTCCTCTTTCACTATCCTCTTCTGCAGAAATAAGTATAAGGCTGATAGTAAGGCTTATTTTTTTATAGATAAATAGAGGTATATGCTCGCGATAAATGAAACAATTCATGTAAAATACTTTAATTACAGATATAATTTCTTGGGAATAAAAATATATAAATAATTTCGATTCGTATTCCGTAATTAATATACCTCTAAATCATTTTGAATTAATTACCTCTATATATTCATCGATGTATATTAATTTTTTATTTCAACACACAAAACGCGATATCTCGGCTAGGGATAATTGCGTCGATTTACATTTATTTTTAAACAGAAACAGTTATAAACATATTATAAAAGAACGTAATAAAAAATAAAAAGAGAAACAATAATATATATTAGGAACCTGAATATGTATAAAATGTATATTAATTAAAAAATAATTATTAATAGATATTTATCGATCAACTCAATGTTGCTAATGGCCTGCTTCCATCTATCGTAAAAACGGCTAGTACTATTTTTTACTAGATACTTTTCCCATTACTTCCTACTCAGGAATTATCAGGTAAAGCTAACAGCACACGTGGCCCTTGTCCCTCGTCAGTCCTTGTGCTGAATTGCCTTGTTGAATCAGGCGATGTTTGTAAAATAGAGGTCTGTGGACAATAAGTATAAACCGTTGAATATCGACAGGCTAGACCCAGGATCGAATCTGCATTGGACACTTTTTTTTCTGAAGAAGAAAATTTCTTCAATGGCCTTGATTCTTTAAAAAATCCAATCCCACCAGTGAGTGCAAATATCCACAATGTAATTTGATATACTTGTAAGTACATAATAAAAAATGTTCTGAAAATAGAGCAACCCATACTTAAATCATTAGATAGTAAAAAGGAATATATTAGATTGAATAAAATACTTATTTGTCTTCAATCTAATATATGCCTTTTTACTATCTAATAATTAAAACCTTTTCTTCATATCTATAATTCGAAACTATTTTAAACGCGTAAGATTCTTTTTGAAGTTAAACAATTTCTACTGTCCTTACTGCAATGGAAAAATTAAAGGGAGGGTCTGGCTCATCAGTGGTGAACCCTCCCATCAGTTTCGCCAGTTTAAAGGTAGTCTTACGCGTTTAAAATAGTTTCGAATTTTGATAACAGATGGCGCACTAGTGCATCATATCTATAATTGTCTTTCTATTCTTTATTTTTTAAAATATTTATTGCAATTATTATCAGGGCCTGTACCACGTGAATTTGGTATAGTGATAAAATGCTTTAAGAGAGTTAAAAGCAAAGTTAATCACTCATCTTTTTTTAAATTAGTGAAAGTGTGTTCTGTCTGATTATGCTACTCAATATTTCTGAACATATTTAAAAAATATATATTTTATTTTTTTTTACAGTAATAATATAAATTACATAAGAAGGGAGGGTCCTAACTCATCAGTGGTTGGTTAACATATTAATCAGATCAACTTTGTAAGGACGAATCATTAATAAACCCGGTTATTTCTATATTTAGTGGACATGGCATCTGCCCGGTAAGCGAACCACTGTGGGTTCGATTCCCATCCATGGACACTTTATTTTCCCGTTTATCATTGCTATTCACAATTCATACTGTCATACTTCATCCCTAAGGTTGGAAATAATCGTTATTTCTCCTTAAAATAAATTTCGATTTTTTGTTCAATAGAAACATTTGCGGGATAATTGTCAAACTTCGTTTTATTTCTATATTTCTCACATTGGGATGTTGATAAAGGTGTCTATCTAGCGGGGTTAAATTATCGGTGACTATATGAACCAATATTCTACAGTTTGATCTGCTATCGACAATCACTCCCATCTCATCTAATACCTTCCTACTTCCTTATAAGGTTTGATATAGAAGTAGTTTACCAGTGCCTTTTCAGTCAATGCCATTGGCAAAATAAATTTTACTCTTCCACATTTTGAGCTGATTTCTCCCCGCAAGGACAAAAGAGTGTCTTTCTTCATTACAATAATGAAATCGAAAGCTTATTCCGGGCTTCATTCGATCCTATTTTGTTTTTAGCCATCCCATTAGAATGTGTCCTTATTTGAATTGGGAAAGTAATTTGAAAAAAAAAAAAGATAAAATTTATTGGATATTCTAAATGTAGTGACATTTAAATTATTGTTTTGTCCCATAGCACACATGTGTGATGTATGTGCAGTGGCCTCCATCCAGATATGTACGGGGAACACGACCTCAGCGCCCTGGATTCCCTTCTCAAGAGCTACGACCGGAGGATCACCCCTCGCAATCACCTGAGTGAGTAGTTCGGCCACCTCAGTTCATATGGTAGTTTTACGTTAATAGCAAATGAAAATATTAAGACGCGAATGTTTTCTTCATAAATAACTCAAATTTATACTGTCTTTAATGCGATGGAAAAAATTGGCTTGGCTCATCAGTAATGAACCCTCCAAGCGGTTTCGTCAATTTTTAATATACCATACCGCTTCTTTAGAGCTCTAATACTGTATTTGATCATTATGCTTATTAAATAAATTTGATATATGTGTGAAAAATGAACATTCGAGTCTTAATATTTTCATTTGCTATATATAGATTGCGTGTTATTGCTTTATTTTATATTAGTATTGTTTTGCAACTTTTGAATATACTATCAATCTCTATTTATGTGCAAATATAGTGCGCCTTTGCCGTTATAAATTAAATAAAATTATCAATTTAACCATTACCTCTGTACAGAATACAGATTCAGATAAAAATAATAGTTCACAATAACAACAACAACAAGTCTTTCATTGGTGACCTATGTCCTACACATTATTCGCTCAGATGTATAATTGCTTAAAGAAGAATAGTTATTTATTTACAGGTGATCGTTTATTTACATATACATTTACATACGTCTCTCTTTTCTCAATGTTTCTTCTCTTACTCAGCCCTGTAAAACTTGTGCAGGGGCAATGCATTGAATTTATTCTTCGTCTTCCTAGATTCCTCTAGTTCACAATATCATACTTTAGCAAATTAAGGTAAAGGTCAACAACCTGTTTATAATGGTAGCTCTCATAAGTACAATGATAGATTTGATTCTGTATCATCCTACCAGAAGAGTTATGAAATCAGTCGAATTCCCAAGGATCGGCCCTATATCATCTCACCAACCGGAACATCCCTTCGTCAGATTCGTCCGTCTTGTAACTCCGTCCCTGTACTGATGAAGGCAATAGCCCGATACCGCAATATACAGGTTGTCGCTATATATCTGAATATATTTTCCGAATCTGTTGTTATATATAATGTATTCAGAAATATAAAACCCTCTATATTATATAGAATAATAAATAAAACGGCATTTACGAGGATGGGCTTCTTGGTTTATTATATACTAGACGAATGGCCCGGGCAACGCCCGGGGTTTACCCGAGTGCGAATATATTTTAAAACCGTTGTCTTGGGTGGTCGCTATTGAAAGGGTGGTCTGTATAGACAGGTGGATGTATCACACAGCTGATAACAGGGTTGTCTAGAGTGGCCGCTATAGACAGGTGTATGTATCGCACAGCTGATAACAGGGTTGTCTAGAGGGGGGCAGGGAGGCCACGTGTTCGCTGGCAGCCAATGGGCGCGCATTCTATCCGTGAGCTTCAGACATACAGACAAACAGACAAACAGACAGAATAAGGCAAATATATAAGTAGATTTACTTTTTTATTTCTACAGGAGATGGGCTTGTTTATAATACCCTAAATTATAATAATAAAATATATAATAAAACAAGAAATTCATATTTGGAAGCCGTTTTTTATTATTCTATAACGAATATATTCTTTCAAGCATAGAAATGATGACCAGAAAGCATTGTATTTGATGAATTTTCAAATCAAAGATTCGTTGTCTCTTTACATTATGCATATCTTCCTCCCGCAGATCCCCTTGAATAGGGGAATATTGCCACCTGGAAAATTAGGGAAGACAAAAACTTCAGGAGGAGACAACAATTTATTTCAGGCAAGGACAAACTATGAATGGTAAACCAAAGATAAGCAACGAGGGAAATTTACAGAGTAGCAAAATATAATCATAAAAATAACCACTCTGTTAATAAAAATAATAAAATTAATAAATACTTTGTTACAATATTGTAGTATATAGCTATATAGACTCCTCCCGCTGAATTACAATATAATCCTTATTTACATACCCTACCGTGATGTGTACATTAGAACTTCTTAAAACGAATCTGTTCTTGGTAAAATTGAAAGCTAGGAGTAGGATATCGTTATAATGTATAAATCAAAAATACAATTTAAATTAGCCATGAATGTTTGTTTTTTGATATAATTAAAATTTAAAAAAAATATTTCTAGAAATATTAAAGTATAGTTAGCGGGAACGCATGAGTGCAAATCTAGTTATTGCTGTAAAGTTTGTTGGGAACAGAGCTTTTCAATTAGCGCTCTCCACACTCAGGAAATAACAATGAGTGAGGTAATTAGTCCAGATAATTGAACGAATTTACCTTACTGACATAACTATGTTATGCAAATAGTACCTAGATCTTACCACTAAATACTTGACACATCCGCGTGTTGTCCATTTTCATATCTGTCTTAGGTACATTGTTTTAAAACATTTTATTCAGAGAGAGAGAGAGAGAGATTTAAATTAGGCGCATCAGAAGGACAATCCTGTTTTATTGAGAATGCCCTAAAGAATATTCCTAATATTATATCTTCTGTATGTATAGTTTTATATCAATGAAAAACTTTAGCACTAGTTTTGACAAATTGAAACTGAAGCCAACAGCATGTGTATGTTATACTATATTGAGTTTAATATGCATTTGGACATTTGATCAATCTTTGTAAATACGTATATCTACAATGATTTGCATAATCATATATACACTTTTGTTCATACCTATATATATATATATATATAGTACATGTGATATCAACTTTTAAGACCTAGCATCCAGAACCAAAACCTAATTAGGAGGTGTTAATTGGTTAGTTAAGCCTATTGACTGAACACTAATTCAATTAGGTTTGTTAAGACCTACTTGTGGAAGAAGAAGAAAAAAAGGTGAAGGCTATAGAAATAAACCCTCTCAATTAGAAATAATATATATAGTAAATATATACAGATAAACATATATACAGATATACAATATAAACAGATATACAAGTTTAATTCCTATAATTTAATTCAAGTTGAAGACTTCATCAATCTTTTTATAAAATTTTATTGTCAATTTGACATTTCGGCAACCCACTGTCGTCTTTAAAAAAAAAATGGAAAACTAATTATTAAAATATTGTTTTATGTAACATACAAGTTGAAAGTATTGAATAGTGACAATACTTCGCTAATAAGCTTTCCAGAATTTATAAAAGAGCAAAAGTGTCGCCGAAATGTAAAAAAAAAACAAACAATAAACCATTAAAAATAAAGTTGACGAATGTCTTCAACTTGAATTAATAAAATTTCTAACCTATATAATTAAGTTATTATTTATAAATTATTTAGTTATATAGTGTAACATACACAAACATATGTATATACACTCATGGACAAAATTCAAGGAAGTTGTATATCGGTATTCAGACAATAACTCTGAAAGATATTACAGTGACTTTTATTGAAGACACACCAGATAACCAAGTGTAAACAACCTCCGTCTCCTTCAAAAAAAAAATATATAAATGACCGGCGTCCTTAATAAAGGCTTGTTGTTGTATAATGAAGGATCGTTTGCAATAAATTATATTTGCATATTTCATCAATAGTCTTCATAGAATGCTCTTTAGATAATTGATATATTAGTCAAACAATCCAATAAAAAATAGGAAGGCCTGGCTCATCAGTGGGGCCCCTCACAGAAGTCTAGCTAGTTTAATATAAACCATAAAGCTATAACACACTATTTCATAGTTCCCTCTGTATGCTATATGGTCAATTCCATACATTACATAAGCCGTGAATGTCTCAGATGGCCCCACCAACGTCTCCTGCAAGCTCTACCTCCGCAGCTTCGGCGCCGTCAACCCTGAGACCATGGTGAGTGCTACTCTGTTGCATAATTACAGCTGATTTGCATAGCTTCTCTTGATAACACATATACGTTGAGACTCACCTGATTTATTTACATATGCACATGTAATTATACATTGCACTTAACTACATAGTTGCGAAACCGCATTGATTTGCATAGTTTCTGTCACATCTACATATATTCACACTATAACCACAACACCAGCTTTGCCGAATTGAGAAACGTCCATCTAGCGGCCATTGTTTCGGACTAATAGCTCTCGTCAGTCCATAGTGAGTTTTATTACATGAGATCCACAAAGGATCTAATGAAATATTTACAATCTGACAAAGATTAGATTTAGCTGGTAGAGTAGATTGACCAAATCTATAGCCGAAAATATATTAATCTAGACGTCTATTTTGACGGGTGAGGTGACCTTTATTCTCATAGATCAATATCCTCCCGTTCGATCTATATATTTTCCCTAATATTTATAAAACCAAATTCAAAAACTTATGAGAAATTGTTGATATTTATATAAAGTTTTGCGGAGAAAATAAGAATCAAATATAAATAAAAGAAATCGTTGAAACGAGAGTGTATAAAGATTTCTCAGAACAACAAGACGAGAAATGGGGGGAGAGAAATTCACTGGGAGTGTTTCTCTCACTTGGGTTATTTCATTGTTATAGTGGGGGCTATAATTTTATTTTTCCATTTTCTCTACTCCCATTCTAGAGTAGGTTCTGTAAGTGATTGTGCTTTCTCAACTACTACCGTATATATGTATTTATATGTGTTATATTATTTTGAAAATAGAGCAATCCATATTTAATTCATTAGAAAATAAAAAGGCATTATTGGATTTAATAAAATATTTATTTTGCCAATATTTCGGCTGGCTGAACGCCGCACTTTATCGAGGCATTACATTTTTGTATATAAAATTGTAATGCCTCGATAAAGGTTGGCGTTCAGCCAGCCGAAATATTGGCAAAATAAATATTTTATTAAAATAAATATATGACTTTTATTTTCTAATATGTTTTATATATAGTGTATAATTATTACATAAGAGATTTTAGAATATTATCTAGATATAAAATTATTACTTGTTGATGCTGATTATTTTTAGAATATTGTATCGAAGTCGTGGGAAAGATAATAATAAAATAAAGGTTGAATCACATTTTGCTCTAATTGTGCTAATGAGGAATACATAATTTGAGAAAGTAGTACTTTACTTAAGGTGTGAAGAATGAAGAAAACAAAAGACTTATTTACATACTAGACGAATGGCCCGGGCAACGCCCGGGGTTTACCCGAGTGCGAATATATTTTAAAAACGTTGTCTTGGGTGGTCGCTATTGACAGGGTGGTCTGTATAGACAGGTGGATGTATCACACAGCTGATAACAGGGTTGTCTAGAGTGGTCGCTATAGACAGGGTGGTCTGTATAGACAGGTGGATGTATCACACTGCTGATAACAGGGTCGCCTAAGGTGACCGCTATTGACAGGGTGGTCTGTATAGACAGGTGAATGTAACACACTGATGGTAACAGGGTTGCCTAAGGTGACCGCTATTAAATATATTGGGAGGACTTGGCTCATCAGTGGTGAACCCTCCCAGCGGTTTCGCCAATTTAATCCACCAGACCGCTTCTCAGAGCTCTAAAACTGTATTGGATCATTCTGCTTTTATATGCTACACTGAATGAAAGCAGAATGATCCAATACAGTTTTAGAGCTCTGAGAAGCGGTATGGTGGATTAAATTGGCGAAACCGCTGGGAGGGTTCACCACTGATGAGCCAAGCCCTCCCAATATATTTTTCATCGCAGTAAAGACAGTAGAAGTTTGTATTATGTATAAAAGAAACATTCGCGCTTTTAAATCCTTTTATTTTATATTATTCTCTCTTTCATGTATTTATTTACATAATGAGAATAAAAGGTTTCCATCACTTAATCTTCACACTCTAATGTAAATAATTAGTAAATTTAAATAATTTATAGTCGCGTCTAGCAATGCCAAAATCACCCATTATATATTTTCACTTATTCTTGTCTACTATATCCACGTTATAAAATTTATAAAAAGTGATAAAATATTTTTTTTTCTTTCAGTGTTCGTATGTATTTAGTACTTTTTGGCGCGCAAAATAGAATGAAATTTATAATAATGGAAATCCTTCAATTTTTTATACATGTTATATGCTATATATCTTATAATTTTTATGACTATTGTTTAGCAACATCTTACGAAGGAAAAAATATATATATTATATAAATTCTATATATACTTCTCTCTCTCTCTAAAATTAGTTTATTTAATATTTATTATTCTCCAAATATTATATAGATAATATACACTGCGTGACATTGAAAATGGAACACCAAGAAATAGTGCCCAGAAAGTGATGAAACTCGGCAGACAGAGAGAGACAGGGACGAACAATAAGTGATCTTTATTTCAAAATGATAGTCATAATACAGAGCGAGAACGGCGTCGGCTTAGTAGCAAGTAGGACCACCGCAGACGGCGATGCACGCAGCAACACGTCTAGGTAGAGAGTCAATCAGAGTACAGATGGCGTCCTGAGGGATGGCTCTCCAGTCCCTCTCAACCATTTGCCACAGTTCGTCTTCTGAACGCGGCTGTGGCAAGGCATGCAAACGGCGTCCAATGATGTCCCAGACGTGCTCGATTGGTGAGAGATCAGGAGAGTACGGTGGCCAGGGAAGCATCTGTACATCTTGCAGAGCTTGTTGGCTAATGCGAGCAGTGTGCGGTCGGGCGTTATCCTGCTGATAAAGGGCATTGGGTACCCCCTGAAGGTAGGGGAGTGTCACCGGTCGCAGCACATCATCAACGTATCGTTGGGCCGTCATAGTGCCCTGAATACGAAGTAAAGGTGACCTGGAATCATACGCGATTGCGCCCCAAACCATGATTCCACGTTGTCGCACGGTGGGGCGTTCCACAATTGCTGCCGGATTGGACCTTTCTCCACGTCGACGCCACACGCGTACACGGCGACTATCACTGGACAAGCAGAAACGCGACTCATCTGAGAACACGACCCTGTGCCATTCCGTCATCCACGTCGATCTAGCCCGGCACCATTCCAAACGTTGGCGCCTATTCGGTGGGGTCAATGGCAGTCTTCTTAGCGGACGGCATGAGTGCAAGCCATTAGCAACCAATCGACGGGAAATGGTTCTGGTCGAGATGGAATGATCTAGAGTGTCTTGCACATGTTGCAGGATGGCGGTACAAGTGGCTTGTGGGGCCGCCACTGCTTGTCGAAGGATACGCTGATCCACACGTGCTGACGTCACTCTGGTTGCTCCGACATTCCTATAAATTGCCACATTTCCTTGTTCCAACCATCTTCTCCACAGTCGGTGCACCGTGGACGCACCAAGGTGTGTATCAGCTGCGATTTGACGTATAGACCAACCTGCCCTTTTCAGTCCGATCACCATGCCCCTCGTAAAAGCGTCTGTCTGCTTGAACTGCCTCCGTTTACGATGACCTGGCATTCTCTGTTATTACACGTGTCTTTTGACACAAGAACAAAATTTCTACAATGATTTTCCTTGAATAAATAACGACACGAATACTGTCCTTTCTGCAAGTTCCTTCCCTTATATCTTACTCCATGTGCGCACGAGAGCTGCGCATTTTACATCATTTGCATAACTCGGTTAGGCGCGTCTACCCGGAAATTTGCATAATTTTCTGGCCACTATTTCTTGGTGTTCCATTTTCAATGTCACGCAGTGTATATATCACCTATATTCTCTTAAAACATATATTTATTTACAAAAATGTAAAAGTAGAAAAGAAGAAGTTCAGGTTGATAACATAATGAAAAAATAATTTTCTGATTATTTAACAAAATGATATTGATGGCAGAGCGCCCCCTATATTTATACGAAGAAAACCTATCATTTCAAAGTCGATTTTATTCAGAGATTGGTCAAATGTCGAGAAAATCTATTCACAGACAAATTCAGAGAAAAAACAACATTAAATGGATATTAATGTGTGTCAGAGATACAAATATGTTACATCCAATTAAATATTGTTACCATATTATTTAGAGATGTGAGTAGAGTAATTTTTTTTATATTTGAGAATAATAATAATACTATACAAATTTGAATTCTGAAACATTATACACACACGCATCCCCTTCTCCGAAGTAAAACCTCATCCCCAAAGTTATAACATATTTATAAAATGTTTTTAAATGTCCAATATATATACATAAGCACTATATAAGTGAGGTAAAGGTTATGAAGAGAGTGTATATTTACGTAAAGAAATAAATAGAAAATGGCCGTCAATTCCACGACTTTATCTCGGCAGAAGACTATTATAGAGTTTGCTCTCAGCAGCCTGGGGCAGTTTCAGCCCATTAATCTTGGAGAGGTTGGCTCTGTTTATCTTCTTCACTCCCATATATACATATCTACCACGCTACAGTAGGGCAGTATATTGTATCTATGTATTTTCACCTCCATATATACATATGAGAAAACAATAGAAACTAAAATATATAAAAAGGTCAGGTGTTGATATTTAAAAAAATGAAGGCATATCCTGACCAGATGAACATGTGACTTTCACGGAGCAAGTTAAATAAACGTTTAGTTTATTTTTGCTCCACTAGATGGCGCTATGCCATCTAAAAAGCACATGTGAATTTGGTCAGGATATGCTTTCATTATTTTCCATTTATACATATATATCTTTGTACCTCACTCCCATGTATACATATCTACAACGCTAGAGTAGAACGTAATTGAATCTGTTTATCCTCACTACCATATATACATACCTACCTCTGAACTGTAGGACGGTAGTGTATCTGTTTATATTTCTTCCACATATATATATCTATGTTATCACCCATATATCTCATGTTGTCATATCTTTTTTTCAAACCCTTGAGAAGATTCTCTAGAAAAAAGTCTCCATAAGTTCTAAACAAATATCTTTCTGAACAAACAAATATCTTATCGTGTTCGAAGGTTTAGTAAACATTTCGAGCATACATTTCTATATCTAAAATCATTCATAGGTTAAAGAACACTTCATTCAGACACAAAAGGTTTTTAATTATTCGATAAGTGTCAACATATTGTCCATTTATTCTTGATCAATTCCTCCGTTATAGCTAAATTTTGGTTCGTTACTACAGATGTTGGTCTACCTAGCCTCTCTTTATCACTAATATCAAATTCACGAGTCTGGAAGCACTGAATCCATCTTTATATTGTACTTCTATCCATGGCTCCATACACAGACTTCGAGTGAATTACAGTGACTGAAACAGTAACTCCATCACACCGGCATTTGTCGGATTCTTGTATTTACTTCAGGTTGCATATCTATGAAATATACAATATTGAATACAGAATATTGAATGGATACAGAAGCTTATGATTCCGAAACCCGTAAATACATGAATCTAATACGAAGAAATTCCCTCAAACTTGCAAAGTGGAGAAAGCATCTCATATTTAATAGGATTTGTGAAGTCAACAATTTTATACCACCAACCCTCAGAATAAAAGATCCTGTCAATAACCATTTTTCAAATTCAATTATAAAAGATACCCAATTCAAACTGCTCAGATCTAGAACAAAAGGATGTTACTCAAACATAAGACTTATTTCAAAAACCATAAAAGATCTAATAAATATTGTATCTCAAAGAATCCCCCCAACAGAAATGCTACAACTTATCATCAGCACCACTAAGGACATCAAGTCATTAAATTCCACCATAGAGAAGAAACACCAAAAGAAACTTCAATTCTGGTCTAAGAAATACAACATCCAACTCATACCATCTGAAAACCAGGCCAATATTCTCAACATATCTAGCTATACTCTCTCATCTGATGAAATTAACTATTTATCAAAGGGGACCAAACATAGATTCCCCATGAAAACAGATAATTACAAAATAATTGCAGGAGTCGAATCGGCAATATCTACCCTAACACACAATGAACAATCCAAAATTAGAAACTTAGTTACTACTTCCTTAGAAGAATCTTCAAGATCGCCTACCTTTAATCCCAATATCCAAAATATAGCCAATTCACTAAGAAGCAAGAAATAAATAGTAATTACAAAAGCAGATAAAGGATCCCAAACAGTTATTATGAACACTCTAGATTACATATCAAAAATGAATGAAATCCTAAGCAACTCCACAGTATTCATACCTATAACCACCAACGAAAAATCACAATCATATGCTCAATATACAAAAGATCTAAGGAATTTATGCAGAGGCAAGACTATTACTACAGAAGACTTAAAATCGTTCCTTGAAAACATAAAAAGTACCGCTTATATTTACGGCCAACCCAAGACCCATAAACCAGGTATTCCTATTCGCCCTATCATAGCCTATCATATGTCTCCTATAGCCCCCTTAGCTAAGTTCCTAGCAAACTTCCTTATCCCCATTCTAAAAGATAATCCTACCACCACATCCATCACATCCATACCAAAATTTATAGAAAATATACACAGCCTCCCTCCCTCTCCTAACAGCACCATGATATCTTTTGACGTAGTTAATATGTACCCAAGCCTACCACACCGTCTAATAATAGATAACACAATAGAATTTTTAGCATTAAACAATATTCCACCAGATACTTCTTCTAAAATTATTTCATTAGTTAAGCTCAGCCTACAATACAACATATTCTCCTTCAATAGTAATTTTTATAGACAAACCAAGGGCTCCCCCATGGGAAGTCCCCTCTCTTCACCTTTGGCAGAAATAGTAATGAGAAAAATAGATAAAACAATAACCAACCTTTTTTCCCACAGATATCATCATCTGGCAGAGATACATAGACGACATCTTTTGTATAGCCAACTCTACCAAAATAGATACCATTTTACCCAACTAAAGTCCATACATAATGATATTGATTTTACCATAGAAACAGAAAACAATAAGACCTTACCATTTCTAGATGTACTTATACTAAAAACACAAAACCAATATACAACAGAAATATACCATAAACCAAACTCCACTCCAGATTATATACACTTTTCCTCTTATTGCCCCCTCAGTCACAAGATCAACACTGTAAAAACCCTCTCAAAACGAATATATACACATTGTTCCACCCAACTCTCAAAAGATACAGAAACCCAATTTTTGATCAATAAACTCACTTCTAGTGGTTATCCGAAAAACTTTATATTAAGACATTTCCATAATCCCTCTCTTATAAGAAATAATCATGTTTATAAATCAATATGTATATTTCCCTATTCCCATAGTAGTACCAATATAGCCAGAATTTTAAGCAAACACGGTATAAGAACATATTATGAAAGCAACCCGAGTATAGCAACCATAATAAGAAACCCCATTACAAGAAACAGTATTCCTATAACAAAACTATACAATAGCAAAGCCGTATATTCCATACCATGCAACCAATGTAATAATGTATATGTAGGTGAAACAGGCAGACATATAAAAGACAGAATAGACGAACATAGAAGAAATATTAAAAACAAAGACCCCAAATCTCTAATAGTACAACATATCAGAAACACAGATCATGATTTCAACCTAGCAAACCCTAATATTCATTATACAAACATAAATAGTAAATACAAAAGATTAATACTGGAAGCACTGATTTCATCAAAATATAATAGCATAAATAGACACATAAATATCCCAGAGACATATGATAGGCTGGTCCAAAAACTAAAATAGAATTTTCCGATTTCTCTTCATCACACCACTTAACAATTTTGCATATAATAATATCAACCAATTGACTAATTTACATAGCAATAATTTTCTTAAATAATAAAATATAAAACTTCATAAATAATCCTAAATATGCAAAAATAGCTTATATATATATGTATAAATAAATAAATATATGGCATATACTGGATATAAATTGTTAATCAGCTGGTATTTCTAGGAGCAACGCGCCTCTCTTTATCAGGGCTTTTCTTTGATTTAAACTAAATCACGCGGGCATGTGATCCACTCACGCTATACAAGACCAAAGCGAGAAACCATTTAAATAAAATATATATAACTATAAATACACGATTACTTAAAATTGTATCCATTATTCCTGTAGAAGGGCAGCTTGCGCCCGAAAGCTCGATTTGATTTTTCAAATAAAGAAACTTATCCTTTTTGAATCTATTCGTTATTATATTTTAATTATGTTTGCATATAAATATAAGAGGAGAATGTTTATTTAATCAGATAAAAACTTTTAATGCTGATAAATTATTTAAACCTTTTTATATAGGTTATTGTGTTTCTTATTGCCCTTCCTTTGGATGTATAATAAAGGTGTCAGAAGATGGTTTCCATGTACCAATTTTAGCACACACATAAATAAGTTGTATTTATAAATTCTATATTACTGTGAAAAATAATTCTATGTGTAATTTCCTTCAAGTAATTCAAAATAAAAAACTACTTGAAGGGTAAATAATTATCTTTACTTTTTCACGACTGCACCTCCAATTCTCTCTCTCTTTTTCAACAACAAAAAACAATAATAATCATAACATATATATATATTTGAATAATATAAAACGGCTTATATTGGATTGAATAAAAGATTTATTTGCCAATATTTCGGTTGGCTGAACGCAAACCTTTGTCAAGGCATTGCAGTTTTATATAAACAAACTCAGCGCCGCAATCCATTGTATTTCCAATTCAATATATGCCTTTTTATCGCCTAAGGATTTAAATATGAATTGCTCTATATTCAGAACAATATATACATATTATCATAATTGGGATAGCAATTAAACCATGAAAATAAATTTTATAAATTATAGATTTTTGAAATTTAAAATACAGTATAAATAGTTTTAAAAATAGAGCATTCCATAAATAAATCTTTAATTGAAAGGCATATATTGGATCAAAATATCATTTATTTTACCAAAAATAAATGATATTTTGATCCAATATATGCCTTTTAATTAAAGAGTATAAATAGAAATTATAAAGAATATAAATACAATAGTGAGAAATTTCTATTCAATAATCAATATTGTTTCCTGTATTCCATTCAACATTTCAACAAGCATCAGGAATTTTCAAAAAAATTGTTAAATTCAATTACAATGTGTGGAGGAAACCGCTTGGAGCAAGTATTGAGCCACTGGTTCGATACCACCGGGTTATACTCGTAACTGTACTGCTATTTACTACGCGGGGAAGTATTTTGAATATGGGAATAATATTTACTGAACACCTTCTGATATCCTTTATGTAGTATTCTTTCCGATCACCTTTATCGAGGGAATTGAAGATTTTCTGACAAATAATTCAATGTGACAGAGAGACTTTATAACAATGGCCAACAATAAAATAGTAGATAATTAATTGATTTACAGCCATGGAAAAAAACTAAAGGGGGTGAAAAATCTTTGATGTCCCTAGTTGTCTGTATTTTTGAATTTTTTCTTTTTAGAAAAGAAAGACAACTTCGTTCACACTTGGTTATCTCGTGTGTCTTCAATAAAGGTCACTGTAATATCTTTCAGAGTTATTGTCTGAATCCCGATATACATGCTGAAAGGTATAACTTTCTTAAGTTTTGTCCATGAGTGTATCTTTCAGAGTTATTGTCTGAATCCCGATATACATGCTGAAAGGTACAACTTCCTTAAGTTTTGTCCATGAGTGTATCTTTCAGAGTTATTGTCTGAATCCCGATATACATGCTGAAAGGTACAACTTCCTTAAGTTTTGTCCATGAGTGTATCTTTCAGAGTTATTGTCTGAATCCCGATATACATGCTGAAAGGTACAACTTCCTTAAGTTTTGTCCATGAGTGTATCTTTCAGAGTTATTGTCTGAATCCCGATATACATGCTGAAAGGTACAACTTCCTTAAGTTTTGTCCATGAGTGTATCTTTCAGAGTTATTGTCTGAATCCCGATATACATGCTGAAAGGTACAACTTCCTTAAGTTTTGTCCATGAGTGTATCTTTCAGAGTTATTGTCTGAATCCCGATATACATGCTGAAAGGTACAACTTCCTGTTTTAATGCTTGGTATTTAAGATTTATAACACATTTATAATTTAAATATTTTTATTCAATTAAGATTATAATTACACAAGCATAACATTTAAATATATATCCTGCCTAACCATTCTCTATACTAACCATATAACATTAAGCGATCTATTTACAGTTTGTTTCGGTCACTGGTCCAATATTTTTATTTTCATACACCAAATTATAAGATTAATTCACAGATGAAAAATATGCAAAATAACTAAACAAATATATACATCAATTTGATATTTATTTAAAACAAATGAACAACTATATACATCAATTCCCCCTTCTTAGGCTTGGCCCCCCTTATTTATTTATTTACTCTCCATATCTCTGCGGACATCTGCGCTCCCTCTGAGGATACCTGGGGGTTGTAATACTTTTCTCCTCCGAGATTGGAGTTGGCACACGTTCAGCATCATTCATATTAGTGGGATGTGATTTACCAGGCAACATTTTTCTAATGTAGTTTTGATGAACCTTTTTTATACTGTCACCTTGTTTTATTAAATAAACATTCCTTCCTAGTATTTTAATTATCTTTCCTGTATACCAAGAGGGATGCCCATTAGTAATCCACCTAAACTTCACAGTCTCATCCACTTTAAATTTACTGTTAACATATTGACTATTGAATTTGGAGGCTTTTACTTCTTCTTTTGATAACACCGAAAGTCTTGATCTGATCTTTCTTCCAAGAAACAGTTCCGCAGGTGATGTCCCTTTCCTAATATTTACATCGGTCCTTATAAAGAACAAAGCCCTGGACAGAGCCAAATTTAGTTCCACCTGCTCATTTTCATATAATTGCTTTTTTAGCAATTTCTTTACCTCTCTTACAGAGACTTCTGCCTGTCCATTCGATTGTGGGTGATATGGGGGAGATGTCACATGGGATATGCCATTCTTAGACAAAAAATCACCAAAGTCACTACTAAAGAAAGGAGGACCATTATCAGAAACCACTACTTGTGGAAATCCGTAGCGAGCAATACAATTTCCCATAAAATTTATACAAAAATATGCACTGGTAGATGGTACCTCAGAAACTTCAACCCATGAAGAAAATGAATCTACTGCTAGTAAAAACAGTTTGTTTTTGAAATTGAAATAGTCCATGTGAACCCTCCTCCATGGTCCTGCATATTTAGGCCAACTCTCAGTCCTTTGAGGAGGCAAACTTTCATTAGAAAGACAAGTTCTGCAATTTTTTGTAATTATTTCTATTGAAGAGTCCATGCTGGGCCACCAAATAGATGAACGTGCCATCATTTTCATTTTATTAGTTCCTGCATGGCTCTCATGTAATAATTGAAGTATCCTTTCATGTAGACTTTTTGGGATAACCATCCTACTCTCCAGAAAAATACATTCTTGGAGAATGGTAAAGTCATCAATCCTTTTTAAATAAGGAATGAGATCACCATTGGGACTTGAGGGTAACTCCCCTGTCTCAATAAATTTATACAATTTGAATAAAGTCCTGTCTAACTGTGTTTCATGAGCCACAAGAACATGGTCAATGATGGAAGTATTTAAGAGTAAAATTTCACCACTCCCATCATTATATTCCAAATTATTCTCATGAAACTCTGGAAATCTAGAAAGGAAATCTGGAATAATATTATCTTTTCCTTTTTTATACTTAATTTCAAAACTATAATTTGAAAGAGTTAGAGCCCATCTATGAAGTCTATTTGCAATGAGTGGAGGCAAATTTGTTTTATCTCCAAAAATAGTTATTAAGGGCTTGTGATCAGTATAAATGGTAAATTTACTACCAAAAGGTAATTTTTTAATTTATTTACTGCAAAGACAATTACAAGTCCTTCTCTTTCAACTTGAGAATATTTTCTTTTATGAACATTTAACGTTCTAGAAATGAAACACACAGGCCTTTCCTCCCCATCCTTCAAATGTGAAAGGGTTGCTCCTATTCCCACCTGACTTGCATCACACGAAAGAATCAAAGGCAAATTTAGGGAATAATGCGATAAACATGTGGTCTCATCTAATGCATTTTTACAGGAATTGAAGGATCTATCTGTCCCAGCATTCCAAGACCATTTAACATTCTTTTTTAATAGGTTGTATAAAGGATGTGCTAAATCTGAAAGATTTGGCAAAAATTTACTATAAAATGACAAAAATCCAAGGAAGCTTTTTAATTCAGTTATATTCTTAGGAACTGGACAATTCTTTATGCAAGCTAGCTTGTCTTTCAAGGGGTATACACCTAATTCATTAATTTTATGTCCAAGATATTCAATCTCATTTTTAACAAACAAGCACTTATTTTTATTTATTGTAAAATTATTTTCTTTAAGAATATTAAGTGTTCTCTTAAGAATATCTAAATGGCTTTCCAAATCCTCTGATGCGATAAGAATATCATCAAAATAAATGTAAACATCATTGATTCCCGAGAAGAAGGATTCCATTGTCTTCTGAAATATTTCAGAAGCAGTCTTTATACCAAAGGCCAAACGATTATATTTATATAAACCTTTGTGAGTGGAGACAACCAAATACTTTTTTGAAATATCATCCATCTCAATTTGATGGTAAGCCTTTGACAAATCTAATTTAGTAAATAATTTCTTTCTTTGAAAATTACTCAAGACTGAATCTATGTTAGGAATAGGATATTTGACATCCTCTAAGTAAGGATTTAAACTCTTTTTAAAATCAGCGCAAAGTCTAATTTGGCCATTTGGTTTTGCAACACAAACAAGTGGTGAAGCACAATCACTTTTATCTATTGGAGACAAAATATTCAAATCAACCAATTTATCAATTTCATTTTCCACAAGTTGTTTTAATGCAAAGGGAACTTGTCTAAATTTGTAAAATTTTGGGATAAAGTCAGCCCTCACATCAAGATGGCATTTGATACCTTTAATAGGGTCAGATTTGCATTCAAAAATGGACCCATAATCATTTAAAAGTGAATCTATACTAAAAGAGTCCAATTTATGCAAATAATTGAATGTGATATTGAAAAGATTAAGGAAATCTCTTCCTAAGAGAAATTTAGAACAATTTAAATTAGTTATTAGTATTTCAATGGTTCTAGAAACATTTCTTATTTTTATATCAAATTTAGCCTTGCCCAAAATAGGTATTTTAGAGCCACTATAGCCGGTCAAGACTGTATTACATTTATTTAATTTAACATTTTTGAAATATTTAAAGTACTCATATTTAGTTAATGTAGTAATGGCTGCTCCAGTATCAATTTCAGCCAACAATTTTATATTATTTACATATACTGTTTCAGTCAAAGGAGGATGTAAATTTATATTATTAAATGATAAATTATTTTGAGATCCCGAAGGATTATTATCATTAGCATGCTTTTTAAATTTATTAAAAGTATTTTTGGGATTTCTGGGCAATTTACGGGCAGAACTGTCTTTTTTATAACATATTGTAGAAATATGCCCTAGCCTACCACAAACTCTACAATTAGCTGATTTAAAAAAACAATTATAGTGTAGATGGTTGTTCTTACCACAGTGTTTGCAGGGATTATTGATGGCATGAATATGCTGTGGGGACCGATGGGCATCTTCGGATCTCTTGAGGTTGTGTAGGTCATTATCTGCAGACTCCGCAGACAGAGCGATGTCTAATGCTCCCTCAAAAGTTAATCCTTCTTCCTGTAGTAGCTTCTTTTGGGTTGGTGTATCAATGATGCCCGCTACAAATCTGTCTCTTAGGGATTCTTGCAGAAAATCTCCAAAGTTACACCTTTGAGCCTGTTCTTTTAGGCGTATTATGTATTTAGATATTGTTTCGCCTGATTTTTGATCCATTTTCTGGAATATGAATCTTTCATATATTATATTGGTCTTAGGATTGAAATGTTTCAATAAGATTTTGCATAATTTATCAAAGGGAACTTGATCAACTTCCTCCGGAAAAACCAAATTTCGCAAGATTCCAAAATATTTTGGCCCGATGCATGATATCAGAAATGGCGTCTTAAAGTCTTCTTTTGTTTTAGAAATTAGCATGAATTGCTTCAAGCGATAAATATAATTCTCAACATTCTCTAGATTTTCGTCAAATCTTTCAAACATACCTGAAGACATTTTTAAAGTATAATTTCTTTTCACTATTTAATTTCTTTTTTCTTTACAAAATTTGCTTTTCCTCGTCGCCAGTTGTTTTAATGCTTGGTATTTAAGATTTATAACACATTTATAATTTAAATATTTTTATTCAATTAAGATTATAATTACACAAGCATAACATTTAAATATATATCCTGCCTAACCATTCTCTATACTAACCATATAACATTAAGCGATCTATTTACAGTTTGTTTCGGTCACTGGTCCAATATTTTTATTTTCATAGACCAAATTATAAGATTAATTCACAGATGAAAAATATGCAAAATAACTAAACAAATATATACATCAATTTGATATTTATTTAAAACAAATGAATAACTATATACATCAATTTAATATTTATTTAAAACAAATGAACAACTATATACATCACTTCCTTAAGTTTTGTCCATGAGGGTGATAATATTCTCGATTCAAAATTTATCAAAGTGCTATCTATCGGTTAAATTGAAGTATGCAAATCATCCAGAGATATTTTGACTCAGATCAATAAAACAAACGTGCTAAGGCAAGAATTATCTTTACATCAACAATTTTGTCTGTGCTTTTTTTCAAACATTATCTTTATTATATAAGTATTCAATAAATAACATAATGAATCAAAATAAACTAATCCAAATCAGAGAATACCCGTGGAAGAACAATGAAATTTGAAGCTTGTACAAATATGTGGATTGAGAAAAATGTAAACGTTTTCATAATAGGCATCTCAATAACGGGAGCAAATTCCTATATATAAGGTTGTCCCAGAAGTTCGTGTTGACCTTGTGTAGACTTAGTTTTCATTAATCCAAAGCAATAAAGCACCATCTATAAATGACAGTAGAAGTTTGATTTATTTGTGAAAAGAAACATTCGCGTCTTAATGTCTTTATTCGCTATAGTTTTCATTGTGACATGGACATTTAAGAACATCATAAATATTTTAGTTCGTGGCTTTCTTCATCTGACAATATAATAAATCAGATATAATATGATATGAAAATTCGAAACTATTATAGACGCGTATGATTCTTTAAAAAACAAAACAATTTCTACTGCCCTTACTGCAATGGAAAAATTAATAGGAGGGCCTGGCTCATCAGTGGTGAACCCTCTCAGCGGTTTCGCCACTGATGAAACAGGTCCTCCCATTAATTTTTCCATATCAGTAAGGGAAGTAGAAATTGTTTTATTTTTAAAAGAATCATACGCGTCTATAATAGTTTCGAATATTGATAACAGATGGCGCCCTAATGTATCATAATATATTATGATATGAAAAAAAAGTACAAGTGTAATATTGTACTGGGATAAGGTGCATAAATTATTAAATAAAATAAAAATGAAAAAGTCGTGGTCTCACGCAATTCTGGTCTTAACTACCCGTTTCATGATTTTTCAAGATGACTGAAGGGCCAGTTGTTTTTTTTGTTTGTCGTTGAGGTACAGCTTGCACCACGCTGATGAGGGCCAATAGCCCGAAACGCGTCCGTGGTTAGCTTTTCTTGATTGATCAAGAATGTGTAATTGGCCAATTCTAGAATAATTAGAAATCAACGAGAATAGTTGATATTTATTCCGATAGATGGCGCAAGCCATCAGCAATTTTCATTTGTACGATAAGGAGATGCCTTTTTCATAATATTATGACATGTTTATAAAATATTCCATAAATAGACTCAGCCAAATATTCCTCAACGTAAAATTGACCCACAAGTAAAAAAGAAAGACCATTTCTAATATTTGCTCGGAGACACATATGAGTTGACAAAACAATATTTGGACAACTTAATATTTGACATGTCCGACAACCCTGATATTGGAACAGGAAATATTTGGTCAATTCTTGGTGAAACCTTTTCAGGGCTTTTCCCAATATATCAAAGAGAATAAGTGAAATATCCTTACACAAATATATAGACCATACATAAGTCACCATACAAGAATAAAATAAACATTTCCCCCCTATATATAAATCAATTTTAAAACATAAACATTTAAATTCACAATAGGTTTCTTTGTTTTCTTTCAACTAGATAGAAGCTTTCGAGGTTAAGGACACTCTCTTCCATAAGCCGTTATCTAACAATAGTGTTATTGGCCTAGATATTATATATTATATATATATACACGATAATATATATATGTTATATAAAAATATTATTTTATATAAAATTACATTTCATAGATTCAAATATTCTGTTTATATCTACCACCAGATGTCGGGACTTTCCCTATATAAAACCGATTGTTGTTTTTTCTCGTTGGCCGGCTCAAACCTTTGTGAATGATGTAAATAGGTTTTGTTTTTCCTTGTTCTACTCGCCTTAAGACAGGCAGAACTTTTCTCTAATTGTGTTTATATTAATGAGCAAAATTAAAGCAATTGTGATCTGAACTATTTTTAGCATTATTACCACGACTGCAGAACAATATCGTAAAATACTCATGGATACCAAAATCAAGCAACAGCTAATAAATCTGTATATTTCAAAATATTCCAAAATCAGCAGAAAATCTAATTATTTTTATAACATATATATATGCAATATAATTCCCACACTACTTGTAAATAGGCAACACATTTTTTATTTTAATATCCATATATTTTAATATCCATATATTTTAATATCTGTAATCAAAGAGTAAATAGCCAATGCTTGTATATAATTTTTTGACCAACGACCCGAGGGGGTAAGAGGAGAAGTGGAGAACAAAGGAAGTGGAATAATAAACAAAGAGAAAATGGCTGCGTTTCTTTTTGTCGCGTCATTTATTACTTATATACAAATTTATAGTTTTAAATTTATAATTATTCAAAGATATACCTTAATACGACAGTATTTAGCCGACAGGATATAATAACCGGTACGATTTTCTTTTTTTTAAACTTTATTGGATTTAGCCTTTAGCCTTACCATTCGCCACAAAAATGCCAAAAAGGAAGTCAGATACCGACACTCATTTTGCTGACAGAAATGATAATATGGAATTTAAATTAATGAAAGAACAAATTAATTTACTAACACAAATTATACAACAACAGACGATCTCAAATAAAAATTATATAAGTAAATTCTCTGGCCTCAATCAAGATATAAATATTTTCTTTCGTAACATTGAGGATGTAACGAACGATGAACGAGACAGAAAAAAATTAGTTATTCTAAATATAGAAGAAGAAGCTAAAAATATATTTTATCGATTGGGCTTAGAACAAGAGACTTATTTAAATATCAAACAGAAACTGTCCACAATCTATATATCAAAGAAGAAGACAACGTTGGAAGAATTGTTCACTCGCCAATTGGAAAAGCCAGAAAAAATTAACGATTATTACCATTTTAAGGTTGTGGGTGCATTAGAGAACTCACTTCAAAACAAACAGATTGTTGACGCACTTACGGCAGGTGTAACGTATGATTTGAAGAAAATGATATACACCAGGAACCCACAGACGCCTGAAGAATGGTTGGATTATGTAAACACCATCCGGCCAGTAACGTGTGATCGAGGACAACTGACACCACAGCGTGGCCTTGACCGCTGGAGACCCGAATCCACTCCCTCGCATAGCCAAGGTCATTACCGGCCACAATATGGGCAATTAGCAACTTTTCGTCGACCTGGAGGTGGACGTTTTGCCTTTCGCAACTACGCGGATACCACGCTGCCGAGCGGAAATCAACCCAGATCACAAGGATGTGATCCCTCATCAAGGAAAGAGAACCAGCATAATGTAAGACTATTCTTTAATTTATCTATTTTCACCTTTAATGTTAAATTTCTTGTGGATACTGGCTCTACCATTAACCTAATATCTTTTGATTATTTGCATAAAATTTTGCCATCAGATATATTTCGAAATATAACTAAATATTCAGTTAATAAGCATTCTAGAATTAATACATTGAATGGACCAATCCAACCTATATTTTATGTTATTTTACCTGTCAGTTTTTTTAAAAGAAAAGTTAGCTTAAAATTTTATATATTTCATCTACCATATGAAATTGCACTAATAGGATTATATACTCTAAAAAAATTAAAAACTAGAATTGACTTCAATAGAAATGTAGTGAGTTAACAAGGCACAAATATTCCTGCTACCATTTTTTATTTTGAAACAGATTTGGCTTATGTAAATGATGCATACAATGTGATAAATCCAGATAGGAAATATAATATAAACCAACACCTTCATATTGTTAATACACAAATCTTAGATAATCACTGTGCACCTTCAGGAAGTAATCCACTCTATGTTAATCATTTACAACAGACACTTTCCACTCAATCAAGCATTCCAGGGGAAAATAAGTTAACCAGTGATTTAATTGATAAGTATCATAAGATAAACAACTTATTAGACCTTAAGTTAATTAGGTTATTGAAAGAATTTGCTGAAATATTTCCTACAGACCCATTTAAAGTTCCTACCCTGCATATCCAACCTGTACAGATTAAACCAAATACAGATAGAGTAATCAGGTTGCGACCGTATAGAATTCCATTTACATATAGGAAAGAAATAGATATACAAATCAATGAGATGTTAAAAAATAATATAATAGAACCGGCCATAGGTGAATATGCTTCACCCATTACTTTAGTAAAAAAGAAAAATGGAACATTTAGAATGTGTGTGGATTTTCGAAAATTAAATGAACACATTCCAGTTGATTCCCAACCTATACCATTAATAGAATCAGTGATAGAAAAACTGTCGAAAGCTAAGTATTTTTCCAGCCTTGATTTGAGCAACGCTTATTGGACAGTTCCTATCCATCCGGATTCTCGACCTTATTTAGCCTTCACCACCCACGCAGGAGTGTACATGTTTAAAAGATTACCTTTCGGGCTACGAAGCTCACCACAGATCTTCGAGAGAGCTATTGGACAAATACTTAGAAAATATAACTTCCAATTTCTAGAACACTACTATGATGATTTTATAATTTTTTCTGATAGTTTTGAAGAACACTTAGAACATCTTCGTTTATTCTTCCAACTATGCAGGGCAGAAAATATCCGCCTCAACCTTAACAAATGTCAATTATGTAAGACCTCCATTAGCTTCCTAGGATACGAAATCACACAGGGCACTTATAAACCTCACCTAACTAACACTCAGGTAATAGGAACCATCCAACCTCCGACTAATGTTAAAACTTTACAGTCATTTTTAGGTGTCGTAAATGTATATCATAAATTCATTCCCCATTATGCACAGCTTAGATCGCCTTTAAATATACTTCTAAAAAAGAATATTCCTTTTAAGTGGACTCTTGAATGTCAGAAGGCATTTGAAGATTTGAAAAGCAGCCTAACTGCATCACCAGTTTTACATATCTTTAAAGAAGATTTACCCTGCTTCTTATATTGTGACGCGAGTACATTAGGGATATCCGGAATTCTAAAGCAAAAGGATGAAAATGGAGAAGAACATCCTGTACAATATTTCTCTCGCTCTCTACGCAAGTATGAACAGAACTACTCCATCTCGGAGCTGGAGTGTTTAGCTATCATTGAGTCTATAGAATACTTCAGGGTGTACCTGCTTGGTAGACATTTCACCATTTATTCTGATCACCAAGCTCTGGTCTATTTGAAAAATATTAAAAATCCGTCAGGTAGGTTATTTCGGTGGTCCTTGAGACTCAGCCCATACACTTTTGACATACACTATCTGAAAGGTAAAAAACAACTCGAGGAAGACTTGCTATCAAGACAACCATTTTGCGGATTTCTAGAGGCTCAACAATTGGAGGAACACCAGCATCGTGTACCTGAGAAATATCAATCACTCATCAATACTGATGGACTTGCGATTATTACTAAAAAGGGCGTACCCAGAGTAGTCGTACCTGATACACTAAGAAATAAGTTACTCCAGAAAGCACACGAATGGTATAACCATCCAGGAATCACGCAACTCACTAGGTTAATCACTAGTCAGTATTATTGGGATGGTATGACCAAAGATATAAATAACTATGTCCGTAAACGCAAAATTTGCCAAATAGTAAAACCTCCGAAAGGACCCACATATGGAGAAATGGGTACCTTACCACTCGCGAAGGAACCTTATGAACTTATGTCAATGGACACAGTAGCCGGATTTAATAAGTATGGTGGTAACCGAGCTTATTTACATGTAATATGTGATCACATGAGTCGATACTGTTGGACTTTTCCTAGTAAATCTACCTCTACCCTGACCTATATTCAAACCCTAAAAAAGGTATTTCAGGAAGGTATTCCTAAAAACCTACTGACAGACCGAGCTCCTGCATTTACATCCGCTCAATTTAGAAGGTTTTTAATCTCACAAGGTATAAAACCCTTGTATACCACAGCAAATCACCCACAGTCAAATGGTGTGAGCGAGAGATTGAATGCAACCATAACAGGGAAACTAAAGATACTCCATTTAGAACACCCCAAACAGACATGGACCAAACAGATAGAGAGGGTCACCAGAATCTACAATCTAACTCCACATACAGTGACGGGATTTCCTCCCATCTATTTATTAAAAGGGATAGTCCCTAACAATTTAAACAACCATGTTCAGACATTTCCCGAACTCTCAGAAGCAAGAAGAATAGCATTACAAAAGACTCAAGCAAGGCATAAGGCCGAAAAACTAATGTACGATCAAAAACATAAAAAGATTGATTTTGTACCAGGGGATCTAGTATTGGTGAAGGTTTATAGACATCCGAATACTCCAAAGTTGGAACCTAACTATACAGGCCCATATGAGATCTTGGAAATACTATCACCTCAGGTAGTGCGCATTAATAGACCAAATAGACCTTTGCAGTTACAGACAGAAATTATAAATATAGAAAAACTTCGTAGATATGTAGAAAATATTCCCCATATTACACCTCCTACAGACCTTCCCGACTCTCCTCCTAGACAAAACTATTTTCTATTTCCTTATAGGCACTTCACTACAGATATCTTGGGTGATCCGGGTTCCTCCAGACCAAGGAAATGGTTTCAACCGTTTAACCATTTGGACAACAGTATTTTCACGGATGAAAAATTTTATAAGCCTGATTTTCCAATAACATCCAAACCACATTTTTCATCAATAGTAAAGCCCACTAAATCCAGTACATTGGTCTTAGACCCTAAAATCAATCCATTCGATAATATGGTGGAAAGTAATTTGGGTGCTACCAAAGAAAAATTACACAGTAAACTTAATCCAAATGCCGATGTCTTTATACCAACAACCTTGGCGACCAAAGAATTTTCACATTATTTAAATAAAGACTCGTTAATAAATAATGTTATCACTCTGTGTACATTTTTGTATAAAACTGTTATATTTAGAATTAAAAAATTTCCATTGTTTTTAATTACCACAATAATATTTTGGATTCTTTATACTCATTTAGCATCTTGTATATACCTTCTTCCTTTATTGTTTTATATCTTGCCTCTACCCATACAAACAAACCTACATATCTCTTATAAAATGTTCTTGATAAAATGAACCGTTAGAATAGTGGAATATATAAATTTGTATATAAATGTAATGTTGGACTATATGAGGCGATATGATAATTTTAATCAAGCTATAAATTCAAATGATATATGACTTTGAAGACTTGAATATATTACTTTAAAATGTGAACATAAAAACACTTAATGCGTGTGTGGGTTTAAATAGCTATAAATATCTTTAGCCACCTAACAATATGCAGAGGCTAGCGCTTATCGTTAGTCGGGTATAACAACCCCGCATACCTCCGTTCGTTTTGTCTGGTGTAGGACAGACAAGATGTAAAGGCCTACAGATATATTTAGGACAATAGTAATAAGTTAATTTACGTATATAGCAATACGATAGAACAAATATAGGATTAGTATAAGCGTTTTTATAAGATAAACTATCGAGGGTTAAAAGAAAAAATAAAATTTTGGATTTTCAAACACATCATCCTCTAAGATATGGTATAACCCCATCGGTTAGTTTCGAAAATCGATGTTCGGTAAAACCTATCCTAAGATGAGCACTTCAAATGTTAGTTCGAATTAGAGATCATCCTTTTAAAAAAAAAAAGAAGAAAATTTTGGTTGTAGTGCTTTGACCTATGTACTTCCATTGAGTGAGTCGTAAACTCAATGTACGAGTATATCATAGGAAAAAGTACACAGACAACGTTATCCAGACTTCTAGGTTGGAACATAGGTCTAGCCAACTTGTGGCCAACGATATGAAGAATAGGGATCGTAATGAAGAAGAAAGATATGAACATTTTCAAAGTGGGCAATCGTGGCCGAGAGATCTACCATCCGTAGTCTTAGCTTTTTAACCCCGCACTGTTCGAATCCTATCGACTTATTAGAGAATAAAGATGTACTAAATAACAGTTTAAAATATCAATAGCATATCATAACCTCGTTAGGATATTTTCAATTCAGAGAAAATTTAAAATTTTATCTAGACTGTGCAGCTACGAATTTCATCTTGCGCACACCCCCACGCAGGTTCACTGCAATATAATTCCCACACTACTTGTAAATAGTTAACACATTTTTTATTTTAATATCCATAAATTTTAATATCCATATATTTTAATATCTATAATCAAAGAGTAAATAGCCAATGCTTGTATATAATTTTTTGACCAACGACCCGAGGGGGTAAGAGGAGAAGTGGAGAACAAAGGAAGTGGAATAATAAACAAAGAGAAAATGGCTGCGTTTCTTTTTGTCGCGTCATTTATTACTTATATACAAATTTAGAGTTTTAAATTTATAATTATTCAAAGATATACCTTAATACGACACATATCTATTAATTAAAAAGGCATATACCATATGGATACCATTGGATCAAATAAATTATTTATTTTACCAATATTTCAGTTGGCTGAACGCCAACCTTTATCAAGGTGTTATTAATATAAGTTATAAATCATAGGGAAATTAGGGAATATCCAAATACTAAACTTGGTAAACTTGTGTGAAGTTCCTATATTTTACTTTTCAAAATATAAAATCACTGTTTTAAAACGATAAATTACAATTTTAGGTTTGGAAAGAGCGGGGATTTATTTTTGAATATAATCATCACCATATAAAACGATGTGAATTCTATTGATACGTGGAGGAAATATGTAAATATAGACAACCTAGGTTTCGATATGCAAATCTGGCACGAGGTAGCTAAATCAAAGCGGGGGTTGGAGGAACGAGGCGCCATAAACAGAGATCTATAAAAGTTTATTGGACAACGCAATGAGAAATGACTACAATAAACGGATAACTTGTGGATAAGTGAGCAGCTGTGTTGTCTGTGGTGGTCCAGGGCGATATCGTAGATGTGATTACAGTGGCAGGAACAGCTGTGAAAATTACCGTGCTGTAGCTGTAAACGTCAGTGGCTATAGATAGAATGTAAGGTACAATTACTATAGAGTTTAAAGTTTGAGAACTAAGTGAGGGCGACAAGTAAACAATTGACAAATGTTACATCGAGAGGAAAATAAAGGCAATATAAAGGTCGCCTCTTCCATAAAAATAGACGCTAAAACACAGCGCCATTTATTGACCGTCTCCGCAAACTAGCGGCCTCGGGTCGTTGACAAAGACACAACATCAGCTGCCGTAAACTGAGAAGCGTCCACCTAGGGACCATAGTTTTGGTCTAACGTCCTTTGTCAGTCTATGACGGACTTTATTTCACGAACTCTTCATGAAGGACCCTCGTCCCACAAAGGATAAAAGTCAAAGAACATATAAATAGAAGCTCGAGCATTGCTTATTTGCAAACGATTATCCAGAAACCACAGTGTCCGGGTGGTAAGTTGGTGTCGTGGCTCTGTCATCGATAAAGTCCGATAGTTTGCGGAGATGGCACTTAGTTTCAACATCTATTTTTCTGGGAGAGACGATCTTTATCAAATTCCATTTATATATAAGAAGAGTGAAGTACAAGGCAGATAGAAGGAAATGCTGCAGTTACAAAAGTACGGTATGGAGAGCTTAGAATATAGCACACGTTGCTCAAACAAGATAGGTTGATCTGTGGAAGCTAAACAAGTAGACAATAGCGAGATCTAGACAATTCAGTGTACAATAGGGATGATTTTAAAACTCAAATAAATACAGCACATAGAAATGGACGATATAATATGCCATATAAAACAGAATGTACATCATTTATACAATATACATCAGCTACCTAATATAATAGCTGAAAAATAATCCTCTAACCACAACGCAGAATATACAGCGGACATCAGTTGCGCACAATACAGATTATACACAATCTATTAAGAATATACAATAAAGATAGTGTGTACCCCTTATATAATCTCTTAAATACATAATATAGACAACGTAATAATTATATATTACACAATAAACACAATAAATAATCTGAACGATATATCAGATAAACAATACAGATTTTACCCAAATTTACATCAGTTACACAATACATCAGCTACTCAATACAGTGTGGCTATACAAATTCTATGCAATTGTAGTGGTTACACAAATATTGCACGAAATTATGCAAATAAAGTATATAGCAATAAAGCTTGAGCAAGTTAAGCCGCTACACAGTAGAGAACAGTACCGAGTACAGTAGCTCCACAAGCTAAGCTATACAGTAGCTACACAAGCTAGGATGCACAGTAGCTACACAAAAGGGTTCTATAGTAGCTACACCAGCTAAGCCATACAGTACCTCACAAGCTAAGATGTGCAATACACTATCTAAGCTTCGCAGTAGCTTCACAAGTTAAGCTTTACAGTAGCTACCCAATCAAATCTGTAGCTAAGTTGTACAGTAGCTACACAAGCTAAGCTATATAGTAGCTACACCAGCTAAGCCATACAGTAGCCACACAAGCTAAGATGTACAATACACTATCTAAGCTTCACAGTAGCTTCACAAGTTAAGATTTACAGTAGCTACCCAATCAAATCTTTAGCTAAGTTGTACAATAGCTACACAAGCTAAGCTATATAGTAGCTACACCAGCTAAGCCATACAGTAGCCACACAAGCTAAGATGTACAATACACTATCTAAGCTTCACAGTAGCTTCACAAGTTAAGATTTACAGTAGCTACCCAATCAAATCTGTAGCTAAGTTGTACAGTAGCTACACAAGCTAAGCTGTACAGTATCTGCAGAAATAAAACTCTACAGTAGCTACACAATTTGAGCTGTAAATAGGTTGTACAGTAGCTATACAAGCTGAGCTGTATACAACCAAGCTTTAGCTAAGCTGTACAATAGCTACACAAGCTAACCTGTACAGTAGATATACCAGATAAGCTATACAATGGCTAAACAACCAAGCTGTAGCTAAGCTCTACAGTAGCTACACAAACCAAGCTCTACATTAGCTACACAATCTAAGAAATACAGTAGCCACACAAACCACCAATCAGTAGCTCAGCTATCTGCCGGCAAGAGCAGCAGCTGCAGTGACGAGCAGCGGCTGTCGCAGGACTACGAGGTCGACCTGTACCTGCAGCAGAAGTGGCAGGACGACCGGCTGCACAGCGCCAACATCACGCGGCCGCTCGACCTCAACGACCCCGAGCTGGTGAAGCGGGTCTGGAAGCCCGCGGTGTTCTTCACCAACGCCAAGAGCGGGGAGTTCCAGTACGTCACCGTACCCAACGTACTCTTCCGCATCTACCCCGAGGGCAACGTGCTCTACATGATCAGGTAGGTCCTGAACAATCCATATTGATGTATGTAGATAATATAAAAAGGCATATATTGGATTGAATAAAGATATTTATTTGCCAATATTTCGTTTTTTTTTGCCAATATTTCGGTGTTTATACAAAATATAATTCCTTGGCAAAGATTGGAGTTCAGCCAACCGAAATATTGGCAAATATATCTTACATTCAATCCGATATATGTCTCTTTTTTATCTAATGATCAGGTTTGATTCCCTCAGTTCAGGCTAGTGCAGAAGTGTTCACGAATATTTTGTGAACCACATACACTAACGAGGGCCATAATCCAGGTGGGCGTTCTGAGTTTGACAAAGTTGATGTTGTGGCTTCTCCGCTAAGCCGAGTCTTCTAGATTGTAGAGACGATCAAAAAGTGTCATATTGATTTGAATATGCTTTTTATTTAAACGGTTTCTGATTTATATAATTATAACATTTGTATAGCAAAGACACTCTTCTACTGGCATACAATATAAATTACAAGATTGTTGAAGAATAATATAGACACATCAACCGTTTATTATTTCACTGCATCTCTCAATGCCACACCTTCCACATACAGGATATTACACCACAAGACTCTATAAGTATGCTTCTACAAGAGCTTGTAGAAGAGCTGTTTTGATCGGAAGCTTGTCCGTTGAAATTAGAAATAACTCGCAAAATTGTCATTTTATTTTCCAAAAATGAAAATTACTTTAATCTTTTAACATTATATTTTACACTAACCAGATTACACATACGCATAAACATTCATTGAACAAAACTTAAGGAAGTTTGATATTTTCGATGACACCGGTCGTATGTTTATTTTTGAGAAGACAGAGGCTGTTCACACTTGGTTAATTCGTGTGTCTTCAATAAAGGTTACTGTAATATTTTACAGAGTTATTATATGAATCCCAATATACATGTTAAAAAGTACAACTTCCTTAAGTTTTGTTCATCTGTATACATCAAATCCCTATACAATAATAGAACCCACGCTGAGAAAATGTATTTTTACTAATCTATCTCAGATTCGTTTTGGTTTACATACTGTACTATACAGTTTGTTGAAGACAATTTCTGATAATATTATTCTATCATGTTCTATCTTATAAAGTTTCACATATTCTCTCTCCGTGACATTCAAATACCTTTTCATCATTGATGAAGAGTGAAAATAATGGTCTAAAATAAATAAATATGCTTTTTAAAGAGATATCTAAATTATATCTAGCACTATGTTAAAAATAAATATATAAAATTAAATTGAAATCAAACATATTTTTGTTCAATCCTAGCTATATGAAGAATAAAAGGAAAGATAGAAAACCATTTCCAATATAAATAATTGAATTCGCCCTCCGTTATTCAAACAACTTGATTTATCAATCTTATTATTATGATATATCATATCAAATCAACACAAACCTATTATAATTTTCCATCTCAGTAAATTGCTATTCAGTTAACCATTTTTCTCTGCCAAAAAGCAAAATAAAGTAAAATCTAAGTTAATTTACCTAAGATACATTTATAATTGGATTTTTCCCACATTTTCCATTTTTAAAATCCAATTATTTGATTCTCTCTCTCGTAAATGGGAATAATTTTATATTTGGCAGCTTCTCTCAGGTTTTATTCTACGAATGATGTGGACATTCATGAAAGGAAGTAGTTGGTATTTTTATAACAACATAATTGCTTCATAATACAAGATATTGGATTTCAGAGGTACTATATTATGATACATTAGCGCGCTGTCTGTTATGAAAATTCGAAACTATTATAGACGGGTATGATTCTTTTGAAAATTAAAATAATTTCTACTGTCTTTACTGCAATGGAAAATTTAATGGGATGGCCTGGCTCATCAGTAGTGAACCCTCCCAGGTGTTTCGCCAGTTTAATATAGTAGAGGTACTATATATTTATTATTAAAGATTTTAAACAATCAGTTACCTGTATTTATCATGGTACGATTATATTATGGCAAGTATGTTGGATATCTATTTACATATTAGCTATGAGGAGATATATATATGCATATTGATTTATGTAACTAGAGTGACATCTTTTCCTTTAATTATACATCAGAACAATGCGCATTATGCCCATCACCCTAGTTAAAATTACTAGTGGTGATTATATGGAATATTATTTTTAAAAGGATGAATGTCCATCAAAGTACATTTTTTAAAAATCTTATTATTACAGAAGCACGAAGTCTATCAAACTATTGTTCTATATTAGAATTATTTACATATATATCTTTAATTATTTACACGATGAATTAGTAGTGATTTATAAATCTGTGTACAAATAGCTCTAGACTTGCCAAATTACATAGTACATCAAGGTACATGAATATATCATTCTCTAGTAACTCTCTCGTTGTATTCTAGACTGAAAATTGGCCCTTGACACCTCACCAGTCTTCACACCTCTTTAGTAAATTTGACATATTAATTAACCCCTCTCCTCGTAGATGTTAGTAAATTGATGTCGTCCCTGTACTCATGAGGGCCATAGCCTGAAACCCATAAGGGTTATATCCTGTTATACAGGTTGTTGTGTTTTTATCTGAATTTGTCAAAACTGAGGTTATGGATCATTCTTCATCATCAATGGTAAAGTATTTCACTGGGGTGATGAACATAATACATAGTTCTGGTGTATGATTAAATGTATCCCTAGTTACATGAATACCATCCTCCCGCGTCTTTATGTTATATAGATATATATAAAGTAAGCCATAAAGCATGAATGGTTCTTTAAACACATCATATATAACAAACATCTAATGTCCTTACTGCGATGAAAATATGGAGAGAGGCTTGGTCCATCAGTAAGGAACCCTGTCAGTAGTTTCGCCAATTTAATCCACTGCCTTTTAGAGCTATATTACTGTATTGGACTATTCATCTTATATATGTGACATCAAAGGTGGAATTATAATTATGATATTCAAGCAAACTATGGACATACACTTTTTAAGGACAGTAGAATTACATGTAAATATTTGCATCGAGCATTGTTCTTCTGTAAACAATATGGACAAGGCCATTTAGACATAAATTGAACTTAAAATTATAACGCGTCATCTATATATGAGAAATCAAACCAAATAAGTACGAAACAGTTTGGGATTCGTGATCAAATTGACGAAACCGCTGGGAGGGTTCCCCACTGATGAGCCAAACCCTTCCAATATTTCCGTCGCAGTAAGAAGAGTACAAGTTTGTTTTATTTATAGTTTAAAAACTCCGTGCTCTTTATTCCTTATATATTGATAGCGTATGATTAATTTAACGAAATTAAATTTACATATATGATATATTTAAACACAGAAATCCAGTTTTAATATGATATTTATTGCTTTTTTTAAATGTTGTACGCCTAATGCATTACAGGAATATGTCTCTAGAATAAAAAGTCGGTGGACGAGTAGGTAACACCCTCGATTCCCGACAGCCATGAACCAGGATTGAATCCCGCGTTAACATTTTGTTTAATATGTGAATAACCTTCACTTATTTTTCATTGTTTCAATTATCATAAACTAGGTTGCTCTTGTTGAGCGGTACCTAATAAAGTGGTTTTTAACCGGTATATATCTCTGATTGATTCACCTTCAAAATATGATTCCTATTAAAATAAAATTATTAAAAAAAAAAACCTTATAGATTTAAATCTATAATAAACTTATATATAGTATAGAGCTAAATTCCTATGAAATAAAGGATCTTTTATCTATATCAAATAGTATATCAATTTATTATTTACCATATGGATATTTAAAATGAAATTTAATATAAAAATAAATGAAATTATACTGAGATACTCTTAAGCCTCAACATGATTGGCATTTGAAAGTAATACTCGGTAGTGAACAAAATAAAGGATGTTTTCCTAGAAGAAGTTGAAAATATACATGTAAAATCCTGGATCAAATTTACCTTTGTGGCATGTGTAAGAAAGGAGCAAATTTTGGATGCAAATTTTCAGATAAAAATTAAATTTAGTTGGAAAATATTTTCCGGGAGGGTATTGGTCTATAAAAATAAAGGTTACCTCTCCGTCAAAATAGACGTCAAAACTAGACGCCATCTATTTACTGTCGCCGCAAACTAGCGGCCTCGGGTCGGTGACAAAGCCACAATACCAGTTTTGGCGAACTAAGAAGCGTTCACCTAGAGACCATGGTTTCGGGCTAATGGCCCTCGTCAGTCTCGGGCGGACTTTATTCCACGAGATCCACAAGGGATCTAATAGAACTTTCGCAATCTGCCAAAAAGGTAATCAGCTGGTAGAGGGACTAAGACGACTAGTTGTGGCTTTGTCACCGACACTAATCCGCTAGTGTGCAGCAGCGATCAATAGATGGCTTCTAGCTTTGGTGTATATTTTGACGGGAGAGGTCACCTTAAATTTTATAGAGTTGATTTTAAATTCTTTGAAATAATTTTATATATGTATTAGCACAAACATCCATGCCATGATATTACAGCAGTTTCTTCTTGGTAAGACACACATTGTATTTCACCCAAGTTTTACTGAATATGCAACTTTCTCTCTCTTTCCAATATGCTAATGGGAAATATATATTATAGATAAATACATAGATATCATATATAGATCGGTATTCCATTCCGAATACTGAAGATTTCTACATACAACATATTGAAGTTTAGTATATTATAGTTCATTTTTTATACTTTTGTCCATATTTTTGTAGTTATAATTTTTGAAACTTATAATTAATAATTTTTCAATAAAATATAAACCATAAGTACCTTTTTATTGTGAAACAAAGCAGACTATCGATAGAAAGGTCGCTCTTCAACAAGATTGTTAAATATATAAGAGGAGAATGTGTGAACAATTCATGGACTATTCAGTTTTATAAATTATAGTACAGATAGTGAACAATTAATATTTGTTCAAATAAAAGACACTTCGGCCAGTAAATCTTTTTTATTGTCTCGACGTTTCGACAAAAGTCTTTGTCCTTTTCTAACGCTTTGCCAAATGTGTTAATTTTTGTTCGCTCCTGACGAGGACAAAAGATTTTTGTCGAAACGTCGAGACAATAAAAAAATATTTACTGGCCGAAGATCTTTTATTTGAAGAACTATGAATGCCGGCCAGGCAGCCTCTATCTTTACGTCAATTAATATTTGATATCAATGTGTATGGATCTCTACTATGTAAAGTTGTACAGACATATTTGCATATGTGCAGGCTGAAGCTGAAGTTCTCTTGCATGATGGACATGAGCAAATATCCCCTGGACACCCAAGTTTGTACCATCGAAGTTGCTTCGTGTAAGTACATTTCTATGTAAATATAACTTCCTTCTTGTTTATACATGTAAAACCTCTCCATGTGAATTTAAAATAAAATATGATATAATGTCCCATTGATCCATCTTTACATGAAGTTAGAAACTATTTATTAGTAGATTATTATGTTAAAAAAACAAATGAAATTTATGCTGAACCTTGTGCGAATGAAATGTTCGAAGAGCCTGGCTCATAAGTAGTGAACCTTCTCAAAAGTTTCGCTAGTTTAATCTTCCTGAAAGGTCCAATATTGTTTTGGGGCACGATACTTTATAGAGAGACGCGTTACTAATATATTCTAATGCAGCAATAGAAGTAGAAAAATATTTTTTATTTATAAAAGGAAAATCGCGTTAATAAATATAATTTTTAAATTTTGATATGTTTAACATATTTAGTATCAAATCAAGTTGTTGACACATCAGACTTTAAAAATATTATTGTCCTTCGACGTTTAGGCGACCCAATCTCGTCTTTTTACAAATAACTGCAGGAGCCCTTTGTTTACATGTCTCGTTTTAACATACTGTCTACACCTTTGTTATGGGTTTAATGATGGCTTTTTATTTAATTTATTTTAATTAACTTCCATGTATAGTCATTTTTACATTATTTTTTTTTTGTATAATTATCGTTGAATTGGGGTCGGTGGAAGGATGGTTTAAACCGTTGGTTTTCGACCGCTACGACCCGGGTTCGATTCCCGCATTGGGCACCTTTTTCTGATTAAAAAATGTCCCAATGGGCCCCGATTCTTGCAAAAGTCCAACACCACCAGCGAGTGTAAGTGAACAAACAGGGCTCTGGCGCATTTGTAAGTGCAAAGTCGAACTGCTTTCCACATGTGTAGACATGTGCTGCACTTACAGTAAAAGCAGTCACCTACTTTTACTCACCATGATTATCATGGCCTGTACCACGTGTACTAGGGATAAGCAAAGAAAAAAAATCGTTGAATTTGAATATTTTAGTTCTTGACGAGATTATTTTAGACAGTAATCTTTAGTTAGAAGGTTCTTTTTTTAGCAATCAGTTTGTGAATAAACGTGGCTTCTCGGATGTTTTCTCCCAGTACATCACGTCACCAGCGCAACAATATGTATATAAATCAACTCACCACTGAACGTACATTCAATCTCAAACATGGAAATGCACATTGTTGACTTTCAACCTCCTTAAGTTTTGTCCGTCAATCTAAAATGTCAAATTTCGTTCTACAATCATATGCCGCATTATATTGTATTATAAATTACTTCATATAATATTTACGAACGGAAAAATATGTTCAGGGTAGCCTAGTGGACATGGCATCTGCCCGGTAAGCGGAACACTGTGAGTTCGATTCCCATCCCTGGACACTTTTATTTTTCCGTTTATCATTACTCTTCACAATTCATCCTATCATACTTCATATCTAAGGTTAAAAAGAATCGTTATTTCTCTTTAAAATAAATTACGAATTTTCGTTCAAAAGAAACATTTGCGGGATACTTGTCAAACTTCAGTATATTGTATTGGCTTGATAACAGGTAATGTTTAAGATTAATTATTAAAACATTTTAAATAAATTATGAGTTTTTAAAATAAATTATTCCACTATATAACATTTTTCAATTTGTAAACCTGTTTAGGAAGTTACTCTCCATCATGTTTATACACAATACAAGTTATTTATAAACTGAAAAGTTGTTATTATTTTTATTTTCAATTATGGACATGTGAAAAAAAGGAAGAAAAGTAAAATATCAACAAGGTAAAAAAGAAATAATGTTTTCTACAGGTAATAAATCCAAGTTTACAAACGGAAATATCCTATTAAATTTTGAAATTAGAAATTTTTTTGTTCTTTTAAACTTGGCTTCCCATTAAAACACAAACTCCATCTTCCAAACGGGAGAAATTTCCACTTGAACAAACTTTGAACTTTGTGGTGGAATTTTGTGGCTTCCAGATATTAATATATATGCAGTTTTCTAACACACACGCGATAAAACTTGGTCAATATTATTTTTTTTATTATTATACTCTCTGAAGCAAATATTTAATATTTAATATAATTTAACGCGGAAATATTTCTTTAATACTTTTTTGATTCTTTATAAATTGATTATAAATTATTTAAAGTAGTTTTTGAGATCCAAATGAGGAATAATGAATGTAAAAATTGATATTTCAGAAAAATCGTGACTTCTTTTGCGTTTTTAAACGACGTTTATTATTATTCGTTTCAAGTACCCCTGTAGAAGGGGAAAGATGCTCAATAGCTTGAGATAGGATTTATATAAATGAAAAGAAACCCACACACATCCCCAAAAACTTGCTGTATTATTAAAAAAATATTATGTTACTAGCGGACGTACCCGGCTTCGCCCGGGTATTACCCGAGTAAAGGTTTGTCTAACGAATCTCTCGATAAAGTGAACATTTTTTCCCGGTCCCTTGAAAAATACTCGATAAGTTGAATAAAATCAATATTAATTGGTTCCCTCGGTATAATTGGAAGTTAAAGGAATAGTATCTTGCCTTGGAATTGTATCATTATTCTTGTATGGACGTACCCGGCTTCGCCCGGGTTTTACCCGAGTAAAGGTTTGTCTAAAGAATCTCTCAATAAAGTGAACATTTTTCCCGGTCCCTTGAAAAATACTCGATAAGTTGAATAAAATCAATATTAATTGGTTCCCTCGGTATAATTGGAAGTTAAAGGAATAGTATCTTGCCTTGGAATTGTATCATTATTCTTGTCTCAAATAAATTGCCGTGTCATCCTGAATTTTGTCTTTCCTAATTTTCTACATTACAAAATCATCGTATCATCATGATAATATTTAGAGCAGATTGTTGAATTATAACAGATAAATTAGAATATTTATCTTGATTATTTTAAAGCGAAAAGTTATTTCAAAAATTTTATTTGCTAGAAACCTTCCCAGTACTATACTAAATAACTTCCCAAAGTTTCATGGCGTTCCAATGAGTGGTTTGGTCAGGCATAAAGGACAAACAGACACACACACATACATTCATTTTTATATATATAGATAACACAAAATAATATGAAATTATTATTCTTTTTCTTCAAATTAAAAATACTTAGACCAGTATCCTCAGGAGCGAGCAAAAATTAAAACAATTGCCAAATAAATTGCCAAATGTTTTAAAAATTTGTTCGCTCCTGAGGAGGACAAAAGATTTTTGCCGAAACGCCGAGATAATAAAAAGATTTACTGGTTGAAGTGTCTTTAATTTGAAGAACTATGAATTCCGACCAGGTAGTCTCCATCTTTACGATGTAATTATGATGTTCTATATTCATCATTATTAAGAATGGTATGTCTCCACTATGCTCCAACCATGTTTTTCTAACAAGGTTAACCTATAAACATAGTCAGGGGGTAACATCTTGCCTTGGTTTAGTTGGTTCATCCATTGACAGTTTCTTTAGGAAGAAATGATGCTGTGAATTTTTCCTATTAATTATTACATCCATGTTATTGACCTATTAGTACTGTTTATCTGTTTTTAGAAGCTACACTCATGGACAAAACATAAGGAACTGGAAAGTTCTTTATGAAGGGACAGGGGCGATTTTATTCACACTTGGTTATAAGAGATATAGCCACGTTTGAAGTGTAAAAGGGAGATCAAGAGGAAAGTGGTGAGTTTCTTTATTGAGCTGTACACAAGCTTTCGGACGTCACCCGTCCTTCATCAGGTGTTGACATGAATAAGAAGGAGATGCTATATTTATAAGCGACAGTTTAAAAGTATTAAAAATATTAAAAACAATCTGATGCACGCCCGCGAGAGCACATGCTAATAACAAAATATTTTCAATTTTACTCTGTATAAATATCATTTTGAGTTTGTACAAAGAATATCAGCCCGTTGAAAATCTGTATACCTAAGACGAAGTGAGAAAGGCGGACAACGAGAGGCGAAGACAAAAGCAAGAAAAAAAAAAAAAAAAAAACAACAATAAAAATAAAAAATAAAAATAAAAAATCATTATTTTTTATTTTTTATTTTTATTGTTGTTGTTTTTTTTTTTTTTTTTTCTTGCTTTTGTCTTCGCCTCTCGTTGTCCGCCTTTCTCACTTCGTCTTAGGTATACAGATTTTCAACGGGCTGATATTCTTTGTACAAACTCAAAATGATATTTATACAGAGTAAAATTGAAAATATTTTGTTATTAGCATGTGCTCTCGCGGGCGTGCATCAGATTGTTTTTAATATTTTTAATACTTTTAAACTGTCGCTTATAAATATAGCATCTCCTTCTTATTCATGTCAACACCTGATGAAGGACGGGTGACGTCCGAAAGCTTGTGTACAGCTCAATAAAGAAACTCACCACTTTCCTCTTGATCTCCCTTTTACACTTTGTTATCTCGTGTGTCTTCAATAAAGGATACTGTAATATCTTTCAGAGTTATTGTATACTAGTATAATCCCGATATACATGCTAAAAGATACATCATACTTAGGTTTTATGATGCATTGGCGCCCATCTGTTATCAAAATTGGAAACTATTATAAACTAATATTATAGACGCGTATGATATTATTTTAAGTAAACAATTTCTACTGCCCTTACTGCAATGGAAAAATTAATGGGAGGGCCTGACTCATCTGTGGTGAACCCTCCCAGCGGTGTCGCCAGTTTAATCTACCATTTAGATTACCAGGTAGATTAAACTGGCGAAACCGCTGGGAGGGTTCACCACTGATGAGCCAGGCCCTTCCATTAATTTTTCCATTGCAGTAAGGGCAGTAGAAACTGTTTATTTGAAATAAAAAGAATTATACGCGTCTATTATAGTTTCCAATTTTGATATTCAGGTTTTGTCCATGAGTGTATCATATGAATATGTAAGGAACATAATTAAATCCATTTATAAACCATTATATAGGTACTCAGAGGAGGTTTTTACCATCAACATAGAATTCAGCCAATAAGGGGATCTACCCTGAATTCACTCACCTCTAGAGTTCAAAAATATATTCAAAGATAATTCCTTGGTGACACAAGGATGGTGAAGTGTCATCCCCCAGGTCTCATTTACCTGCCCTGCAGGTCAGGGGGAGGATGGATAATCGTGAAGAGCTCTTGTAGAAGATTCGTGATGTTGAACCAGTACCTATGGATCTATCACAGGTCACTATAACCACAGACTGTAGAAATATCGAACCAGATGTGTGTTCATGATAGTGTAAAGTCGATAGAGCTTCTCTGAAAATACACTAATGAAACAAACTTAAGGAATTTTTAAATTTTAGCAGGTATATTGGGATTCAGACAATAACTCTGAAAGATATTACAGTGACCTTTATTGTGAAGAAACACGAGATATCCAAGTGTGAACATCATTGCCTCTATCTCTTTGATAAATAAAAGACGACCATCGCGACATAAAGACTCTCACTTTTAGAGGTTTTGTCAATGAGTGTATAACAAAAGTTAACAAATCATTAAAAAATGGCACAAAATTAATTTAACTGTGTGGATCAATTATTCTATGTTTGATTTGCACTTTGATCTTCAATGCGAAATGTTAATAAAATATTTCCAATATAAAAACAATAAATGAACATTTTTGTATTCAGGCAGCAATTAACTTCTATTTTTCTAATATACACAGAGAAAAACTCATTCACACACACTTTGCACCACTCTTTCTTAGAATAAATATTGAATCTTAAAAAAACTCTCATTCAAAAAAGATTCGTTTATTGAGGGAATGAAAAAGTCAAATTCTTAGTTATTACATTTTTAATAATGCCTCGTATTTAGATAGCCATTAAAATTTTCAAAAATTCTAACTAAAAAAACTTCCATTATTTTTTGTGATATTCTGTTGAATTTGTATTTGAAATAAAAAAAAAACATAAAATTTATATTTCAAATATGAAATTGCTTTTCTATATAAAGTAACCAGCATTGCCGATTATTCATCTGTTAAATTGAAATATTATGAAATAGCCCAATTTTTTTTCCTAAAAAATATTTAGAAATATTTAAGAAATATAAAAAGAAATCTCTCTATAGTTTCTCCTCTATAGAGTAAAATAAAATGACTGGAATATTGACTGAATTATTTTGCAGATTCTTCTCTTCCATATGGATTTGGTTATAAAGTAATATATGGTCAGGAACTTCTCTTCCTATAATGGGAATATGAAAGTACATTGTTTTGTGTGAGATTGAAACTGATTTATTACAATGTCCATATAAGTTTATATAAGGTTAAATACACAGAATAAATATATATATGGTTATATAATGATAAATTTATCAATAAATAGATAAAATAGAAAATAAATGATAAATATACATAAAATAAATGATAAATATACATAAAATAAATGATAAATATACTACAAAATATATACAAGGTCTTCATTGGTGACGCCCACCTTGGGAAAGTCTCCGCCACCGATGGACTGCGAGAGTTCTTTCCCACAGAGTGGGCAGGTCGATGTGATGGTTTGCGTTACTCAACTCAAGACCAAGATGGTACTTGTAGATGGTAGCCTTCGCTACCTTTTGTGTGTGTGAATGAGAATTTTGGAAACCTTTATCAAAATATTTATTTGTTGTAAAAATCATTTTTCTGGTTTTGGAACTACATCAACCTTTTGAGATTTTTTATCATTCACCTTCTTTAAGGAATGAGATCTTGAAATTTCTAGCTTCTCTAACTATATAAATGTTTTTCAGAGAGAGAGAGACTCAATAAATATTAATATATTTATATTATTTTTAATATTTATATTTTGAAGTATTAATTTGCATTGTAATGAAAAAGTGGAAAACTCGAGAAGTTGAGATATAAGCATGTTTATGAAAATTTTGAATATATTTATTAAAAAAAAACTATGATGTTTAAAAAGATTTGTTGGTTGAAAGTCTGTTTAAAAAATATATATAGTTACATCGATCAATTTTAATTTATTTTCTGACGTTCAAGTGACTCTCAGGGAGATGTTTCTCGCCTGAGGAGAATGACAGAAACTGAAATGTCGGTAAATAAAAAAAAACTGGTCAATGTAGCCATAACGTTGAGTTGCAGTAGGCGGAGCAAAGATAGAGAGACTTTCTATGAGGAAACAGATCACGCCCATTTGACAGATGTGTGTAGGAACAATCTCTAAAAACAACCGAGAGGTGAAGCCACGCCTATTTGACAGATGTGGGTGTGTCCAGTCTCCAAGACCACGCACGATATAGACACGCCCATTTTACATATGTGTGTGTATTTCCAGTCTCCAAGACCACCTGAGAGTCGAAACCACGCCCATTTGACAGATGTGGGTGTGTTTAGTCACCAATACAATTTGGGAAGTGAAGCCACGCCCATTTGACAGATGTGGATGTGTCCAGTCTCCAAGACCACACACGATATAGACACGCCCATTTTACAGATGTGTGTGTATTTACAGTCTCCAAGACCACCTGAGAGTCGAAACCACGCCCATTTGACAGATGTGGGTGTGTTCAGTCACCAAAACAATCCGGCAAGTGAAGCCACGCCCATTTGACAGATGTGGATGTGTCCAGTCTCCAAGACCACCCGGGAGGTGGAGCTACAGTGGGCGGGTAAGGACGGAGTGGAACTCTACAAGGGACTGAAGATGGCTCAGTTCGTGCTGACCGAAGTGACTCTGACCCAGTGCAAGGAATCTTTCAAGATAGGTACGTCGTGGCAGACATATCGACAACTCAGTTATTTGCACATTTATGTAGCAAATCACACTCATGCAAATATATGCACATAATTTTAAAAATTATAACAGCCCCAAAATGTAGACAGAATTTAACGCTACAGTTTGACCATCATGTAATAAAAACAAATCAATAATGTTTAATTGAGAGTCCGCCATATCTAAGACCGAAAAAGGACCTGTTATTACAGAAGTCGTTAGTTTGTTTTACTCCCCCCCCCCCCACCTCTACTGATCGACAACGGCCGGATAACATCTGTTTATATCTCCCTATCATGTAGATCACATCTCCCTGGACCTTGTCCGCATCTACGACCTGGCCTCTCTCTGAGGTGACATCCAACCTGTCTCGTCCTTTTGTGTCGCCCATTGACCCCTGAAACCACAATGGGCCCCATGACTGCATATAACTTTTCTTATGAAAATTATAAACTATACCAGACGCGTAAGATTCTTTTTGAAATTAAACAATTTATACTGCCCTTACTGCAATGGAAAAATTAATGGGAGGGCCTGGCTCATCAGTGGTGAACCTTCCCAGCGTTTTCGCCAGTTTAAATATTCAATGGCGCGCTAGTGCATCGTAATATAACTTTTCTAACCACAATGCAAACATTTTTACTCGAGAAATAATGTTTCAATAAAGGTTTTATCATTACCATTATTGAGGGATAATAGTACTAGTTAAGAACACACCCCATTTACTGATATAATATAACCTAATTATTATGTAGGTATAGTCAGATATCGAGCTTATTTGCATATTACATATATTCCGACGTAGAAACAATGATAGATTATCTTTCCAGACCTATCTACATATCACGGAAGAATATTGCAGACTGTGCCCTTTGAATGTATTGATGTCAATAAAATTATTTTAATTGCCAAATTGTCACGGAAGAGTTCCATCCGGATAGTTAAATTATTATTCGAAAAGTTAACGAAACAAACAGATATACAATTAAACCCACATTCAAAAGTTTTCATATATAATAAAAAATAAAATAAATATATGATTAATATGCAAATAAAAAGAAGAACACACTAAGCCTAACTCTCGTTCAACACACACAGCAACAAAGATATATGAAATATATATTTATCCTTCATAAAAATATGATAACATTAAGAAATAATATCTACAGAACAATTACATTTGCAGACGGAAAAATATGAAAAAAAACTTTATACAACAATTATATAATATTGTCATAACCAAAAATGTACATAGCTTGTAACTGTAAATAATACATCGGCAGCTTGGCGAATGTTATGTACCTAAGCCCCGATAGGTGGCGCGCGCTGTCAGCTCGGCAAGTGTTATGCACCTAAGCTCCGATAGATGGCGGGCGCGCTAGGCGGCAAGTTTGTAAACAATAGTCGCCATCTTGAGGGGTGTAGCCGAACGCCAGCCTTTTGGGTCTCTGACATTACTTCCTTAATTTACCATTATTTTTATCCATTTAACTTAGTTTACCTCTATTTCTTTTATCCCTCAAACTTATTAACTATTTAAAGTCATCTAATAAATTATTATTTTATTCTACCCAAACGACTCGTCACCTTCATTACTGTGACATCTGGTGGAGACAAGCTGGATCATCCCTTCGCTGCCCAAGCTATAAGAAGAAGTCGTAGAATCCAAGGATTAAACCCATTGGAATATTCTAAGATGCAACACGAAGGAAGAGAGACCCCACAGGGTGAGTACCACTTCAAACCTATAAGAAACCCTTCTATATTTTCGGGGGAACCGGGCCAAAGCTCGGAGAAATGGTTGAAAGAGTACCATCGTGTAGCTCGGTTCAACTGCTGGGACAGTTCCATGTGCCTGGCGAATGTTTACTTCTTCCTCTCAGGAACGGCCAAAGTCTGGTTCGAGAATGTAGAGGAACAAATAACCTCATGGGAGAGTTTTGAGACAATGTTGTCTCAGGCCTTTGGACATCACGCCAGCGAAAAAGACCAGGTTTTAGAAAAACTAAAAGCCAGGGCCCAAGGAAAGGGAGAGTCTAGTGAGGCGTATATTCAAGACGTTCTCTATTTATGTCGGCAAATTAACCCCAACATGAATGAAAACGAGAAAGTTGCTCATTTAGTCAAGGGGGTCTCTGAGGAAATTTACAGGGCAATTGTCACCTTTGAAATTGCCACCACCGAGGAGTTTATAAGGTGGTGTCGAAAAATCGAACTATCTCAAAAGAAGCGTGTGAACACGCGGATAGTTTTTGATAGACTGCCGAATGCTGCCGCCATCAACCCAGCAGAATCGGAATCTATGGAGGACCTCATTAGACGTATCGTCCGAGAAGAAATCTACCATGCATTGAATCCCGAGCCAGCCACTCTCAAACCATCTTCCCTGGATCTAATTATCCGAGAGGAAGTTGAAAGGAACCTGTCTGCAATTTCGCAGCCCGTTCAAAGGTCAATGCCACGACAACAGTACTCTAACCGACCCCAAATATTTAAACAGACGCCACGACAGCAGTTCCTGAACCAAAGACCACCGGTACCCAACCAGACATCACCACAGAGAAGAACTGATGAATGGAGGACACACGAAAACGTTCCAATATGTTTCCATTGCGGTCGCCCGGGACATGTAGCCCGATATTGCCGGGACAGAAGGCGTGTTTTCGAGGAAGCCAGGGTAAGAAGGCCGACCTACTCTAATAATTACAATACCTGGTTCAATCAAAATGCCGAAGAAGTTGAGTTTGTAGATCGCCGCTTTCGAAACCAGTCGCCCTATCCTGGCCGTGGAAGATCCCCCTCAAGACGAAACGCAACGCCGTCGCCCTCTCGCCGATCCAGTCAATCTCCTCGCCGCCTAAGCCAGGGAAACTAAGAAGAGCGACCGAGACTGGAGGTAAGGCCGCTGACGATAGTAGAAACCCTCCCCCTATTATAACTGCGAACATGAAACGGAACTACGTTGTCATCACCATAAATGGACAGAATGTTGAGGCCTTAGTCGATTCTGGAGCCGATTATTCCGTAATCTCGGAAAGTTTTCGCCGATATTTGAAAATTCCGTTCTTTGCAGAAAAAGGGCCTGTACTGAGAGTCGCCAATAGGAAACACATCGAAACTCTGGGACGATGCAACTTAAAAGTGTCAATTGAAGAACTTGAGATTCATTTTACTTTTGTTGTCTTCTCTGAATGTAGCCATCACATAATACTTGGTCTTGATTTCTTTCGAGCCACAAGTGCAGTGATTGATTGCGGAAGAGGTGAAATACATTTGAAGGAAAGTGTGAACGACGGCCTAGAAGAAGATCTGCCTACACATGCGTTAGAAGACTGTTTTGTTCCAGCTCGCTCAATTAAGAAAATCACGGTTATTAACGAAGATATTCGAGGTGGAAAAGATCTAATGATAGAAGGAAGCAAAGTTCTCATCTTAAAAAAAGAATTGGTCATACCATCATCCTTAATTAACTTCCATCACGGCAGAGGGGAGATATGGGTAACTAATGGGACTTCTCAGAATCAAATAATCCCAGCTGGTATGCTTGTAGGATACTTGAGGAAAATTGGAAGTAGCGGAATCTACAGTGTTGACACAGCTGAAGACGATAAAACTCAATCAAACATTAAGAATGAAGATAGACGCCAACAAATCTTATCTCTGGTAGACGAGAGATTAAACGAAGAACAAAAGTCAATGATTGCAGAATGTTTAGAAAAGTACTCAGAGGTTTTTGATTTTGATAGAAAATCATTCAGTACAACCTCCAATGTGAAACATAAAATCGACACTTCAGACAGCCGTCCTATTAAACAACGACCATACCGGGTGTCTCCTGTCGAAAGACGAGCTATACAAAGTGAAGTCGATAAAATGATGAAGATGGGAATTGTACAACCGTCCGAAAGTCCTTGGTCGTCCCCAGTAGTTTTGGTTAAAAAGAAAGATGGGTCCTGGAGATTTTGTGTAGACTACCGAAAGCTTAACAAGGTCACCAAAAAGGATGTGTATCCTTTACCTAGAAATGATGATGTTTTGGATAGCTTAACAGGAGCTAAATTCTTTTCCAGCATGGATCTACGTACAGGATACTGGCAGATAGAAATCGACGAGGAAGATCGGGAGAAGACAGCTTTCATCACCCCTGATGGCTTATATGAGTTCCGGGTGATGCCCTTCGGTTTATGCAACGCACCGGCAACATTCGAAAGAATGATGGACAAGCTACTAGCAGGATTGAAATGGACAATTTGTCTTTGTTATTTAGACGATATAATTGTTTATGCTACATCCTTTAAAGAACATATTGAACGCCTAGGGAAAGTTCTCAGATGCATCCAGCAAGCAGGCTTGTGTATTAATCATGAGAAGTGCCGTTTTGGGTCAAGGGAAATCAAAGTGTTAGGACATCTGGTTACAGAAAGCGGCATTCGCCCTGATCCCGACAAAATCGAAGCAATTACAAATTTCCCGACTCCAAAAACAACAACTGAAGTAAGAAGCTTCATGGGGTTGTGTTCATATTACAGGCGATTTGTGAAAGATTTTGCAAATAAAGCAAAGCCGTTGCACGACCTCCTGAGGAATAACGTGAAGTTCTTTTGGTCTAACGAACAAGAACAATCTTTCCAAATATTAAAATCAGCCCTAACTACCGATCCTGTGCTTGGCCATTTTAGAGAAGATGCTGAGACACTTGTACATACCGACGCGAGTGGATATGGCGTCGGAGCAGTGTTGACCCAACTGGTAGAAGGAAAAGAAAAGCCTATCGCCTATGCATCAAGAACACTTAACGCCGCAGAAAGAAATTATTCCACGACGGAGAGGGAATGCCTAGCTGTAGTTTGGGCCATTTACAAGTTCAGACCATATTTGTTTGGAAAACACTTCACCGTCGTCTCCGACCATCATTCCCTGTGTTGGCTAGCTAATGTAAAGGATCCATCGGGAAGGCTAGCCAGATGGGCCTTGCGACTTCAAGAGTTCGACATATCTATTGTTTATAAGAATGGTAAAAGACACCAAGATGCGGATTGCCTCTCAAGAAGTCCTCTCCCCCAATCCAACGAAGATAACATACCAGAATTGTCTTCAATTACCGACATAAGAAAAGAGCAAAGAAGCGATGTCCAGACCAAAAAAATAATTCAGGAAATTGATTCCAAAAGTGAAAGTGGATACAAAATAATCGACGGCATCCTCTACCGCAAAAACTACGATCCCATGGGCAAACCTTGGCTCTTAGTAGTGCCCAAACAAATGAGGGTTGACATTTTGAGGGAAGCCCACGATGCACCAATGGCGGGACACCTGGGATTTGCCAAAACATACGACCGCGTTAGAAGAAAGTATTTCTGGCCCGGCTTGCATAGATCTGTGCGACAATATGTGGCACATTGTCGAGAATGTCAACGGCGAAAAGGTTCTACCGAACGTCCACCAGGGCAACTTGTGCCAATTCCGCCGGTATCCCGACCTTTTGAGAAAATAGGGATAGATTTGTTAGGAAGATTCCCTACCTCGAACGATGGCAATAAATGGACCGTGGTCGCGACAGACTATCTAACAAGGTATGCTATGACCAAAGCCATACCAAATGGAAGTTCGGAAGAAGTTGGAAAATTTATAGTAGAAGACGTGATCCTCAAACATGGAGCCCCCAGAGAATTGATTTCAGACCGAGGTCGAACGTTTATATCCCACACAATACGGGATATTAACAACCTCTGTGGAACCGCACATCGCTTTACTTCTGCCTACCACCCCCAGACAAATGGCCTGACCGAGAGACTCAACAAGACACTTGGTGACATGCTGTCTATGTATGTTGATGTAGACCAAAGAAACTGGGATTCAGTTCTCCCTTACGTAACTTTTGCCTATAACACCGCCAAACAGGAAACCACCGGGTTTAGCCCTTTCTATCTTGTACACGGACGCGATGTCGAGACCCCATTGGACACCATCCTGACGTATAGAGAGGAAGCCAATCTGGAAGACTACGTGGAGAGTTTGGTCACAAATGCCGAGGACGCACGCCAGCTGGCCCGTTTGAACATCTTAAAGGCGCAAGAAAAAGACAAATCTCGATACGACAAAAGCCATAGACCTGTCCAGTACCGCACGGAAGACCTTGTGTGGGTGTACACACCTGTGCGTAAACAAGGACTGTCGGAGAAGCTACTTAAAAGATACTTCGGCCCCTATAAAGTTGTGAGACAACTGTCTGAAGTAACTTATGAAGTAGAGGCCTTGGAGAGGAGACCCCGACAGCGGAATATCAAAGACATCGTCCACGTCCTGCGGATGAAACCATACAGAAGCCCAGAAGAACAAACACAGGACTGATCACATAGTGTAGAATTTTTTTTTTTTAAGCAGCGGGTCGCTGCTTATTTTTGAAAAGGGGAGTAATGTCATAACCAAAAATGTACATAGCTTGTAACTGTAAATAATACATCGGCAGCTTGGCGAATGTTATGTACCTAAGCCCCGATAGGTGGCGCGCGCTGTCAGCTCGGCAAGTGTTATGCACCTAAGCTCCGATAGATGGCGGGCGCGCTAGGCGGCAAGTTTGTAAACAATAGTCGCCATCTTGAGGGGTGTAGCCGAACGCCAGCCTTTTGGGTCTCTGACATTACTTCCTTAATTTACCATTATTTTTATCCATTTAACTTAGTTTACCTCTATTTCTTTTATCCCTCAAACTTATTAACTATTTAAAGTCATCTAATAAATTATTATTTTATTCTACCCAAACGACTCGTCACCTTCATTACTGTGACAATATATTAGCAGGGAACTAAAGTTTCGAAACAAAAACGTCATTTCTATATAAATAATCTCTTATCAAAATAAAAATGCTTCCTAGCGACCTATATCTCTGGCATCTAACATAAAATTGTTATATTTCTATATGTTTATTTCTATTTAAAAGGAACAAATATAGGTAACAGCTGGAAAATGATATTTTTATAAAACATAAGCAATCTGCCATGTAATATATTATATTGGGGCAGTATATGGATCTGAAATATATAAAATAAATTAATATATATGTAGCTCTTTTACGTACATACATATCTGATATATAATACATATCAGATATATTTTATTGAACACCATATTTGCACAATAGATAATATATATAGTATATTTTGCGAACATATTTGCATATAGGGTATTAAAATATTCTGATTTATCGCTATATTTCCATATAGGTTTATGTATATATGTATAAAATATCTGTTATTTGTGGAAAAACTATAATGAGATTTTGGAAATATTAACGCAGCATGCTATGATCTATAAGCTATTTATGATCATTTTATAATAACATAATGTTCAATAAAATATGACCTTATTCAATGATATTATTCAGTGTATCTATAAAACCTATTTGTACACCTATCTGTACATATATGTATTATCTAGTGTTACGAAGGGAGGTTATTTACATAAGGTTTAATTACATAAACGAATAAGCGTCAAATTAATGCATAAATAATATATAGAATTTAATCAAACTGATGAAGTCAAAAGGAAAATTTAATAATTAAAACTTCCATTTTCGCCAGGATAAATGACTTTTTCTATACATATTTGACTACTTAACTGATATACCAAAATATTTCCGTCGGTCATGAGAAGAAAAACAATATAAAATATAGTTTCAATCCTTCTTTAATATTCTCTGTACACATAGTGATTGTAATAAACTAATTCACATATTTATAAATAATTTCTATACCATGAGAATCGCTTCTATTTATAATAAAAGTCTTATGAAATGTAAAAAAAATCGCGAATAAATCTCCATTAATATGCACATTGAGAATCAGACATGAGTTAAAAAAGAACAAACAACTTACACATAATTAAATTAAAAGTATTAATAATCAAAATTCTAATATACAAAAATAGCTAGAGTTAATTATACGTAAATTGGAAGTGGAGAGAGGCGCCATCTCTATATTAAAATGGGAATTATTTAGCGCGAAAATATCTATATATATATTTTAAAAAGACAATAGGAAGCGTTTTTATGGTTTCAATATTCATATAAATATTAGTATATTTAAAAGTTATATCATAATAATAGTTATTATAATAATATAAAGTAATTATTTACATGTTTAAGAGTTACAGTATTAGTTATTATTAATGGTTAACAAGTTATTTGATATCATATTTAGAAAATATAAGATCCATATCAACAGAGAGCAATCCTCCATTATATACACTAATATTACACATACTCGTGATTGGATAGATTTTTTTTATATTTATCATTTTAAATATTCCTGTATATATATATATATATAATATCAAATAATTAGATTTCTTTTGTATTTTGGAATTAGATTGATATATTGTATTATTATTATTTGTTGCTTTATTTTGGTATACATGAGTATGTTACGATATTGTTTTGCAGTCGTTGGAATAATAAAATAGTTTTGATCAGAGATTTCTTTAGTTGATCTAAGGAATATATATGGAAAACATAATTTGGTAAAAACACTGCCTGGCTTAAGGCGTAAGAATTAAAAATAAAAAACTTATTTACATAATGTACAAAAGTTTTGAGCCGGCCATCGGGAACAATGAGTTTTTATAGGGGAAGCGTGACCTCTGGCGGTCGATTTAACAGAGTATTTGAATCGATTATATATAATTTTAAATAAAATAATATTTTAATATAACATATATTTACAATAAATAATTTTGACATATGACACACACTGATATGTATATAAGATTCCAATTAAACTCTCCTACAACCAAAGAAGAGTTATAAAAGGTGTCATAGTCAGAGATTATATTCCAGGTTGTGACAACAATTTATGGAATTCCTACAAGACAGCGTTATATAATTGGACAAGACTCCGTTAATCCGTTCGGTGACAAGACACTGAATCTCAATTTCAAGTGTCAACTTCAGCTTGGATCTCTGGGAAAGTTGACAACAAAGTCCTACAAGATATTTTGAAGTGTTTCTATCAAAGATATAATTAATTGACATAAAATAAATTCCAAGAATACCTCTATAGAAATGTACTTAAAAGATTAGAAAATAAATATTATAGATTCTCTCCTTGAAGAATTAGATCTATATAAGTCAATGTGAAAGCTGCCGGGGACGATCATAAATAATTTAGAAATCAATGTGTTTTAAAAAAGAACCAACTGATTAGCAAGAGATATTTTATGTCTCATCAAATATTTGACCTCTTCACTCAACATACGATGATCGCCCCCCACCGCTTTTAATTTGACTCGTATAAATCGAATTGTTTAATGGCAAATATATTCATTTTTTCATTTTCAATGCATTTATAAAGAAGGTATTTTTTAACAACTATTTTTAATAAATAATTATTTCATATATCCAGTTAGAAATTAAAATTTACAAATATATATATAAGAGTATACACAAAACGTAACATTATTAAATTGATTAAACCTATATTTTAGTTATTCAAATGATTACATTTTCTCTGAAAATATCCTCACAATTATATTCATAGATCTGGTTCATACTAACGATTTATTTTTATGGAATGCCAGACGTTTATTGCACCACAAACGGTGTATCTGTCAGTGACCATCACTCCCATCTAGTGACCTTCAGGTAGCTTTCTTGATCCTACTCTCCAGCTCATTTCAGATCTTCCGCTATTTCTCTCGTAGCTTATCATCCAAAATTTTGCCGTCTGGATTACTAACCTGTCCAATTCCGTGAGTCTCTCTTCAGAAGAATATAGCTCACTTCACTTCGTTTTTTGATATCATTTGAATACATGGAGAGTCGGTGAAAGGATGGTCTAAACCTTTGGTTTTCGACCGCTGCGACCCGGGTTCGAATCCCGCATTGGACACTTTTCTTCTGATTTAAAAATAAAATGTTCGAATGTGGCCCCCGATTCTTGCAAAGGTCCAACCCCACCAGCGAGTGCAAGTAACCAAACGGGGATCTGCCATATTTGTAAGTGCAAAAATCGAACTGCTTTTCACATGTTTAGATATGTGGTGCACTTACAGAGAGCAAAAGAAGTCGCTAATTACCCACCATGAATATCATGGTCTGTACCACGTGTACTAGGGATAAATAGTGAAAATAATTGTATACATTCGTTTCTTGTATCTGCTGCATATTTATATTCTTTTTAAATTCAAAATAGATTCTTCTCCTGAAACACCTCTCAGAAAATACACCAAATATTTATTTTTCCCCCTCTGTTCGACACAGAGTCACGTTTCCCTTTAAAAAATATAATCACTCATAAATTTTACACAATAAATTGATGGAACTTATGTGTAGATATATTTGAAAACAATATTGGTTTAAACAATATTAAACAAACATATCGTCAAATCTAGCAAATCGATACACCACTAACCTCCACATATAAATAAGCTCCACATATAAAATGGCTTAAAACTTTAATTATAAAACCTATATATTGAACCTGTAAAAAATCTGCTTTAAATTTATAGGAAAACTGCTGCATATATTCCTTGGGGATGTGTCAAACAGTTTTTATAAATCTTCCTTAAATTATAAAATCTATAAAATGGATTTCGGGTTCAACATGAAATTCATAATATATGCACACGTTTATGTTAACAGAATTTGTAGGGCTTGATATATGTAATTAAGGCGATATATACACTCATGGACAAAATTTAAGAAATTTGTACCTTTTAGCATGTATATTGGGATTCAGACAATAAATCTGAAAGATATTACAGTGACCTTTATTGAAAACACACACACACATAGCCTTTTTGAGACTCTCTGGTATCACACAGATTCTCCATTATATGAAAAGGGGTATTATATAAGTAAAAAAAGGAAACTCAAGAAAGATCCGGTTAATTACACATGTATTTGATTTTCAAACCTTCATGTAAAATTTATATACATTTAATGTAATTATTGAAGACACACGAGATAACCAAGTGTGAACAAATTGCCTCTGCCTTCTTAAAAAAAAAAAAAAAAAAAACCGGCGACATCAAAGACTTTCTACTACATCCCTAGGGTTTGTCCATTGGTGTGTATTTATATATATAAATAAATATTGAATTTACAAAAGAATATATATATATATATTGCGACAAATTTTATATCTGCACATATATAGACAAAAGAAATAGCATTTATCTTGAGCCCGTAAACGGGGCTTCCCATCACTACATTAAGTTGTGAAAGGAAATCACGATATTCTCTAAATTTTCAATTATGTCCATATGATAGCATTTTCAAGAAATTAAACATTTATTTATATTTTTAACCTGGATGTTCACGTCCATTTCTACTTATAAATTATAAATATACTGGATATATGTAATCAATATTCTGATTATTTCAAACAAAGGTATATCTTGAAGAGTTTAAAGTCAATAATCGATTTTATATTTATGCACAAAAATATATTCAGACATTTTATATTAATAAATAAAAACAAGAATGAACGAAATTGAATCTATCTCCTTAAAAGGACGACTGGCGACATTAAAAAATTTCCACTTTCTTAAGTTTTGCTCATGAGTGTTAGTTGGCATGCTATTAAGAAGAACTTCTAGTCTTTCTGACTAAGTCTGACGCATTTTACTTCTTTCAATGATGTGGTAGTTGATATCTATATAGGATTGGGTTTAAATAGTCAAGGAAGAATAGGTATAGATTCCTGTAGCTGGTAGATTGTGTTTACTTAAAGTTTCAACATTGATCAATGTTGACGCTAAGCCATCACTTGAGATTGAAACTAATTTATTACAATATCCATATAAGATCATATAAGGTTAAATTGAAGATTCTACGCCTCAAATGATTTAATCTCGATGTCCAGGAGAGTACAGCTGTCTACGGGCTGAGCTGGGACTGAAGAGGTCCATCGGTCACCATCTGGTCCAGTCCTACATGCCCACCACCCTCATTGTGGTCATCTCCTGGGTGTCCTTCTGGCTGGAAGTAGATTCCATCCCTGGCCGCATCACCCTCGGCGTCACCACGCTGCTGACCATCTCCACAGAGAGCCGCGACCAACAGGCCAACCTAGCCCCTGTGTCCTATGTCAAGGCTCTTGACGTCTGGATGGGAGCCTGCACGATGTTTGTCTTCGCGGCCGTGCTGGAGTTCACCATTGTCAACTGCCTGGCTCGTCGCAAGAGCTCCCTCATCGCCGAGCCTCACGCCAAGATCAAGAGCTTCATCATCGACATTGTAAGTTCCCCCCTGATCTCCACACATCCTAGCAGTGGATGACCTCCCAGACCTTTCGGTCCATAAGCTGGCATTCCACAGTCACATTTTAAGGTTTCTAGTTTATAGCATATATAAATTATTCACCAAATCTCTCTTCAAATATACAGTAAAACCGTCATTGTGTTTCTTACATTTCATATAGTAGTATTTCATATATACGATTTATATATATCCCTCATGTGCAGTCGACCTGGGACAATGTGTTTGTTCTCCGGTCCCGTGTAAGGTCGTACCAGCGTTTATAAACGTGTGCGTGCAGTTAGAAGAGACCTTAACTGCTTTTCTCATCTACTATAGAATTATGTGGAGCGCTGCAATATTTACATATGTTCCACATGTTCAGTGACCATATATCTGGGACAATATGTTTGTTCTTCAGTTCTGTGTAAGGTCTTAATAGTTTTATAATTTGTGCGTGCAGTAAGCAGAGACCATCACTGTATTTGCCAATTTTCTATAGTAGAGCGATATAATATTCGCATATTTATCACATGTGCATCCGAGCCGCAACCAACACTGTATTTGCCCATTTCCTATGGTATTATATAGAGCGATTTAACATTTACATATGTTCTCTCCATGTGGAGTCGGCCCGGGACGACAATGTGTTTGTTCTCCTGTCCCGTGTAAGGTCGTCGTTCATACACGTGTGCGTGCAGTCGAGCAGCGACCGTGACGTGATCACACGACCCATGTACTACCCCTCATGGATCCAGGCAAAGCGAGTCGACCAGGCCAGCCGCGTACTCTTCCCTCTGGCCTTCTTCATCTTCAACGTCGTATACTGGACCTATTATCTGTGGTAGATACTGTACTCTTGTGTTTTCTACTTACAGATACTGGAAGTTCTCTGTGGAGGCTGAAGATCTAATGCTTGCTATCAGTCTGAATCAAACAGTCCCAGTCTCATTTCCTCTCTCAGATCTCCTATGTAAAAGAAACATCATTATAATAGAATTTCTATTTAAAAGTTATTTCTGCCTATCTATAATGAACTGAAACGCTCATCTCCCGCAATCTAATTTATTTTCTATGTGAACAAACATATGTACGATGCCAAAAATACTTTAATCTAGAAATGAGCGTCTGTTGATATCTAAGTTTCAAATTTACGTTTCAAGAACCCAATCAGTTTGCTCATGTGCTGTTTTGTCTTTACATATATACTACCTATCTTGAAAAGTTCAAAGAGAAATACACATTTTAAATTGTTTATACATTCATTAATCGATAATATTCACCTATATATTATAGTAACTACATTTAATAATCATTCCTAACGACAAAATGGACAAAAGAAAGATAAGGATATGTAAATAGGTAAATATATCAGTTTAACCTGTATGGAACGTTTCATTTCAGCATAGAGATTTCGAATGCCAAAGACATGTTTATTTAAAATAAGACGAGCGAATAGGATTGGAAGGCACAGATTAGAAAGATAGAAAAACGGTTTCCAACCGAGAGAGAAAGCTCTTAGAATTTGGAACGTTTATTACAGGTTCACCTATCATATATACATATATGTACAATATGTATATAGTAATAAGACAAACCACCGAGAGTTGATCACCCATTCTTCAGCTGACCAACTTTATTGATACCTAGAATACAAACGGTTATCCTGTTTGAACTTACCTACCTCAACTCTACATCTATAGTCGAACTTGACCACAGCATAGAACCTTCTGGTCAAATGGTTCAGCTCAGCAATCCACTCAGGACGTGATTAGAAGAGCTAGCCACAAGTCCATTCTAGTAAGATGGACTGCATGGCTATTGGCGTTCTGAGCTCTAGGAACCTGGGTTATAAATATCTCTATGGGGACAAGAAGAATTTAGAAATTTCCTTCTAGGCAAAAGGTGATAGTTCTGGTATCATGGCTCAGTGTGGTCAGAATGGAAAATAAGGGGGTCAGTGGAAGGATAGGTAAACCGTTGGTTTTTCACCGCAACCATCCGGGATTGAACCCCGCATTAGACACTTTTTAATTAAAATAATTCCCCAATGGCCTCCGATTCTTGCACATGTCCAACCCTGCAAGCGATTACAAGTAATCAAACGGGGCTCTGGCACATTTGTAAAGGCAAAAGTCGAACTGCTTTTCACATGTGTAGACATGTGGTGCTCTTACAGTAAAAGCAGTCGCTAACTTCTATCCACCATGATTATCATGGTATGTACAACGTGTACTAGGGATAATAATAAAAAAGAGAATGGGAAGTTACAAGAACTATCTGAACATTCGGTGAAGATTTAGCAAGTTGAGACAGACTAAATGGACAGCACTAGATAGTTCAGCACGCTTTAACCAATCGGACAGAATCTAGTGTAGACAGTCTGACAATTATTCTAACATTTTCAAGAACACTCGTCCCATACAGGATTCTCCCAGATACAGAAGTAAACATAGCAGTTATCTACAGAAAGTGGAGTTTAACATCGAGCTTTCTTTAAGTTGGATTCATCTTCTATGTTACGTCTATTGTCTGTACTCTTTTCCACTATTTGTGGAAAGCTATTGTATTAGGTTTGCCTTTCACTAATTTTGTCATTAGAACATATAACGAATTGTTTCCATAACCAATCTTTTGAGGGAGAATTTCTCTCTCCTCTTCCAGTGCCGGACAATAAAACGTGTAGTGGGATTCAACTAAAAGGCTCATATGAGCGATCAGGAAATGCCAATTTTGTTTTTTATATCAAAACCAAACCATATTTTCCTAATTTTTCGCATTAAATCACATTTTATTTTTATCACATATAAAAAGAGTCTTGGGAGAAATATAAAAAAGTGAAAATATTTTAATTAAAACTTATCGCAAAAGAATCTTCCTTCGAACGTAATTTTACAAACATTAAAAATATTTCCACAACTGTTCATTTACACAGTTTAATATCTAGAAAATATTCAGTGAAATTATTTCCATTAAATTTAGAAGAGATAAAGAAATTTTCTCTTTATACAAAATTAAATATTTTTATTTAAAATTTCTGCAGATTGTGTTCCACCCAAATATTATAATGATTATGTTTATCGAGATAAAACGTTATCTTATATAAAACATATTAAATCTATCCCCAGGTGTTCCTGAATTGAATTAAATTTTGGAGAATTGGATCAAAGGAAGTTAAATGAGATAAAAAGGAACAAGACTATAATAAACCCGGTTAAATAACTCATCTCTTCCTCTCTCAATTTCTAGCTGTTTGCGATCAATTTAAACATACATGCTGAAGTTAATTATTTCCAATCAGATTATTGAGCATATATATAAATAACAATATATTTTATTCAAATAAAAAGGCATATATTGGATCAATATATCATTTATTTTACCGATATTCCAGTTGGCTGAACGCCAACCTTTATCAAGGTGTTATAACATATTAATGTGTGTCACACACTTATTAATATGTTATAACACCTTGATAAAGGTTGGCGTTCAGCCAACTGAAATATTGGTAAAATAAATAATATTTTGAACTAATATATGTCTTTTTATTTAAAGATTTATTTATGGATTGCACTATTTTTAAAATATATTTTATAGATGATGCCTTTATTTTTATTTAAAAATAGTACTATTTCATTGTGTGTACATTTTCTTCGTATTACTAATATGCAAATAAATAAAACCATAATATTGCTATAATATTCAGGTTTTAATCATTAAGACCTTTCAGTCATAAACAGATTCTCCAAGTACAAGAAGGTATATACAGGAATAACAGTAATAGTAACAATAATCAGCAATGTTATTTACAATGGATCAAATAAGGGGGGAAAAGAAAGAAAGGACTTGGCATAATCTTATATACAAGCAATACGTGTATTATATTTTTAATCATGCGAATTGATTATGACAACTTATATTAAATTTTGTTTGAATAGAATTTCAGATATTTCATCGAAAATAAAAGGTATTATAAAAACACATTTTATATTTGTTTTCAAATTATTTTCATATATTTCTTCAAATTTACTTTCAATATTGTTTTTTCGACAATTTTATCAGCCATTTCACTGCAACTTAATCATTGTATCTTATTATTTATTCACATTTTATATTTGTTATTTATCTTTATTAACCAACTTTAAACTTTTCATTAAATTTTTCACCTCAATGCATCTTTTACTAAACGTGACTATATAGGTTAACAAAAAGGAAATATTGAATTCTTTGCAGTAATATATGTAAATAATTCTTACTAACATATTGTAAATGATATAAACACCACAGAATATTACCCATTATGTAAACATATATTTGACATGAAGCTGTAATGAAAACAATGTTTAAAGTTTAAAAGACTGAAATAGTAAATCTCTATTTGCAGCTTGCCAATCGTGATTAGTAAAGAGCTTCAATGATGTCATAGAAGCTTCATTACGACATATTTTGATATCCTGTAAGGTGGTTTTCATATATCTCTATCTTATAGTAACAAAATAACCTCAAAAACATAAACATTACACGATGCATAGTGCAATGTATTAAAAATTACTAAAAACTATCTTGAAGTATATTTTATTCATTTGAAAAAAGGCATGGACTCGAGACAAGGATTTTCAAAACGGCCTTTATCAAGTAAATTATAAAAGTAACAAGTTAGAAAATTCGGGGTATATTGAGTGAGTAGGTGAAGAAAGCTGTTGAAAAAGATTTTCTCGAAAGCTTGCCTTTTTATAGTGAATAAAAGATATTTCGATAGCGCTAAATATTTTTATCCTTTCAAAATTCAACTCTGGTAACCCTCATAGCTATAGTGACCTATACCTATTAGAATTGATATTATTGATATTTCGCCATTTTAAAATAAAAAACATTTTTTCAAAATCATTGAAACTGAGAGAAATATCAGGTGTGGGTTGTTTTAATTCATTTGGTAGTTTTTTCGAAAAAAAACATAGTATTAAACTGCATAAAACTTTTAATCTATACTTTCTTTAAAATCAAATGAAAACATCAAAAGACGCTAATTTCATTTTCAAACATGAATCAAACTTCTACTGTCCTTACGGCGATGAAAAACTCTCTTTTATGTTTTATTTTTTTTGGGTATCTGAACCTAATTTGTGATGATAAATATATCATCATACATTTTGTACTGTGATTCACTTCTCTCTTTTCTGAATCTGTTAAAATTCTATTACTTTGTTAACTGAATAATATCATGCTTTATTATTTATATGTATTTTCATGTATCATTGATTGAAATATATTAATATATGTTTAAAAATTACATATAGTCGAATATTTTATAAATATGGTGGTTGAATTTTGAATATATAAATTATATAACATTATTATAGTGCTCAAATTACTTATAATTCCATCCCACATACACCTATGGCACAATATTATACCATGGTACAATATTTATATTGTATTTTAGGTTATCGTGTATAAGAGATATTTCATTATTACGCGCCTTTAGCTAAAACCCCAGAATAACCAAGTTTTAACGATACATTTTTATCTGAATTACATTTTGTGTGTGTTTTATACTTGGTTGTTTCTATCCTGCTTTAAATTCCAAATTTTTTAACAATGTCAAACACACGTACTCTCATGTATTATTTACATATGTAAATAGATAAATATATATAAATATTTACACATATATATATTTTTATCATCGTGTGGCATATATATATATATATATATATACTCTAAAAGATATATTCACCTATATATAAATTTAATATGTAAATATATATGCGCTCTATAGTAGATATATTTAAATTAATTAATTACAAAATCCTTCTGCAATTTGTATATGTAACCTGTGAAGCTATAAATAGAGAGTCTGCTATTTTGGAACCTGTCGTCTCATCACCCAGATATTCTATCAAAAAATGCTATTGTATTTTCTGTAAATTAAAAATATATATTTTGTAAACACTGTGTCTCTTTATTTCTATACATGCACAGATATGAATGTTACATATATCTTATTCTATTGTATATGGGTTTATTTACATATTCATTTCTACGGAGAGAAATGTAACTGATACACTTGAAATACACTCATGGACAAAACCTACATTTACTGACAATGTGTTCTTTTCAATAATAGCATCAAATTTAATCGATAGAGGCAATTTTGTTCACACTTGGTTATCTCGTTTCTCTTCAATAAGGGTCACTGTAATATCTTTCAGAGTAAATGTCTGAATTACGATATATAGGCTAAAATTTACATCTTCCTTTATGTTTTGTCCATGAGTGTATATGTTAAAAGATTCTTGCACAATGGAATGTTGCAGGGTTTATGGTGAAATCTTTACAATATCACGGTAATGTTTTCATTACCCTTTTTCAAAAATTTGAAATTTGCTGTTTGAATTTCTGAAAGAATCAGGTAGACGACATCAAGGGGAATTTCAGCATTTATTAAAGATAAAAGATGTATTTTAAAAACACTATCCTTCCGTAAAATAAAGATACGTTAATTAATAAAATAATATAAGTTATTAAGAAACTACATTCAAAGATTCAACTGCCATCTATTGATAAAATCTGTAACAATTTATCTCTGAAAATATGTTATTTTTTAAATAATATCATCAAATATCTCTCTCTACTCTTTATTAAATCGTTCATATAAGATTATATATGTTTATATAAATACATTATTGAGAATAAATATTAATAAATAAGGATAGATAAATACGGATAAATAGATAAACATATCTCTCAATATCAATTGAAAAACCCTGTAAGATTTATAAATGAGTTAAACAAAGCATCAAGGGCTGCGTATTTTTTATTAGCACGAATTTTATATTCGTGCTAATAAAAGATACGCAGCCCTTGATGCTTTGTTTAACTCATTTATATATCTCTCAATCTCACTCTACAGACCTCTTTCTGCAATGATAAATGTTATAGAAGGCAAAAACCCTCTCATTCAATATAACTTTTATAATAGCAGTAAGATCTATAGAGATAATATATGATAATATTAATTTAAAATATAAGTTATAATTCAAAAATAAGAATCAATTCGCCCTAAAGAGGATATTTTAAAATAATTGATGAGATGGTAAGCGATAGTTGAAATGACATAATTGCCTATTCAGACGGTATCCTGACCTTATTTTAAAATGTCACGTCCTAATCGATTCTGAGAAGAATGATCAGATAGAAGAATAGGAAAAATAAATAACCTTGTTAGAATTGGATTAGGGACGGTGTTATAACGGCCTGCTACAATTGATGGAATTGTGGATTTGAAATTATTCACAAAGGTCTATTATCTCTTTGTTATACCCCATTCTCTACGTTGGAATGGTTATTTGTACCTCAACCATGAAATGTTTTGTAATTATGGTCTGTATTATTAATATATCACTATATATATATAAAAATGAATGTTTGTATGTTTGTCTGTTTGTCTGTTTGTCTGTCTGTATGTCCGGTATACAAATTCGCAGTAGGTCACTAATTCAAACCAAAATTTTCATACATAGGTAAAAGAAATACGGGGAAGACGATAGGCTATTTAAAAAAATATAAATCAATTATTAAAACTATATATTTTTAGTCAGAAAATGATTATGACGATATTGCTGTATCATGTTTGATTATCAGATACAAAATTATAACGGGAAAAATTACAAAAAGCAGAGACCACGGGTGAAACCAGTTCATTATTTTTACGCAGGAACAAAATTCTAACAGAAAAACATTCATTCGAGCAGAAAACAAACGCTTGATCATCTTTCTATAAAAATATCGCTTCTCAGACACAAAGTTTGGAGCGGGACGTTTCACAAGAGTGACATCCAAGGCGCCATTTTATAATTGTGACGAATAGTATTTGAATAAAAACATTTAATCGGGTAAAACCCGGGCGTTGCCCGGGTCATTCGGCTAGTATATTATATAGTAAAGTAGAGATAATATAATAAGTTAAGATAGTTTTTTAGCAATTATACTTAGAATAATGTTTTATTATTTCAATTTTAAAATATAAATAGTTTTATATGTTTACGTACTCTGTATAAAATCAATAAATCTTCATTCAATAAGATATTTTCAGATCGCATGTCTATTTTACCACATGTATATATACACATTTAACATTTTATAAATAGTTTCAATTGATATATTTGTAAAAATAATAAATATAATAAATAACACTAATATTGGTGGTCACAGAATATGCCTAATAAGTAAAAATGTAAGAATGTTCAGGTATTGAAAATCCCGAAAAGCGTACGTACATGGTTGATTATAAACACAAGGAAATAATACCACAAATCCAAATAGATAAATTTTGCTTGATATTTCGGTAACAACGCTGCTATCGAAACATTACACACTATTTATTTAGATTTGTGGTCTTATTTCCTTGTGTTTATAATCTATGATCTAAATTGTGTGTGTGATTTATCATTTATCTCTGCTTATTTTTAATAGCATTTATAAAATAATTAGGGGGTAAAATTATAAAAACGGGTATTTCAATAGTTAAGACCTCTCGAATTCTACCTAATTTTATGAGAACACTACGAAGTTGAACCGTCTTAAAGTGGTTTGACATACCAATTTGTTGAGAGAGATTGATATTGAATAAATATACTATTTTATATTAATCCTATATATAATATTATATAGGGTTAATATAAAGGAAATATGTAATTAAATCTTAATTAGATATCAGATGAATAATTCCACTGATGATCGTCTGTTATGATGTCACATTCCGCCCTGAAGTCGGACAGATCTCCCAGACTATTGCCATGTCGAGGAATTCCTTCAGAACAGACCTCTGCTCAGATGACAGGTACTCATCCTCCCTGCTAGAAGGGGAGACTGTCTCCTCCCTATAATAGTTTTAATAAAGAGGTTCTAGGATGGTGTTGGCATTCAAGCTCTCGAACATCTCCTCTACCTGTCTTGAATATAGAGGTTGCCTGGCCGGCATTCATATTTCTGTAAAAAATAGACATTTTGGCCAGTTAGACTTTTTTATTTTCTCAACGTTTCAACAAAAATATTTTGTCTTCGTCAGGAGAAAAAATAAAATAGAACATTTGGCAGGGCGTTGATAATTGTTCTCTAGAACAACGCCTAATGCTTTATTTATTTTATTTCTCCTAACGAAGACAAATTTTCTGTTGAAATGGTGAGAAATTAAAACTCTAACTTGTCGAAGTGTCTTTTTTTTTTTACAGAAACTCCTCTACCTGTTGTAAGAATCACTTTGTTAATCAAAATCGACGTATTCATCAATATTTAGAATCGCAGCAGGTTTCTTTCATTAAGTAACAAAAGTTTAAACAACGTTTTGTCAAAATAAGCATTATTGTATCTTGATAAAGATTGACTGATGTACCGCCATTCGAAATATTGGCGACAAAATCAATTTGTAATTTTATTTATAAAGTGATTCAAATAGATATTTAATTATTAATACACCATGTTGGTGTTATCAGTCTCAGAACTCTCAGTCTTTAACAGATTCATCTTAAATAAACTAACCGCATGAAAGGAAAGAAAACAAAGAACGTGAAACTTTATTTTTCCGTTTATCATTACTCTTCACAATTCATTCTTTCATACTTCATCTCTAAGGTTAGAAACAATCGTTATTTCTCCTTTAAAATAAATTTCGATTTTTCGTTCAAAAGAAAAACATGCGGGATAATTTTCAAATGTAGTTCTACAATTATAAGCAGCATTATATTGTATCAAGATAGGAAAATATACAGGAATAACTGAATGTTGTTTTGCATTAAATAATAGTAGAAGATAATTCCATATAATCTTTCTATAACTTAAGAATTCAGCGAAGTAAATATAAACTATGAAGACACATGGATGGGGAATATATTCACCTTGCCTTATTGCGCCATCTGTTAGAAGATTTTGAAACTATTTTTGAAGCGTATGTTTCTTTGTGAAATAAAAATATACTACTGTCTCACTGTACAAACAAGAACATTAAGCCTTCAGGGAAAAGTTTCTTTTAAAAATATTTTTTATTTAAAATTTTCTCAAGCTTTCGAACAAGAAAGCCCTTCTCCCGTAGAAACTTTTCCCTGGAGACTTAAAGTTCTTGTTTTAATATTGATTCAAGGGATTATTTTATCAATCTGTCTCACTGTAATGATTGAATAATGGGAAGTCATTGTACATTAGTGGTGAACTCTCCCAACGATTTTGCCAGTTTAATCTATCATACCGCTATTATCGACAAAATCAACTCTTCAATATTAATACTTAAATGAATTAAAACGAGACCTGAAGAGGCGTATCTTATATTTAATATTCGCAAGCTTTCGGACCGTGACGTCCTTCAACTGGCAACTGAAGGACGTCACGGTCCGAAAGCTTGCGAATATTAAATATAAGATACGCCTCTTCAGGTCTCGTTTTAATTCATTTAAATACCGCTATTATATTAAATTGAGTTATTTTGATATTATACCGATTCTGAAGTTTAACTATTTGAAAAGGTATTTTATAAATGAACTATCAAGATATAATTTGAGTCAAAACACGATCAATCAAATAAGGTTATATAAAAGGACGTACCTGGATCTGTAAAGAAAAAAAAAAAAATCTCAAAATATTTCGAAAAATTACTCCCTCTTTATCAATCACTGTACAATAAATTGATAATAGGGAAGCAATTTCTCGAAATATTTTGAGAAAAAATTGTTTTTTTTTTTCTCTACAGATCCAAATACGTCCTTTTATATAGCCTTATTTGAAGATTTAATTTACGGAGTATTAGATGATTTACTTTTATGATTCTTTAATTATGAAATTAAACCTTTATTTTCATCGGGTACAATCTTTTTAATTAAAAGATAAAAATTTATTTTATATAGAATAGACTTGTATACAAGAAAGCTAAAATATTAATACATGGGTATAAACATCCCATCTGCATTTATTAATAGAAACTATTTTATCGCGCGAATGTTACCTTTTATTAAAAACAATATTAAATTATCAAAATCTTACTGCAACGAGAACAATATTGAAAGATTTGAATACAATATTAGATTGATAGGACGGATTGGACTGAGGAAACTACAGGGAGGGTTCACAACCGATGAGCCAGGCCTTTCCAATATTTTTCTAATTGCATTAAGGGTATTTATAGGTCACCTGTTTAAAAGGTGAAGCATTTGCGCTAATAAAGTTTATGTTTATGATTAGTACAAGGGGGAGCAGTAACAAGCTCGCTAAAAAACCTGGGTTCAGCTGGCCCGGCTGATAGTACCCTGTAAGGGCTCCTAATCCAGGGATACAGGTTGAGCAGTGTTTGTACTCCATGTTAGGAGCGGCTGCACATGGCGTCTGTTCCTCATGTCAGAGGCGGCCATTTCTTTTGGAGCTAAGTCGGCCTGCCACTGAGTAGTGCTCACAGTCTTAATGAAAAAGGCAGACGCATTCTACTTCACCCAGTCATGATGGTTGTCAAATACCATCAAGGGTCACAACTTGATACTCTAATGATTGAGTGGAGATAAGAAAGAAGAAGACTTAATTAGTTATTATATAAATTAATAAAAGAGGGCATTATGTGATGGTACAACTGAAGGTTGCTGATGGCTAGTGCCATCTGTCTAAATGAATATCAACTAATTGGTAAATTGGAATTACTCCAGAATATTGGCCGAATAACGTTTCTAGATAAATCAAGAAAAGCCAACCAGGTACGTGTTTCTGTCTGTTAGCCCTCGTCAGAAAGATGCAGGCTGCATATCGCCGATTAGTTAACATTTATTGCGACCCATCAACAATTTAGTTGCAAAATCCGGAGAGATATCTTTTTTTTTTTTTCAATTTACCATCCTAATCATAGTAAAATTTTACCTTTTTGTATTATATTTATTGAAATTGTTTTATTATATATATACGACAAACAATAATATAAATTCCAATATTTGATTATATATTCTAAATTATTTTTCAATATAAGTTGAATAACAAATGAATTCAACATTTCTTTTGAAATATAAAAAAACAAATAATTGTGTCTTTATAAAATATAAATTTTAGTGAATCGATATTAAACTGTCTTCAAAATATTATTTAAATCGAATAACTATTATATAGAAATAAATAATTCACAAAGTATCGTCTGTAGAAAAAATAGTCTTTATAATGATTTGACTATTGGAAAAACATTTTTGTTCTTTTTTCCATTTCCAATAAAGAGTTATCATTACGAGGTTTCCCCAATAAAAAATATATATATTTTTTGGTTTTTAAAATAAAAAATGGTTTAATTTCTCAAAGATAGAAATCAATGAATTGAAATAAATTGAATTTTTTATTCTTTCTCTCTCTCTGACTATAAATGTAGGATAGATATGGTGATATATGCGTCATTCTAACACACACGTTCCTTAAGAAAACATTTTGATAAAAAATAAAAAAACTTGTTGTTTTCCCAACAGCAAGAACAAAGTGCCTGGAGCAAATAGAGTCCTGGGAAAAAAAAGGAATGACTTGTTTTTTTACTTCCTTTAATAAAAACATTCTGTGTTTCTATATGGTTGTATTGATGGTTGTAAAATTGATCGAATACAAAATTCAAATATAACACCACAATATTAATAGGCATGTTGGAATTGAAAATGTGAATATTTGGTATTTGTATTATAGAGTTGAACAAATGTTTCTAATATTGTAATGATATTTTATATTTCGGTTGTGATAGCACAAGAAAATGTTTTACAAATTCAGAGTTTCAGTGCTTTTTATTTTCACACACACATATACAAACAAAAAAAAATTATATCAAAATTCGAAACTATTTTAAAGGCGTAAGATTCTTTTTGAAAATAAACAATTTCTACTGCCCTTACTGCAATGGAAAAATTAATGGGAGGGGCTGGCTCATCAGTGGGGAGAGTGGGAGGGTTCGCCACTGATGAGCCAGGCCCTCCTATTAATTTTTCCATTGCAGTAAGGGCAGTAGAAATTGTTTATTTTCAAAAAGAATCTTACGCGTTTAAAATAGTTTCGAATTTTGATAACAGATGACGCGCTAGTGCATCATATTATACATATTATATAACGAATGAAAATAATTGAAGCAATTTGTAAAAATGTATGTATTTTTAAGAAAAGGTAACCATGTACGCGTTTCGGGCTGTTGGCTCTTATCAGCGTGGTACCAACTGTACCTAAACAGATGGGGCAAGTCATCAGCAAATTTAGTTGCACGAAATCAGGAGTTATTTATTTCATAATTTATCCACTTGATCCCAGTACAATTTCACATCTGCACTACGTATTCACATGAAGCTATATTTTCTATCCAGAAACAGAAATACATTAGGTAGGAGGTTGTATATTCCATCAATAAAAGAAATAGGTTGAGAACAATCTGTTTGGGCGGAGTTTGTATGGCTTTTAAAATGGACCAATCAGCGACATTCCTCAGGGAGCACTTGAAGGTAATTTGTCCGAGTGATAGACTTTCCAAATTTGCATAGATCAGAGAGATAAAAAAACTTAATGATAATGGCGAGAAGGAACTTTTAATTTAACCTTCATTCTCACGGTTAATGGTTTGAGAGGTTTTTTTGTCACTTTTAAACAATCGTTTGAATAAATTTGCCAAGAAACATTACTTTTGGTTTGTTTTATTTCTTTGTTGCCCCCATATATGTTGATAAATAGATTCCTTTGTTGCATATATTTATTGTCTCCTATCTTACTTCTTAGAAAAACATCCGAAAATACTCTTATGCAAATAAGTATTTGACTCTGTGGTAATTAATATCTATTCTTGACGATTATTTTTTGAAATAAAACAAATTTCTACTGCCCATACTGCAATGATAACATAATGGAAGGGCCTTAATTATTACAGTAAGGACATTTGAATATTGTTTTATTTCAAAAAAAGAATCATAAATGTCAGAAATTATTCGATGTTCTTATAACAAACGGCGCGCTAATGCATCGTAGTTAATATTGAAGCGTATTTTTTACGATTGCCTGTTTGTTTTATATTGGGATGATAAACACAAATGAATTATTTTTGTGCAATTTTAAAGGGAGTGGTGCTTCTTTAGGTACACTTACTGATATTTATACTTTATTATAAGGCAATAACGTGCTAATATAATTAAATATCCCTAACTGGCCTTGTATTTATTGCTTACAGGAGAGCATTTCTTGATGTGAATATTTATATGTAATTCTACTGTCCTAAAAGCTTATGTCCATAGTTTGCTTGAATACCATTTCTAAGATTACACCCTTCATTGCAGCGTATAAAATTCGAATTATCCAATACAGTATTACAGCTCTGAAAAGCGGTCTGGTAGATTAAATTGGTGAAACCGCTGGGATGGTTCACCACTGATGAGCCAAGCCCTCCATATATAGTTTTACATCGCAGTAAGGAAAGTAGAAGTTTGTTTAAGGTTTAAAAAAGAAACATTCGTGCTTCATGATGTTTACATTTATTATTTATACTTTATCAACATGAGATATTTCATCAACCTTTGAGGTTTTGCCAAATAAGTGCATTTCTAGATGATGCTGTCATGCTCTAAACTTTCTCTAAGAAACCAAATTTCTCTACTTTTGGTTATCAGCCAGGAACCGATCTCTGCTCCTTCAATGGCCAGAGACTTACATTCCTCCTTATATACTTTTAGTAACGAATTTTAACCATTTCTTGATCTCACATCATTTTCTATGTGACTTCCATACTACACCCATCTCGACTGTACCATAAAATATTACATTATTACAAATAAATACTCATACCATGCGTACAAACACAAATATTGACATGTTTTCATAATTAAAATAAATCATCATGAAATATACATGAATAATATGCCCTCATGAACAAAACATAATAAAGCGGAAAGTATTTGATGTCGTCAGGTCGTCTATTTTTTCGAAGGAGATAGACACAATTTTGTTCACACTTGGTTATCTCGTATGTATCCAATAAAAGTGTATTCAATAAAGATCACTGCAATATATTTCAGAGTTATTGTCTCAATCTCGATATACATGTTAAAAGGCACAACTTTCATATGTTTTGTCCATGAGTGTATATAGCTAATATTATAGATAAAAGGTTTCCAATATCATTAACATATTCAATTCAGAGCTAATAAAATACGTTTGTAAAAGTATAATTTTATTAATTATATATTTTAATAATATAGAGAAAATTACCTGTACTCTAGAATTTTGTTTTAATCTCTGCTCACGGCTTACATAACATCAACCAAACTTATTAACATATGTCCAGGTTGGCGCCAAGGCTATGCAATTAAATTGAGATCTAAGGCAATTAGCATCTCTGTTCATCCTTAATACGGCGTCGCTAATTGGTAATTTAATTAGGAAAGAATGATTAGCATCGTTTTTAAATGTATTTCTAATTATTTTATAAATTACACTTAAAACTTTCTTTTAAATATTTAAGCAAATAATATCTCACACACATTTCCTATTAAATATTTAAATTTAAAAACAGACGAATAATTGCCAAAGATTACCAAAATATATCGAAGATGGAGATTTCCATCAATATTTGGCCTAGCCTCTCTACTTTCGACACTTTGCTCATAAGTAAAAAAAAAAAAACTATTATTCTACCAAATTCAAATTGTCCCCTTCAAAGTTGTCCCCGTTGGCCGCGATGCTCTTCAGCCACCTTTTTTTCCAGTCGGCAAAACACCTCTGGTAGTCTGTTTTCGGGATCGCCTTCATGGCCTTCTTCGATTCCACTTTGATCTCTTCTATGCTATGAAATTTCCGACCCTTTAACATTTTTCTGAGCTTTCCAAAAAGGAAGAAGTCGCAGGGGGCCAAATCGGGACTGTAGGGGGGTTGGGGTAACACAGAGGTTGAGTGGTCCTCCAGGAAATTCGAGATTTTGAGGGCTGTGTGCGCCGGCGCGTTATCGTGGTGGAGGGTCCACGACTTGCTCCTCCACAGCTCCGGCCGTTTCTGCCTGATCGCTTCCCCCAATCGCCTCAAAACTCCCAGGTAGGAGTCAGCAGTTATTGTAGAGCCTTTTTGTTGAAATTCATGATGAACGATGCCCTGGTAGTCGAAGAACACCATCAACATGACCTTGACTTTGCTGGGAGCCTTCCTCGCTTTCTTTGGTCTCGGCTCCGATGCCTGTTGGGTAGTTTCCGAATCAAGGCCGTAAATCCAAGTTTCGTCTCCAGTAATGACTCTCTTCAGAAATTCGGGGTCGTCGGTTGTCGCTTCGAGATTGAGACTGGCCGTTTCTTCCCGGGCGTTATTTTGATCAAAAGTCAAATCTTTGGGAACGAGAACGCGGCGTTGAGTCTTCTTACTCCCAAAATGTCCTTCATTATCGATTGAGTCGACCCGAATGATATCTCTGCTTCTTCGGCGACCTCCCTGACAGTTATTCGTTGTTCTTCACGCACCAGTTACAACACCTTGTCCACTTTTTCAGGCGTGGTTGATGTGGACGGTCTCCCGGAACGCTCGTTGTCGGCGGTCTCTTCCCGACCCTCCTTAAAGCGCTTGTACCACTCGAAAACTCGTCTTCGGCTCATGACGGCATCCCCGTAGGCTTTTGCAATTTCCAAAAAATTTCGGTACCCTTGAAACCGTTTTTCACACAGAACTTGATGCAAATTCGTTGATCCTCCATTTCGGTGACTAACGAAATCGAAGCACGGGCAAAATGGCTTCACTTTCGAACAGCCGCTGCTCGCGCTGTTGTGGCGCGTGATTTTTGAAAATTGGCAGGACTCCAAGCCAAGGGCGACGCTTGCGTTTGCCACAAACCGGGAGAAAATATATTGAGTTTTCAGGATTTTATGAGCAAAGTGTCGAAACCTTTTGATCAGAGTAGTATTCTCGGCAAATTCTGAAGCTTTCATTCGTATCCTTGTGTTCTTCATGAAATCAAAGTCTGCCCTCCACTGACGAGGGCCATTAACCCGAAACCCTTAGTCTTTCAGTGGACGCTTCTCAGTTTATCAAAGCTGGTGTTGTGGCTTTGTCACCGACCCGAGGCCGCTAGTTTGCGGAAACGGTTAATAGATGGTGTCTATTTTGACGGGAGAGGTGACCATTATTTTATAAACTATATCATAGGTTGTAGAATGGACATAGAAATATTCTAGGTGTAAATACATAATATAATATTTGTCTTTTGACATTTTGGAAAGAAACTACGAAGTAAGAAAGAATTGTTCGGTGAAAACACGATAAGAATATAAAAAAATACTTTTCGAGATTTATTGCCACGACTCTAAGAAATAAATGTTTCTCCGTATAAATCCAACCTACTGTATATCTATCGTTTATATATTAACCTTATCCAGTTTTCTATAAAAATGTTATTTAAAAATCGAAATATTTTTTAAAAAATATTCACAATACAAATTCACATGTTGCTACAAAGTTTTGGAAATCAAAATTATTGTTAAAATGCTTTCTAATTATAAAATATCCAAAAGCTTTCGCGTAAGTTTCTTTATTTAAAATTGTTTACAAGTCCAGCAGGCTACCCCAGACATGGCATCTACCAGGTAAGCGGAGCACTGTGGGTTCGATTCTCATCTCTGGACACTTTTATTCTTCCGTTCATTAATAACTCCTCACAATTCATACTTTCATACTTCATCCCTAAGGATAGAAATAGTCGTTATTTCTCCTTAAAATAATTAAAATTACGATTTTTTGTTCTGTAAAATGAAACGTTTGCGGTAAATTTTGTTAAACGTCGTTCTACAGCCGCATTATATTGTATTATAAATAGGTCTGTATGTCGCTTAGGTTTGTTACATAAATAGTACCCTGTCTTCATGCGAGATTATAATGAATTTTATAATTAAAAAGACATATATTGGATCAAAATATCATTTATTTTACCAATATTACAGTTGGCTGAACGCCAACCTTTATCAAGGTATTATAACACATATATATTTTTATATATTATGACATTAATATGTTATAATACCTTAATAAAGGTTGGCGTTCAGCCAACTGAAATATTGTTGAAATAAATGATATTTTGATCCAATATATGTCCTTTCAATTAAATATTTATTTATGGATTGCTCTATTTTAAAAATAATAGAATTATTCTCTATTTAGATAGAAAGTGGAGAAAACCAAGTACAGCGATATATATGGCATATTGTGGTTCCACAAATAAAGAATAAAACAAAAGAATTAGAATTCTCAAGTGGAACTCCCAACTAACTCTTTGTTCCCGGAGTTTGAAACGACTTTTCTATTCCTTTAGAATTACTTCATTCTTCTTTTCTAACTACATTCGGATTAAAATAACTCTTTCTTCACATAAACTTTGATATTTGGTTTCTATGTTTTTATCTTTAATCTTTCTTTGGCTATAACATTTGTGGTTGATTCTATAGCGATTACGAGCCATCTATACTTATTTGTATATAAGAATCTTTCCAGTTGGTCTCGAGGACCACGCCATCACCATCTCCTCAGCGGCGAAGTATGCGATCTGCGTATTCTTCGTAAATCGCGAAATACGTGGTGTCGCTGGAGACCTGCTGGTGATTCTCCACCAAACTCTGCAGCGGTGGTAGAGGCGCCATATACATTATACATAGTATCATATATATAATTATCCTTTTTAAATAGTGCAGACTGTGCATTTCTCTATGTATTGACAATATGTCAATATAATTATTTTAATTAAACGAAAAACATAGTGAAGGAAGACGAGTACAAATGGTACCATAGTCCTTATAAGTCGCGCTTCATTGCTCGCCTGTTGAAGGGTTTTTACCCGAAAGCTTGTACCTATGCATCAATAAAAGAAACTCGTCTTCCTTCACCATGTTTTTCGTTTAATTTCAAATCAGGAAGAATTCTTTATCTATATTATTTTAATTGTTAATTGTCTATATATTAGAAATGGAAGCATTAAAACATTAATGTTTCTTTCTAAATATAAAACAAACTTCTACTGTTTTTACTGTGATTACCTCACTTCACCACTGATGAGCCAAGCCCTCCCAATATGTTTTCACCGCAGTAAGGACAGTAGAAAAGTTTGCTTTATGCTTAAAAGAAACATTCATACTTTAATGCTTACATTTCATAAATATGGTTGAAGTTACATTTATATGTTACATTTTAAAAGAATTAGTGTTTATAACACTAATTTATTTATTTATTCATTTAACAGTTGGGAGAGACACGCCATATCCACAATTTGGATATTTGCGTATATATTTTAAATTATATACAATTAATACAATTGAACATTGGAAATCATTAAAATTAAACGTTCGATGTCAAATTTTACATATAGCAATTATAAGTAGTAGCTTGAAATATGTACAGTCAACACTTTCGCCTCAAAATATACATCCTGCAGAATCTATTAAACTTGATGTATTGGTCTTTATTGCGCAAGCAGCTTGTTTTGTATTAGTCAGGTAAAGTTGGTTTTCTTCCCTTAGATCAGAAGTTAATTCTGATTATATTAATATTAAATATATATTAATTTTTAATAGATTATATTTATGTACTTAGAGAAGTACCTCTCCCTTTAATTATGCATCGATGTATTATATTCTTCACCCCAAGTAAATATATTTAATTTGTGGTGATAAAAAATGTGCCACAACATCAGTTTTGTAAAATTCAGACAGAAGCCAATCTGTAATTCATGGTTTCAAGCTGAGCCTAACTACTTGAACAAACTACTTGATAAGTAAATAATTATCTAATACACAATAAAATCCTAAATAATTGCAATTAGATATTCAATGAACGAAAGGAAGAAAAATTGCAACGAGTTTCTTTATTCTAAATGTTGGCGAGCTTTCAGGCGTTAGCCTATCTTCAGGCCGATTTCGCAAAAAAATATATATACAAATAACTCCTATCTTTTCTATTTTCACGACTGCATCTCCAATTCCTTATCTTTTCAACAATAAAAATGTTCAGAGTTATAAAATGTTCAGAGTTATAAAATGTTTAGAGTTATAAAATATTTTATATAATTGATTATCTCCTGAACGTGCAAATTTTAGGGTTGCTGATAGTTCACGCCATCTATCGGAATAAATTTAAATATATCTTTATATATTTCACACAGAATGTTGCGAGTCAAAAATCTATAAAACGCCTTAAATTCAACGATAAATCAATAAATAATTTCCCCGAATATTTAATCCTCTTGAACAAACATATAAGGGGATAACTTATTAATGAAGCTACTTCAAACATTCAAACTTTGTTTTAAATTCTCTATCTATGTACATAGCTATCTGTGCAAACACGCTGGATAATTCATTATTGTACATTGTTATAGTTTCCAACAATTGTTTAATACAATGACTGCAGGTGTCATCACGGTAACATGAACACATTATCTATATAGAAAGGTAGAATTATATATAATTTATATGAAAGATAGTTGGCATTAAAGTAGAGTAATGATAATTAAAAACAAATTATAAAAATATTTATTTTAAGGTATCAAAAAGGTTTTGTTTTTTATGTAACAACATAGGGTTATAACAAGTTCACGCTGTAGCTTCGGCAGTTACGCGTCATTTAAGCAGAACATAAGAAAAAAAATGAAGAATTGAAGGTATTAGAATAAGAAAAAGATAAAAAAGACAGAACCATGTTAACCTTTTATTCAAACCTTTAAAGGTAAAAATAGAGAAAATTTAATTTTTTAATGTATTTTTTTTCTTTGCTATATTTACATTATACTTTCAATTCGACATCAAATTTTACTATAATTTTATTTATATACTATAAAAGATTTATATATATATATATATGTCATAAAAAAAGATGTATTTTAGGTACGTTACCAATTCATTCATGCAGTCGTGGATTGAAGTGAAATGATAACTTTTATATCCAAAATTGTATTTTTTTTTAATGATTATATTTTAAGAACAAAACAGTTTGCATACATACAATTTTATGAAAATAATCTAAGTATAAACAAAAAACATCTTGGGTTGTACTCCTTTTGTTGAGGATTTTAAAAATCAACTCTGTGTTTGGTTCTATGATTATTTAAAATATAATTATATTAATGAATAATAAAAATCATATTTTTATTATGTCATTTCTTCCCTCCAAGGATAAAAATTAGGGAGTAATTTTCAAAGTAAAAAAAAGTATCATTATTATTTACATAGATTATCAATTAAGATGGAGGATACCAATTGAAACTATATCAATGATGCTCTTTATTTCTTCTACATATTCCTATTGGTACCTTTTTTCTTGACAGTAGCTGAAAATTATCCAATCTTATTTGAATTTATAGGTGTCTCCTTCCTATAATTCATAAGAGGATTTACCTCATGAATTGAGTAGGCCTTCTCAGGCTCTCAAGATTCAAAAGGTATTTTGCCACATGCCAAATAAAATATATCTTTGAAAATCACAAATTTATTTCTCATAATGACGAGTGGTATCCAACATCTTGTTTCACATTTATTTGGTTTGATCAGAATAAAAACATGAAATAATGGGTTATTTACTTCCACATAAATGAAAAATATTTACACATGAAGTTTTACTATTTACATAAAAAAAAAAAAAAGAATGTTCGAATATGAAATGTTCCATATAAAGTTTGTGAGGGAAAAATATATAGAATCATATGAGTGAATTTCTCAACAAATAAAATCAAAATGTAAAATATTTACAACAATTGAAAAGAAAAGTGTCAAGTTATATCTTATGTGTGCACAAAAATTATATTCTCAAGGCTTAATTTTTAGGCGTAGTTATTTTTGGTATTGTCTTATTTATATTAAGATTTCCCTACCATTATTTAGTAAGAAGAGGGATTCTACTTTTCACTACCTTAGGTGCCACTTGTTGGTTTGTTTTTTTCTCTAAAGTGGGTATTTTACTTTTTGTCAGTTTTAACTCAAATCCTTCTTTTGAGTAGTATGGCCTCAATTTGGATGAATGAATTACCATGGTAGTTTTTCCTAAATTAGATTGGGGTTTATCAATTTCATAATTGACTGGGGATATCTGTTTTAAGATTGTAAATGGCCCAGACATTGGAGGCATTAATTTTCGGTTATCTGGATGGTAAAAGGTTTGTAACCAAACTTTATCGCCTACTTTAAAGGTGGAAGGTTGATAATGTTGATCATATCTAATTTTATTTATCTGATGAAATTTTAATGTATTATTATAGGCATTTGTTCTGGCAGTGTCTATAGGGGGGTAAAATTCTGATTCTTTTAAGGGGGGATCATAAGGGAGCTTACCATACAAAAGGTAAGTAGGAGTATAGCCTGTTATGGAATGGGGAGTATTATTATATTCAATTAGTACTGAATCTAACAATTTCGTCCATGGTATTGATTTTTCTTTCAAGTTATTGAATTTACATCTTAACCTGGTTATTATAGTTTGGTTAAGTCGTTCATTTAACCCATTACACTGAGGTCTTGATGATGAAGTCAATAATTGTTTAATGTTATTGTTAATCAAATATTTTCTAAATCTTGGTGAAGTAAATGATGGTGCCCTGTCACTTAAAAATTGTTTGGGTTTTTGTATTTGAAAAATTTTGTTTAGGCAATTTATATATGAGTCAGTAGTTTGACTTTTTGAGGGGAAAGCCCAAATGTATCTAGTAGCATGATCTACGATGATGTGAAGGAATTTCTTTGTGGAATTATAGTAATTTAGTCCACCTACTGTGTCTATAGACACAAGATCAAAAGGATCCTTAGCTGGGGGGAGACTTTCCAACAGACCAAATTTCTTCTGGTGAGATATTTTATTGAGTTGACACACCTCACAGTGTTTTACATAATTAGAAATATCTTGAATTAGGTAGGGCCAATAATAGATAGGGGAAATTAGATTTAACATTTTAGATACTCCTATATGGCCGTAATCTTGATGAGCTCTTATTAATACTTTTTCTCTTAATGATGGTGGAACAACACTTTTGATTAATCCTTTTTTCTTTATTGTTAAAAGTCCATTAAATTTAGTATATTTCCTATCATTGATGTTATCATCAAATTGAGCTTGTTTTAGTCCTGGGTCAGAAACAAAATGAGCTATGGGGTATCTGCTGAGAAAATCAGCTTCTTTATTTTCAGTTCCTCTTATGTGTTTTATCTCAAAGTCAAACATTGAGAGCTTTAAGCTCCATCTAAATAATCGTCCTTTTGGGTTCTTTATGTTCTTCAAATACTTTAGAGAAGCATGGTCTGTATGGATGGTGAAATGCACGCCATCTAAGTAGGGTAAAAAGAAATCCACAGCATCAATAATAGCAAGGCATTCTTGCTCAGTTACACAATAGTTTGATTCATAAGATGTCATTCTACGGCTTCTATACGCTATGGGCTTTAAAGGCCCATCGGGTTGTTCTTGTTTTAGGATAGATCCGATCTGTTCTTGGCTAGCATCCGTGTAAAGGTGTATAGGATATTTGGGATTATAGATAGCTAATATAGGTTTTGAGGTTATCATATTTTTTAATTTAGAAAATGCGGTTTCGCATTCTTCATCCCATTTCCATTTTACATCTTTTTTCAACAAATTATTCAAAGGGAGTCTGAGTTTAGCATAATTAGGGATAAATTTCGAGTAAATGTTAATAGATCCTAAAACTCGTTGTAAATCCTTTTTATTCCTTGGGGAATTCAATTTTCTAATCGTTTCTATATTATTAGTGCTGGGTGAAAATTGATGGTTTGATATTTCATATCCTAGAAAAGAAATCTGATAAGTAGCGAATTTACATTTACTTAGTTTTAGCTTAATATTTTCCTTTATGCAAATATCTAAAATTACTTTTAAATGGGTCAAATGTTCCTGAAAATTATTTGAAAATATAATGAAGTCATCGAAGTAATTCATGCAAAAATCAACATCATATTTATTTAAAATTTGCCTTAAAACTCTTTGGAATTGACTTGGACTATTTTTTAATCCAAAAGATAATTTATTAAATTCGTAAAGTCCGTGAGTGGTAGTAAAAGCTGTGTATTCTTTATCATCTGGGTGTATATCTAAATGGTGATAACCTGATAAAAGATCTAGTGTAGTGAAGATATTAGCTTCTGAAAGCTTATCTAATATAGAATCTATTCTTGGTATGGGCTTAGAATCTCTTTTTATTATATCATTTAATTTTCTGTAGTCTATTACTAGTCGAATTTTACCTTCATTTCGCTTATTCACCAACATAGCAGGGGATGCATAGGAGGAATAAGATGGTCTAATGACATTATATTTTAAAAGTTCTTCAATCTGTCTTTTAATTTCAATGTTGTCCGAGAAGGAAGGTCTAAAAGGCTTTAATGAAATAGGTGTTTGTGAGGTAAGTTTAATTCTAATTGGATCTGCTTTAATATGTCCTATATCCATTTTATGGGCAGCAAACGCTTCCTTATTTTCCTTAATTAATTTAATTAAATCAGATTTTTCATATGGTGAAAGTTTTTCATCAAATTCTACACTATTAAAATTTCTAAAATCATTTTCATTAGGAGGAATAATAGATTTAAATAAAGGAATTACATTATGATGTGTATAATTATTATTATTAGGGTTATGGTAATTAACATTAAGAATTCTACCAAATTGAGTAATTGTAAAACTTTGAAAATCAATGTCTAATTTAAATAATCTTATATGGTGTAAAGAAAGCAATACATATGGCAAATTAATATCAGAGGAATAAAAATCAATATCTCTAGTAATAAATCCTATAGTTGTATTAACATTAATTTTTGAATTTATATTTAGCATACCGGATGTCTGTTTAATAAGAGGTAAATTATTAAAAACAACATAGTTTGGTTGAATCTTATCTATCATATGTTGAGGAATTATAGAGAAGGTACAGCCAGTATCCATGAGAGCTACAATACTGTTATTATTCACATTTAGATTTATATACAGACCTTGGCGTCAGGAGTGTTGAGGCGGAGCTGGTCGGCATTCGCTCGAAGGGGCTGTTGTCTGCGTCAAGGTGTCCATGGATCGAGACGGCACGGACATGAAGCTTGCAGCGGGGGGGGGGCTTGCACGGCCCTCTCGCGAAACCAGCACCTATTCTCAGGATGGAAGCGTCCGGCATGTCCCCGGTTCAGGCAAATTCGGCAAGGACGTCTTTTAGAACTATAGTCCATAGGGCTTCTACCTGGATGTCCCCATTGCTTTTGTTGTACTTCCATTCTTGGGGCTGTTTCCCTTTTAATAGATGACTCCTCCATTTCCTTATGTGATTCCCTTCTTATTGAATGTTTCTCCACATTTGCATCTTTATTTGGCAAATTCTGCAAGCTTTTTGCGTGAATTTCTAGAAATTCCATTAAATCCTTAATTGAAGGCACAACCCTTGGGTTGTTCTGCAATTCCCACTGTTTTCTTGTGGTTTTATCAAGCTTATCTTGTATGATCTCGACGAAAAACACATCAGATAAACTATCGATTTGGTAACCTAATACCTTCACTGTTCTTACTATCTCGTTGCAACTATCTAGAAGTTTAAACATTGACTTATGGTTGTCATCGGCTAACTTTGGTAATCTTAATGCATTATCTATTTGGGTGAAAATCAGATCCTTTGGATTATCATATCTTGTTAATAAGGTTTGCCAAACCTCAACATAATTATCGGCTGTAATTGGAAATGCGTTGACCAGTCTTAGGGCTTCGCCTCTCAGTTGGCCTTTCAAATATTGTAACTTTTCAATTTCCGGTATTTGTGAATTAGAACCAATTGCAGAATAAAATAAATCCTTAAATGAAAGCCATGATTCTAATCTACCATCGAAAGTTGGCAATTCAAGTTTAGGCATTTTAACATGTAAATTTACTTTTTTTCAGATGTTTCTTGCCCATTATGCCTTAAATCCAATTCACACTTTAATCTTATACACTTATCTATGCAATTTTCCACTACGTCATTCAAATCCTCATCCTCCAGTTTCTGCAAGAAAATATCACTCATTTTCATCAAATCATTATTTGCATACTCTAGTTTGCATTTCGTTGCATTTACATCTACCATAGACACAATGGATTCGATATTTTCTTCAATGCCTTTTATACTTTTTTTTATCCTTTTTAATTTCTTAATTAAAGTTTCGACTTCCATAATTGCTATTCTTTTATCTATATCTTTTCCCAAATATCTTAGTTGCAATATATGGCTTTGAAATCTATTGGAATTCTTCTCGTACAGGGTTAAAATACATCCTGTCGACTATTAAAAAAGATGTCATAAAAAAAGATGTATTTTAGGTACGTTACCAATTCATTCATGCAGTCGTGGATTGAAGTGAAATGATAACTTTTATATCCAAAATTGTATTTTTTTTTAATGATTATATTTTAAGAACAAAACAGTTTGCATACATACAATTTTATAAAAATAATCTAAGTATAAACAAAAAACATCTTGGGTTGTACTCCTTTTGTTGAGGATTTTAAAAATCAACTCTGTGTTTGGTTCTATGATTATTTAAAATATAATTATATTAATGAATAATAAAAATCATATTTTTATTATGTCATATCTATATATATAAAAATGAATGTATGTCTGTTTGTCCTTTATGCCTGACCAAACTACTCATTGGATCGCCATGAAACTTTGGGAAGTTATTTAGTATAGTACTGGGAAGGTTTCTAGCAAATAAAATATATATATATAAAAATGAATGTATGTCTGTTTGTCCTTTATGCCTGACCAAACCACTCATTGGATCGCCATGAAACTTTGGGAAGTTATTTAGTATAGTACTGGGAAGGTTTCTAGCAAATAAAATTTTTGAAATAACTTTTCGCCTAGATATAATCAAGATAAATATTCTAATTTATCTGTTATAATTCAACAATCTGCTCTAAATATTATCATGATGATACGATGATTTTGTAATGTAGAAAATTAGGAAAGACAAAATTCAGGATGACACGGCAATTTATTTGAGACAAGAATAATGATACAATTCCAAGGCAAGATACTATTCCTTTAACTTCCAATTACGGAGGGAACCAATTAATAATGATTTTATTCAACTTATCGAGTATTTTTCAAGGGACAGGGAAAAAATGTTCACTTTATCGAGAGATTCGTTAGACAAACCTTTACTCGGGTAAAATCCGGGCGAAGCCGGGAATATCCATTTCGTAGCTACACCGTCTCTCCAAGAGGCAGTCTCTTATTAAAGGTCTATTAGAGATTCTTTAATAGCAATTAGAATCTTCAATGAGAGACCACCAACAGGAGAAACAAGTTGATTCATGTTTTTAGGTGGTCTTTCTTAAGAGACTCTATTTACATATTTAAAATATGAAAATATTAAAATATTTTAAAATTAAAATATTTTAAAATCAACATTTTCTTACTGTTACGTTTAATTACTGTTAATATCTATATATATAAAAATGAATGTATGTCTGTTTGTTTGTCCTTTATGCCTGACCAAACCACTCATTGGATCGCCATGAAACTTTGGGAAGTTATTTAGTATAGTACTGGGAAGGTTTCTAGCAAATAAATTTTTTGAAATAACTTTTCGCCTAGAAATAATCAAGATAATTATTCTAATTTATCTGTTATAATTCAACAATCTGCTCTAAATATTATCATGATGATACGATGATTTTGTAATGTAGAAAATTAGGAAAGACAAAATTCAGGATGACACGGCAATTTATTTGAGACAAGAATAATGATACAATTCAAAGGCAAGATACTATTCCTTTAACTTCCAATTACCGAGGGAACCAATTAATATTGATTTTATTCTACTTATCGAGTATTTTTTCAAGGGACCGGGAAAAAATGTTCACTTTATCGAGAGATTCGTTAAACAAACCTTTACTCGGGTAAAACCCGGGCGAAGCCGGGTACATCCATACAAGAATAATGATACAATTCCAAGGCAAGATACTATTCCTTTAACTTCCAATTACCGAGGGAACCAATTAATATTGATTTTATTCAACTTATCGAGTATTTTTCAAGGGACCGGGAAAAAATGTTCACTTTATCGAGATATTCGTTAAACAAACCTTTACTCGGGTAAAACCCGGGCGAAGCCGGGTACATCCATACAAGAATAATGATACAATTCCAAGGCAAGATACTATTCCTTTAACTTCCAATTACCGAGGGAACCAATTAATATTGATTTTATTCAACTTATCGAGTATTTTTCAAGGGACCGGGAAAAAAATGTTCACTTTATCGAGAGATTCGTTAGACAAACTTTTACTCGGGTAAAACCCGGGCGAAGCCGGGCGGGTCCGCTAGTATATATATATATATATATAATTACATTTAATTTTATGTGAAAAATAATTTTAAAATAAAATAATAAAAAAGGACATGTGTTGGTATCAAAATTAAAAAAAAGACATATCCTGACCACACTCACATGAACTTTATAGATGGCAGAGCGCCATCTAGTGAAACATAAATCAACTAAACGTTGTTTTAGCCTGTTCCCTGATATTAGAACCACGCTGACGAGTGCCAACAGCTCGAAACGGGTTGGTGGTTGGCTTTTCAAGACTTATCAAGAAAATGGGTTGGCTAAATATCAGGGGACAGGCTAAATCAATGTTTAGTTGATTTCTGTTCCACTAGATGGCGCTCTGCTATCTGAAAACTCCATGTGAACGTCGTTAGGATATGACTTTGTATATATAAAATTACATATATACTAGCCGAATGACCCGGGCAACGCCCGGGTTTTACCCGAGTGCGTATATATTTTAAAAACGTTTTAATTCAAATACTATTCGTTACAATTATAAATTGGCGCCATGGATGTCACTCTTGTGAAACGTCCCGTTCCAAACTGTGTGTTTTTAAAATGTTTTAATTAAAATACTATTCGTTACAATTATAAGGTACTTATATATATTTAAAGGTTCTCAAAAAAAAAAAAAAAGGTTACCGATTTAAAAGTTTATTTTATTTTATTTAAAGAAACATATTTTCATTTAAGTATTGTTATTTATTTTAAAAGATTAAGTAATTGTGCAAAACGATAATTGCCTTAAAAAGAAATTGCCTTAAAAAAAAAAGAAACATTCGCGGTGATTTTGTCTTGCATTCGTTTATACAATTACTAGACGAATGACCCGGGCAACGCCCGGGTTTACCCGATTAAATATTTTATTCAAACACTATTCGTTACAATTATAAATTTGGCGCCGTGGATGTCACTCTTGTGAAACGTCCCGCTCCAAACTTTACATGTACATTAGGTCAGCTGATATTACCTCCCATCTTCACCGCTAGAGGCGTTGCTCGCGAGCAAAAGGGCAAACTCGACGAATATTCGGGATAGAGACCTGAAAATTTCACTATAAGTTTTTCCAGATTCTACTCTATATACTGTTAAAATTTCAGTCAGATTAGTTACGATATAAATCTTCAAATCGAGCGAGCGTCTATAAATATTTCGATTTAGATAAAGTATTTTAATTATTAAGCGAACTATTATTAAAAAAAATTGAGAAGATTTCGATTTTAAACGTATTTATAACCTTGATAGAGGGCGCTGTTCGTGAGCCAAGTAGAATAATTTGAATATATATTTTTAATATGTAATTTATATATAATTTAAAATAGCCTATCGTTTTCCTCGTATTTTTTTTACCTATGTATGGAAATTTTGGTACAGTAAAAAAAAAAAAACTATGCTTCAATAATATTTAAAAAAAAAACACCCAGGCTAAGTTTCAAACCAAGGTTGTGGAAACACGAAGCCGCACACCTAACCATTAAGCTACGCTTGGCAGCATAAATATTCGCATGTAAAGCTATTTCAGGCCTTAGATATTTCTAACCCCCTTTTTGAAATAGGTTTTTGAAACATGGAAATTATAATACTTCAAATAAATTGAAATAGAGTGAACACAAATAAAACATACCAAATATTTCGAATTAGAGCAGTTATTTTAAACGGCGAATTAGATCAGTTATATCAAAAAATGAAAATATATAAATAAATAAAACATAACAAATATTTCAAGAGCAGTTATTTTAAACGGCGAATTAGATCAGTTATATCAAAAAATGAAAATATATAAATAAATAAAACATAACAAATATTTCAAGAGCAGTTATTTTAAACGGCGAATTAGATCAGTTATATCTAAAAATGAAAATATATAAATAAATAAAACCTACCAAATATTTCAAATTAGAGCAGTTATTATATAAATATGTATATTTGTTGAAGATATTAATCTGTGATTTTAAATGTTTCTTTTTGACCAGTACCTTTGTTTGTTTTTGCCTTTTCCTAAAATGTTTCTTTCTTCTTTTTAATTATTATTTGTTCTATATGTAAAGCTTTGTTTTTTGATACTTGAATAAACAAATTCAAGTTTATTATATTTTTTGTGTGCTTTTAAAGTTAAAACACAACAGGTTATGGACCTAACCACGCATTCACTGCGAAATTAACAAAAACAAAGCAAAGGTAAGCCTAAAAAGAATTCTATTTTGTTTATTACGTAAAAATTTATATTAGTAATGGCTGGAATGGATAATATTAAAATGGGTATGAATATTCCCAAATTGGAAGGATTAATAAACTGGCCAGAATATAAGAAAAATATAAAATTGCTTTTAACAATAAACAAAGTAATAGGCGCTGTTGATGGAACATATAGAAAGCCAATAAAACAAGAAACAAATGAAGAAAAAGAGGCATATGTAAAATGGGAAAGTGAAGATGCAATATCCCAATTGTTATTTACAACAAGTGTGATGCCTGATGTAAGTCAACTAATCATTCCCTGCTCAAGTGCTAAAGATATGTGGGACAAATTGTTAAGTGTCTATGAGCAAAGCTCTGGTCAAAGATTAGACATGCTCTATAATCAATTCTTTAATTTTAAGAAGGATCCTACAGATGATATTTCAAAGCACATTTCAAAATTAAAGTTTATGGAATGATATGCAAAATGAACTTACTAAACAAGAAAATTTGAAATTGCCAGAATCCATGCTGATGTGCAGAATCATAAACACCTTGCCTGATGAATATTTTGATTTTAAAAGTGTTTGGGAATCAGTGTCTAAAGAAGAACGTTCTGTAGACAATCTCACACAAAGGCTTCGGTTACTCGAAATAAGAATTCAACAGCGAGATGAATGCAGCGCATCAAGTTCGACAGCACTAATGGCAAATGCATATGAAAATAAGCAAAATATGAAAGGAAAAGCTACCAAAAGTAATGAAAAATTTCAGAAAACAAGAGAAACAAGAGAATGTTACTTTTGTCATAGAAAAGGACACTTGGCCAAAGATTGTAGGTATGCAAAACAGAAGAAACTAAAGGAAAAAGAAAAGGATGAAACTAAATTAAAACTTAATTCAAAATTAAGTGAAAGTTTAATCAGTGAAAGATTCAATGAACAAGATGAAGACATTTGGATTGGTGACTCAGGAGCTACTAACCACATTACAAGAAATGCAAGTTTTTATACTTCTTATACGGATTTTCCTACCCAACAGACTGTTAAAGTTGGAAGTAATGAAAAATTGATAGCTTATGGAAGTGGAACTATAACAATTGAAACTTGTGTAAAAGGTAAATGGCAAACTCACTACCTAACTGATGTATGGTATGTTCCCAATTTCAGTCGTAATGTGATGTCATTACAGTCCACATTGGATAAAGGGTTTGAAATGAAAATGGATGAAAAAGGTTGTAAAATTTTTAAGACAACAACTGGAGAAGTTATTGTAGAAGGGAAAAGACTACCAGGAGGCTTGTATGGTATGTTAATAACAAGTATCAAACCTGAAAATGCTGCAGAAGTCAATTTAGCCAAAACCCAAAATGTCAATATGCTACAACTATGGCATGAAAGATTTGGACATCAAAATAAAAGGCATGTTCAAAAATGGCTTAAAGAACAAGGAATAGATGCAGTCATGGACAATGAACCTTGCGAGGCATGCATTTATGGCAAACAACATAGACTGAGTTTTGGATCAAGAGAACAATATGCTTCTACTCAACCTGGAAACTTAATTCATGTAGATGTATGTGGCCCTATGCAGGAGGTTTCGAAAGGAGGGATGAGATACTTTGTGTGTTTCAAAGATGATTTTACAAAATACCGATCAGTGTATTTCCTAAAAGAAAAGTCACAAGTCATTGAAAAGCTAGAACAATTTCTCTTGGAAACAAAGACTACTGGACATATAGTGAAAGAAATTCTCACAGATGGAGGAAAGGAGTTTGTAAATAAAGAAACCTCAAAAATTACAAACAAGTATGGTATTAATCATAGGATCACAATGCCATATACTCCACAACAGAATGGTTCAGCGGAAAGGGAAAAAAGGACTTTAATAGAAGCAGCTCGTTCAATGATATATGCCAAAAATATGAGCCTAAAGCTTTGGGCAGAGGCAGTTAATACTGCTACATATGTTTTGAATAGAACAGGACCAACACAAATTGAGGGAAAGACACCTTATGAACTATGGTTTGATAAAAAACCAGCAGTTGATCATCTTCGAATATTTGGAACTGAATGTTTTGTTCATGTGTGCCTGATGGAAAGAGAAGAAAGTTAGATGCCAAAAGCGAAAAAGGTATTTTAGTTGGTTATTGCAGTAACAAGGATGGGTATCGAATCTGGATGCCGAACTCAAACAAAGTTGTCACAAGTAGGAATGTAATATTCAAGGAAACTATACCAACATTTAGCCTTGATATTGAAAAGAGAAATAAGGAACTCTTTCAAGTAATCAGATTGATGAACAAAATGATACTCAAGATATTGAGAAAATTGAAAGCAATGTTCAAACATCAGACGTATACAATCTAAGAGATCGATCAAATATATCAAAACCTCAAAGGTATATTGATGCTGAAATAAATATTGCAGAAGGTCTTGAACCCAAGACATACAAAGAAGCAATGGATTCTCCAAATGCACAATTTTGGAAAGAAGCAATGAATGAAGAAATGAATTCTTTAACGGAAAATGATGTATACGAATGCACAACATTACCACCTGGCCAAAAACCAATTGATTGTAAATGGGTATTAAAGACCAAATTGAATTCTAAAGGAGAGATTACAAGATATAAGGCAAGACTGGTGGCAAAAGGGTTTGCACAGAAGAGGGGTATAGATTATGAAGAAACATTTAGTCCTGTGGCAAGACATGACACCATAAGAACTCTTTTAGCAATTGCTGCTAATGAAGACTTAAAATTGGTACAGTTTGACATAAAGACAGCCTTTCTCTATGGAGACTTACAAGATCAAATTTATATCAAACAACCTGAAGGATTCAACAATGGAACAGATCTTGTATGGAAATTGAAGAAAAGTCTCTATGGACTTAAACAGTCACCAAGATGCTGGAATCAGAAAATAGTCAACTTCATGAAAGAAAGATGTCTGAAGGAAAGTACAGCTGACCCCTGTTTATTCTTCAGAAAAACAAATGATCATCTACTCATTATTGCCATATATGTTGATGATGGAATCATTGCTGGTACAAATGAACAGGAAATCAAAGAATTTCTTGATGAACTAATGTTTTCATTTAAGATCACAAGTGAACCATTAAATTACTTTTTGGGTATTGAGATAGAGCGGCAACCGGATGGGTCAATCTTTATAAATCAAAAGGCATATATAAAAAGAATTCTTGAGAAATTCAATATGTCTCAAGCGAATAAAGTGGGAACACCAACTGATAATTCTACTGTTCCTGGGGAAGCAGAGATTCTAGAAAATGTTCCCTTTCGTGAAGTGATTGGTAGTCTGATGCATCTGAGCTGCTTAACAAGACCCGATATCACTTTTGCACTGAATAAAGTTTCTCAAAAACTTGCAGCACCAACAAAATATGACTGGGAAGCAGTTAAACGAATCTTCAAATATCTTGTAGGAACAACTGAATATGGAATTATGTACCAAAAGGGTCATAAAGTAGGAGTTTTGGAATCTTTCAGTGATGCAGATTTTGCTGGAGACCCAGAAACTAGAAGATCTACCAGTGGAGTTGTGTGTAAACTGGCTGGTGGTGCTATTTCTTGGCTTAGCCAAAAACAAAGATCAATATCTTTGTCAACAACTGAGGCCGAACTCGTGGCAGCAAGCAATACAGCAAAGGAAGTCATTTGGTTAAATAGACTTTTCAGTGAAATTTCTCCACTAAAAGAACAACCAATTATAAAAGTTGATAATGCAAGTACAATTAAATTGATCAAAAATCCTGAATTTCATAAGAGAACCAAACATATAGAAGTAAGGCACTATTTTGTGAGAGAAAAGTATCAAGAAGGTATTTTCAATGTAGAACATATTTCTGGAAAAGATCAAGTTGCTGACATTATGACCAAAGGGCTCCCTAAGCCGCGTTTCCAAATGCTGAGATATCTACTGGGTATGAGGGACATTTGAAATCTGATTAAGGGGAAGTGTTGAAGATATTAATCTGTGATTTTAAATGTTTCTTTTTGACCAGTACCTTTGTTTGTTTTTGCCTTTTCCTAAAATGTTTCTTTCTTCTTCTTAATTATTATTTGTTCTATATGTAAAGCTTTGTTTTTTGATACTTGAATAAACAAATTCAAGTTTATTATATTTTTTGTGTGCTTTTAAAGTTAAAACACAACAATATTATATGTGTTATTAAGCGAACTATATTAGTTATTTTAAACGGCGAATTAGATCAGTTATATCTAAAATTGAAAATATATAAATAAATAAAACCTACCAAATATTTCAAATTAGAGAAGTTATTATATAAATATTTATATTATATGTGTTATTAAGCGAACTATTATTAATAAAATATTGAGAAGATTTAGATTTTAAACGTATTTATAACCTTTTAGTGCTTGATAGAGGGCGCTGCTCGTGAGTTAAGTTGAATAATTTGAATATATAGATAAAATAAAATAATACTTTTAATACTTTGCTACAATATTAAAAAGAGGGGTGCTTAGGTGTTTAAAATGTAAAATGTGCTCTAAATAGTATTACATAGAGCCTTCATAACAAACATATTTAAAATAAACCAATTAAAATATAATAATGCTGTAAAAAAAGACTTTGCTACAATAATATAAAAGAAATGAAAATAAAAAAAAGACACCCACGCTGAGCCTCGAACCTAGGTTTGTTATAAATATTATTTAAAAATTGTTTATGTTAATTTTTATTTTAAAAAGCCTACATTTTAAATAAAATAATATTTTTAATAATTTGCTACAATAATATAAAAGAAATGAAAAAAAAAAAAACACCCACGCTGAGCCTCGAACCTAGGTTGTGGGGGTACGAAGCTGTGTACCTAACCTATAGGCTAAGCTTGACGTTACAAATACGCTCTTGCGAGGCTATTTCAGTCCATAAGCCTGCCGCGAGGGGGCGCTGATTGCGAGTGAATTTACGTTTTATTGTAAATAAAAAAGCAACGAAAGGTTATTTCTAAAGAGTAATTAGCCAGAAACCATCCCGGTAGTATACTAAACAACTTCCCAAAGTTTCATCACGATCGGTTGAGCGATGTAGAAGATTATCACTTGCGAACGGACGGACCAACAAACATTCATTTTTATATATATATATTATATATATTGGCATCATATATTAACTTTATGAACGGAAAAATATTTCCAGGGTAGCCTAGTGGTCATGGCATCTGCCCGGTAAGCGGAAGGTCGTGGGTTCGATTCCCATCCCTTCACACTTTTTTTATTTTATCCATTCTGACCAAAATCTATCCGTGAACTTCACACAGTGAACTTCACACAGACAGAATAAGGCAATTATATAAGTAGATTATTATACAATATACAACATATATTTATATTCGAGAACAAAACTTAAGGAAGTTGTACCATTTAGCATGTATATCGGTATTCTAAGAATAACTCTGAAAGATATTACAGTGACCTTTATTGAAGACATACGAGATAACCAAAAGTGAACAAATTATCTTCTGTCTTCTTGAAAAAAAAAAACAGATGACTGGAAACATCAAAGACTTTCAACATCTATAATTTTTGTCTCTTAGTCTATTTTCTCTATATAGAAATGCTTAGATAATTCAGCAAAAAATATAAAAACCTAAATTTAAAAAACTTGTCAACTTTTGAATGACAAGATTACAAGAGAAAATAATTAAAAATCATATCAATCCCGGAAGTTCGTTGACAAGCCAATATCCAAGGAAAATTAAGTTCCGTATTGAAAGAAGTTCAGGGTGAAAATACCGGAGGATATTAAAAATTCCGTTTAACACGACGGAGATTGTTTTTTCAGCCTCGGCAGGGTAATGATAGGATGAACAACGTCTATATTGAACGTGTGGAAAGATTAACTTGTCCGGCGACATCGAATAACGTTGTCAACACATTTATTTGGAACCTGTATATAAGATGATTTATTCAAAATATATAAATTATTTTTATAGAAATTATTTAGTTTTAAATTTATTATTATTTGGTATATACTGTGTGTGTGTGTTGGTTTTTAAAAGGTATAATAGATTCATTAGAATTTGAGAGGTAAAATTTATACATGTTCTGGAATTGCTTACTAATATAACAGGAAGGTGGTATTTACACCAAGTACTCTATGATGATGGTGGTGGGTAGAGTAAAGAACTGCCTTTACTGTAAGCGCATCACATGTCTACGCATCTAGAATCAGTTCGACTTTTAAACTTACAAGTATGCCAGAACACCATTTGGATACTTGTACTCATAGGCCGTTAGGTACTTGGGCGCTTACTTAGTTCGTCAGGAACTAGTTGAACCACCAGCTATTTGGATCGGCAGAATGTTGGGCCAGCAGCCAATTGGGCTGTCAGATTTTTGGGCTACTAGCTATTTGGACCGTCAGCTAGTTAGGCCACCAGCTATTTGAGCCACCAGCCTTTAGGGACACTAGCTAGTTGGGCCACCTGCTTTTTCGGTTACCAGCTAGTTGGGCCACTAGCTATTTAGGCCGTCAGCTAGTTAGGCTACCAGATAGTTGGAACGTCATATAGTTCGATCTTCAGCTAGTTGAGCCACTAGCCTTTGGGACACTAGATAGTTGGTCCGTCCGCTAGTTGAGCCGTTAGCTAGTTGGATCATCAGTTAGTTGAGCGGTCAGCTATTTAATCCACCTGCTAGTTGGGCCATAAGCTAGTTGAGCCACCAGATATTTTGACCTCTTGCTAGTTGGGCCATCAGCTACTTGAACCATTAGCTTGTTGGGCCATCATCTATTTGGGCCATCATCTTTTTGGACCATCAGCTATTTGGACCATCATCTATTTGGACCATCAGCTAGGTGAGCTATCAGCTAGTTGGGTTATCAGCTATTTGGACCATCATCTATTTGGACCATCAGCTAAGTGAGCCGTCAGTTATTTGTAACATCAGCTAGGTGAGATATCAGCTAGTTGGGTTATCACCTATTTGGACCATCATCTATTTGGACCATCAGCTAAGTGAGCCGTCAGCTAGTTGGGTTATCAGCTATTTGGACCATCATCTATTTGGACCATCAGCTAGGTGAGCTGTCAGCTAGTTGGGTTATCAGCTATTTGGACCATCAGTTATTTGGACCATCATCTATTGGACCATCAGCTAGGTGAGCTGTCAGCTAGTTGGGTTATCAGCTATTTGGACCATCAGTTATTTGGACCATCATCTATTTGGACCATCAGCTAGGTGAGCCGTCAGCTATTTGGACAATCATCTATTTGGACCATCAGTAATTTGGACCATCATCTATTTGGACCATCAGCTAGGTGACCCATCAGCTATTTGGACCATCAGCTATTTGGACCTTCATCTATTTGGACCATCAGCTAGGTGAGCTGTCAGCTAGTTGGGTTATCAGCTATTTAGAAAATCATCTATTTGGTCCATCAGCTATTTGGACCATCAGCTAGGTTAGCCATCAGCTATTTGGACAATCATCTATTTGGACCATCATCTATTTAGACCATCATCTATTTGGACCATCAGCTACTTGGACACTCATCTATTTGGACCATCAGCTAGGTGAGCCATCAGCTAGTTGGACCATCATCTATTTGGACCATCATCTATTTGGACCATCAGCTAGGTGAGCCATCAGCTATTTGGGAAATCATCTATTTGGACCATCAGCTAGGTGAGTCTTCAGCTATTTGGACAATCATCTCTTTGGACCATCATCTATTTGGACCATCAGCTAGGTGAGCCGTCAGCTAGTTGGACCATCATCTATTTGGACCATCAGCTAGGTGAGCCGTCAGCTAGTTGGGTTATCAGCTATTTGGACCATCAGCTAGGTGAGCCGTCAGCTAGTTGGGTTATCACCTATTTGGACATTATCTATTTGGACCATCAGCTAGGTGAGCCGTCAGCTAGTTGGGTTATCAGCTATTTGGGACATCATCTATTTGGACCATCAGCTAGGTGAGCTGTCAGCTAGTTGGGTTATCAGCTAGTTGAGTTATCATCTATTTGGACCATCAGCTAGGTGAGCCGTCAGCTAGTTGGGTTATCAGCTATTTGGACCATCATCTATTTGGACCATCAGCTAGGTGAGCTGTCAGCTAGTTGGGTTATCAGCTATTTGGACCATCAGTTATTTGGACCATCATCTATTGGACCATCAGCTAGGTGAGCTGTCAGCTAGTTGGGTTATCAGCTATTTGGACCATCAGTTATTTGGACCATCATCTATTTGGACCATCAGCTAGGTGAGCCGTCAGCTATTTGGACAATCATCTATTTGGACCATCAGTAATTTGGACCATCATCTATTTGGACCATCAGCTAGGTGACCCATCAGCTATTTGGACCATCAGCTATTTGGACCATCATCTATTTGGACCATCAGCTAGGTGAGCTGTCAGCTAGTTGGGTTATCAGCTATTTAGAAAATCATCTATTTGGTCCATCAGCTATTTGGACCATCAGCTAGGTTAGCCATCAGCTATTTGGACAATCATCTATTTGGACCATCATCTATTTAGACCATCATCTATTTGGACCATCAGCTACTTGGACACTCATCTATTTGGACCATCAGCTAGGTGAGCCATCAGCTAGTTGGACCATCATCTATTTGGACCATCATCTATTTGGACCATCAGCTAGGTGAGCCATCAGCTATTTGGGAAATCATCTATTTGGACCATCAGCTAGGTGAGCCTTCAGCTATTTGGACAATCATCTCTTTGGACCATCATCTATTTGGACCATCAGCTAGGTGAGCCGTCAGCTAGTTGGACCATCATCTATTTGGACCATCAGCTAGGTGAGCCGTCAGCTAGTTGGGTTATCAGCTATTTGGACCATCAGCTAGGTGAGCCGTCAGCTAGTTGGGTTATCAGCTATTTGGACATTATCTATTTGGACCATCAGCTAGGTGAGCCGTCAGCTAGTTGGGTTATCAGCTATTTGGACCATCAGCTAGGTGAGCCGTCAGCTAGTTGGGTTATCACCTATTTGGACATTATCTATTTGGACCATCAGCTAGGTGAGCCGTCAGCTAGTTGGGTTATCAGCTATTTGGGACATCATCTATTTGGACCATCAGCTAGGTGAGCTGTCAGCTAGTTGGGTTATCAGCTAGTTGAGTTATCATCTATTTGGACCATCAGCTAGGTGAGCCGTCAGCTAGTTGGGTTATCAGCTATTTGGACCATTATCTATTTGGACCATCAGCTAGGTGAGCTGTCAGCTAGTTGGGTTATCAGCTAATTGGAACATCAGCTATTTGGGTTATCAGCTATTTGGATCATCATCTATTTGGACCATCAACTAGGTGAGCCGTCAGCTAGCTAACCCGTCAGCTAATTGGACGAATGAACCGTTGCGTTATTCGGGACAAAGTCTGGTATAAATATATTACGTTTTCTCTTTTTCGTATAATCTATTAATAATGTTAATTAATTATTACCACGTAATGGCTTAATCACAGGTATAGAATGTGACGTTGAGGGAGGTATTAAGCTCTAAAAGAATATCATTTTATAAAGATTGGTTATATTAAATGATATAAACTTGTTTTAAGCTATATATCATTTTCCCTTTATTCCCAATAATCGACATGACCATACATGAAACAGTGTAAATTATAATGTAAAGAAGTATTTCAAAATGGAAACAATTTATAAGATAGGTATGTCGTTACTTGGTTTTTTTCGTGATATGGCTTTAGCACAAAATAATTAGGTGGTTTTATTCCATGTAGAACAAGTTTTCCATGTCGCATTTTGAATGTGGAAGAAAATAATATAGAAACCATAGGTTCCTTTATGTGTTTTTCAACTTCTGTAATATATCTATGTTTTGATCAGCGTCACACAGGGTGAAGAAGGTGGGTTATAAATCCTGGAAACTGAGTTGTTTGCTGTTGCCATTGAGAGAAAAAGAAGCCACATAATTGTTGAAAAGAGCTCTATTTTTGAAATCGCCTTTTATTCAATGCCAGCCACTGAGAGATATGCATCTAAGTTTGGAACATCCTATACTCTGCCCCCCCCCCCCCCCCCCCCCGAAGAAAACGAAAACAGAATTTTGAACAATGCATTTAAGTTTGAAACATCCTATACCCCCCCTAAGAAAACGAAAACAAAATCTTGAATACGATCAATCGCGAGAAATATCAATGATGATGTTCCCAGAGATGATGATTATCAAGATATCGATGTACATTGGCGTTGGTCTGAAAGAATCGAATCATCCCCGAAATGACAAGAGGTTCCCAAAAGCATCCATTAATTCATGATTATCGTCAAATTCCAACAGGTGGGATCATAGCTGTAAAAGATTGAGACATCCTATGCACAACTTTATGATAATAGTAACATAATCATTTCATGTTAAATTTCAAGAACGTTCTATCGATATTTCATCAATATGTTTTAATTTAATTAAATGGATATCCAACTTTTTATTTCATCAGTGGGATCAATAAGTTCTTGATTTGATAACGATTTGGATTTGAAAAAAAAAAATTTAAGAAAAGTGAAACAGATTATTTGTACTCTACATTTATAAACTCTCACGACAACGCACCCAAAATCTTACTTTAAAAAATTGGGGTACACCATGTTGATGGGAAACAATACAGAGGGTTTGTTTATTCCGTGGATTTAGTTCTGAGAGAGTGAACATATTCCCTGTATGTATATAGGTAGTTTGAGTGATGGTCATTCTAACATATCAAACAACATTTACCCATCTGAGTAGACCATATGCTGTGTCATATATAACGTTATTTAATCCCTACCTTGTCACAAGAAATTCCCAGTCCAGCTAGGAGTGAAGGTCACCTTAGCTATCTAACTTAACTCCGCTGTGTTTTCCAGAAGTGCCGAGATTCCTTCAACCAAAGTCTTTTACCTCACATATCTAACTACTCCCGGTACAATTTTACTTTTTCACTCTTCATTATATACCTACTAAGTCGATAAGATACATCAAAATTGGTATATTCACTTCATTTTATTCCCATTATTCATCATATTACAATTAGAATAATCCCTTGTATCAGGCTACCAGGGAAAAGTTTCTTTTCAAAATCTTTAATCTCTAGAAAACACGTTTTTCTCCTTTAGAAGGTCGTTCGTGCCTGAAAGCTAGACATTAAAGATTTTGAAAAGAATCTTATCTCTAGAAGCGCCTGATGTGTTTTATTTAATACAGTCAAACTTGGATAATTTGATGATCCAAAAAAATATATATCAAATTAAAAACGGAAATTCTATTTATAGGAAATTATAGGGACCAAGATAGATAGTCGAATTAAAGACGTTTTCGAAAGATATTCCTAATATCCATGGAATTATCTAAGTTCTACTGTAGTATGATTAGTTTGCGCTTATCATTTATGAGATCATTCAATTCTAAAGACGGTGTAAATTTTAAAATATTTAAACAACGGGGAAAAATTAACTTTGACTTGAAGAAGTGAAGCGTTCTAAGATAACATTTGTAGTTTACAGGAGAACAGAATCTTCTGAATCTATTCAGCCATCTTGGAGGCGGAGCTAATCAACGCTCTGTGTCGTTATCATCATATTTATGACCCTTATCATCATCAAGGCTATTGGACAATTAGAGAATAGGCTCCCAGATCGATATCGGGAAAGTCAATTATAACACAATCTTATTTACCTCTCTTTTTAATTGATTATTTAATGATATAATTAACCTATTTATAATTGTTAATTTGTGTCATCTTTATGTTTGATCATTATTTAGTCAGAGGCCTCTGGTATATTTTGAACTTTAAACACGATATATTTGTATAATTATAATATTATTCAATATTACACAATCATGGACAAAACTAAAGGAATCTTTTAGATTATATATCAGGTTTGAGAGAATCACTGTGAAAGATATTACAGTCACCTTTATTAAAGATACACGAGATAACCAAATGTGAACAAAATGCCTTTTCTCTGCTCTTCGCACAAACGACCATTTAAAAAAAATAGAAATACAAACCGTACAAGGAATTGTTTTGTTCTTTTTCTAGATCGGCGCAGACGACACGAGCTTTCAGTCAGGTGTATTCAAATATCAAGGAATTAACTCGGTAATAAATATTTTCATTTGTTTAAAAAATAATAATTTTCAACCATTACTGAAAATTCTTAAATGAACGTACCTTGTATAAATATCGTTTATATATTACTAGCCGAATGACCCGGGCAACGCCCGGGTTTTACCCGATTAAATGCTTTTTTTTTCAAATACTATTCGTTACAATTATAAATTGGCGTCGTGGATGTCATTCTTGTCTATATTAATAAAATGGAAATTTCATGAGTGTTGTTCACTAAAAACTTTCGTTACAATGCATCAATTTCGACCAAAATTTCAACATTTATGTAAAACGAGATGGAGCAGGTTTTGCTTAACATCAAAATATTTTTCCTAACTTTAACATACATAACTTTGCTGTTATCGATAAAATACAAAAAAATTCAACAGAGTTAAAGTGTTTACACTTTCAAAAGTGTTTATACTTTAGCGCTTCTTTGAAAATTAGTTTTAATCTTTTTTATATATATTTTAATAACTTTTATCAATGGTAAGATACTTTTATTTTATAGTTTTCATATTTTATACCAAAAAAAGTTGAAGCCTTACTTGATGAGATCAATTTTATTTTTTAGATATATTTTTAGGCTTTTCGAAAGTGTTTACACTTTTGAACTTCTTTGAAAATTAGTTTTAATCTTTTTTATATATATTTTAATAACTTTTATACATGGTAAGATACTTTTATTTTTAGTTTTCATATTTTATACCAAAAAAAGTTGAAGCCTTACTTGATGAGATCAATTTTATATTTTAGATAAATTTTTAGGCTAATTTTAATTTTTTTCTTTTTCATTTTATATACAGATTATATATGCTATTTCTAACTTACGTGGTTAGTATTTTTATGAGACTAAGGTTATTTATATTATTTTTTACAAAAAAAGATTGAAATTTCATTAATGTGCTCAATTTTATGTCTTTTTTGAGGACCTTAACAAAATTTTTAATTAATTGTTTAGATATTTTAATAACAGATTATTTATGGCGTTTTCCACTTATATGGGTTGTTTTGTAAAAAAAAATTGGGTTATTTCTTTTTTTTTTCACTAAAAAGCTTGAAATTTCATTAATGTGCTCAATTTTATGTCTTTTTTTGAGGACCTTAACAAAATTTTAATTAATTGCTTAGATATTTTAAAAGTAGATTATTTATAGTTTTTTTACATATAGGGGTTGTATTTTTTTTTAGAAAATTATTTCTATTTTTTAGCTCAAAAAAGCATGCTTTTTCATTGCCGTATCCAGCGGTTGGTCTCTTTTTGAAGCTTTTTAATGATAACTGGTTTTGTACATTAATTTTTTGGTAATATATAATATTATGAATTTAGTTTTTTAAAAATCTTTTTAACATATCTGAAGGTTATTTTGAATAAAAAATTTAAAAATTTTGATTTTTACCTCAAAAAGACAGGAAATATTTATGCTTTGTTTAGAAATTGCTGGTTTTGAAGCTTTTGTTATTAATCTCAATCTAATTTTTTTTTCAGAATATGCCTCGCCACAGCCGACGTTTACTTGGTAGGAATACGGCTGCTTCCAGGAGATATAGGAATGGTAGAGCTATTGAGACACCACTTCAAAGTGAGACGCGTCGTGCGCTTCGCCGTCTTAGGTATTCTGAAGCCCACGTCGCAGCTACACAAACTATGCAAGTTCCTGTTCAGCGTATTCAGCTTTGGACTCATAAGTCTTTTTCAGGTTTGCAGTATAATTTTCATATTGATTATAAAGCTGATTCATCTGTCGATATAGGCCAAATATCTCGGGTATGCCGAACTTAAAACTATATATTCAAATTATTCTACTTAGCTCACGAACAGCGCCCTCTATCAAAGATCAGATTAAATTAGACTGATGCAAACAAATAGATAATGCTAATAACAAACAATTATAAAAAAAGAAATCTTATCTGAATATATATCACTCGGGTAGATATGAACACGGGTCAATCACGGGGCGAAGCCCGGGTCACCCGTCTAGTATAATATATAAATGAGTTTTAAAAATTGCAAAAAAAAAAAAATCTGCATCGGCCGGGAATCGAACCCGGGACGCCCGCGTGGCAGGCGAGCATTTTACCACTGAACCATCGATGCTTATGAGAAATGGCCATATTTGGGTATTTATTCCATTCACAAAAGCAAACGGGAGGGTCGGTGGAAGGCTGGTTAAACCGTTTGGTTTACGACCACTACGACCCGGGTTCGATCCCCGCATTGGACACTTTTTTCTGTTAAAAAAAAAATGCTCCAATGGCCCCCCGATTCTTGCAAAAGTCCAACCCCACCAGCGAGTGCAAGTAACCAAACGGGGCTCTGGCACATTTGTAAGTGCAAAGTCGAACTGCTTTCACATGTGTAGACATGTGGTGCACTTACAGTAAAAGCAGTCGCTAACTACCCACCATGATTATCATGGCCTGTACCACGTGTACTAGGGATAAGCAAAAAAAAAAGCAAACGGTGACAGAATTAAGAATTGATTGATGGCTCTCTCTGATACTTGTATATTTTAATATCTTTGTTTTTTTTTATTGTTTTAATGAAACATTAGCCCGCCATCTGTTATGAATATTTGAAGCTATTATAGACGCGTATGATTCTTTTAAAATTTGACAATTTCTACTGTCCTTACTGCAATGAAAAAATATACTGATAATCCAGGGCCTCCCATTAATTTTTCCATTACAGTAAGGGCAGTAGAAATTGTTTAAATTTTAAAAGAATCATACACGTCTATAATAGTTTCGAATTTTCGGTTTCAAAATCACTTTATTAGGTACCGCTCAACAAGAGCAACCTAGTTTATGATAATTGTAACAATGAATAATATGTGAAGGTTATTCACATATTAAACAAAATGTTAACGTGGGATTCAATCCCAGTTCATGACTGTCGGGAATCGAGGGTGTTACCCACTCGTCCACCGACGTTTTATATTTCGAATTTTCAAAATTGTCTCTTTATCTATGATAAAATTACTATATAAGTGAAATGGTATAAAGTTAATATAAATGTTGATAAAAATCATCATCCTGATGGTGCAGCTGATATTTCCTGATGGCTTACGCCATCTCTAGGAATAAATATAAACTAATCTTTCAAAATTTCATAATATTGTCCAAAATACTGTTACTTTATTAATCAAGGTACAATCAATATATGCTCTATATTATGATGCCTCAGCGCGCCATCTGTTATGAATATTCGAAACTATTATAGACGTGTATGATTCTTTTGAAAATTAAACAATTTCTATTGCCCTTACTGCAATGGAAAAATTAATGGGAGAGCCTGGCTCACTGCTGGGAAGGTTCACCACTTATGAGCCAGGCCCTCCCATTAATTTTATCATTGCAGTAAGGGCAGTAGAAATTGTTTAATTTTCAAAAGAATTATACGCGTCTATAATAGTATCATATTCATGTGATATTTTATTGTTTATATTCAATTGATAAAACTATATATTATATATATAAAACTATATATACAGGGTGATCCAAAAGTCCCGCACTATTTTAAAAATTAATAACTCCGCGAATATTTGCGCTAGAGCAATGCGGTAAACACCATTCTGTTCAGGATGCAATGGGATTTTTTATGGCAAATAATGAAAAATTCGAAATTGATTTTAGTTACAATTTTATTCGCCAGATGGCGCACTACCAGAATAAGATATTCAGCGGCCAAATTGTTTGATAAATTGAAAAATATAACTGATCGGCACGTATTTTTCCTTTTTGAATACCCCAGCAAAGAACCCTAATAATATCAAATAACAAATTAATAAAACACCACTTCGCCAAAAGTATGAAGAATTGGTTAACGATTTTTAAATACAATCAGAGATATGTAAAATAGGTAAATGCAAATTAAAACATGTAGCAAAAAAAATGATATTTTAGATACGGTTTGTTTCCGAAGATAATAAATTTCTAATATTTTTAATTCAACTCTCTCTCATACTGTACACAATTTTAAAGAATGTGTCCCCTCAAATAAAACTATTTTTTAAATCGACCTTTTGCGTTGAAAAGCGTGTTAGTAAAATCATTTTGTATTATTTTTTTGCACAAAATTTCTAAAGTTATTGGTGTAAAGAAAATATTCCTTATGCTATTTCTTCTAATGAGCGAAAAGCGAAAAACTAAACATAAGGGGAAAAATTGTGTGTACCAGTGTTATTCGAGAAGTTATAACACTCTGGTTTGCACGACATAATATGTGAGCAAAAGACAAACAAAAAATTACTGTTCATAAAAAAAAAGTCTAGATGTGAGGACAGCATTTATTATCCCCATATCCCAACACAAAGAGCTGCAAAATATTGGTAGATAATATAATACATGGCATCTTATATAACACATGAGGTAACTGCCTTCTCTCTTGTATTAGGACACAATCCTTGCTCAATGTAGCACCCTTCATTCTCAATCACCGCCTGCAGACGATAAATGACAGAATGGACAGCATTAAATAACATATCTGTTGAAATTGATAAAACGTGCCATCTGATAGAAGCCTTCAACATGGCCAATATGGTAGGCCAGCATCGATAAACACACGATTTAATGTACCCCCATAAACAAAAATCGCAAGGCGTCAAGTCTGGTGATCTTGGAGGCCACTGGTATATGGCGACTTATCCCACGAATTTCACCGAACGTATCCTTCAGCAATTGTTTGGCACCGCGGGAGATATGAGGAGGTCCTCCAACTTTCATGAATGTTATTTCGCTTAGTGCTTTTTCCCTGCAATATGGGAATACCCTTTTCTCTCAAAAGTTGAACATAACGTTCACCAGTTACAAAAACGGTTTTAAAAGTTCTTCCATTGATTTTTCAAAGAAAAATGGCCCAATAATAAAAGAAGAAGTGAACCCACACAAAACTGTAACTCTAGGCTGATGAAGTGGCATTTCTGTAAAAATCCTAGGGTTTTCTGTTGCCCAAAAGCGGCTGTTTTGAATGTTAAATTCTCCGTTTAGAGAAAAGTGAGCATCATCTGTCCACAGAACATTCGACAGCCAGTTTTCATCACTATCAATTTGCCGGAAAACTCATGCAGCGAATTCTTGACGCATCTCAAAATCGCCAAATTTCAGCTCGTTATATCTTTGAATTTTGTATGGGTACACACAATAGAGACATTAAGTGAAGCCTCTTCGGATATCACAATCATACACGGCGATTTTAACGCCAAAAGTTCAACTTGGGGATCATCTGTCCAGGATAACAAAGGTCACCGACCTCGACCTTACACCATTAAATAAGGGAGAGAACACCTATCTATTCAAGTCCACAGGCACAGAATCCGCAATAGACATCACAGCGATAAATTTCAACATCGCACCCACAACACAATGGAAAATCCTGAGAGGTGCAATCAGTGACCATAGACGAATTTTAACAACCCTAAACTTCAAAATTGAGAATGTCCAATAGAATAAAAGAACATGGAACTTTAGGAAAGCTGACTTGAAAAAAATTCACAGAAAAGCTTGAAAAACTGTGCAACGAAAAATTGAATTACAGAACGCTTGACAAAAACTTGGAAAACTTTTCTTCGAATATATCAAAAGCTGCAAAAGCATCGATACCTAGAGGTAGACGTAAAGACCTGTGGATGCCTTACTGGAAAGACCACAACATCGAGGCAATGATTTCAGAGAGAGACAATATCAATGTACTTTTTTTTAAAATGAAACAGAAGAAAAGAGAAAGGAACACATTGAAATTAGTCACAAAATAGAACAAGAAATTTGGATATGCAAACAAGAAAAATGGCAGATTTCTGCGAAAAAATAGATCCAAGAAAGGACAGCCAACACTGGAATATGATTAGAGTGTTAGAAAACAATCAAAACCAACACCAATCCTCCAATACTCTAACCGATATGAATAGAACAGCGAGAAAACGAGAAAAAAACAGATGGCTAACATAATTGCTGAATATCTTTCAAGCACTTCCATACTCAAATATACGAATGAAGACAGGACTCTATAAAAATAATATAAACCAGTTAGTTAAACAAGCAAGAAATTTCCATCAACAAGATATTTTCTCGAAAGACTTCACACTGAATGAGCTAAACTCATCAATAAAAAAATCCAAGAGGTCACCAAAAGATAATCTAATGTTTGGTCAAATGATTAAACACTTTGAAGACAAAGCTAATAGACAACTCCTACGAATACTAAACATTTCGTGGTAAACTGGTAAACTACCAAAGAATTGGAAGATATCAATTACTGTGCCAATACTGAAACCAAACAAAGATGCCAAGGAATCCAAGAACTATCGGCCAAATGTTCTCACCAGCATACTTTGTAAAATAACAGAACGAATTATCCACTCTAGGCTCATAGTCTGGCTCACTAACAATAATAAAATAAACTTCTACCAAACTGCCTATAGATCCCAGCACTGTACGACTGATCAACTGTTCTACTTCTGTCAATCAATAATAGATTCTTTCCACGAAAAACCGCCAAAGAAGACCACGGCTATATTCCTTGATATGACCTCAGCTTTTGATCGAGTATTGAGGGATAAATTACGTGAAAAGCTGCACAGCATCGGAGTAAGAGGAAAAACCTTAACCTGGATTGCAGACTTCTTAAGGGGAAGAAGGTTAAAAGTTTGGGTCAATGGAGAATTTTCCAAGGAGGGAAGAACATGGGCTGGTGTAACTCAAGGATCTGTGCTCAGTCCTCTACTCTATCTGCTATATATTAACGACATCCATCCTTACCTCACTGACGACTCAAAGGTTGCCTGTTATGCAGACGATATAGCCATATGGCACACAAGTAGCAGCATAGAAAAATCGTAAAAAATACTGAACACATCAATGAGAGGACTGGAGAATTGGGCAATGGAACTCCAAATGACCATAAACCCAATAAAACCAAACCTATGCGTCTTCTCCACTGACAGGGAAAAAGGCATAAATATAACCACAAAATAAGCATAAACAAACAAATAATTGATAAAATTAGAAATCCAAAATACCTAGGTGTGATACTGCAGTCCTGGATCTTTCCAGTTGGTCTCGAGGACCACGCCATCACCATCTCCTCAGCGGCGAAGTCCGCGATCTACATTTTCATCGTATATCGCAAAATACGTGGTGTCGCTGGAGACCCGCTGGTGATTCTCCACCAAACTCTGCAGCGCTGGCAGAGGCGCCATATTCATTGTACATAGTGTATATAATGCATAATATCTTTTTTAAATAGTGCAGACTGTGCACTTTGCATGTATTGACAAGATGGCAATAAAATTATTTTAACTGTCATTGATGAGGAATTGGAATTTTCAAAACACATAATTAGCACCTCAAATATAGCTACCAGAAAACTAAACATTCTGAGATGGCTATGTGGAACAAATTGGGAAGAAAAACCCATAATTCTCAGAACAACATATATCACCTTAATAAGGCCGATAATGGAATATGCAACACCGGTCTGGGCTCCCTCAAGCTCATCACTAAAAGTAAGACTAGACAGTGTTCAAGCAAAAGCGGCCAAAATAATCACTGGTGCTATTTCATCCACCAACAATGAGAAAATTCAGAGAGAATGTGTTCTAGACCTTCTCGCTCGAAAGCAGAAGATAAAATAAAAACAACTTGGATCGGCACTTCGGAAACGAGGAACCAGAGGACAAGATCTCTCTGAACACTTGTGGTTTGGTGGATCCGCCCTTTTCTGAGAATGAGGTGAAACTTACGGCTTTCAAGTTCGGGAAAAGGAAATCTCCTGGTCCCGAAGGGATCGATAACACGGTCGTGAAAGCCTTGTTAAGAATGCACCCATCACTTCTTGTCAGGTTTTTCAATAGGTGTCTGGACACTGGTACTTTTCCTGAGGCATGGAAGGTTGCTTGAGTAGTGCTTCTCGAAAAGTCTGGTGGAAAGGGTAATTCTCCTAATGATTATCGTCCGCTTTCTTTACTAGTGTGTCTAGGTAAGGTCCTGGATAGCCTACTAGCTCAGCGACTGAAGCACTGGCTAGAGATTAATGAGCTCCTTTCCTCTTTCCAACATGGTTTTAGGGAAGGGAACTCCACAACCACAGCTCTGAACGAGGTGTTAGAGGGGGTTGAGATGGGCTTAAATAAGGGTGCTTGGGTTCTTTTCGTGGCCCTGGACATTGATGGTGCGTTCAACTCCATGAGCTGGAACAAGCCGATGAGAAATTTGATGGACATGGGTTGTCCTGATAATTTGTGCAGCTTGGTTCGTGACTTCCTGAGGGATAGACGGATTAGCCTCAGTTTTGGTGGGCGGAAGTTGGAAAGAAACTGTGCTAGGGGTTGCCCCCAGGGCTCTTGCTGCAGACCTATTCTGTGGAATATCCTGGGAAACACAGTTTTCCAGGAGGAGCTCCCTGAGGGAGCCAGGCTGGTTCTCTATGCTGACGACCAGTTCCTCATCATTGAGGCTGCTTCAAGAGCGAAAGCTGAGAAGTGTGTTGAAGCTTCTCTCCAAATTCTCTCGAATTGGGCCCATGACTCTGGCCTTAAGTTCAATGTTTCCAAAACTAAAGCCCTCAGCTTTAAACCTAGGGACATAAGAACTAGAAGGAAAGGGATCAAATGGGAGCACAAGCCGGCTATCCGGATGAAAGGACGGACGGTAGTCATGGGGGTGGTCATTGATGACAAGATGGGTTGGCAATACCAGGCGGAGGAGATGGTGGCGAGAGGCAGGGAGGCGTTGTGCAGGCCTGTCCTGGTTGGCTCTCAACAGGGGGGGGGGGAGAAGGAGGGTACTATTTTTAGGAACCTCTGCCTCTCCTGTGTCGAGCCAATCCTGCTATAACAGGGATCAGAAGGTGGCAAAAACTCTAGAGAGCGTGCAGAGGACAGCGGCACTCAGAATCAGAGGGGGATATCGCACTACCAGCAGTGAGGCCTTTTTGGTCCTCGCTGGGCTTATTCCCCTGGGATTGAAACTAGAGGAGGAGACCATCAGACAGAAGATCTGGGAGAACAGGGAAGATGCTCTGGGACTTGAAGCGGGTGCCCTGGAATGGAAGAGGGACCCAAGGAAGCCTCCGCAGTGGTTGCCAAAGTGGAATTGGAGTCCTGGAGGGCCGACAGGGATTGGCACGGAGGTTTTCCCTGATGGTAGTAAGCCTGGAACCAATACTGGAGCTGAAGTAGTGATTTTCACTAATGGAAAGCTGATCTTCCAAGAAAGCTTAACACTCAGAGTGGACGAAATGGTCTTTTCAGCCGAGCTGGTTGCGATCAGGGTAGCCCTCAGAGTGTGTGCCGAGAAGAACTTCAGCCCGGACCGCCTCTATTCAGATTGTATGTCGGCCCTCGTCGCCATCAATCTGGTGAAAGGGCAACTCGCGCATCAAATAATCCAGGAGCTGGAGATGACAACGCGGGCTCCGGAGCTCTATTGGGTTAGGAGACACAGCCTCATCGAAGGTAATGAGTTCGCAGACAGGCTCACTAAGGCAGGATGCTTTAGAGATAGATCACTGAGGACCCCAGTGACCAAGAAAGAAGTTTATAGGAGGATCAGGGGGCACGTCCAGGACTTATGGTTGGACAGATGGAGGAACAGTGTGAATGGGAGAGAGGTATATATATTCAATTGGGTAACAACACCCAAGTACCTCTGTAAGGTAATGTCCCACAAATTCATTAGGGTAGTTCGGGACATGGGCCCTTTCCCAGGAGTCTCCACAAATTTAAAATTAAGAGAAACCCTGATTGCGTCTATGAAGAAAGGGATGTGGATGCACGCCACTACGTCTTGGATTGTCCAAGGGTAGTGGGTGTGCAGGAAGAGAGAAGGAGGGCGAGGGGCGCGATCGAGAGTAAGCTGCTGAGAAACCACAGCAAGCTTCTTTAGAAAGCTCACGACGTGGCAGCTGAGCTTTTCCTCAGCTGTTAGTGAACAGAGTCGACCGGGAGCTGCCTCCCCGCGGTCCCTGCTGGACACAGTAGATAGTGTCCTCTTTTGCTGTGATTAAAGGCCACCAGTATAGAAATCCTTCCAGACACGTTGTCTGGGAGGTGGTGTTTCCAGGTACAATGTCCAAGCACTAGCTTGGATATCGTTACTTGGCTTATGAGTTGAACAGAATAGCAGCGAAGTGCATGCTTCGGATGCCGGCTTGTGGACCCAAAGGTCTGGGTGGCCATCTGCTTTTAGGGTGTACCAACTGTGCTTAGGTGAGATCCTCCAGTTCTTGTTTATTTTTGTTTTGACTACTGTTTCTATTTCTTTAAAAGTAAGTTTATTTTTCTGTAGCAAGGTTTCTTTTGTGCTTTTTTTCGCTAGCGCATCAGCAGCTTCATTGCCTTCAATGCTAACATGTAAGGGTATCCATTGAAGGTGAATTTTTGAGGTATTGAGAGTTTTTGGAGATAACCAATTATGTTCCTGCTTACTTTGTCTCTAAGTTCCCTTGTGTGACTCTAGTGTTGTATTGCACTTCTACTATCAGTAAGAATCCATATATCGTGATGTTTAGTGTTTCTGATTGATTTTAAGGCTTCATAGATGGCTATAAGTTCTGATCTGAAAACTGAGCAAAAATCTGGGTTTCTTCTGTTTATTTTCTCATTGCCATTTGTGGTTTTAATGAGAGAGTCACTGTCAGTGTGTCCCAACTCGTCTCTGCTACCATCGGTATAGATAGTTATTACATTTTTAGGAATTTTATATATTAATTATTTCTAATGATAATTGTTTTAAGTATTCTGGATTTTGGTATTGTTTGTTGGTGGGTTCATTTAAAGTGGCATTAAAAATAACATTTTGTTAGTGATTCGCATGGGGATATTTTTTCTGCTAAATAATATTTTTCCACTTTATATTTTAAAAATCCATTTCTTTTAGCCAGGTGGAGAGGGCCTTTTTCTTTTTTTTTTTGAGTCTTATATTGGATTCCCAATTAAGTATGCAATTGGAAGTTCTGTGTTTGTTTTCATAACTCTTGATTTTGTTTATATAATTTGGCAGATTGAAGCTTCTTTTACCCTTTAAGGGCATAATGTCTGCCTCGTAAAGTACAATATTATTAGGGCAGATATTTCGAAGACCTGTAATAATTCTAGCTGCATTTAGTTGTATCCTTTCCAGTGATTTTAGATTTGTTTCAGATGCTGTACCATATATTTGATATCCATATTCCAAGATAGGTCTCATTAGAGATGTGTAAGTTAATTTTAGTGTTGTTGCTTCAGCTCCCCACTCTTCCTGAAATATATTTCAAGATTTTTAGTCGGTCTCTTCCTTTTCTAACAACTCCTTCAATATGTTTACTGGAGTTAATTTCTGGATCCAGGGTGTAGCCGAGATATTTAGGATGCTTATTATATTGCAATTGTTGTTCTTTCGGAATAGTTTTTGGTCTTATTTTGTATAGTTTCTTATCGGTAGTAAAAAGACAGGTTTCAATTTTTGGGGGTTAAATTCTAATTTATGTTTATTAGAAAATTTTTCTAGGTGGAGAAGAGTCTTGTTCAAATCTCTTTCAGCTTTTTTCCAGTTAGTGTTGCTGCTCCATAGAATAATGTCATCAGCGAAAAGTCCAATATTGGTTTTATGAGAAAAAAATCTTCTATGCCTGCAATAAATTGGGTGAAGAGATTTGGGCTAAGGACTGATCCTTGTGGTAATCCTTGATACAATTTGAAGGTTTTAGATAAAGTGCCATTATATTTGACCTTGATGCATCTATTTTTAAGGGAATCATTTATCCAAGTGATAGCTTTTCTATCAATTTTGAAATGTTTGTATAATTTTGTAATTAACTTGTTTTTTCCATACCTTATCAAAAACTTGTGTAAGGTCTAAAAAGCAGCTATTGTGTGGTTAGTTGGTTTTCTGTTTTGTGCATCTTTTACCTTTTGTGTGAAAAATAAGGGTTGGTCTATTGTCCCATGTCCTTTCCTAAATCCATATTGTTCTTCTGGTCAGAGATTTCTTGTGTCGGGGTGGTAGGTGAGTCGTCTGAGTATAATTTTTTCCATTAATTTGCAGCAAATACTGGTGAGAGAGATAGGTCGGTAGTTTTTTAGGTCATCAGCAGATTTGTAAAGTTTTTAAATGGGAATTATTCTTGCATTTTTACAATCTTGAATCAATTTTCCAGTTTTCCAGGAGTTATTGAAAATATTAAGAAGTCTTTCTTTGCCAATTTTGCCCAAGTTTGATATCATTCGGCCATGGATTCCATCTGGCCCAGGAGTCTTGTTTAGGTCAGTGTTTTCTAATGCATAATCTAGCTCTTTCGTATTTATTTTTTTCATGGAAAATATTATGAGTGCTGGTGACCTTTTTACAGTCATGAATAATCCTTTGGGCCTTTGTTTCAACCTTGATTTTACTACTTATTTGATATGAATTACCTGGGATCTGTCAATTTGTTTTGCCAAATTCCAAAGTTTTGTATTTGGGTTTCTTGGGTTCAGGTTTTCACAAATTTGTTTTCATTTTTCCCTTTTCACATTTACGAATAATATTTTTATGTTTGCATTCACAATGTTCAGTTCAGTTCTACAATTTGTTTGGTTTTGGGTGCTCTTTTTTTGTAGTTCATTTCTTTTAGTTATAAGTGTTTGAATATTTTTTGCCTGGTGTGTATAATTTGGAATCCATTTCTTAATATTACCTCTTGGTATTGAAACTGTAGCTGCTTTAATAATAGTGTTTTCGAAAGATATCCAATTAGCCTTTTTGAAGTTCCAGAATTTTTTTAATTGAGCTGGTTTTGGTCTCTTGGTGCTAATTTCTATCAAATTAGGCAAATGATCACTTCCAATACTTTTTAATATTTGCTATTTGCATTTGTGGAAAATGTCAGGATAGTAAAAACTTATATCAAGGGCTTGTGCAGTATTATAGCTGTAGGAATGATGGGTAGGATTCCCATCATTTAAGCACATGATGGCACTGTCGTCAAATATGTTTGAAAGTATTTTGCCTCTTGGGTTTAGCGTGGAACATCCCCATAGTTGATGTTTGGCATTAAGGTCACCTACAATAAGAGTTGTCTGTAAGAAATTGAGCCATTGTTCCATCGTCAATAAGTGTATTGTTTGGAGGGTGATACATATTGTATATGTTGATGGCTTTGTTTTGATTGAGGTAGAATTTGATATCTTGGGCTTCGAGGTATAATGTGTTTGAAATATTAACGGCTATGTCCTCATAGTACATATTCTTGATTAAAAATGCTAGGCCACCCCCTTCAACAGCATATACAGATGGATCTTCAGACCTTACCCTGAGTTATGGAGGGGCCGGAATTAACATAATACTGCAAGATGGAACGCACATCAAAATCAAAGAAGGAGCAGGACAGATTTCGTCAAACTTCACTTGTGAACTGAAAGCTATCTGGAAAGCCCTTGATGTATGCCTTAACCAACCATCCCTGCATCAAGCAGAAGGAAATTTAATATACAGTGACTCCATATCCGCTCTAGAAGCAATTCAGAAGGGTAACTTACTTACCCAACTGGAACCATTGGAGAATAACTGCATTCTACAATGGATCCCTGCCCATGCTGGGATCGGGGGTAATGAAATAGCATTTGAATTGGCAAAGGAAGCCAGAAAGTTGAGCCAAAGGAAAGAACAAATGTCATTATTTGACGCTGATTCTTTGTCAAAATACAAGATAATTAAACAATAAATAAGAAAAGATCAAAATGCGAAATAAACTCTGAGAGAAAAATGACAAAAACTATAACAAGACTTAGAACAAAACACTATAAAGGAATAACAATACATCCAGATGGCACAATAACCTATAGGGCATGCAACAATTGTCCTGGTGTGAAACTTACACCTACCCACATATTCTCATAGCCAGCAATGGCCGCAGCCTTGCAGAAAATTGACATAGACCCAGAGCAGCAGCTTTGCACACCCAAGATAGTGGACATTGCTTCTGCTGTGATGGAGATGCATGGAGACATCTGAGGCTTTTTATTGGACACGACAACAACAACGGCATTCCAGAGTAAAATAAATTATCAGAGATAGATACATATTTTTCAAATGAATTAAAATAAATATAATCGATACTGAGAGAGAGTTGAATTAAAAATATTAGAAATTTATTATCTTCGGAAACAAACCATATCTAAAATATCAAATTATATATTTTTTGCTACATGTTTAATTTGCATTTACCTATTTTACATATCTCTGATTGTATTTAAAAATTGTTAACCAATTCTTCATACTTTTTGCGAAGTGGTGTTTTATCAATTTGTAATTTGATGTTATTAGGGTTCTTTCCTGGTATTCAAAAAGGAAAAATACGTGTCGATCAGTTATATTTTTCAATTTATCAAACAATTTGGCCGCTGAATCTCTGATTCTGGTAGTGCGCCATCTGGCGAATAAAATTGTAACTAAAATCAATTTCGAATTTTTCATTATTTGCCATAAAAAATCCCATTGCATCCTGAACACAATGGTGTTTACCGCATTGCTCTAGCGCAAATATTCGCGGAGTTATTAATTTTTAAAATAGTGCGGGACTTTTGGATCACCCTGTATTATAAATATATATTTAATTCTTTCTTTTAAAACTTTATAAAATTATTTTTCTCGTATTTATTTCTAGTCTTTTATCCATAAATCTTTAAAATTAATTCATTTTATAATATATATAATAGATATTGTGTATAGAAATATTTATAAAATATATATAAAACCCACATATTCCTGAAACAAGGAGACAATACACATTTGAACTCTGTCGCTAAGACTTCCCATTGATTTCTATTTCAGCGGCGACTAGTAAAATGACGCCATCTACCGAGAACAAGTTAAATTATTTTAAAAATTTGCTCGAAAATATTATTGGTATTTTTGTTTAGAGTTATAATAATTCTTTTTGTTTTATATATAAAAATTAATAAAAATAATATTAAAATATATAAAATATTTAATATTTTGGAAATATTTAAATATCCGTTTTTCAAAAATTTTAGCATCAATATTTTATTAAAAATATATAACCTAGATAAAATATTTCAAATTCAATTAAATATTGATGTTTCAAAATAAAATGATAAATTTAGAAAAAAATATATAATAGTTTCAAATACAATAAAATATTTATATAATGAGATATTTTAAAATGATGTAGAATTGAGAAATAGCAAAAGATTGAAAGCTACAAGCTCAAATTTAAGAACTTTCTCCTCTAAGGAAGATGACAGCGAATTATCGAAACGTTGAAAAATAAATAACACAAGAACGGTACTAGCTATTTCCTTTTTAAAAGATTGAACACTATATAAACAATTAAAATATAAACTATATAACCCATTTAGGGATGAATTTCTTTTAAAACATGCCCAGAAGTTCTCCCCTAAGCAGCACAAGTAAGGGACTGCCCTGTAGTACGGTGTCGTGACCTGTGGGGGCTGAGAGACTTCATTCCAGCCTGCTGTGATGACGCACCACGCCGTCAACAAAAACATACAAGCGGGCCATGATATAGGAGATGACGACCGCTGCGCGGCGCGGCACAGCGGTGGAAACCAGAGAGGACCAGAATGTGCATCCTAGGGGGTTGTCCTTTTTGTCTTCCCATATAAATGTAGCTAATAAGTAATACCAATAAAACGCTAACTTTGAGAGACTTTCTGAGCCATCGCTGGACTAATAAATCGACACACTACAAGCCGCTACGGTAACCGTGAACAGGGAACTCTGAAATGTGGCTGACTAATGGGGCAATGGCACTCCATCCTTTCTATGGAACAACAAAACACCATTTCTTTTAAAAATATATTTATGATAGGTAGCTTTTTCGGGGGGAGATAGAAGGTCTTTCTAAAGTAAATTAAATTAATAAAAAGTTTGATTCGAAATAATAAACAAATATTTAAACTTTGTTTTGAAAAAAAATTAAGAGATTTGTTAATAATTTTAATTTCAAATTATAATATAGTTCTCCTTTAGAAGGACCTTCTTTAAACCCGAAAGCCCGAGATAATAAATATCATCTCAAAATAAACTTATCCCTGGATGATTTGTTTACTGCCTTATAATTAAACGCAAGAGATTGGTAAATAAACTTTATATATGTGAATTCGAAACTATTACAGACGCGTATGATTCTTTTAAAAATTAAAAAAGTTTACACTGCCCTTACTGCAATGAAATATTTATAATAATTTCTCATTGTAGTGGGCAGTAGAAAATTAATACAAAGCAATAACGCACCATCAATATATAAAGAAGCGAATGTTTCTTTTTAAGAATAAATTGTTACGACTCTTCTCAGCCGTCGATGTTTGCGTGCAAGGTTTCTGAGAAAACAATGGGGTTCGTTTTGGATACAGCTTAGTACTATAGATTTATTACCAGATCTTTAAAAGGGATATTAGTAACTATACATAGGAGATTGACTTGCCTTCATTGCCGCCCCAGGTAGGTTCCTCCACGGGCTTCCTTCACGACGACACCAGCTGGACTCCCTCTCTGCGGCCCCTCCTCTGGAATTTGTCAATCAACACTTCCTTGGAGGAGCCCCTGCATACCTTCTTCTCTTGGCTTGCCCACTTCTTCTTTTCTACTTCTTTGCTGTACCGCTTCAATATCAAACTTCCACTGTCCTTACTGCGATGGAAAATTATATTGGGAGGGCT
>CP092864.1:2925822-2961894 GCA_030710605.1 Cordylochernes scorpioides | reverse complement strand
TCAGCTATTTGGTTCTAGGTGAACAGCAGTATTTGGACCATCATCTAGGTAAACCGTCAGCTAGTTGGGTTATCAGCTATTTGGACCATCATCTAGGTAAACCGTCAGCTAGTTGGGTTATCAGCAATTTGGACCATCATCTATTTGGACCATCAGCTAGGTGAACCGTCAGCTAGTTGGGTTATCAGCTATTTGGACGATCATCTATTTGGACCATCAGCTAGGTGAGCCGTCAGCTAGTTGTGTTATCAGCAATTTGGACCATCATCTATTTGGACCATCAGCTAGGTGAACCGTCAGCTAGTTGGGTTATCAGCTATTTGGACCATCATCTATTTGGACCATCAGCTAGGTGAGCCGTCAGCTAGTTGGGTTATCAGCTATTTGGACCATCATCTATTTGGACCATCAGCTAGGTGAGCCGTCAGCTAGTTGGGTTATCAGCTATTTGGACCATCATCTATTTGGACCATCAGCTAGGTGAGCCGTCAGCTAGTTGGGTTATCAGCTATTTGGAGCATCATCTATTTGGACCATCAGATATTTGAACCATCAGCTATTTGGACCATCAGCTATTTGAACCATCATCTATTCAGACCATCATCTATTTGGACCATCAGCTATTTGGACCATCATCTATTTGGACCAGAATCTATCTAGACCATCAGCTAGGTGAACCGTAAGCTTTTTGGACGATCATCTATTTGGACCATCATCTATTTGGACCATCAGCTATTTGGACCATCAGATATTCGGACCATCAGCAATTTGGACCATCATCTATTTGGACCATCATCTATTTAGACCATCAGCTATCTGGACCATCCTCTATTTGGACCATCAGCTATTTGGACCATCAGCTATTTGGGCGATCATCTATTTGGACCATCATATATTTGGACCATCATCTATTTGGACCATCAGCTAGGTGAACCGTCAGCTAGTTGGGTTATCAGCTAGTTGGACCATCAGCTATTTGGACCATCAGCTAGGTGAGCCGTCAGCTAGTTGGGTTATCATCTATTTGGATCATCATCTATTTGGACCATCATCTATTTGGACCATCATCTATCTGGACCATCAGCTATTTGGACCATCAGCTAGGTGAACCGTCAGCTATTTGGGCGATCATCTATTTGGACAATCATATATTTGGACCATCATCTATTTGGACCATCAGCTAGGTGAACCGTCAGCTAGTTGGGTTATCAGCTAGTTGGACCATCAGCTATTTGGACCATCAGCTAGGTGAGCCGTCAGTTAGTTGGGTTATCATCTATTTGGATCATCATCTATTTGGACCATCATCTATTTGGACCATCACCTATCTGGACCATCAGCTATTTGGACCATCAGCTAGGTTAACCGTCAGCTATTTGGGCGATCATCTATTTGGACCATCATCTATTTGGACCATCAGCTATTTGGACCATCAGATATTTGGACCATCAGCTATTTGGACCATCATCTATTTGGACCATCATCTATTTAGACCATCAGCTATCTGGACCATCCTCTATTTGGACCATCATCTATTTGGACCATCATATATTTGGACCATCATCTATTTGGACCATCAGCTAGGTTACCCGTCAGCTAGTTGGGTTATCAGCTAGTTGGACCATCAGCTATTTGGACCATCAGCTAGGTGAGCCGTCAGCTAGTTGGGTTATCATCTATTTGGATCATCAACTAGGTGAGCCGTCAGCTAGTTGAACCGTCAGCTAATTGGACGAATGAACCCTTGCTTTATTCGGGACAAAGTCTGAAATAAATATATTACTGTTTCTCCCTTTCATATACGAGGTGTGTTCAAAAAGTATCGCGACTTTTGAATTTTCGCGGGTTACGTATATTCGAATTTCGATCTTTTTGTGGCTTTATGTTGGTACTCATGTCTCTCACTTATGCCGACAAGCTCGGCCATTTTGAATGTTCACTTAATTGTGGACAGCTGCTTTGCTTGCAGCTGATCGTTTTCGATTTTTGCCTATTAAAAAAAATGGATCAAAGAACCTGTATCAAATTTTGTGTAAAAACTAAATTAAGTGCGCGGAGGCATTCCGAATGTTGACTGTGGCATACGGAGACGTTACCTTGGACCGAAGCAACGTTTATCGGTGGTACAAAATGTTCTCAGAAGGCCGAGAAAATGTGAACGACGAAGAGCGTGCCGGACGCCCGAGCACTTCAACAACAGACGAAAAAATTAATGAAGTGGAGAAAATGATATTGGCCAATCGTCGAATCACCGTTAAAGAAGTTACTGAGGACCTAAACATATCGATTGGCTCGTGCCATTCGATTTTTATCAATGATTTGGGCATGAGACGGGTCGCCGCGAAATTCGTACCAAAATTGCTCAATTGCGACCAAAAACAGCATCGCATGAACATTGCTAATGAGATGTTGGACTCTGTCCGCGACGACCCAAATTTGCTCCAGAGGGTCATAACTGGTGACGAAGCGTGGGTTTATGGTTATGACGTGGAAACCAAAGCTCAATCATCTCAATGGAAGCTGCCGCACGATCCAAGACCGAAAAAAGCGCGCCAAGTTCGGTCGAATGTGAAAGTTTTGCTGACAGTTTTCTTCGATTGCAGGGGCGTGGTGCATCATGAGTTCTCGCCACAGGGTTAGAACGATCAATAAGGAATATTACCTGCAAGTTATGCGCAATTTGCGCAAAGAAATTCGCCAGAAAGACCCGGATTTGTGGAAGAACAAAAATTGGCTTTTGCACCACGATAACGCCCCTGCTCACACATCGTTGCTTGTGCGCGACTTTTTGGCCAAAAACAACACACTAATGATGCCGCAGCCACCGTAATCCCCAGATCTGGCTCCCTGTGACTTTTTCTTGTTCCCTAAACTGAAGAAGCCCATGAAAGGACACGTTACGCTACGCTTGACGAGATAAAGACGGCATCGAAGGAGGAGCTTAAAAATATTTTTTTAAATGATTTTTTGAAGTGCTTCGAAGATTGGAAAAACCGTTGGGACAAGTGTATAATATCTCATGGGGATTACTTTGAAGGGGACAAAATAGGTATTCATGAATAAATAAATAATTTTTGAAAAAACAAAAGTCACGATACTTTTTGAACACACCTCGTAATCTATTAATAATGTTAATTAATTATTTCCACGTAATGGCTTAATCACAGGTATAGAATGTGACGTTGACGGAGGTATAAAGCTCTAAAAGAATATCGTTTTATAAAGGTTGGTTATATTAAATGATATAAACTTGTTTTAAGCTATATATCATTTTCCCTTTATTCCCAATAATCGACATGACCATACATGAAACAGTGTAAATTATAATGTAAAGAAGTCGTTACTTGGTTATTTTTCGTGATATGGCTTTAGCACAAAATAATTAGGTGGTTTGATTCCATGTAGAACAAGTTTTCCATGTCGCATTTTGAATGTGGAAGAAAATAATATAGAAACCATAGATTCCTTTATGTGTTTTTCAACTTCTGTAATATATCTATGTTTTGATCAGCGTCACAGGGTGAAGAAGGTGGGTTATAAATCCTGGAAACTGAGTTGTTTGTTGTTGCCATTGAGAGAGAAAGAAACCACATCATTGTTGAAAAGAGCTCTATTTTTGAAATCGCCTTTTATTCAATGCCAGCCACTGAGAGATATGCATATAAAGATGAGACCTTCAATGCCAGCCATTGGGATCAATGCATTTAAGTTTGAAACATCCTATACCCCCCCCCCCCCCCCCCGAAGAAAACGAAAACAGAATCTTGAATACGATCAATCGCGAGAAATATCAATGATGATGTTCCCAGAGATGATGATTATCAAGATATCGATGTACATTGGCGTTGGTCTGAAAGAATCGAATCATCCCCGAAATGACAAGAGGTTCCCAAAAGCATCCATTAATTCATGATAATCTTAAAATCCAACAGGTGGGATCATAGCTATGAAGGATGAGACATCCTATGCAACTTTATAATAATAGTAACATAATCATTTCATGTTAAATTTCAAGAACGTTCTATCGATATTTCTTCAATATGTTTTAATTTAATTAAATGGATATCCAACTTTTTATTTCATCAGTGGGATCAATAAGTTCTTGATTTGATAACGATTTGGATTTTGAAAAAAAACAATGGTTGCCTGTAAAGTCAGTTTTACGGGCGAAGATTTTACGTGACAACGGTAGAATATTTATTGATATGAATATAATTAAATTGCACAATAGGAACAAGGAATTGAATGAAAATAAGAATTGCACAAATTTTAACTATATAAATATATTTTGTTTACTAAAACATTGTACATGTAAACTTAAACTTAACTAATTCCTATTTGAGTGATTTTGTTGAGGATAGGACGATGATAGGAGAAATATGAAATGAAAGGAAGTGTTTCTGCTGTAATGTGTCTTGCGAAAGTCAAGTCGATAGTTGTTCCTTTTAACGTAGTTGACTTAGAAACGTTTGATACGCAATCAAGATTATACGTATTTTTCATGAATTTAAGAAACGAGTTGTCAGGCTTTACGTTTTTGTTAAAATCACCACACAGAAGAATCGGTATACTAGAATCAACTTGCACGAACGGTGGCACGTACTGGCTGTTGTGAATGTACGGACCGAGTCCTTGCCATAGTAACATTCCAATATCCTGCATACTAGCTCCTGGATGAATATATACAGCACCGAGTATAAACTTGAAGCTAGTATTAGCGGCGAAGCAAGTAACTTCAGTCATGCACATGTCACCCTTGGTTTTAATGACACGAGTTACGTCTGTAATCGCAACTTGGAACACTTCCGCCGTAGATGTCGATGATAATTTACGATAGATCGCCACTCCACCAGCCGCGTTGGTATTTGAAAATCAAAACACTTATTCAGATCGAAGGTTCAAATTTTTGCTAAATAAATTTGAAATTAAATAAAATTTGTAATTGTAAATGATGAAGTTGAAAATTAAAACATTTACTTAAATTAGATGTTAAAATTCTTGCTCAACACAGTTTAAATAAAGTTTTCTTATATCTGCCACTTTTTCTTAATATTTGTAATTTTAAAGAATCAATTCGAAAATCAAAACATTTATTCAGATCGAAGGTTCAAATTTTGCTAAATAAATTTGAAACTATTTAAAATTTGTAAAATAATAATTAATTAATTAATTAATTTTAAACTAATAATTTACTTAACACTATCAACATTTATCAATAGTATGACATAACCTATAAACTCAGTTTCTCAACTTTTGTGTCAATCTAACAATTAATCAATCAATCATAGTTTACGATAATGAAATATCAGTGTACAATTATTTACCTTTATTGTTGTAGTTGTTGTAAATGACGAATCTAAGCACTCCACATTTTCACTACAGACACAGCTGACGATACTTTAACCACACGTGTGAACTTGTATTATGACGCTTTCTTGTTTTTCCAACGCCAAGAACGTTCGAGAAAGACAAAGACAGAGACAAGCATGCGCCGATTCAATGCGCCTAATTCTCTAGCGCTGCGCGCGCAGCACTCTCGTTCGATGACTCATCGTAACGTTACCGGGCGTTACACTTTTTCATAAGTGACTCCCAGCCGCAACCTAATTTAAGACGTTGTCACGTCAAAAAAATTTAAGAAAAGCGAAACAGATTATTTGTACTCTACATTTATAAACTCTCACGACAACGCACCCAAAATCTTACTTTAAAAAATTGGGGTACACCATGTTGATGGGAAACAATACAGAGGGTTTGTTTATTCCGTGGATTTAGTTCTGAGAGAGAGTGAACATATTCCCTGTATGTATATAGGTAGTGTGGGTGATGGTCACTCTAACATATCAAACAACATTTACCCATCTGAGTAGACCATATGCTGTGTCATATATAACGTTATTTAAACCCTACCTTGTCATAAAAAATTCCCAGTCCAGCTAGGAGTGAAGGTCACCTTAGCTATCTAACTTAACTCCGCTGTGTTTTCCAGAAGTGCCGAGATTCCTTCAACCAAAGTCCTTTACCTCACTTATCTAACTACACCCGGTACAATTTTACTTTTTCACTCTTCATAATATACCTACAAAGTCGATAAGATACATCAAAATTGATATATTCACTTCATTTTATTCCCAATATTCATCATATTACAATTAGAATAATCCCTTGTATCAAGCCTCTAGGGAGAAGTTTATTTTCAAAATCTTTAATCTCTAGAAAACACGTGTTTTCCTCCTTCGAAGGTCGTTTGTACCTGGAAAATAAACATTAAAGATTTCGAGAAGAATCTTCTCTCTAGAAGCGCCTGATATTTTTACTTAATACAGTCAAACTTGGATAATCCGATACGACCAAAAGAAATTCGAATTAAAAACGGAAATTCTATTTATAGGAAATTTTAGGGACCAAGATAGATAGTCGAATTAAAGACTTTTAGAAAGATATTCCAAATATCCATGGAATTATATAAGTTCTACTGTAGTATGATTAGTTTGCGCTTATCATATATAAGATTATTCAATTCTAAAGACGGTGTTAATTTTAAAATATTCGAACAACGGGGAAAAATTAACTTTTGAATATAGACCTGAAGAAGTGAAGCGTTCTAAGATAACATTTGTAGTTTACAGGAGAACAGAATCTTCTAAATCTATTCAGCCATCTTGGAGGCGGAGCTAATCAACGCTCTGTGTCGTTATCATCATATTTATGACCCTTATCATCATCACGGCTATTGGACAATTAGAGAATAGGCTCCCAGCTCGATATCGGGGAAGTCAATTATAACACAATCTTATTTACCTATCTTTTTAATTGATTAATTAATGATAATTAACATATTTATAATTGTTAATCTGTGTAAGCTTTACGTTTTATTATTTAGTCAGAGGCGTCTGGTATATTTTGAACTTTAAACACGATATATTTGCATAATTATAATATTATTCAATGTTACACAATCATGGACAAAACTAAAGGAAGTTGTACCTTTTAGATTGTATATTAGGATTGAGAGAATCACTGTGAAAGATATTACAGTGATCTTTATTAAAGATACATGAGATAACCAAGTGTGAACAAAATGCCTTTTCTCTGCTCTTCGCGAAAACGGCCATTTTAAAAATATAAATACAAACCGTAAAAGGAGCTGTTTTGTTCTTTTTCTAGATCGGCGCAGACGCCATGAGCTTTCAGTCAGGTGTGTTCAAATGTCAATTATTTAACTCTGTAATAAGTATTTTCATTTGCTTAAAAAAAATTCAACCAGTCCTGGGAATTTTTAAATGAACGCACCCTGTATAAATATCGCTTATATATTATATTTTTGGTTTTTAAAATTGTTTTTATTATATATTAGCGCGACATCTGTTATCAAAATTCAAAACTATTATAGATGCGTATGTTTCTTTTAAATATTTGACAATTTCTACTTCCCTTACTGCAATGGAAAAATATACGGATGAGCCAGGTCTTCCTATTATATTTTTTATTGCAGTAAGGGCTGTAGAAAACGTTTAATTTTTAAAAGAATCATACGCGTCTATAATAGTTTCGAATTTTTGGTTCCAAAATCACTTTATTCGGTACCGCTCGACAAGAGCAACCTAGTTTATGATAATTGAAACAATAAATAATATATGAAGGTTATTCACATATTAAACAGAAGGTAAACGCGGGATTCAATCCCGGTTCATGACTGTCGGGAATCGAGGGTGTTACCTACTTGTCCACCGACTTGTTTATATTTCGAATTTTCAAAATTGTTTTTATTTATGATAAAATTACTATATAAGTGAAATGGTATCAGGATAATAAATGTTGAGAAAAACTAACATCCTGATTGTGCAACTGGAATATCCTAATTCATTAGATATTAAAAATGTAATGCCTTGATAAAGGTTGGCGTTCAGCCAACCGAAATATTGGCAAATAAATATTTTATTCAATCTAATATATGCCTTTTTATTATCTAATAAATATATATTTATTTCTTTCATTTAAAACTTTATGAAATTATTTTTCTCGTATTTATTTCTAGTCTTTTATCCATAAATCTTTAAAATTAATTCATTTTATAATATATATAATAGATATTGTGTATAGAAATATTTAAAATATATATAAAACCATATTTTCATACAACTAGGAGATAATACACATTTGAACTCTGTCGCTAAAGCCTCCCATTGATTTCTATTTCAGCGGCGACAAGTGAAATGACGCCATCTACCGAGAACCCTTAAATTATTTTAAAAATTTGCTCGAAAATATTCTTGGCATTTTTGTTTAGAGTTATAATGATTCTTACTGTTTTATCTATAAAAATTAATAAAAATATCATTAAAATATATAAAATATTTAATATTTTGGAAATATTTAAATATCCGTTTTTCAAAATTTTTGCATTAATATTTTATTAAAAATTGATATAGGCTTAGCAAAATACGGTTATTCTTTTTGAGGATTTCTGGTTGTTTTTGTACTCACGTATGTTGTAGTTACGAGGACATCCCTTTAGATAAAAACAAATATATATTTATTTAAGGAACGACTTGTTCCATTACATATATTGTTAAAACAAGTTAACGGTAAACATCAGCAAGGTTGAAGGTAGTTGTTGGAAGTTACGTCATCGTAGTGACGTCAGCATCTATGATGATTAAAGTCAAAGTTTGCGTAACAATTCCCTCCTTACTTTGGCTTTATTCCCACGATGCTGAGGCTCTCCAGGTGTTTCTTCATCTGGTCTCGGGATAGGTCCTTTGTGAAGATATCCGCCTCCAGGTCCTGAGATGGCTTGTACAGAAGGCAGATGTCTCTGGATTCATAACAGTCTCTCAAGAAGTGGTACTTTCTGTTGATATGTCTACAGCGACTGCTTTGTTTAGGGCTGGAGATCCAGTTGATCAATGACTGACTGTCTGTATAGATCGCAGTTGGTTTTTCCATGAAATTCCATTCTCCCAGCTCTCGTAGCAGGTTTATTATCCACTTGATTTGACAGCAGCTCTCACAAGCAGCTATCATTTCCGCTTCCATTGTGGAGAGGGCGACGAGTGGTTGTTTACTACTTTTCCAGTCTATAGTTGCTTCGCCGAGCTTCAATACATATCCGCCGTAGGATTTTCCGTCATGAGTGGTCGACCAGCTGGCATCGGCGTAGGACTTCAGGATTCCAGTCTTCCCTCTTTCAAATTTCACTCCTAGGTCAATTGTTCCTCGTAGGTATATCATAACTCTTTTGATTGCTGTCCAGTGCATCTGTTTTGGTTGTCTGGAGTACTGTGAAAGTTTGCTAGTTATGTAAGCGATGTCGGGTCTGGTGTTAACAGCTAGAAACATTAGCATTCCAAGGGTTTCTTGGTAAGTGTGCTGATCACAATTGTTATCTTCAATATGATTGTCCAAATTGATTTCTTTTGAACCTGGTGTTGGAACTTCCTTACAATTTTCCATTCCATATTTCTGCAATATTTGTAGTACATAGTGGCTTTGCTGTAGCGAAATAACCTCCTTGTCTTGTATGATCTTGATTCCCAAAAACATGCCTTTACATGTTACATCCTTTATTTCCAGGTGATGTCTCAATTTTATGATGAATCTGTTTGAGGTATCTTCAGAATCTGAGACAGTGATAAAGTCATCCACATATATCCCTACATAGATGTATTTGTCTTCATTCTTCCATTTAAATAGGCAAGGATCAGATTTAAGTTTTTCCAGTCCACAGTCATGAAGTACTTGACTGAATTTTTCATACCACGATCTTCCGGATTGAGGTAGACCGTAAATACTTTTGTTGAGTTTGCAAACTTTGTTTCTGTCTTGGACAAATCCAGCAGGTTGTTCCATGAATATTGTGTTTTCAATGTTTCCATTTAGATAGGCTGCTTTCACATCAAAAAGTTTAATGACTGAATCTTTTGTTGCTGCCATTGACAAAACAGTCCTGAGGGTGGCATTTTTAATTACAGGGCTGAAACTTTCGTTGTAATCTCTTCCTGGAATTTGGTTGTATCCCATTGCAACAAGTCTAGCTTTGTAAGTTTTGTTTTCGTTTTCTTGGTCTTTAGATATTTTGAACACCCATTTACTTTTGACAACTTTAGCGTTTACAGGTCTAGGTACCAGTTCCCATACTTGATGCGAGTACATGTTCTGTATTTCCTCAAGCATTGCGTTCTCCCAATGTTTCTTGTCTTCGCATGTGATGGCTTCTTCATAGTCTTTCGGAATGGTTTCATTCGTAGTAGCCAGAACGTAGTCATCAAATCTTTTAGGTATTGTTCGAGTTCTTTGTGGTCTGTCTGATTCACTTGACTCTGTCTGTCTGTTGATCATGGTATCTGGTGCTGGCTCTTCAATATCAACATCTGATAGAACATGATTGTCCAGTTGTTCATCCTCCTGAATAGAGAAATATGTGTCAGTGTCCGTATTATTATCACTTTGTTTTTCTTCCAAGATGACATTTTTGTTCTCTCTGAAGTGAATGTCTGCGGTTTCGAGAATGACTCTCGCTGTGATATCAAATACTCGATAAGCTCTTCTGCATCTTGAATAGCCTACAAATATTCCTCTCTTAGATTTAGCTTCTAGTTTGTGTCTTTGATGATTCTCGAGTTTATAGAAGACTTCACAACCAAATCTCATGATGTGAGAGACGGATGGCTTTTTACCTTTCCATTTTTCCATAGGGGTAGTGTCTGGGTCATTGGTTGTGGGAGTTAGATTGTACAGATATGCAGCTGTATTCACAGCTTCTGCCCAGAAGTGTAGGGGTAATTGGGAGTCTGCCAGAAGTGTTCGGCCTTTGTCTAATAGTGTTCTGTTAGCTCTTTCAACTCTCCCATTGCTTCTTGGGGTGTACGGTGTAGTTAGTTCATGTTTAATTCCTCTGGATTCTATGAAGGTTTCAAGGTTTTTATTGATAAATTCTGTTCCGTTATCTGTTCTAAGTCGTTTTAGTTTTGAGTTTAGCTCGTTTTCTCTCTTTACAATAAACTTCTTCAAAACTTCTGCTGCTGAGAGTTTATCTTTGAGAAATTCTACAAATATTCTCCTAGAAAATCCATCTACGATGGTCAAGAAATATTTACTTCCGCCCAAGGAGTTTATTCTCATTGGACCACAGAGATCGACATAAATGGCTTCAAAGGGGTAGCTTTCCTGATTGCTATCTGTGTGAACATAGGGTACTTTGGTCATTTTTCCCAATGAGCAAGCATCACATTGATCAAGGGTACCATTTATAGAGTCCAAGCCTTTTAGAAGATTGTTCTTCAAAATCAGGTCTAATTTGTTGTCACTAGGATGCCCTAACCTTCTGTGCCATGCAGTCCTAGAATTGTCCTTTGAAATCAAGCAATGTTCACTTGGAACATGAGTTGCTTCAGATAAACGTGATAGGTTCAATGTGTATGTCATAATTTGTATATAATTATATGCACCCCCGACCCACTATGCATGTACAATGTATGATTTTCAAAGATTTAATAAAGAACAAGGTAACTGGAGGAAAGAAGTAGCAACCAAACATAGGAAATAGGTTTAAAGCGGGCACAATTATAAATAACTTGTACAGTCAATACTTCCTGACAGAAGGCCGGACGTATCTAGTGACCGCAGAAGTTATATTAGTCAAGAAGCACTCAATACTTCCTGGCAAAGCAGGACGTATCTGCTGACCAGAAGTTATAAAAGTAGAGAGACACCCCATACTTCCGACCCAAGACCGGACGTATTTGACAACCACGGAAGTAAATAGAGTCGAACTAACACTCGATACTTCCTATCAGGCCGGGCATATCTTTCACCAAAGAAAGTCGCCGGTCCAATTAGAAAGATCCACTAAGTAGGTCAACCAATAGGAAAACGGGCACGTCCCATTCTTCGACCAATGGGAAGGAAGACGACTCGTGGTGTTAGATCGAAAAGCAAGAATGGTCAGTTGTTCACTCGCTCTCGCCGAGTTCGGACCTAGTAGTGTTTTGGCTCCCATCTGAACAACATCTACAGTTCTTCATTCACTCCCACCAAGTTCAGACCCAGTCATCGACTCGACCCCACCAAGGTAATGTCTGCTCACTAGAGACCTCTCTCTCCGCTCATTTCATCTAAATCCAATCATCGCCATGTGATCAACTAATTAATCATCAAAAACCGCTCTGCCTTTCTCTCAAGCTTTCTTTCCTCCAACCCGTTGCCTTATATTTTCAACCATCAAGTGTCCCGGCTTATTTCCCCTGTGTGTAATCCTTTCACTCAGCCACCACGACTGCATCATCCACCACGACTGCATCATTCACCACGACTGCGTCACCACTTCAACAACCTTCAACACCAAGAGTAAGGTTTCCCAACATAGTAGAATACGACAGCTATTCCTAAAGTCGACAGGATAAAGATGGAAATTAGCCCAGGCGCCAGCAAAACAAAAGGCAATGACAAACCGAGAGAGAAGAAACTGGCAACGAGCGGAAAGAAACTGACAACGAACGAAGCGACAAGACATACCCTGGCGACGGTAATTTTAGAACTGACCGCCGCGCTACAAGGGGCAAGATCCACGCAAGGTGAGACGGAGTTCCGGAGCGCCACCCCCGGGGCAACCGACGCCCGCGCCGCCGGTACGTGTCCGAACAACCTGACGCCCACCGAGGAGTCGCCACCCGCCATGCCGTACCCGTGCACCCGGAAGCAACCCACGCGAACCGGGACAGTGCAAATAGTCCGAAAACGGTCCACTCGAATGGAAGCAGTACAAATGGCTAGATTTCCCTTTCAATTGCGCGGACAGTGCAAACGGTCCCGATCCGGCCCAACAGATATTCCAAGCCAGCCACCCCAAGCCGAAGACGCCACAGTGGAGACCTTTCGAGACTGAGGTAGGCAATCCACCCAATGACACCATCAAATTGACTTTGGACTTATATCTGACCCAGGACCTACCATGTACCTTTCTAATTGAACCAGACGCAGGTTCGAACATATTGCCGTATCATTTATACAATAGATTAAAAGCACAACTTCCCAACTTAAGTATTAAAAATCCTTCCCTTGATCTATCCACCCTAAATAGTTTTACGAAAATAATAGGACATTTAACTCTCCCTCTGACAATAGGCCAAATAACCCGTAGAGAGAACTTCCACGTGGTAAATGCATCCTTGCCATTTGGAGTTCTTACCTTAAAAACCCTTTATCAGTATAAATTAAAATTAAATTATAATCACGGCACTATTTTCCAACTTGGCGTCCCATTATCTAATACTATCTTCCACTTTAAACATGTATCAAATGAATGCAAGCACGGGCTAGGCCAAAACCTGTCCCAAAGGACTCGCACAGCACCCAAAGCTTTCACACATGGAAACCCTTGCCTGCATTCATTGCCCAAACCCCAAATATTTACATGCCACCATTCTAATCTCACACCACGCAACTTTTCACTCAATCCAATTGCCAATACTTTATGCCCACAACACATAAAACCACAGGACGGTTTTCACACTCACAACACACGCACCCATACGTCGTCACACAACGGTAACACACACAACCAGCCCAACAAGCGCGACACTCACACCAAAAGGCGACACCAACCAGTAAACACATGCACAACCGTTAAGAATAATACAATCATCCCGTCTACACAAAACATAGAAAAAATTCACGCCACCAAACAACCACACAATCGAAAAACATTGCGATCTTTCCTAAAAGCTGTGAACGCCTACAAAGAGTTCATTCCGGACCACGCCCGCTTGCGGACACCACTTGTCAACCTTCTAAAAAAGGATGTCGTGTGGGTCTGGAGTGACGAATGCCAGAAAGCGTTCACTAACCTGAAAGAAAGCCTTACCACACACCCCACATTATACCTTTACCAAGAAGATCTGCCATGCCAGGTGTACTGTAACACCTCAACATTCGGCATTGCAGGCATTCTTAAACAAGTCTACCCTGAAGGGAAGACATACCCAGTTCAACATTTCAGCCGCTCTCTGCGTGGTCACGAGCGAAATTATTCAGACTTGGAACTACAATGCCTAGCCATTGTGGAAAGTGTGGATAACTTCCGCGCCTGTCTAATGGGCAGAAAGTTTACAATACTTTCTGACCATCCTGCATTGCAGTGGTTGAAAGAGATCAAAGCCCCGTCAGGCAGATTGTTTCGATGGAGGTTAAGACTGTCAAGATACGAATATGAGGTCCGTAGCATAAATGGAGTACAACAATATGAAACGGGCGTTGTAACTCGTATCCCATTTTGTGGCTTTCTAGATGCGCCACTCATAAAGAACCAACAGTCTTCCCCACCGGGAAAATCTCGCGTGACTATGGATCACAATAAACTGCGCACCGTCTCCCGAAAAGGAGTACTTAAAACTATAGTCCCAAGTTCACTTACAACCAGACTTCTTAAGTCCGTACACACACAACACCACCACCCAAACATCTCCAAGATGACGAGACTCATCTCGTCACAATATTATTGGCAGAACATGACACAAGACATCGCAAAACAGGTAAAAACCTGCCCCACCTGCCGATTCGCTAGAAGAATCGATGAATACAACCAACCTTCACGTAAAAATACCGACACAGGCCCCAAAGCAAAACAGAATTCGTACATAAAGCACAGCGTACACACAACACAAACAATGCCAAAATTACACCACCCACGTCAGAACGATCACACAGCTCAACCTAAATCAATTACCACCGACATATCGCTAATAAAACCATTAACGATCAAACAGGAGAACTGCGAACCTACCAATCATTTAAATTCTACAATTAATAAGGTTCAGGCAAATATTTCAGAGTCCCCATTTACAAAAATCTGGACGAACATGGGGCAATACCCTATCTTTCATCTGATTTTCATCCTTTGTATGTTAGTTCTACCATACAAATGTATCCCAATTTTATTCATTAATTACTTGTTTATCTATACCATGCCCGCTCATAAAACTTTCGAACTACAAGAGGCAGTTTTTCATTGTGGACAAGCAGTTCTTCATTGTGGACAAACATTTATAAAACTTCTCATAATTTTAGGGACCATCTTTGCAGAAAATCTAAATAAACTCCGAAGAGATAGAAGTAACTGAAAGATGACCAACCAGTGTCGGAGAAGTCACACTCCAAAAACAAGATCTGAGCCGCACCAAAAATTAAATAAGCGGAAGGAAGAGAGAATTTTGAGACACCGCGACAGGAAGTGTAATCCGCGGCGATAAATTCGGCCTATGCAAACAAAGCGGAGCGCCTCGTCCGATCTCCAATTTCATTCCCTCTCTTTTGCCCGACACACCCCACTTCCGTATCTCTAATTACAATGAGAAGGTCCCCTATTGAGGTCAACTGGGAACCTCTCTATGCCACCAATTTTGGATTCCAGTTCGAGTCTACATATCGATTTTTACCATCCAATTCCACATCCACAAGACAACACATAGAACTCGCTCACACATTTCTTACACAACAGACTTCTAACATTTTTTCACAACACACACAAAGACAAAAAATTACACATAAAGGTTATATAGATTTCCATGTCTCCTGTACACATAGCATAAACGCACTTGAGGGGTAGAATCACGTTTTCACCTAAGTGTCGCTACAGATGAGACAAAAAATTTATAGGGCATGTAGATACAAAAGGGTTCAAACCAATACACCTTATTTTTCATATTAATCATTTTCATTATTTTCTCTCAATTAAAAATGTAAATATTTAATCAATTTATCAATTTATTCAACTTATTATCACTTTTTATCATTAATTATCATTTTTTTCCAATTAGTTTATATTATCATTTTTATTTATCAATTATCATTCTATTTACCACTTAGCTTATATTGCCATAACTCAATTATCAGCGAAAACTCATTGATTTTCGGTTAAACTAAAAACATTAAATCATCCTTTGTTGTTGAAACCTTTTTATTTTTCATTTTTCTTTTTTTTCCAAGCACTCAACTTTGATTTCGCTCAACCACTTTTTATTTTTATTTGATCTCAAAATACCTTATGAAATTTTATTTTTATTTTTATTTTGATTTCTCAATAGCCCTAATAAAATTCCCTCGGTTTCCATTCCCAATTTCGAGCTAGAATATGGTTAGGCATTTTTCCTTTTTTTTTTCTCACCATGCACCAAGCATTCACTTTGATTTCTTCCAACTTTTTATTTTACTTTGATTTCTTCCAACTTTTTATTTTTATTTTTGATTTCTCAAAAGCCCTAATAAAATTCCCTCGATTTCCATTCCCAATTTCGAGCTAGAATATGGTTAGGCATTTTTCCTTTTTTTTTTTCACCATGCACCAAGCATTCACTTTGATTTCTTCCAACTTATTATTATTATTTTTTTTTTTTTGATTTCTCAAAAGACCTTATGAAATTTCCTCGATTTCTTTTCTCAAAATTCGAGCAAAAATTAGTTAGGCATTTTTCTTTTTTTTTCACCATGCAACGAAGCATTTTTTTTTCCAACATGCAACCAAGCATTTACTTTGATTTCTTCCAACTTTTCATTTTTATTTTTGATTTCTCAAAAGCCCTAATAGAACTCCCTCGTTATTATCTCCAATTTCGAGTAGAAATTAGTTAGGCGCATTCTCCTTTCTTTTTAATCCACTATGTACCATAGCATTCATTTTGATTTCTTACAATTAAAAAATTTTTTTGATTTCTATTAATTATACTCAACCTATATCATCAACACCATTCTATTTTTCTTTTATATCACCAGCAATGCTTGTATATAGCCTCTCAATACCCACAACTAATTTTCCCACAAAATTATTTTTTCCTTTACAGAATTCTCTCAGGCTAACCCCTTCTTGAATTCTTCACATGTAGGGGGCGCATCTGTCATAATTTGTATATAATTATATGCACCCCCGACCCACTATGCATGTACAATGTATGATTTTCAAAGATTTAATAAAGAACAAGGTAACTGGAGGAAAGAAGTAGCAACCAAACATAGGAAATAGGTTTAAAGCGGGCACAATTATAAATAACTTGTACAGTCAATACTTCCTGACAGAAGGCCGGACGTATCTAGTGACCGCAGAAGTTATATTAGTCAAGAAGCACTCAATACTTCCTGGCAAAGCAGGACGTATCTGGTGACCAGAAGTTATAAAAGTAGAGAGACACCCCATACTTCCGACCCAAGACCGGACGTATTTGACAACCACGGAAGTAAATAGAGTCGAACTAACACTCGATACTTCCTATCAGGCCGGGCATATCTTTCACCAAAGAAAGTCGCCGGTCCAATTAGAAAGATCCACTAAGTAGGTCAACCAATAGGAAAACGGGCACGTCCCATTCTTCGACCAATGGGAAGGAAGACGACTCGTGGTGTTAGATCGAAAAGCAAGAATGGTCAGTTGTTCACTCGCTCTCGCCGAGTTCAGACCTAGTAGTGTTTTGGCTCCCATCTGAACAACATCTACAGTTCTTCATTCACTCCCACCAAGTTCAGACCCAGTCATCGACTCGACCCCACCAAGGTAATGTCTGCTCACCAGAGACCTCTCTCTCCGCTCATTTCATCTAAATCCAATCATCGCCATGTGATCAACTAATTAATCATCAAAAACCGCTCTGCCTTTCTCTCAAGCTTTCTTTCCTCCAACCCGTTGCCTTATATTTTCAACCATCAAGTGTCCCGGCTTATTTCCCCTGTGTGTAATCCTTTCACTCAGCCACCACGACTGCATCATCCACCACGACTGCATCATTCACCACGACTGCGTCACCACTTCAACAACCTTCAACACCAAGAGTAAGGTTTCCCAACATAGTAGAATACGACATGTACATGTTACCATCAAAGTTGCCTGTTCCTATTAGCTTGTCATCAGAAGAGTATATGTATGCTCCTTCAGAGTTCAAAAGAACAGAGTTCCCTCTTCTTACTACGCTTGGAATGGACATTAGATTTCCTTTCAGGTGTGGTACATGGAGGACATTATGCAGGGTTACAGCGTTGTTAAGTTTGTCCTTACCTTGTACAGTAGCTTGGATTAATCCTGATGAGGCAGATTCGATGTGTCTCCCTTCTTCCGCCACTTGTATGCTTCTTCTCTCCTCCGTCTTGTGCTCGATCCATTCACCATGGGAAGTCATGTGGCTTGTGCACGCAGAATCAATTATCCACACGTCCTGAGTTGTCGGGCGTTCCTCCCTTGTGCTTGCATGTAGTGCGTATTCTGAAGTGGAGTCTCTTCGTTGGGATGGTTCCTCCGTTCGTTCTTGGATTGCTGACCTGGCTGTGTCTTTGTTTTGTTTTGGTCCTTTATGGTAGTTCCTTGTACTGGCCATGTTATTTTTGTTTGTTGTATTCTTTTGATTTCCTTTGTTGTCAGGGTTGAACCAACAGTCTTTTTCGAAATGTCCTTTTCTTTTGCAAATGAAGCATGATTTTTCTTTGAATTGGTTGCCTGATGATCTGAAAGCATTTTCAGGATTTTTGCTTCTGTCCTGTCTTTTCTTCTCGAAATCCAGTAGAGTTTGTCTCAAGTCTGGTAAGGAGATTTCTCTGTTTATTGACAGTGCTGCTGCGATCGTGTCAAAGTTAGGTGTGAGTCCTTCAACAATGTATCGTACAAGTTCTCTTTCTGTTACAGTCTTTCCTAGCTGGGTGATCTCTTGTGCTAGTTTCTGTGCTCGTACAATATACATGTTGACATTTTCATTTGGGTTTAATTTTAGTCTGGCTAGATCCAACATTAGGTCTATCCTTTTATTTTCTATAGATCCTTCAAACCTTTTCTTTATGTCGTACCAAATTCTTTTGGCTCTTTTATCGCCTCGAAAGATGATTGTTAAGTCATCCGAAAGTGACAATATTATTAGGCTGTATGCTTCCCGATTCTTTTTCTTCCAAATATCATATTCTAGTTTATTTTTTGTAAAGTCTGGCTCGTCATTAACAATTACGTCCTCGAAGAGATCTTTTGAATCTAGAATTGCTTCCATTTTCATGGACCACGTGGTATAGTTGTTTTCTGTTAACTGTTCTATTTTTGCTAAGTTATAGGTATCCATTTTTTATTCAACTTTTTCTTTTCTAAATTGGCGGTTAGTCCAATTATTTAATTTCTTTATGATTTAAATGGATCAATTGGCGGTTAGTCCAATTCGCGCGCCCAAACAACGCACTGCTACCAAATTGATATAGGCTTAGCAAAATACGGTTATTCTTTTTGAGGATTTCTGGTTGTTTTTGTACTCACGTATGTTGTAGTTACGAGGACATCCCTTTAGATAAAAACAAATATATATTTATTTAAGGAACGACTTGTTCCATTACATATATTGTTAAAACAAGTTAGCGGTAAACATCAGCAAGGTTGAAGGTAGTTGTTGGAAGTTACGTCATCGTAGTGACGTCAGCATCTATGATGATTAAAGTCAAAGTTTGCGTAACAAAAATATATAACCTATATAGATAAAAATCTTTTAAATTCAATTAAATATTGATATTTCAAAATAAAAAATGATAAATTTAAAAAATATATATAATAGTTTCAAATACAATAAAATATTTATATAATGAGATATTTTAAAATGATGTAGAATTGAGAAATAGCAAAAGATTGAAAGCTACAAGCACAAATTTAAGAACTCAATTCAATAAAGGAAGATGACAACGAGTTATCGAAACGTTGAAAAATAAATAACACAAGAACGGTACTAGCTATTTCCTTTTTAAAAGATTGAACACTATATAAACAATTAAAATAGAAAATATATAACCCATTTAGGGATGAATTTCTTTTAAAACATGCCCAGAAGTTCTCCTCTAAGCAGCACAAGTAAGGGACTGCCCTGTAGTACGGTGCCGTGAGCCTGTGGGGGCTGAGAGACTTCATTCCAACCTGCTGTGATGACGCACCACGCCGTCAACAAAAACATACAAGCGGGCCATGAAATAGGAGATGACCACCGCTGCGCGGCGCGGCACAGCGGTGGAAACCAGACAGGACCAGAATGTGCATTCTAGGGGGGTTGTCCTTTTTGTCCTCCCATATAAATGTAGCTAATAAGTAATACCAATAAAACGCTAACTTTGAGAGACTTTCTGAGCCATCGCTGGACTAATAAATCGACACACTACAAGCCGATACGGTAACCGTGAACAGGGAACTCTGAAATGTGGCTGACTAACGGGGCAATGGTACCCCTCCTTTCCATGGAACAACAAAACACCATTTCTTTAAAAAATATATTTATGATAGGTAGCTTTTTCGGGGGGGGAGATAGAAGGTCTTTCTAAAGTAAATTAAATTAAAAGTTTGGTTCGAAATAATAAACAAATATTTTAACTTTGTTTTGAGAAAATTTAAGAGATTTGTTTTTATAATTTTATTTCAAATTATAATATAGTTCTCCTGTAGAAAGGGCCTTCTTTAAACCCGAAAAGCCGAGATAATAAATGTTCTATTAAAATAAACTTATCCCTGGATGATTTGTTTACCGTCTTTAATTAAACGCAAGAGATTAATTGGGTAAATAAACTCTATATATGTGAATTCGAAACTATTACAGACGCGTATGATTCTTTTAAAAATTAAACAAGTTTAAACAAGTAGAAAATTAATACAAAGCAATAACGCACCATCAATATATAAGACGCGAATTTTTCTTTTAACGAATATATCAAACTTCTAGTGTCCTTACTGCGATAGAAAATTATATGGGGAGGGCTTGGCTCATCAGTGGTGAACCCTCTTCAGAGCTCTAAAGAAGCGGTCTGGTAGATTAAATTGGCCAAACCGCTGGGAAGGTTCACCACTGATGAGTCAAGCCCTCCCAATAATTTGTCATCGCAATAAGGACAGTAAAATAGGAAATTGTTTAATTTTTAAAATATCATACGTATCTATAATAGTTTTGAATTCACATAACAGATGGCACACTAATGTATCTAAAAACTCTATGTGTGTGAAATAAATGGCAGTTCTGCGAGGACGGTGGTCATTAATGAATTGGACAGTTGTGTTCACAGAAGAAATTGTATCAGTCAACTCTCAGTTATATTGAATTATAGTATCCGAATATGAAAAATTTGAACTATTTTTGAAGCGTATAATTCTTTTATAAATAAAACAATTTTTTACTGCCCTTACTGAACTTATAAAATAATAGGAGGACCCCTAGCTCATCAGTGGTGAACACTCCAAGCGGTTTCGCCAGTTTAATCTACCATACCTCTGTATAAGAATAGTTGTAGGAATATATTCGGTTTAGCTATTTCTCCTTCTGGAAATGATAACTATAATTATAAATATGCATTATCATCTTTTATAATCATGATTAACATAGTGACCTTTTCATTAATTTAGTATAAGTTATGGATACTGTGGTAATAAGATTACTAGGTGTGTTTTTTTGGTATTGCTATTAAAAATAAAAAAAGCATTTGCTGACCGTTCAGATGAGCATTTCAAATGGTAGAGCACCAACTAGTGGAACCAAAATCAACTAAAGTTGATTTAGGCCTGTTTAATACTATTTTGCCAATCCATATATTTGATAAATCATGGCCAAATATTATGGAACAAGATTAAATCAACGTTTAGTTGATTTTTTCCACTAGAAGAGGCTTATACTGTAAGTACACTACATGTCTCCGCATGAAATAAAAAGTTGGAATTTTGCACTTTGAAGATACTCGAGCGCCGTTTGGTTACTTGCATTCCTCGAATATATAGTATAGTACCTGGATAACTTATTTAATTAGTAAGATAAGTAAATACTGAACTCTGATTGGCTGATTCACTTAACACTGGTTAACTCATCAATGTTATCTGACAATATTAAAGCAATCAGCGGGAGATCAAACCCATACACCATATATACATATTGTAATATGGAATATTTTTGAATAAAAAGGCATATATTGGATCAAAATATCATTTATTTTACCAATATTTCAGTTGGTTGAACGCCAACCTTTATCAAGGTATTATAACATTTTGAAAATATAAAAATATAAACATAATCCTGAGGATAGAGGCTGCTTGGCCGGCATTTATATTTCTGTGAAAAATAGACACTTCGGCCAGTCTAACATTGTAGAGAACAACATTTTGAATACCATTACTGTATTGTGCTAATAGAACAAAAAGGAGCTTCTTGTGAGGAACACGTTTATTCAGCTAGATTTCGAACGTCCTTCAACGGGTGTCTGAAGAACGTTGTCGTACGAAAGCTAGCGGAATAAACGTGTGCTACACGTGTTCCCATCCCTGGACACTTTTATTTTTCCGTTTATCATTACTCTTCACAATTCATCCTTTCATACCTCATCTCTAGGGTTAGAAATAATCATTATTTCTCCTTAAAATGAATTTGAATTTTTCGTTGAAAAGAAACATTTGCGGTATAATTTTAAAACGTCGTTTTACAATAACAAGTCGCATTATATTATATTGTAATATAGTTCATATAAATCCCTGTGTCAAGAGTTTATCTACAGTACTGGTGTTCTTTTATATTATCTCAATATAATATAAACATTGGTTAAGATGTAAATTAGAGATGAAAGATTTAAAGTTTTCAACAAAGCCTGTGTGTGCATTTAAATAAATTTAAACTGAAAAAAATCTTGAAGGTCAATATAACCAAAACCCAATTTTATTTTTCAAATAAAACAATATTGATTTATGACATGAACACACTCCCAAAATAAATAAAGTAAAAAGTAATTCTGTTTTTTTTTTTACTTCGAGAAAAGCTATAAAAATTTAGAAGTATATAAATTAAGTTTCGTTTTTACGATTCCTAAAGTTTAGTGTGAAAATAGTTCTGAAGTGGTAATTTGTATTCTGAAATTTTGACATTTTTTAAGGTTATAAAGTTAGAAATTCCAGGAATCTGCGTATTTACTGCAGAGGTATGTCTTCAATATAGTGTTTTTATGATCAGGACTTTGGTAAAGTTTGAGATATTATAAAATAAAATATAAAATTTGATAAAAACGTAAAAATAATTATGATATTAAACTTTTTTCGAAAAATATTGAGATTTGAAAATATTAAGAGACGAATGTTTCTTTCATACATAAAATAATTTTACTGTCCTTATTGCGAAGAAAATATTTTATTGCACACACAGGAAGGACAGTAGAAAATTTTATTTTATGTGTCAAAGAAATATTCGTTTCTTAATGTTTTCTTTTCTCATATATTGATGGCGGTTTATTTGCTTTTTATATTAAATTCTGTTTGGAAATAGTTCAATGTGTGAATTGATATTGTGACGAAGAGATAATTTATTTAAATTATTTAATTATTAATTTTAACCATTTTCTCTCCTTAGTTCACAAAAACTAGTACAGCGGCCATATTTAAAATGTTTTATTTTTATTAAATAGAAATTTTGGGAGGGTTCACCACTGATGAGCTTTGCACTACCATTATTTTATCATAGCAGTAATGGCAGTATAAAATTGATTTATTCAAAAAATAATTCTAGGGGTAAAAAATAGTTTAAATTTCTTATATAGAAATGTGAAAAAAATTGACTCTGTATCCTTCAAAATAGCAGACGGCTGGTCATATAAAAAAATTCCCACTTTCTTAAGTTTTGTTCAGAAGTGTATTAGTGACACATTTTTCGTGACAGAGATGATACGGCGTTTTGGTCAATATTTCTAAGCAAGATAATATGCAACTATGGCAAAATATTAGAAGATCAAGCAGCACATTGCTTAATGTTCAATCTTGACCGTTCAAATAAGCTTTTTTAGATAGCATAACGCCATCTAACGGAACATATATAAACTGAATGTTGATATCGATTTATTAAGAACTATTATCCGAATTATATCCTTATTAAACAAAAACAAAGTTATACATATCATTCTTTTAGACAAATGTGTGGTCCTCACTAAAATGGTGAAGGCTGTATCAAAACGCCAAACAAGTGGGAATAGAAGAATCTTGTTAGAAATGGGAATTTTAGGCCGAGCTTACGCGAGTCGGCTGAAATATGCGAAATAAAAGAGATATCATTGATAAATTCCCCAGAAACCACAAAAACATATAGCTTTCCAAAGAGTAGATTGAATAAAGGTGAAAGATCAATTGCCAGATGCCAATTTTCTTCCACAGAGGAGAATATTTCTAACGAATATTGGAAATTTTGATCAGGTAAAGTGAATGGTGAACTTTTATTTATGTTGAGCTATTTTTCATGTATTTTATCTTATCCATATATCTTATACAGACCTTAGAAAAATTCTTTGTTTTTTAATTAACTAAATTGGAGAACATGGTCGAAGGAAGTAAAAAGATTTATTATGTTTTACATTATGTATAATGGTTTCACTAATATTTCATTATAATTTAGGTGTATAGAGATATAACTGATTTTGAAACTATGAGGTAATCATTTATTATATACTTTTTTATGTTTCTAGAATTTTTCTTCGTCTTGATCATTTTATTTATGGAGTTGTTTTTGCCTTTCCTCCTCCATCTCCTTCATTGCCTTCGTCTACTGAGGGTAGGCTACATGGTCTCTCCATATCTCCCTCCTTCAGTGCCTTCCTCTACTGAGGGTGGCCACATGGTCTCTCCTTATCTCCCTCCTTCAGTGCCTTCCTCTACTGAGGGTGGATCACATGGTCTCTCCATATCTCCATCCTTCAGTGTCTTCCTCTACTGAAGGTGAGCCCCATGGCCTCTCCATATCTCCCTCCTTCAATGCCTTCCTCTAAAGAGGGTGGGACAGGTGATCTCTTCATATCTCCCTCCTTCAATACCTTCCTCTACTGAGGGTGTGACACATGGTCTCTCCATATCTCCATCCTTCAGTGTCTTCCTCTACTGAGGGTGGGCCACATGGTCTCTCTATATCTGCGTCCTTCAGTGTCTTCCTCTACTGAGGGTGGGCCACATGGTCTCTCCATATCTTCCACCTTCAGTGCCTTCCTCTACTGAGGGTGGGCCACATGGTCTCTCCATATCTTCCGCCTTCAGTGCCTTCCTCTACTGAGGTGGGCCACATGGTCTCTTCATATCTCCCTCCTTCAGTGCCTTCCTCTACTGAGGGTGGGTCACATGGTCTCTTCATATCTCCCTCCTTCAATACCTTCCTCTACTGAGGGTGGGCCACATGGTCTCTCCATATCTCCCTCCTTCAGTGCCTTCCTCTACTGAGGGTGGGTCACATGGTCTCTCCATATCTCCCTCCTTCAGTGCCTTCCTCTACTGAGGGTGGGTCACATGGTCTCTCCATATCTCCCTCCTTCAGTGCCTTCCTCTACTGAGGGTGGGCCACATGGTCTCTTCATATCTCCCTCCTTCAGTGCCTTCCTCTACTGAGGGTGGGCCACATGGTCTCTCCATATCTCCCTCCTTCAGTGCCTTCCTCTACTGAGGGTGGGCCACATGGTCTCTCCATATCTTCCGCCTTCAGTGCCTTCCTCTACTGAGGGTGGTCCACGTGGTCTCTCCATATCTCTCTCCTTCAGTGCCTTCCTCTACTGAGGGTGGGCCACATGGTCTCTCCATATCTCCCTCCTTCAGTGCCTTCCTCTACTGAGGGTGGGTCACATGGTCTCTTCATATCTTCCGCCTTCAGTGCCTTCCTCTACTGAGGGTGGGCCAAATGGTCTCTCCATATCTCCCTCTTTAAGTGCTTTCTTCTACTGAGGATGGCTATATGGTCTCTCCATATCTCCCTCCTTCAGAACCTTCCTCTACTGATTTTTAATTGATATATATTCCGATATATGAGCTAAGTGATCAGCAAAAAATATTGTTACATAATCAAGAGATGGATCGCTTCTTATGGTATCTCTCTGATCTTCCGATCTTCCTCTTCTCTACTTTTGAATCTTTTTTTTTTTACAAAGTCGAAAATATATCAAAATAGTTCAGCATTCTTGTCTAGAGCTATCCTCGGCCTTCTCCGTCATATGTAGATTGTCAAAATATATAGGGACATAATTTCTTAAAATTTAACAGCGTATATACGCAAATCTGGGATTAAATAACCATTTATTGATTTTCCAAGAAGCCTTTTTCGCCAAATATTTGGTCGTTGAGGGGCAGCCTGCACCACGCTAACATGGAACAACAGCCTGAACTCTTTCGTAGTTAGCCTTTCTTGATTTATCAAATAAATTGGGTTAGCCAAATATCATGGAATCAGTTAAATCAACGTGTAGTTGATTTTTATTCCACAAGATGGCGCACACTGTCCTATAAAATTCTCATGTGAGAGTTAGGATAGGCCTTTTTGTTTTGTCAATGTAATTATATATATATATATATGTCTCAGTTAATAATTTAATGATAATAATGGGAGAGTATAAAGTAGAAACACAAAACAAATGCCAACTTAAGAATAAAAACTAAATAGGATATTTCACAATAATAATATCTTTGATTACTATCCTTACTTATATAGAAAAAAATATATAAATATATATATTATATTTATAGAGAGAAATATAATAAAGAGAATAAAGAAAACCTTTTAGGAGATATTTGATATTTATTCTTTGTTTAGTATCTCATTCCAACTCAATCAGCGAAATTTAGCTGAGCAAGACAAGGGATTTATTGTAACTCTATATATTGTCTAGGCAGCCATGATAATCACGGTGGGTAGTCAGCGTATGCATTTAATTCTAAGTGCATCATATGTTTACACATGATGAAATCAGTTAGAAATTTGATCCTAGTATTCCAGAACCCCGTAGGTTAATGAAATTTACTGCTATCTTGGACTTTGGTGATATTTGGGGGGCTATGATGAGGTACAATTTGGATTATAGATTAGAAATACACTCATGGACAAAACTTATGGAAGTTAAAAGTATTTTATGTCGCCAGTCATCTATTTCTTTTAGGATAAAGAAGCAATATTGTTCACACTAGGTTATCTCGTGTGTCTTTAATAAAGGTTACTGTAATATCTTTCAGAGTTATTGTCCCAATATACATGCTAAAAGGTATAACTTCCTCAAGTTTTGCCCATTTTCCTTTTATTGTATAATACATTTATAACTGTTTCTGTAAAAAAATGTAAATCGACGCAATTATCCCTAGCCGGGATATAATAAAAATAAAAATACAACCTTTCGCATTGAGTTTCTTTTATTATGATATGCGCGAGCTTTCGGGCTGGAGCCGCCCTTCTACAGGCAAAAATGAACCATTTGATCCTCGAGAGACAGTTATATACATTTAATTTGTAAAAAATATACATAAATTATCAGAAATAAAAGTATTAACTCTACATAAATTATTACTATTTTACTATGTTTAACAATTTGGAAATAAATTAACCTTAAATTCTAATATTTTAATAAAGTTAAGTTTCAGACTATGGATTGGATAAGCGAGAAATCTGATTTTTGTGGTATGGAATATGACAAAATTGTTCAGGGATATCTATTCTAAGATTAATGATATTGTGTTGTTTGGAAATCAGCGATTCAAGGATTAATCTTTCAGATTTTGGTGGTATGTTACTGTAGTGGCAAGTTGGACTGTCTAAATTAAATTTGTGGCCGGTATTCATGGTATGTTGAAAAATGAGGGATCTTGGATCTTTGATCTTCATATTGTAAGTATGTTCCTTCAATCTTGTCTTTATTTTCCTTCTTGTTTCTCCTACGTATATAGATGGACAATCAATGCATGACACGGAATATATGGCATTTTTCTTCTGAAGGGGGTTCTGGTCTGTGGTAGCCGGGATATCGCGTTTTGTGTGTTGAAATAAATAATTTCATTTACATATAATTCGAATGTGCATAGATCCGTAAACATTGATATTGTGTCCACACATTGAGAATATATATTAATTTCATATAAATTGAATATGTATAGATCTTTTTATAGTGAATTTTGGAATTGTTTATTTATCAAACTAAAAATGCATATACATCATTGATAAGCCAGCCCCTATCTCAATTTACATATTGCACTAAACAACAACAGAATATTTAGCCAGGAAGTCGTAAAAAATATAGGTTACACAAGATCTATAAGATTTACAAGTATTTTATTTGGAAAATATATATTTGAATATTGGTTTTCAAATATTTTATTATCAATATACAAGATGACCTGGGTGTTGATAGATTTCACGTTGGTAGCAGGAAATTTTGTGAAAATTATATATTAAAATAAAAACATAAAGCCTCCAGGGAAAATATTCTTTTAAATTTTGGAATTGTTTATTTATCAAACTAAGTAAATGTAGTGCATATACATCATTGATAAGTCAGTCACTACCTCACTTCACATATTGCACTAAACACCAACAGAATTTGTAACCAGGACATCATTGAGGACCAGAACACAGGGCTGTTATTCCAACATTCGATTGTTATCGAAAACAATCAAAGAACTCTATTTAAAATAATCTTTTCCCTGGAGGCTTTATGTTTTTATTTTAATATTAATTCAAGGGATTATTTTATATAATTAAAAATTATATATAATAAGAGAGAAATATTTAATAAAATGATCCCATGTATCAATATATCAGTATAAATATACCAGGCCTCTAGGGAAGAAAATACTAAAAATATATTTTTCCCTTGAGGCACTACCTTTACTTAGTTTGATAAATAAACAGTTCCAAAATTCGTTATAAAAAGATCTATTTTACATTCAAATTATATAATATCAATATATATTCTCAAAATGTTCAAACAATATCAATGTTTACGGATCTATGCACGTTCAATTTATAATATAATTGGAATAACCATTACACTCATGGACAAAACTTAAGGAAGTTGTACCTGATATATTTTGCTCAATATTGATTCAAGGAATTATTTTATGGAATAGTCAACTCAATTTAAACATGAATCTATCGTGAAACAATACTTTTCCTTGGAGACCTGATATATTTTTACTCAAAGAAGAGATATAGAAGAAAATCTTTCATTATGGGAAAGATAGAAGAAAATCCAATAAATATGGTGAATATAGAGAAATTAAATTAATTAAGGAGAAAGATAGAAGAAAACACATTGATATGAGAAATTTACGAAAGCCTATAATATGGGAAATATATGACATTGATCAGTGTTATTGAAAAGATATAACCCTAAAACAGTATTATGGGAAATATAGAAGAAACTTATAAAAATAGATTATAAATTAAAAAAAACTTCATTATAGCAAAGATTGGAGAAACATCTATAAAATATGGAAAATATAAACCAAAGATCACTATTATTGAAAAGATAAGCCATAAAAATATTCAACAGTATTATTGGAAATATTAGAGAAAAAATTATAATATGAGAGGGAGAAATAAATAGATTATAATATTGGAAATATAGACCCTAAAGATCATATTTTTATAAGGTGAACAAAAAAAAAACAACAGTATTATAGGGAAAAAGATTGGAAAAAACATATAATATATGGGGAGAGAAAGATGGGGGATATTATAGAAAATAAAGACCAAAGATCATATGAGTATTGAAATTAGATGCACTAAACAGGACCTTTGGGAGAGACCACTGTTTATCATAAAACAGCTCGAGGAGCATGAACTCATGGAATTCGTGTAATCTTTACACAAGAGGATAAGGAACAACAACAAGTGATATGCCAATAAACAACAGTATTATGGGAAATATAGGTGAAAATATATGACAAAGAGTAATAAGGAATTCTCCTAACCATTCTGAAATCAAAACACCATTTTGATCTAAAAAAATATACAAATTTCCACAAATCCCCATAAATCAAAAATCAATCAGATCAAAGACAATTCAGCTAATTATAATTTAAAACGGGGAACAAACTAATCAATCTTAATTAAATATTCTTAATTCAATTAGCGCAAAATGTATTTCAAATTTGAAATGAATAAGTTTGTGTTAAACTTTCGAAAAGTTTTTTTTTTAAACCTGGGCCGTTCTCACAATACATTAATTAAATATTTATAACTTGGGAGAAAGTTCCACTTAAATACTTATTGCGGGTTCTTGGTAGAAGTACGGAAGTAAAACCTATTTTGGAATTTAATGGTATTGAACGTGAGCACATATTTTAACTGGAACTCTAGGCGTGGCAGAGCCTTGTTTGGTTATTTGCATTTACTGATTGGATTGGGTTCAATCTATCCCTAGTGTACCTGGTAAGGAGGGAGATATGGAGAGACCACGTAGCCCACCCTCAGTAGAGGAAGGCACTGAAGGAGGGATATATGGAGAGACCATGTGGCCCACCCTCAGTAGAGGAAGGCACTGAAGGATGGAGATATGAAGAGACCATGTGGCACCCTCAGTATAGAAAGGCACTGAAGGAGGGAGATATGGAGAGACTATGTGGCCCACCCTCAGTAAAGGAAGTTACTGAAGAAGGGAGATATGGAGAGACCATGTGGCCCACCCTCAGTAAAGGAAGTTACTGAAGAAGGGAGATATGGAGAGACCATGTGGCCCACCCTCAGTAGAGGAATTTACTGAAGAAGGGAGATATGGAGAGACTATGTGGCCCACTCTCAGTAAAGGAAGTTACTGAAGAAGGTAGATATGGAGAGACCATGTGGCCCACCCTCAGTAGAAGAATTTACTGAAGGAGGGAGATATGGAGAGACCATGTGGCCCACCCTCAGTAAAGGAAGTTACTGAAGAAGGGAGATATGGAGATACTATGTGGCCCACTCTCAGTAAAGGAAGTTACTGAAGAAGGGAGATATGGAGAGACCATGTGGCCCACCCTCAGTAGAAGAATTTACTGAAGGAGGGAGATATGGAGAGACCATGTGGCCCACCCCCAGTAGAGGAAGGAACTGAAGGAGGCAGATATGGAGAGACCATGTGACCCACCCTCAGTAAAGGAAGTTACTGAAGAAGGGAGATATGGAGAGACCATGTGGCCCACCCTCAGTAGAAGAATTTACTGAAGGAGGGAGATATGGAGAGACCATGTGGCCCACCCCCAGTAGAGGAAGGAACTGAAGGAGGCAGATATGGAGAGACCATGTGACCCACCCTCAGTAAAGGAAGTTACTGAAGAAGGGAGATATGGAGAGACCATGTGGCCCACCCTCAGTAGAAGAATTTACTGAAGGAGGGAGATATGGAGAGACCATGTGGCCCACCCTCAGTAGAGGAAGGAACTGAAGGAGGCAGATATGGAGAGACCATGTGGCCCACCCTCAGTAGAGGAAGGAACTGAAGGAGGCAGATATGGAGAGACCATGTGGCCCACCCTCAGTAGAGGAAGGCACTGAAGGAGGAAGATATGGAGAGACCATGTGGCCCACCCTCAGTAGAGGAAGGAACTGAAGGAGGCAGATATGGAGAGACCATGTGGCCCACCCTCAGTAGAGGAAGGCACTAAAGGAGGAAGATATGGAGAGACCATGTGGCCCACTCTCAGTAGAGGAAGGCACTGAAGGAGGGAATATGGAGAGACCATGTGGCCCACCCTCAGTAAAGGAAGGCACTGAAGGAGGGAGATATGTAGAGACCATGTGGCCCACCCTCAGTAGAGGAAGGCACTAAAGGAGGAATATATGGAGAGACCATGTGGCCCACCCTCAGTAGAGGAAGGCACTGAAGGAGGGAGATATGGAGAGACCATGTGGCCCACCCTCAGTAGAGGAAGGCACTAAAGGAGGAAGATATGGAGAGACCATTTGGCCCACCCTCAGTAGAGGAAGGCACTGAAGGAGGAAGATATGGAGAGACCATGTGGCCCACCCTCAGTAGAGGAAGGCACTGAAGGAGGGAGATATGTAGAGACCATGTGGCCCACCCTCAGTAGAGGAAGGCACTAAAGGAGGAAGATATGGAGAGACCATGTGGCCCACCCTCAGTAGAGAAGGGCACTGAAGGAGGGAGATATGGAGAGACCATGTGGCCCTCCCTCAGTAGAGGAAGGCACTGAAGGAGAGAGATATGTAGAGACCATGTGGCCCACCCTCAGTAGAGGAAGGCACTGAAGGAGGAAGATATAGAGAGACCATGTGGCCCTCCCTCAGTAGAGGAAGGCACTGAAGAAGGAAGATATGGAGAGACAATGTGGCCCACTCTCAGTAAAATTAGGCATTGAAGGAAGAGGATATACATTTTATAAAAATTGAATCATAACAACCTAAAAAACAAAGACCCAGCGATAATATTTCCTTAATACCGAATATTCGTGGTTGAGGACATGATAAACATATGGGATAATTAGCCAATGCCTTCACGCCTCCTCACCATATATTCGGCTTGACCACTTAAAAGTGTGCCACAGCCCTGATAGGTTGCTAATACTCACTAGTGGGGTTGGATGTATGCAAAAATGTTAAGAAAAAGTTTCCAATGTAGAATACGATTCCAGTTCGCCATCGAAATTTCTTACAATTTCTTTCTTACAATATATATTCTCGGCGGTTAGTATGTACAACACTTTCTAACTACCACCTTTGCAATGAGAAAAATATCGGGAGGATCTAAATAAGCAAGAGTCATTCTTGCCAATAGTTTCCCAGATATTAACAGATAAATCTGACAGAATCCCTGGAATCCACTAAAACGCAGCGTTCATCAATAAATTTTCTTCGGTGTAAGGATATTCGGAAATTCTTTCAGTTGAAGAAAAAAGAGCGAAAATGAAAATTTTCCCTTAACACTTTGCAACCTTTTTTGCTTCCTAGAAGCTCATTTTAAAAATAAACAAAAATATTTTAAAAAATATATATATTAATAAAAATGTGAAAAAAAAAGTTAAATAAAAATTTCGAAATGGATAATTATGTAATAGTGTAGTGATTGATTATTTTTTAATATTTCGAATTTGTCTCTATTAGTCGAAAGTATTTAAATAGTTTTATTTTATTCCAGTAGAGGGCGGTATCTGTGGTGGAGCATTGAAACAATTCACGTGGGTAAGCTTGATTATTATTCTAGCAGAAGATTGACTAGCAGACGACGAGGTGAAGAAGCGGGAGTCACGTGATAAAGCTGCCCCCAAACGATCGTTGCGAGGCGCCAAACACAGACATGCTGGTGGTCCTTCTAGCAGCGCTGGGGCTTCTCTCCTTCAGAGCGGAGAGCTCAGAGAAGTAAGCCATTTATCACTCTAATCATTGAAAAATTGGATTTTCCCTTTATACAAAAATGTTCATATTCATTTTATATTATATCTGAAAAAAATTCCGAAATGTTTACAATCAGTTACCAACTTTTAAATGTTCCAATTTTGAAAACTAATTTATTTCTTTTTGTAGATTATGTATAGTTTAGTAAATTTTTATTATATTAGCTAGACTTTATATAAAATATTATGTCAATATTATATGTGTTGCATAAATTGTTTTCACTTATTTACACACCTGTATTCTCTAAGCATCAAATTTGAAAGTGATTTGTAATCAATATAAATTCATACTACCAAACTCTCTTATTATTGTTTACATTTAAAGAATATATTGCCATATATATACCCTCAACCAATATTATTTATATTTCAAAAGAACCATATGAACTGTCTTACAAATTTAAACAGAATAGAATATCTAGAAATTGTAAATCCCCGTTTTTATTAACCAAATGGCTCTCTCAAAAATGTTGGCAATATGTATATATGTATATATAAGTTATCTGAGAAATGAACTAGTTTTGACACGTATAATTATATATTAAAAATAAATCAATTCTCTACTGTCCTTACTATTCACTTTGTATGGTTCCATCAATGTTGTTCTAACTAAACTCTACTGCCCTTACTATTCACTTTGTATGGTTCCATCAATGTTGTTCTAACTAAACTCTACTGCCCTTACTGTTCACTTTATATGGTTCCATCAATGTTGTTCTAACTAAACTCTACTGCCCTTACTGTAATGATAAAAGAAACATACGCGTCAAAAATAGTTCCAATTTCTTATAACAGATGGCGCACTAATACATGATAGTTGCAATCAAATATTTTGCATATTCACAAACATATGTAAATATGGTTTGATTGTGCATTGGTTTATTGGAATATGCAATACCTAAATGTAGAAGTGTATAACATGTGAATTGGTTTATTGGAATATGCAATACCTAAATGTAGAAGTGTATGAACATGTGCATTGGTTTATTGGAATATGCAATACCTAAATGTAGAAGTGTATGAACATGTGCATTGGTTTATTGGAATATGCAATACCTAAATGTAGAAGTGTATGAACATGTGCATTGGTTTATTGGAATATGCAATACCTAAATGTAGAAGTGCATGAACATGTGCATTGGTTTATTGGAATATGCAATACCTAAATGTAGAAGTGTATGAACATGTGCATTGGTTTATTGGAATATGCAATACCTAAATGTAGAAGTGTATGAACATGTGCATTGGTTTATTGGAATATGCAATACCTAAATGTAGAAGTGTATAACATGTGCATTGGTTTATTGGAATATGCAATACCTAAATGTAGAAGTGTATAACATGTGCATTGGTTTATTGGAGTATGCAATACCTAAATGTAGAAGTTATAATAGATGAAAAAATAAGTAGAAAAACGTTTCTTTAATGAACGGATTCGTGACAAGCTTTCGGGCTGTCAAGCCCTTCAACAGGTACAATGAAATGTGAGTAGACAGAACTATATAAAATAATCGATCTATGAGATAATTAGCATATATGATATAGATGGCGTAATGATAAAATGAATCAAAATTAATATTGCTGCTTTGTATAACTAATTTTGTAAAAATATAAAATTATGGTAATAATAAAATTTAAAACATAAATAAAGCTAAAACGGACGGAGATATTAACACAATTTTAGGAGGAATAAAGTGAAATCTAAAATAAGGTATGACCATATGGGTAAAACCAAACAATGGAAAAAAGAATATACAGAAATAACGATAAAAGCGTCATACCAGAGGGAAATAATGATTAAACCCGCCATCAGCGGAATCTTAGGACTATAGAAAAGGAAGAACCGGTGGGGGGGCTCATGGAAAAATTAGGTTTTTTAGTAGCCGGCCTATAGATTCATACATATGTCATGATACTGCTTTGGTAAATCAATATGTCTATTAATACTATTATTGTTAATGGATAAAATTGCTTCTAAAATTAATCTTTGGTATATGTTATTGATATTGGAATACAGGATGGTAGGGGAGGATAAATTGAAGGAGTGGCCAGTGATGTTGATGTGGTTAAATATGAGAGATCTATTGTCTTTATTAGAGATGCATCTACCGTGTTCAGTCATCCTGGTGGCCACGGATCTACCGGTCTCGCCTATGTAGGAAGCATTGCAATCGTTACACGAGACCGAGTAGACCGAGCCACCAGAAGACCGAACAACGGCAGATTTGTGTAGGCGGGTGATAGGGTGTCTAAGAATGGTACCTATACTTTTGTTATTAGAGAAATATGTATTGATTCCATGGGATCTGAGGATGCGGGAGATGAAGACCGTTAGGGGGGAGAAGGGCAATAAACAGATGTTTCTACTGACTATAGGGGGTTTGACAAAAAATGGGTTATATCGGTATTTATGTATAAAATGGGGAGGGTATTGGGAGAGGGCTAGTTGTTTTTTTGATTTTAGAAATTTGATAAATACCACAATATACATATGGAGGCCTAACTATGCAAAATATATAGAACAAAAGTGAAATTCTAATAGGATCAGGTGGATAAATTAAGTAAAATACATCTCCTGATTGTGCAACTTAAAGTTGCTGATGGCTTGCGCCATCTGTCGGAATAAGGTAATTAACCTTTCTTGATTAATCAAAATGGGTATTACGCCAATTCTGGATTAATTAAAAATCAACGAATAGTTTATATTTATATATATAATGTTTTGAAAATAGAGCAATCCATAAATACATTATTAATTAAAAAGGTATATATTGGATCAAAATATCATTTATTTTACCAATATTTCAGTGAGGCTGAACGTCAACGTTTTTCAAGGTGTTATAACATATTGATCCACATATAATATGCTATAATACCTTGAAAAAGGTTGGCGTTTAGCCAACTGAAATATTGGTATAATAAATGATATTTTTCATCCAATATATCCTTTT